>CM070638.1:8983475-9583475 GCA_036346255.1 Ampelocalamus luodianensis
AATGGGCACCTGAAAATCCCAGTTTTCGGCTTTGCCGAGTGCCATGACCATGGCACTTCGGCAAAGAATTTTTTTAAAAATTAAACCTTTGCCGAGTGTCATGACCATGGCACTCGCAAGAATTTTTTTAAAAAAATTAAAACTTTGCGAGTGCGAGGGCCTGCGGCGCTTCGGCAAAGAATTTTCAATTTTTTAAAAACCTTTGGCGAGTGCCGTCGTTCGACACTCGGCAAAGACATTTTCAAAAAAAAAAACTTTGCAGTGCCACCGGTTGGCACTCGGCAAGCGGCGCAAATCAACGAGGGCGGCAGCCGTGGCGGTCCTTTTCTTTGCTGAGTCTTGACTCGGCGCTCGGTAAAGCTTGCGTGCCGAAAAAATACACTCGGCAAAGGATGCTTTGCCGATTAATTTTTTCGAGTGCTCTTTGCAGTGTGTCGCACTCGGCAAAGCCTTTGCCGAGTGCAAAGGGCCTTTGCCTAGTGCGGGGCACTCGGCAAAATACTGAGTCCGATAGTGAATTTTTTCAATGTGTTTTTTCCAAATGCTTTTTTTATTTATGGCGTTGCAACCGTTGTCAGGAGATGTTGCAACCATTGTCCTAGGATGTTGCAACCGTTGTCGGGATGTTGCAAGTGTTGCATCCGTAGAAAAATGTTGCATCTTATTCATAGCGATGTTGTAATTTTTTCCAGCGTTTTTTTCAGATGCTTCGTTTTTATTTGTGATGTTGTGATCGTTGTCGGAGATGTTGCAACGATTATCCTAGAATATTGCAATCGTTGTTTGGAGATGTGGCTGTAGAACCTCCCATGAGAGGCCGGCGGCGAGTGCGACAGCCGGCAGTGGAGTTGTCGGCCGTCGTTTTCCTCTTTGGTGGAGGGAGAAGATTAGCACGACCGCAGCGCATCGTCCTTGTCGCCGTTGCACATGCGGCTTTGTCGGTTGCCGCAAAGCACGCTTTCGTCCTTCACCACACAAAGATCTCGTCCTTTACACACAAAGATCTCGTCTTTATTCTCGGGTAGTACATTTTTTTATACGAAGCGACACCAAGGAAATGCTAGCGATCTTTGTAGCTTTGTCTTTTTAGGCGTTCATAGTGTGCATAGTGGTTTTGCGATTTTGTTTATACTAAAATTTTTTATGGTGCTTACTTGTATAAGTTACAACTGCGATGTGTACATGTACATATATATGTAGTTCCTCATGTCACTACTACAGAAAACATCATCCGCAGAGCGGTTCGAATCAACATCACGCATTTGTTCGGCACCGTCGTGTTTTATCGTCTGTGTGATAATCGGGCGTTATCACGAGATGGTTAAATGAACGTCGTGATATCCATATCACGACGGTTTACAATGAGAACCGCATGATATATGGATATCACGCACGGTCTACAATGAGCGAACCGCTCGTGATATATGGATATCACGAGACGGTCTACATTTAGAACAAATGCAGCGATATGTGATATCACGACGGCTGAAGTTAGAACCGCTCGTGATATATGGATATCACAGACGGTCTACATTTAGAACCGTCTGTGATATGTGGACGTCTGTGATATGTGGATATCACAGACGGGCTATAATTAGAACCGGCTGTGATATGGGGATATCACACACGGTTATCATTATGAACCGTCTGTGATATATAGATATCGCAGACGGTGGGTAATGATAACCGCTCAGGAGTTATTAGTTATCACGCATTTATTCTAATAATGAACCGTCTGTGATAATTCTTTCAGCCTAACTGATTTAATTTTGATTTTCGGCTAGCCTCAGGAATTGCTAGCCATGCCCTCTGAAAACAAGCATGCAAAAAATAGATACATCACAGATGAAGACAACTCAAAGTGATCAATTACAAACGAATATGTATCAAATATTGTCGTGTTACAATTGAATTACAACTATTCAAAGTGAATTACAATTAATGAATCAATTGTTTCATGGTCCTTCAACGGTGTTGGAGTAGTGAAACTCTCCGGCGGCGTCAATGATCTCCGTCTTGATGAAGATGCAGAGCCTCCCTCGAACCTCCGAGATCTCTTTGTGAACGAGTGAATCTAAATCTATATTCAAGTCCTGTAGCTAGCAAGAGTAAAAGTAGCCAGCATATATATTTAAATTTATAATTAGGAAATAATTATTGCGAGATTGACTGACCTCGGGATCCTTCAGCTTAGCACCCATGATTTTCTGCATATGATGGCAAACGTAGAATGCACATTCTTCTGCTTTTTGCTGGCGACACTGCAAAAATAAAATTACATATATAGGTATAGTCAGTTCGAGATGCATTATTACGAAGTATGATATAAGATTATTGTGTTGTAGCACGTACCAGAAATCGCGTCATGTGATTAAGTGTGGTGTTCGTTCCCTTGTATAGCCCTCCTTCGGCAACATAGGAGATGAACGACCTACATGTTCCATAAAGTTAACCTCGGCCATTTCAAACGAACAAAGACCACAATAGAGTTATGTATGGAGGAAATGAGCACACCTGTTGAGTACTCCTTGCACAAGGGTGAAGTCGTGGCCTTTTTTGATAAGGGAATCAAGGTATAGTACCTGGTTCCTCTTTGGTATAATGACTAAAAGGATCCAGTGGTGCCTACTCATGTATGTCGCTATAGTCATTAAACCTAAGTTCGTCTTCAGTATAAAGTACAAATGCAATTTGTATAGCAAGTAGTGAAGCACTTACTTCTGGTTGTAGGGCACCATTATGTAGTCCTTGTCGTTTTGAGCATGCAATCCTGTCGTTATGTATTTCTCGACGTAGGATGTGTCTGCCAAGATGGTTTGCTCAGAGACTACGTGTGGGTCGAGGAAACCCACCGGTTCTTTCGATCATCGGGCATTTTTAATCATGTATCTATATACATAAGCAACGATTTGTTATATTAATCGGTATTGCGTGAATGTAGAACTTGATTGTACACACTTATAGTGTCCAGCATCGTAGAAGTGAGGCATCGAGGGCTTTGAGGTTGAATAGGTCGAATAAGTCGTCGAAGCCCACGACGAAGGGGGCCGCCTCGTGGAGGAAATAGTCCTCCGTGTATCTGACGGTGATTCCATCAGCGCACCCTTTCTCTTTGGCCTTCTGCATATACCAGTTATGCAAACTCTGACAACCTAATCCAGCGTAGCCTAATAGTGTGGTGTTCAGCAACGGACTTCCCAAAGAGTATTTCGTAGGCTTAGGAGGCGGAAGCACCTTAATGTTCTTCGAGCTCGATTTGTCCTGAACGACTTGCCCGCTACGCGTCATCCTGCGAGACGACTCGGGAACCGATACGGTTGCACGCTTTTTTTGTTCCTTCGGTGTCTTCTCCATAGGAACCGATGAGATGGGCTTCTGAAGTGAAGGTTGAGGTGCAGTCATGGAGGGTCCTATTGGAGAGGGTCCTGTTGGAGAGGCATGGTCTTGTCGAGATGGGTGGGGTGGAGTCGCGAGGGCGGTTCAGCGGCATCGCAGGGTCCAAGGCGATGTCCTTCTTGGGCCTTTGGATAAAAGCGCACCACATCCCCAGTGTTACGATGCCGTCGCCGTCGCGAATATCCAGCCGGCGGCCCTAAAATTGTCATGTACCATGTCCACCGACCATGGCGTAACCCGCGCCACACAGGCACCGTCTTTGCACTATCCCTTCCTTGCATGGATACGCCACCCCGCCCGACCTCAATAGACATCCCAACCATCCTCACTTGGGCGTGCGATGCGGCGGCTCCTACAAAGCGATACGTAATTAGCTAAGGCATCCTACGATCTATCTTTGGAGCATTCGTAGATGTACATTACCTTGATGTCGCCGATCGGTAATTGGACGTCATCATGTTCATAATTTTACGTGGGCGCCGACGCCACTCCGATGTTGAGGAGGACTGCCCCCAAAACAACGGGGTGGCTTGCGGCGGTTGAGGAGTAGGAGTTGATTCACTTGGTCCCGCAATCTTGCTATCTTATCTTCAAATTTTGCAGAAGCACCGTTCTCTTCCTTCAAATTTTGTAGTAAGCACATGTTCCAACAACGTGTCGTACTCGCCTTGGATCTCTTCCCCGCTCCTATATGTGCGATGATCGCCCGGAATCCATCCTCCAAGATCGTTAACCCCTTTGCCTCGCGTGCGACCAGGTGCTCCTTGTTTCCCAAGGCCGTAGATAGTATATCCTTCTCCTCGCTCGCTTGGAAGGAGCGTTGAGCATGCGAACTCAATTCTTCGCAAAAGGTCATCATGTTATTATAGACATTATGCGATTATGGACTTATTAACAACTATTTTGTTCAAGGCATATTTACCACACGTTGGCACATCCTGGTGCGGGTTTGTGAAAGAGATTTCGCCGAAGATGTGACTAATGCCTCGCTCTTAACCAAGAGAGAGCGCTGGTCCGTGATCTCAAAGAAATGGCCTTGTTTCGTTCTCGTCCTCCGCCGCCCATTGCGCGGTTTTACTCGCGTACCCAGCGTGCCGAGTGCGTGGGGTGAGTGTTGGTGTCCGGAGAGCCTTGTGCGTCACATTTTCCTCAAGAAATTCGGGCGTCGTCTTCATTTGCACAAAGGCGTCCCATATATCCCGCGACAAGAATTTATACGCCGTGAAGGGCGTTCGACTGTGTTGACGTGCCGTGACAAGCACGCTCTTGAAGGTCCTCCACGCCTTTCCCATCGAGACAACGCTGCCGTTCCACGGCGCTGATGCGGTGGGAAAGTGAGCGATTTTAAAACTTCGTTCCACGCTCGCGTCTCCGATCATCCGCCACGGTGTCGACCACCGTGGTGATGGGGACCATTCCTTTCAAGTATCCGCAGATGGTCAGAATCTCGCCACGCTTTGGGGGACTCATAGGGATCCCATTGGCATTGACCTCGTGGCGGTCATTAGGCCCGAGGAATTTTCGATATTCCTGCGCCATCTCGCGTACATACCACTTTCCTCGGAGATCCGGGCGCGTTCGCGACGTCGATGACGGGCGCGAAGACGTCGCGGAGCGCCATGTCGCGATTACTATCTATATATGCACGAAGCAGATTCAAGGAGATACTCAACTTAAGCCATCTTTGTCCGAGCCTACTTCATCGAGCCCGACACACTCGAGTGCACAATTTGTTTCATGCCGTGGAGGATTGGCATGAAGCAAACGTACACTCAAGTGTGTCGAGGATCGAAGAAATGCTAAGCAAAGGTTTAATGCTTCATATACATAAGACATAGAAAAAAATAGAATCAAGTAATATTGTGATTGCGTTGTAAACAAATTAATTATATAGAGAAGGATTGATGATAGTTTGTGCTCTCAGAAGGAGAGTTGCAAAAGAACAAGTCTTTGCCATCTCAATCCTATTGTCTATACTCTTCATTAAATGAATATGATAATATAAATTCAAACTATGAGCTCTAAACAATATTTTGCTTAACTGTCAAATGATCTCAACTGTTACCGAAAATGATCTTAACTATCACATTCAATCTCAGTGTTGCCTTAGTTGGTGCTATTGGGATGATCTGTCAGCATCATTAGATGCTCCCCTATCTGACACCCCCAACCTGCAGTGTCTCCCATGGCTTCCCTTCCCACCCATATTCCAGACCAGAAACCACTCCACTCAATCATGCAAAAGTCTAATTCACTCCAATCAATCATCCACTAATTGGTTCACACTTTCAACTCTAAACCTTACACGACAAAGCCCACTGATCAATTTGACAGTAGCATTTAATACAATCTAGCTCAAGAATGAACTAACTATCACATTCAATCTCAGTATAAGACAAAGTTCATCACGGAGCATGTCAACAAAGCCCACTGATCAATTCGCAATATCTTCAGTACTACTAGATTCAGTATCAAAGACTATCAAAGTCAATATATCCACCGGGACAAAGCCCACTGATCAATTCGCAATATAGGAATACTCACAGAGAGGATGCCGCACAAGAACTCACGGTGAAGGAGGAGGTCGGTGCAGGGGAGGAGGCCAACACGGGGAGGAGGACGGCGCGGGGAGGAGGCCGGTGCAGGGGCGGAGGCCGGTGCAGGGGAGGAGGACGGCGCGGGGGAGGAGGACGGCCCGGGGAGGAGGCCGACACGGGAAGGAGGACGACGCGGGGAGGAGCCGGCGGCAGCGTCGTCGATGTCGGGGGCAGCGGCGTCGGGGCTTACAACACGGCTGGGGAGGTGAACGGGCGAACCCTAGAGGAGGCGACAGAGCGCACGAGAGCCTAAGGGGCGCGGGGGAGAGGAAGTGACGAGTAAAGAGCAAAACCCTAGCGGTGCGCCTCCTTATAAAAAAGGCTATCACAGACGGTTCTTTAATAGAACCGTCTATGATAATATATCACGCATGTTCTATTAAAGAACCGTGCGTGATATGAAATATCACGACGGTTCTATTAACGAACCGCTCGCGATATTACGTATCACTGAGCGGTTTCATAATTCAACCGGTGTGATATAAAGCTCATATCACGACGGTGATTTAATAGAACCGTCGTGATAGCCTTTTCATAAGGAGGCCACCTGTTTGCTCTTACTCAACTCATAACATATTTGACTTCAAAAATTCATATCTAATTCAACTCAACTGCAAATCAAGTGAAACTAATTTTGATAATTCACATTACAATGAACGTCCACATTGACATTAATATCAAAGATGACATCAAAATATATGTACATACGAGAGATTACAAGTCCATAACACATGATGTTATGGAATAAATTAATTACAATGGAGTAAATTCTATTAACGAACCGTCTGTGATATTACGTATCACAGACGGTTTCATAATTCAACCGGCTGTGATATGTGCCATATCACAGACGGTGATTTAATAGAACCGTCTGTGATAGCCTTTTCGTAAGGAGGCCACCTGTTTTGCTCTTACTCAACTCATAACATATTTGACTTCAAAAATTCATATCTAATTCAACTCAACTGCAAATCAAGTGAAACTAATTTTGATAATTCACATTACAATGAACGTCCACATTGACATTAATATCAAAGATGACATCAAAATATATGTACGTACGAGAGATTACAAGTCTATAACACATGATGTTATGGAATAAATTAATTACAATAGAGTAAATTCTTAATTAAAATATAGCCCTTCATGATGATCGACGCGCATATAGCTAGCTTCCTCACTGGGTTCTTCCTCGAGCCTGATGCCGTCTCCGAAAGGAGGCAACTCATCAAATTGATTGTATTCTTCCTCGTCCACTATATTCTCAACTCCGACAATCCTTCTTTTTCCATGAAGAACTACGTGGCGCTTCTTATTTGCCGGGTCGGTTACATAGAAGACTTGAACAACTTGGTTGTGAAGACGAATGGTTCATCTTTGTATCCGACACGATCGAGGTCCACGGTAGTGACACGTGCATTTGTCGACCTTCACTGTGGGAGATGGACCCAACGGCACCGAAATAGGGGATCTTGAAAAGCACGTAGTCGAGCTCCCATATCTCCTCTATTTGCCCATAGTACGAGCTCCTCAGCCCATCGGTACTGAATGCATCTATGCGGACACCGCTGTTCTGGACTGTGCTCTTCCTATCCTGAGCTGCCGTATAAAATGTGTACCCATTTATGTCGTATCCTTGCCATGTGACAATTGTAAATTGTGGCCCTTTTGCCAACCATAGCAGCGTATCATCACTTGATGACCTCCCAGTGATTCACACCTTTAACCATTCGTTGAACCGACGGTTGTGCTCTCGTGATCCAAACCTCTCGACCGTCCGGATTCGTTGGCGTACCATGTCTTTGTGCTCGTCGATGTACGGGGACACTTGGGTCATGTGTTGCAAGACCGTGAAATGGGCTTGAGAGTACGTATCCAGATCTGGAGTGATTGATTTCCTTCCGATGGTCCCGATACCATCCAGCCTTCCCTCATGACGAGATACAGGCACACCTATCGGTTCCACCTGAGCCATGTAGTCGACGCAGAACTCAATGACCTCTTCGGTTGCATAACCTTCGATGATGTTGCCCTCCGGTCGAGATCGATTCCGTACATATGACTTGAGAATTCCCATATACCTCTCGAACGGGTACATATGACGTAGGAACACAGGGCCGCATATCTTTATCTCTTTCACAAGATGCACAATGAGATGGACCATTATATCGAAAAATGACGGAGGAAAATACATCTCAAGATGACATAGAGTCGTCACCACCTCGTTCTGTAGAGCATCTAGTCCTTGGGGATCGATGACCTTCTGAGCAATTGAGTTGAAGAAATAACATAGCCTCAAGATTGCCACTCGGACCTTGTTCGGCAAGATACTCCTAATTGCAACAGGAAGCATTTGTGTCATCAGCACGTGACAATCATGAGACTTCATACCAATTAATTTTAAATCTTGCATAGAAACAAGTTTCTTAATGTTGGCGGAGTAACCAGACGGGATTTTGACACCATGCAAGCTCTGGCACAGTTCGTTTCTCTCGACCTTGGACATAGTGTAGCAAGCTGGTGGAAGGTATATTCGTCCTTTATCGGTCTCTTTCGGCGCTAACTCGGTCCTTATGTTCATATCAACCAAGTCACGACGTGCGTTAACACCATCCTTTGTTTTGCCACTAATGTTCAGTAAGAGACCAATCAAGCTATCACATACATTCTTCTCCACGTGCATGACGCCGATGCGATGACAATTTCTAAGTGCTCCCAATAAGGCAAGTCCCAAAAATTGACCGCTTCTTCGGATGTTCTTCGACGGGTTTTAATTTACGTCCTTCCCAAGCACAACATCGATATCCTTAACCATAATCATAGACCTCTTTCCCTCTAAAAGCCCTTGGAACTCAACTATCCTCCTTATTTCCGTCGAATTGTTTCTTCATCTCACGGGCCAGGTGCTATGTCGGTTGCTCATGTTACCGAAAGGATTCATTCTATCTGTACTCAACCCTAACCTTATGTTCCTCGGTTCCACACCGAACTCTTCGAAGGTCCGATCGAAGTTTCTCCACTGGGCAGAATCAGCAGGGTGTCTTAGCTTTCCATCTTTCTTACGCTCCGAAAAGCCAACGCAGCAATCTTGCCTTCTTTGGTTCGCAAATAAACGCTTCAAACGTGGGATCACGCAGATACCACAACATCTTAGCAGGAGGTCCTTGCTTGGCGCCTTAGCGATTCTTACGCTTAGACGGGATGCTTTGCACACGGACATACATGCAAGTCTGCATACTCTTTCGATACATGATACAATCGTTCGGACATGCATGTATTATTTCTACTTCCATTCCCAATGGACAAAGAACCTTCTTGGCTTGGTAGGTGGTGCTAGGCAACACGTTTTCCTCCGGAAGAATGTCCGCTAGGAGACCTAACAACGCCGTGAAACTCTTGTCGGACCAACCATTGCTCGCCTTCAATTTCAGCAGTTCAAGTACGGTTGACAACCTTGTGTATTCTGGCTTGCAGCCAGGGAACAAAGGTTTCCCAGAGTCTTCCATTAAGCGCTGGAATTTACAAAACTCTCTCTCACTATAGTTCCCTTCTGCATCGCGTAGCGTCTGATCCAGATTGTCATCGTATGACCTATCCTCGTCAAAAGCATCCACATCCGACATATCATTGACTTCCTCAGCGATGTCCTCATTATTATCTTCCTGTATAATCTGCTCTTCACAGTGACTGGTCCAACATGTATACCCTTTTTTGAAACCCCTTCGAATCAAGTGCCCTACGATCTGCGCCGAGTTGTTAAAAATCTTCAAATTACCGCAATCAATGCATGGACAGTACATAAATTCTATCCCCTTATTCAACATATCCTGCTCCGCGGCTCTTTTAAAAGCAATCATGCCATTAATGTACTCTTCACTCACACGGTTCGCACTGTACATCCAGTTTCGGTCCATCTGCACTACGCACGTAACAATTAGTAGTGTTAAATTATATTAATAAACTGCAAAATTGATTAAAGATTAACCTAAAGCAAATATAAGGAGTTACAGATCGTTACCCTCGGAGCTCACGACGAAAATTCCAAATATCCCGTGAGATTCCTCACTGGCCTTCGCCTTCAGGCCACAGTGCAATGTGAGAGTTAAGTGGACAGGGCAAGAGAAGAGCCACAGCCAAAATGCACCTCCCCCATAAGCTTCTACCTCTCACAAAACACCCACTGCCGAAACAAAGCACTGATTCACAAACCGAGAGCTACCACCAAATCTAAACCTCACAAACCAAGCATGCAAGCCAAAGCTCCTGACAACCAACAAACAAGGCAAGCAAAACAAGCAAAAGCCTCCCAGCGCCACCACAGAGCAAAGCTTCCCAAGCCCCTCTATTCCAAACAACAGATTAGAGGCGCTAGGGTAGGGGGTCTGTCGGGTACTGATATTTATAGGGGTGGCATGTCACAGACGGTTGGTAATACTAACCGTCTGTGATATATTCCTCATCACAGACGGTTCTGATTACCAACCGTCTATACAATTTCAACACAGACAGCTCTTTTGTTGAACCGTCTGTGATGAGGATATTATCACAGACGGTTGTAGGTACCAACCGTCTATATATGCGTCAACACAGACGGCTAATTTGGAACCGTCTGTGATGAGGATATTATCATAGATGGTTCTTCATGGAACCATCTGTGATAGGATACAGAGCCTATATATGCGCAATTAACTACTAAAAAAGACCATATCCTTTTTACATCACAGACGATAAAAAGGATCAACAAAGATTAAAAAAAGGTAGAAACCTAAATAAACTGAAATTTTACGGCAAATAGTCCAACACCTTTGCAAAGAAACTAGCATACTCATGACTAATCCTACAGTCGTCGCTGCAGAAGGCGACGTAGTCATCCCACCCTTCTTTACCGCAGCCGGTGCTCGTGCACCGGTGGCCATCCTCCGACAGCGCCCACACCCGGCCCAGTGGCCCGACCATCTTCCCCCACGCCGCCGCCTCGACCATGTCCGCGACGAGCCTCTGGCACCGCCTGCACTCCCGGTTGGTCCTCTTGGTCGTCTCACACCCGCCGCCGGTCGTCTCGCCCTCGACCTGGCTGATGTAGTGTTTCGCAATATCGCGTGTCTCGCCGGCCGTGTAGAGGAGGAGGCCGAGCACGTAGGCCGCGGCCTTGTGGCCGGCCACGGCCGCCCGTTCAAGGAACATGAGGCCGCGCTGCATGTCTTGGGGCGCGAAGACAAGCCCGAGGCCGACGGTGAAACAAGCCCCCGGGTTGCCGGCGTCGGCCAGGTGGTTGACGACGGCAAGGTAGCGCTCATTGTCCTGCCACTTCATCGTCTCCTCTCGCTCCAGTGCCACGCGCCTCCCACGCGTTCCTTGGACACCTTGTACAAGGCCTTGCAACTCAATATACATACATACAAAATTCAAGATGTTAGAATAAATAGTACTACGACGTGCGTATTTTGTAGATATAAATATGTACGTCGTTAATCGTGACTGCATAGGTCCTCCATGGGCCGAGGAGAGCTCGCCACACGGCCAACGATGTCGACGGCGACATCGTGAGAAAGAGCGCGATCACCGACCTCCTCGCCTTGGTGTGGCGTCATGCTCTCCATCCTTGGCTTGCACGCGTGCATTACTCAAAACCGTGAGACGAACAACGATGGGAGGAGTTTAATCTTCGGTGAATTATTCCATCTTATAAAGAATTAGGAGTAACTGGCACGTGAGACGAAGAGACGCAATCGTTGGCGTGCGAGACGAAGAGACGGTTGTGCGATGGTGAGATGAAGAGGCACATCGCGCGGGAGACGAAGAGGTGGGATATCACAGACGGTTCTATATTGGAACCTTCTGGGATAATAATATCACAGACGGTTATTTAATAGAGCCGTCTGTGATAGTAGTTTATTACAGACGGTTATAACATTGAACCGTCTGTGGTATTCGTCATGAACGGGATGTTCATGTGTTTAGTACATCAAAGTGGGCTGCCACTTTGGTTCTTGTATGATTAAATTGTTTATTACGGAAATGCTTTACCATATGGTTACTTCTACTTCAAATCTGATTTTTAAAATGGGCACGTGAAAAACTAGTATGTGTAGGATGTTAATTGTTGCGTCTCTTTCGCAAAACTAAACCAATATGAGCCATCCTTTGAATGACCCTTATGCATAACTAATTTTATTTGTGTAAGACTTGCGAGTACACTTGTACTCAGCCAGATGTTTGCTGGCCTTTTCAGGTGAGGAAGATTATGAGTATGACGATCTCGCTAGTGTTGATTTGGGTGACACTAATGAGTAGTGTGCTATCATTTAACCCCAAGTCGGTTGCCGATGGGTGATGGGCATACCATCGCTGGTCTTTGCTTTATCTATTTACTTCGCTGCTACTTGATACTTTACTTGAATTTGGCCGGTCGGCCGTATGTAATCAGAAACTTGACTACTATGCAGTATGTCTTTTTATCTCTTGTTGTATGCGTTGTATGGATGTAACCAACGTTGGATGAGGGTATGAGTATATTGGTCGTTGATCTTGGGAGCCAATATAAGTCATACTCGTTGTTAATGGATCCCATTTAACTCACTAAGTGTAGTGCTTGAATCGAAGAGAATCGACAATCATGTAGCGTTCGCCAAGGAGCAGCGCAAGCATGATCGTTGAGGCTCTAGTATTCGGCTAAGCCTCTCACTTGGATAGAGTTAAATTGGAATTCATTTATCGGAGACTCGTAATTATATCCCTAAGACCTTGTCTAATCTCGGTCTTATGGAGATAATTACCGGGGTCCCCACATGTCTTGTGCATCATATACATGCATCTTTTAATGGTGGAACGGTCCAGATGTTAACATGTTAGCTGTTGCTTGTGCTGTCGCTGCCTTGCAGTTGGGCTGGAGTTATGCATAAGAGAATGAGGTGAGGCGAGGCGTAGAAGACTGCTAGTCCATCTGGATTTTGCGCGGCAGAACCCGGGCGTCCGATCCTAGCCCCAAGATCGGACGTCCGGGTGCTAGTATCATCCATATAAATCTGCTAGTTCTCGAACAATTAATGAACGGAGACTCAAATCAAATTCATGCCGTAATTCGTTTTAAAAAATTATGCCGTGATTATGGAGTGACACCCATACTGTGATATTCACCTTGCTTAAAATAAATAATAGAATGGAAATAGCAGTGATGCTGAACACCTGCCCTCTACATCCTAGTGATAAAACGACGCATTGTGTTTTACTACTCTATAGCGTGCTTGTACAGCCATGTGGTTGTCTTGAGAGCCATCTCACTGCAGCTAGCAGTGCACAGTAGATGATTAAGAACTGAACTTAGAAGTAGCTAGCAGCATTGATTGACAGGGTCAACCGAGAGCCTCTAATAAGCTCCAAGCTGCAGTGCTGCAGAATCTGAAAACAAGTTACAGTCTTGCATTCCCACTTGCTTGCCAATGGAATTCATGGGTTCTCTTCATCACTCGGTATCTACAATAATTCTTGTGCTGTTCACCACCACGTTGGATTGAGATGCATCAGGAATGCACCTATATAACCCCGTGAAAGCCTGGTAAGTAACCAGCGATATAAAATTTTTAGGTTGAAAAATATCGTTTTGTTCTTTAGCCAATCTAAAGATTCCCGGTTGAGAAATAACTTGGAATTAACGTTGATAGGACGGGTAATCTTCAGCGGCCAGCCGACTCAAAGTTTCAATAGCACTTGCCAATGGAGTTAATGTGGACCATGTGTTTAATCCAAAGAAGAAGACCTATAATCAATTTAAAAGAAGAAACTAATGATCATTTGACACCTTGACGCGTCTGCTTGTCATGATTCTAAAAATCAGATTTGCTATTTTTAAGTCGCATAAAATTTTCTTAAGTTTAAGAGTCAATTGTTGTGACTATTGGATTTGTAGAAATTGATGTGTTATATGATTGAATATTAATCTAATGGATAAAAAAATGATTTATACTTAAAAAAATTTCAGTCACGTTATAAATAAACAGTCCCTTCTAAAATACTACAACGACGCATATGCCTATCATGATTCTCTCTTGTAAATGGGATGCGGCTATTTTGGGACAACGTAACAAAATAGAGTTCAAAATGGTGGCATGACTACATTGTGCATACACCACACATGTGAGACGCATCATGGAGGAGGAGAAGCATAGGTCGAGACTCGAGAGGGCAAAACGACTGAACGCACGGTGTAAGGTTGGATTTCGGGGAATCTCCGATTCTCCCGATGTCTCGGCCGCGGAGCTCGATGCCCACGCCGTCCGGACGGTCCGACTGGTGGGGGGCGAGGCAAGCCGCGAGTGCCGCTTGACCTCTCCAGTCTCCACGCGCTTGCTCACAGGTGTGCCCACACCTCAGCTGGTGGCCAAGGCCCGAGTGCTAGAACAATGGGTCGGGCTGACCCAACATGCGACTACTACATGGGCTGGTCCAATATGTGACAACGTGATGGCCCAACTAATGGGCCATTTTGGCTTGGCACTGATATGCGACGAGATAGTAAAACTAGCTTCGCTACAAGCGAATTGGTAAAAAAATCACTGCAGACACATCGACAGACGATCACTACTACAAAAATGATTTGTAGCAACATCACCTTTTTCACAGTAAGGGCGGCTCACTTACCAAACGCCCTACAAAGGTCGAGCTCGGCCACCTATACCAACCGCCTCTACAATGGTGGTTGAGAGGCGTGGTATCACCAACCGCCCACAAATGGTTAGATTTGTAGGGGCGGAAATACCAGCCGCCCCTACTATTTGATTTGTAGAGGCGGTTGGTCCCACCGCCTCTTCGTTCATTTGAGGGCGGCCGGATAACCACCGCCCTACAAATCCCAAAGATATATGCCCAGCCCTTCTTCCTCCTCGAGCTGCACAGTGCAACCCGAGAGGATGGAAGGGAGGCCTTAGGCACCTCCCAAAAATTGCTATTTTGAGGGGAGGTTTTGAGTTAAATTCCTTTGGTGGAGAGGTTGTTGGAGGTAAGAAAATGGTTTTCCATACATCTTTTTGAAGTTTTAATGGTGGGTTATTGCTTAATTAGAGTTTTGATTTTCTCTCTTCTATGGTGTTTGAGTAATTTATGGAGCAAATGAGGCTAAAATTTTGAATATGCTAGGCTAAATTAGTTATGGGAATAATGTCATACCCTTATTTAGTCATTCTTCCTTGATTTTAGTGGACTATTAATTAGTTTTATGGATGTTTGAGCTACATCTAGATCTAGATACCTAGAACTAGGGTTTGTTTTTTTTTACTAATTACATTGTTATTAATTTAGTGGAATATATTTACAATTGCTATTTACATTGCACCATACATTTAGAATTATTAATCGAATTTAGAATATCCTTCCATAAAATTCCTATGTATATTTTTTTGAAGTAATAATTAATTTGTGAAGTATTAATTAGTCCTATTAATTTTATCTTTGTTTTCTATATTGAAATAAAGATGGACGACAGAACTCTTGGATGTATGGTAAACAAAGGTGGAGCCAAGTTTCCGTGATGAAGTGGATAAATTTCTTCAAGTTGCAGAGCCATGCAATGTCGAGCAATAATAGTGGTGAAATTCTTTGTCCGTAGCGACAGAAGAACTATCTCGCATGGAAAGATGTGACTATCATTAGATCACACTTGATTATGCGAGGATTTGTTAAAGACTACACAGCTTTGGAATCATCATGGTGAAGCGTTATTAACAACGTTGATCCGTAAGAAGACGACGACGATTACCTAGATTGCATGGACCAATATGTAGTCGAATATGATGCGAAATAGACCGTGAAGAAGAAGGTAGTGGTGGTCATAACGACGGCGTGGTGGCAATGATGGCGGAGGACGGTCGGGATGAAGATGACGGTGATTATTTGGAGGAAATGCTTCGCCATTGGACCAGAGATTTTACTAAAGAGCCCAAAAGTCTAGAAATTTTGGAAAGGGTTAAAAAGCCTCAAGGAGACTTTGTATGGTGTTGAAAAGGGTTGTCCACACAATCGGACAAGCACGCTTTGTGCTTGAGCTACTCATCCCGGCTAAATACGGCCGGTCGATCAGTAGTTTCAATGATCTTTTGCGCCTCTGCCTTGGTTGCCGCCACGCCCAAACTCGCCCCGCCAACACATACGGCGAAGAAGGTTATAAGTCCATTGACAATGGGGGTTGAAAAATCCATGCATGCCCGAACCATTGTATCCTTTACCGTGGCGACACGCTCAAGTCACTAGATAAATGCCCGGTGTGGCACTAGTCATTACAAGAACAATGACCTTTACAACGGGAAGAAGCCTTCACAGGAAGAAGAGGAAGAAAGGTGGGAAAAGGTGGTACAAGATTCTCAACCCAAAGAGGACACTCCATTAGGCATCGATGCAAAGCGAGAAGAATCCTGCCTTGGTAATGTGGTACCTACTACCGCCGATCGCTTGAGGCGTATGTTCCTAAACCCTAAGGAAGCTTCACTCATGACATGGTGGGATGATGAACGCAAGGTGGGTGATGGTAAGATTGGACACCCGCCGATGCTACCCAAAGGTAACGCTTTGATGCGAAATACCAAGAATTTAGCAAAGACCCAAGGAATGTACGGTTTGACCTTAGCACAGATGGAATGAATCCTTCAATGAGAGAACTGCGAGCATAGTACATGGCCGTGATCTTAACCATGTACAACATCCCAACGTGGTTGTGTCGAAGAGAAAATATCTTCTCCTCACTATTCTCATTCAAGGTCCCAAACAACCGTGCATTGATATAGATGTGTTCCTCGAGCCTTTGATGCAAGAAATGGAGAGGCTATGGCGGTATGGAGAGCCGATGTACGACGCCAGAAAGGAGGACTTCATATGTAGAGCCATTATCTTTGTCACTACCAATGATTACCTCATACTGTTTGCTTTGTCCGGACAGATCAAAGGGAAGACGGATGCTTAGTATGCTTGGATGGTACTACATGGGTGTTCTGGATGCATCCAAGAAGACGCTTTACCTAAGGTACCGACGATTCTTAAAGACAACTCACGATACCGCAGCAAGTTGGTCTTCAAATTTTATGACAACAAACCGTAGACCGAATCCCCCGGAGAGACGTCAAAACGGGCAACATGTGTTCGAAATGGTGAAACACATACATGTCGATTTTGGAAAGAAGAATGCGGATGGGACAAAGAGAGATAGAAGCACACCTCCTGTCCCTGGTGTACCTTTTAAGAAAAAGTCGATCTTCTTTAAGTATCTGCCTTAATTGGCCGGACTTGGAGGTCCCCATGCCATTGATTCTATGCACTTACAGAAGAATGTATTTGAGAGTCTCATTGCTACCTTGATGGACACGGCAAGACAAAGGATGGTCTAAGATCACGGAAAGACATGGTGCAACTAAATGTGAAGCCAGAGCTTCACCCGATACCTCAGGGTAATGGAAAATACCTCCTACCCGTAGCTAGTTTCAACCTGACTCCAGATGAGAGGAGGGCGATCTGCAATTTCTTGAGAGGGGTAAAAGTTCCCATGGGTTTTCACCAACGCGAACAACAGCTAGTGTCAATGAAGGACTCACAATAACACGCTCAAGGCTCACGATTGTCATGTGATGCTCACATTGTTCCTACCTATTGCAATCAGGGCTATAGAGCCGTAGTTCTTGAAATGACCATCACCCGCATGTGTTACTTCTTTTGAAGATCTCACGAAGACGACAGAAAATGAGCTTCGTGACCTACATGAATTCGTGGTGGAGACAATAAACCAACTAGAGATGTGTTTACCTCTGCTTTTTTGATATAATGCCACATCTCATGATTCACATGGTTCATCGATACAGCACCGGGCCCTTGCTACTTACATGAAATGTGGTCCACTGAACGGTTCATGCCGGTTCTAACCGACACGTGCATAATCGAGCATGCCGCAGGGCTCCATGATAGAGGTTACAATACCAAGAAGTCGTCGAGTCTTGTCAAGAGTACCTAAAAGTACAAAGAGGATTGGTAAACTCGATTCGCGCACAAGGGTAGGTCGATCGAAGGGCACCAAGGGGAGAAAAGTCTTCATCGACAAGGATTTCAACGGTTAGTCGAGCTCATTATAGTGTCTTGCAGAGTACGTAACTGATGCAACCGCACATTGATGAACACTTGGATGTCATTAGGCGTAGAGTAATGGCCGCTCGACGATTGGGTCATGAAACAAGACAAGCATTGATTCACTACATGGTTGAAGGAGCAAAACCTACCGAATGGGGAAACCAGAGATGATATTACCATCGTAGGTTGGTGGGGCCCATCGAGACAAGTGACATCATGGCAAGCTTACGACATCAATGGGTACACGCACTATACCAGCGCAAAGGATAGTAATTGTGTGAACCAAAATAGCGCGTTCGAATAGAAGCCATCAACTAATGGGGCAAAAGACCCATACTTTGGCATCATAGATGATATATGGGAACTTGACTATGGAATGGGTATACGATGGCCATGTTTAGATGTCACTGGGTCAAACAACACCAAGTGAATGAGATCGGGTTCACAAATCGTGGACCTCGAGAATATCGGATACGCAGATGACCCTTGGGTGCTCGCTTCACGTGTCACACAAGTTTTATATTTACGTGACCAAAACTAACCTACCCCAAAAAGAAGACAAAGCATGTGGTTGCCTTCTGAAACAAACTATTATCGGAGTAGACGGAGTGGATGATGTTGATGAGTACAATAACTACGATGAATGCAACTATCCACCGACTTTCCTAAGAAGATCGGTCGTGGAAAAGAACTTGCCCAAAGACATACCGCCATGGGAACGAAAATGTGCCAAGGGGAAACTTGTTACAAAGCTAGTTGTTCAAGTTTGATGCATGGTGTGTGTATCCGTGGTACTATATATATATATGTATGTATGTATGTGTGTTCAAAGATGCATGGAGTGTGTTTGGAGAAAATGTCCGAACCAAAGTTGTATATTTTGATGAGTTCTACAACTTTTATTTTTACATCCTTTTCATTTGACATCATTTTAAACCCCATAACTCATTCTCAAAGATTTCATGATTTAAAAATTAAATTATTTGTAGGGGCGGTACTGGTTCAGAACCGCCTACAAATCTATTTTTAGGGCGGCTGTAATCTCAACCGCCCTACAAATCTATTTTTAGGGTGGCTTGTAATCTCAACCGCCCCTACAAATCGCCTCCTATATAAGCCGGAGAGCGCGCGAGGCCGAAATCGGCTAAGTCATTGGCGCAGCTACCAAAATTTTTCCGCCGCCGCCGTTAGGGTTTGCGGCCTCGCCGCCGGCCCGCCCTCGCCCTCGGCCGCCCGGTCCGTGCGCTCTCACGCGGTGCTCCTCTCCGACGCCGGTGCTCCTCTCTCGACGCGGCCTCCCTCCGATCTCGCTCCGCCAGACGCGACTACGGGAGCCGGCCGCCCGTCCCCGTGCTCTGGCTGCCCGGTCCGTGTGCTCTGACGCCGGTGCTCCCTCTCCGACGCGCCTGTGCTCCCTCTCCGACGCTGGTACGGAACTACCTGAAGTTAATATTTTATTTGTTTCACGTCTTCCTTAATATATGTTGAGTCATGGAGCTGAAAATCAGTGATTGGCTGAAGGCAAGACTCAAGAGAAAAGGAGAAACTTTTTATTTTGGAGAGAATCAGGATGATTTATATCTCGTTTTCAGTACTGTATAATCTATGGGCATGCTCATACTACGACAAATGTGGAAAATATAGGAGATAAGACATTGACTAGAGCCAATACCTAGGTAGCATGTTGCCTAGCTAGCACCACATCATGTTCATTTCTGTCAATGGACCGATACCTGGCTGTGGAAAATATAGGAGACAGGAGATTGACAAGAGAGCCAATACCTAGGTAGCATGTTCCGAGTTTTTGAACCCTGGTTGTCTTCACTTCGATATTTTGTTGCTGTTGTACATAAACATCCGGAAATGTTGTCACTCATTTAACATGACAACTTTGAATGGTAGAATGATGCATTATGAACATATTTGCCCTGATATTTGTGGTACAGCAAATACTTAGAATTTTTGAGGTAGTCAGTGGGCTCAAAAAGCATTCATAACAGTGCAGACACTGATATTATCTGGTTTTTTTTTTTATCAACTGCTGGGATTGGGGGGGGGGGATAGAATGGTAGATGTTGCTTTTAAGATACATAACATTTTAAACCAATTCAAACCACTCTTGTGCTTCTTTTTGTAAATATACATCACTTTTTAATATTTTGATAACAAATGAAAAAAGGCTATCATTGTTTGGTGGTCTCTTTTTTATCTTGTTACTGGGTGCTTTGCAATCAGCTTCTGCCTTTTGGATGAGTGAGGGTGAAAACAGTCGAGATCAGCGGGAACCAGTAATGCAGATCTCCAGCACAAGGTCTGGAAAACTTTGCTAGAAAGGCTTTTGTTACAGTGTAGTAACAAATTTGGAAAGTTTTGCTTCACATCATGGATATAGCTGGTGATGCTTTGTATCAATCAGTTACTGAATTATATAGCATTTAATGTCATCTACAGAAGATCGAGTACATAGTGAATGTTTATTTTTTCAGTTGGCAATTTGAGTGGAATGAAAGCCGGAGCAGTTATGTGTTATCACGGACCATGTTGTTAGCGTGATAGTTATGATACTTCTTGTTTGTTTAGAGAACTTCCTAGATCAGAATCGAAAGACAGAGGTCATGCCCATCAAATTTTAATCGCTTCTGGTTTGGCCTATGCTTTCACAATAGGGAAAAAAAAGGATTTGCCACCCCATTCGTTGTCATTTCAGGATTTTCCACCCATTGTCTCACTGTCATGGGCCCTTGGACCCACATGTCAGTGACCTAGGTAGCATGTGTGTGTAACCAGGGAACTGCAAATGCAGAAAGACTTTTTAAAGGATGTACAGTCTGAATTTTTAAAGGATGAACTGCAAATGATGTACAGTCTGAATTTTTAAAGGATGAACTGCAAATGCTAGTGATGTACAGTCTGAATTTTTAAAGGATGTATAGTCTGAATTTTTAAAGGATGAACTGCAAATGCTAGTGATGTACAGTCTGAATTTTTAAAGGATCTGTACAGTTTGTATGAATTCTGATAGCATATAATCTGTAGGTGTATTAGAAATGACCTGTGGTCTATCCTGGTTTTAACACGGTTTAAGTTAAGAATTGTGTGCTTAACTCTCTGAAACTATAGCATCTTGGAAGCAGAGTTTTTTTTTCTGGTAAAATATACAGTGCATGTTCAAGTAGTAAATCAAGAAAAACACTATAAGGTGATATCTATCTATCTATTATATTTAAAGGGGCACATGGCTTGGTATGTTGTATACCGAGGACGACAGACGGGGGTCTTTGCAACCTGGGCTCAATGCCATGCTCAAGTCATCGGCTTTAATCGCCGCTACAAAAGCTTCCAATCAAAACAAGAGGCGTAGTCTTCCTACTTGGAGTTCAACCGTTGTGAAGATGACAGAGTTTTTGCGCTGCGCCTGTTGTCGTTGCAAAAAATCTTGGCTATTTCTTGTTTGCATGGTTCAGTCTTTAATGTTGGCAAGTGCTCATCTTTTACATTGTTAGACGTTAGGAACAATTGTCTGTGATGTTGTACCTATAACCATGTACTCATCTATTGGCTATGGCCCTTGTGAGGTAGTGGGACCCATTTCATGATGACTAATAGTGGTTAGACTGTTGTAACGCCTCTTATGCTCTCAAACCGAGTTTCGCTTTAATGATCATGTCAATTCTCATTGGAGTGCATATGTTCTCGCTTGTACTACTCTCATCTCTCTTCCCTACTACTACTATGCTGCTCTATTAGAGGATCGCAATAGTGTTGTTTATCCGTATTTGTTGCATCTATTAGAACAAAGCACAAAATGACGGGGACAACAGACGACACAACCCGAGGCCCTGAACAAGTGCCAATCTTTGAAGACGAACAACCAGAGTTGCTTACTGAGGAGCAGTTCAACCACGAGCTAGACGATGATCTACAAATGTTATTAGATGGGGACCATGAGGAGGCTAATGATGAAGACGCTGACGAGGATGAAGAAGAGGGATATGTAAGTCCGGAGGATCCTTTCCCACCTGGTAACAGACAGAGGCCAACCGAAGAGGAGTTGGACAGGGATTTTGATCCGAACGAGGAGGTAGGGATAAAGCCTTAGTTCATACATTATGCTTGTATATAAGATCGTGTTATCATTACTAACACTTCGACCTAATAGGCCCCTTCTCGAACTCTACGACGTCGGCGACATCTCGCCAGACAAGAAGTAGCAGAGAAAGCTGGAGCAAAGGCAAGAGCCACAGAGTTGGACACTCATGGCGCCTGGCTCCACATCCCGGCCACAAACTCGGCACCAGCAAAGAGGGGACGAGGGAAAAGAAGTGCTAACATATATCCAAAGGACACATGATATGTGATAAGAGAGGCCGGGAGGCTAGGGAGCCACTTGAGCCAAAACATCTCGAGCTAAGTGGCGTAACGCAATTGGGCGCTGGTAAGAGATGAGTTGAACCCGCAATCCCAACTTGGAAAGAAGTACCACCGATACAAAGAAAGTCTTGTGGGATAAGCCGATGACTAATTTTAGATTCCGTGGAACCGAGGAAATGGTACGCGTCACGCTATGAAGCAGATTGAGAGTCATGGAGAGGTTGGAAGTCGTCTCTCAACGCCAAATATGTCCAAAGGGATTAACTCCCTTCAAGGAGTTTGGCAACATAACTCTGGACAATGGGAGCGGTTTGTGGCTCAAAAGACTTCAATGAAGCATTGGCCCTCGGTCAGTGAATAATCGAGCGAAGAAGAACGTGCACCACCATCATCTAGGACCGGTGGGTACTATGGAAAGGAAGAGCAATTTAGGAAGATAGAGGAAGATGCCGCATCACCGGGACATACAACTTGGGGGGTTTCAAAGCGCACAAGGAACTGGATCCTTTCGAGGAATAAAGAAGCATCCAAGGCGCTTAAGTTTAGTAAGCCGGAGATCAAGAGACAGATCAAAGATATCAACTATGCTCGAACAATGCGTAAGGGCTTATTTAAGCCTTCCAGAGAGAGGGATGAGCTTAGCCTTGTTTTGGGAAACCCCGAGCACACAGCCGTGTCGGGGCTAGGGAAAAGAGTGATATGGAAGGAGGGATTTGAAGAGGATAGGCACATGTACAAGAAACATGATAGAGACCGAGAGGCTAACCTTGAGGTCCAAGTAAAGGTCTAGTTGCGAAGGCGTTGCAGAGCAAGGATCACAACGGAGGCACGAATCAGAATGCCACAACCGACAACTGGAAGTTCGCAGCAGCCAAGGTTCCATCAGAGCCACAACCGCCGCCGATCGCATACGGGAACCTACTCCTTGCACTTTGGTTGTTCTCATGGGCGAGCAATCAAATATGATTGAGGTGGCAACGGTGAGGCACATCCTCCGGTGAGGGCACTTATCACACTAATCGGATCCCGCCGACTACACTAGGTCGAGATTCGCACCGTGAAGCCCGAATTCAGCGAAGGAGGATAGACTTTCCAACTCCCGAGGACTCCAAATACTCGAGAAGTAGTGAACCAGATTCGTCCTCCGCACAAGCGAGACATCATATTGACTACGATTATATCGCTCGTGCGCATAACCGCTACGCTTGGAGGAGTTGAGGAGGGGAGATACAGCACACCACATCATGACCAACAATTGCTCGAGATGCGCACACCGCCACCTCGCGATGACGTGCCTCATGATATGCCACCGCCTTCACCGCCTCACGGAGGATGTGTAGAGCCGACACATGAACAACAAGAGGCCGCATATCATGACCAACAATTGCTCGAGATGCGACACCGCCACCTCGCGATGACGTGCCTCATGATATGCCACCGCCTTCACCGCTTTCGGAGGATGTGTAGAGCGACACATGAACAACAAGAGGTCGCAACAAAGATGAAGAGCATGCGAAACAAGTTGATGCACCGAAGGTGCCCACGGCGAGCCAAAATTCGAAAAAGCATCCAATCAAGATAAGGTCACTTATGTGCCGGCGATGATGTCGGGGTGGAAAGGTGGTATGGCCATGATATGTTCAAGCCGGAGAACCAAGCGCCAAGATCCGAGAAGGCCGTCACCAAAGAAATGGAAACAAGTGCAAGGGCAGCACCAACCAAAACCAACCAGGTTACTTGCAAGTACGTAAATGTTGAATGCATCACATGGTCAAAGAATTGCCCGCAAAAATATGAAAGAGGCAAGTGTTTCCTTCCAAATCGGGTGATCCAAAGACTACCAATTGGAATGAAAAGGTTTCATGATTGGTACTTGCGTGCTATCCCGACGAAGGTACATCTCATAGAGGCAAGGTTCCCGCCATGACATTTGGAGGCCCAAAAGGACAAATTGCCTTTGACTTTGATGACATCCATACTATCTTTCGCCTCTGAGAAATGGAAACCAATCTCATTCGCGTGTGGTGCCTGTAAGTCCTAGTCCTATTGCATTGATATGATTGTAATCTTTAGATTTTGTTATAACTAACTAACCCGCGCTTATGATTTGTAGAATGCAAGTGCACATTTCAAGTAAACTTCCTAGCAAAGACCAAGCAGGTACTTGGACCTCAATTAATAGCCCAGACGAGGTTTAATTTCCCAAAGTGTGGGACTGACCACAAGGAGCTGGCCCGTGGAGAGACCGTTGAGGAGAAAGATAAAATACTAATGAAAAATTAGGAAGGAGTGCTATAAGGTTGCGGCGATATTTCGAGAGCTTTCTCGAATGCAAGACAAATCCTATATATTTCTACCCTACAACTTCAAGTAAGTTTAACTATATCCTTCAATCTTTAATGAGCCATATTATTTTGTTCGATGCAAACGAGCTTATCTATTCCTATGATTAAATTCATGCAACAGCATTGGATTTGTGTAGTCATCGACCTCAAGTTAGGCATGGCGTGGGTCATGGATCCACTTGATTATGACGAGTCGCTTTACAAAGATTTCATAAGCATTCTTAAGACGTATACTTATCAACCATCCTTATCGCCTTTTGACTTTTCAATACTAACTAACTTGCTTTTGTTAAATTCATTCGAAAGCGAGCGCATGTGTACTACGCCAACAAACTCAAAGGGTGCATGATCCAGAGAAGAAGGGTGACCTATATGTCAAAACAAGATGGCGGTAAGTGCAACTTACTTTAGTACTTCCATTACGCTGCCGCCACAAGCATTGACGTTTTATATGCGAAACTCACAGCACACAAGCGGCCCGGAGTTTACATCGTGGATATTATGTATGCACTTACATGAGTGTCACCGGTGCCTCAGAGACACCCCTTTATGGTATGTTATAACTAATTCACTGGCCGATAACACACGCATATGTTATGAAATACTAAACTTAAAATTGTCTTGTAGTGGGAAGATGAGATAGGAATTTGTAGAAAACCACTCAACGATGATAGCCTCCTCGAGCTCGTCGGGGACATTTGCAACTTCATAATGGATGCTATTATACACGCCGAGGTACATACCATGACGACACGCCTATGCTAGGACGCCGCTCGAGTACGGTTCCTTCGTGAGTGGGAAGGAATGCATTTAGGACATTGAGAACAATGTGTATGTAATGTTATCGCACTTTATGCTACAAGTGTTTGTAATGATAAATTATAAACATGATGTTGCGCGATGTGAATATAATGTCTCGTTGAACTTGTTAATATCATGTCTTCAATTATATATATATATATATATATATATATATATATATATCATGCATGGTTTGATATATATACCGTGGTTTGAGAATTTGAATTTTTTTAAGGAAAACAGATTGTAGGGGCGGTCAGAGTTGCAAGCCGCCTCCACAGAGAAAATTACAGAGGCGGTGGTCATCTAAGCCGCCTTACAAATCTAATTTGTAGAGGCGGCTTGTAATCCACCGCCTACAATACGCTTTGTAGGGGCGGCTTAGACACCAACCGCCTCTACAAATAAGATTTGTAGGGGCGGTTCAAAATCGCCCTACAAATCTCGATTTGTGGCGACGGTTGGGTAGGGCGGCCGCCGAGCCGCCTCTACAGGCTCACCACCGCCTATAGTGCTCTCTTTGTAGTAGTGGATATGTGCCCCTGCCGCGCCCCACCACGTGGCAGGTGGCCTGTCATGGGCACATCGAGCAGTAGGTGGCGTGGGTAGGCCACCTATCGCGTCACACCATGCGGTGGGGCGTGGCAGGGGCACGTATTGCCTGTTGGTACGTCCATGACGCTATTTTTGCCAATTCGCTCACGGGAGAGGCTAATTTTGCTATTTCATCGCGCAACAGTACCAATTAAACCAAAAACTCTCGGTATACGTGAAAGCATGTGCATAGATGCATATGCATTTGGTGAAGATTCGCCAAGGTCTTTTTACAGTGAAGAAAGAAGAATGCATATATGCCTCAACTCTAAGGATGAGCTAAACAATCTTCTTGCATCACTACTACAAAAATGATTTGTAGCAACACCACCTAGTTCACAGTAGAGGCGGCTCACTTACCAAGCGCCCCTACAGTGGCTGAGCTCGGCCCAGCTATACCAACCGCCTCTACAAATGGTTCACAGAGGCGGCCGTATCACCAACCGCCTACAAATGGTTATATTTGTAGGGGCCGGAAATACTAGCCGCCTCATCGCTTGATTTGTAGAGGCTACCGGTACAGCCGCCTCATGGTTCATTTGTAGGCGGCTGGATAACCACCGCCCTACAAATCGACCAAAGATATAGTACAGATTCTTCTTCCTCCTCGAGCCGCACAAAGCAACCCGAGAGAGGAAGGAAGGGAGGCCTGGGCACCTCCCAAAAATTGCTATTTTGAGGGGAAAGGTTTGAGTTAAATTCCTTTGGTGGAGAGGTTGTTGGAGGTAAGAAAATGGTTTTCCATACATCTTTTGAAGTTTTAATGGTGGGTTATTGCTTAATTAGAGTTTTGATTTTCTCTCTCTATGGTGTTTGAGTAATTTATGGAGCAAATGAGGTTAAAATTTTGAATATGCTAGGCTAAATTAGTTATGGGAATAATGTCATACCCTTATTTAGTCATTCTTCCTTGATTTTAGTAGACTATTAATTAGTTTTATGGATGTTTGAGCTACATCTAGATCTAGATACCTAGAACTAGGGTTTGTTTTTTTACTAATTACATTGTTATTAATTTAGTGGAATATATTTACAATTGCTATTTACATTGCACCATACATTTAGAATTATTAATCGAATTTAGAATATCCTTCCATAAAATTTCTATGTATATTTTTTGAAGTAATAATTAATTTGTGAAGTATTAATTAGTCCTATTAATTCTTATCTTTGTTTTCTATATTGAAATAAAGATGGACGATAGGAACTCTTGGATGTATGGTAAACAAAGGTGGGAGCCAAGTTTCCGTGATGAAGTGGATAAATTTCTTCAAGCCGCAGAGAGCCATGCAATGTCGAGCAATAATAGTGGTGAAATTCTTTGTCCGTAGCGATTGCAAGAACTATCTCGCATGGAAAGATGTGACTATCATTAGATCACACTTGATTATGTGAGGATTTGTTAAAGACTACACGCTTTGGAATCATCATGGTGAAGCGGTTATTAACAACGTTGATCCGTAAGAAGACGCACGACGATTACCTAGATTGCATGGACCAATATGTAGCTGAATATGATGCGAAAATAGACCGTGAAGAAGAAGGTAGTGGTGGTCATAACGACGGTGGTGGCAATGATGGCGAGGACGTGTCGGGATGAAGATGACGGTGATTATTTGGAGGAAATGCTTCGCCATTGGACCGTAGATTTTACTAAAGAACCCGAAAGGTCTAGAAAATTTGGAAAGGGTTAAAAAGCCTCGAAGGAGACTTTGTATGGTGTTGAAAAGGGTTGTCCGACACACCGGATGGGCGGTGCTTTTTTGTGCTTGAGCTACTCATCCCGAAGGCTAAGCACGGTTTGGTCGATCAGTAGTTTCAATGATCTCATTCGCCTCCCTGCCTTGGTTGTTTGCCACACCAAACTCGCCTCCCGCCAACACATACGGCGAAGAAGGTTATAAGTCCATTGACAATGGGGTTGAAAAATCCATGCATGCCCGAACCATTGTATCCTTTACCGTGGCGATACGCTCAAGTCACTAGATAAATGCCCCGTGTGGCACTAGTCGTTACAAGAACAATGACCTTTACAACGGGAAGAAGCCTCCACAGGAAGAAGAGGAAGAAAGGTGGGAAAAAGGTGGTACAAGATTCTCAACCCAAAGAGAACACTCCATTAGGCATCGATGCAAAGCGAGAAGAATCCTCGCCTTGGTAATGTGGTAACTACTACCGTCGATCGCTTGAGGCGTATGTTCCTAAACCCTAAGGAAGCTTCACTCATGACATGGTGGGATGATGAACGCAAGGTGGGTGATGGTAAATTGGACACCCTACCGATGCTACCCAAAGGGCAACGCTTTGATGCGAAATACCAAGAATTTAGCAAAGACCCAAGGAATGTACGGTTTGGCCTTAGCACGATGGAATGAATCCTTCAATGAGAGAACCAATGAGCATAGTACATGGCCATGATCTTAACCATGTACAACATCCCAATGTGGTTGTGTCGAAGAGAAAATATCTTCTCCTCACTATTCTCATTCAAGGTCCCAAACAACTGTGCATTGATATAGATGTGTTCCTCGAGCCTTTGATGCAAGAAATGGAGAGGCTATGGCGGTATGGAGAGCCGATGTACGACGCCTGTAAAGGAGGACTTCATATGTAGAGCCATTATCTTTGTCACTACCAATGATTACCTCATACTGTTTGCTTTGTCCGACAGATCAAAGGGAAGACGGATGCTTAGTATGCTTGGATGGTACTACATGGGTGTTCCCGGATGCATTCAAGAAGACAGCTTACCTAAGGTACCGACGATTCTTAAAGACAACTCACAGATACCGCAGCAAGTTGTTCTTCAAATTTTATGACAACAAACCAGAGACCGAATCCCCTCCAGAGAGACGTCAAAACGGGCAACATGTGTTCGAAATGGTGAAACACATACATGTTGATTTTGGAAAGAAGAATGCGGATGGGACAAAGAGAGATAGAAGCACACCTCCTGTCCCCGGTGTACCTTTTAAGAAAAAGTCGATCTTCTTTAAGTATCGCTTTATTGGCCTGGACTTGGAGGTCCCCATGCCATTGATTCTATGCACTTACGAGAAGAATGTATTTGAGAGTCTCATTGCTACCTTGATGGACACGGGCAAGACAAAGGATGGTCTAAGATCACGGAAAGACATGGTGCCTAAATGTGAAGCCGAGCTTCACCCGATACCTGGGTAATGGAAAATACCTCCTACCCGCAGCTAGTTTCAACCCGACTCGCATGAGAGGAGGGCGATCCGCAATTTCTTGAGAGGGGTAAAGTTCCCACCGGGTTTTCACCAACGTGAAGAAGCTAGTGTCAATGAAGGACCACAATAACACGCTTCAAGGCTCACGATTGTCATGTGATGCTCACATTGTTCCTACCTATTGCAATCGGGCTATAGAGCCGAGTTCTTGAAAATGGCCATCACCCGCATGTGTTACTTCTTTTCAAGATCTCACGTAAGACGATTGGTGAAAATGAGCTCGTGACCTACATGAATTCGTGGTGGAGACAATAAACCAACTAGAGATGTGTTTACCTCCCGCTTTTTTGATATAATGCCACATCTCATGATTCACATGGTTCATCGAATACGTGCACCGGGCCCTTGCTACTTACATGAAATGTGGTCCTACGAACGGTTCATGTCGGTTCTTAACCGATACGCGCATAATCGAGCATGCCCAGAGGGCTCCATGATAGAGGGTTACAACACCAAGAAGTCGCCGAGTCTCGTCAAGAGTACCTAAAAGTACAAAGAGGGATTGGTAAACTCGATTCTCGCCACAAGGGTAGGCCGATCGAAGGGCACCAAGGGAGAAAAGTCTTCATCGACAAGGATTTCAACGGTTAGTCGAGCTCATTATAGTGTCTTGCGAGTACGAATCGATGCAACCGCACATTGATGAACACTTGATGTCATTAGGCGTAGAGTAATGGCCGGTCGACGATTGGGTCATGAAACAAAGACAAGCATCGATTCACTACATGGTTGAAGGAGCAAAACCTACCGAATGGGGAAACCAGAGATGATATTACCATCGGAAGGTTGGTGGGGCCCATCGAGACAAGTGACATCATGGCAAGCTTACGACATCAATGGGTACACGTACTATACCAATAAAAGGATAGTAATTGTGTGAACCAAAATAGCAGCGTCGAATAGAAGCCATCAACGGAATGGGGCAAAAGACCCCATACTTTGGCATCATAGATGATATATGGGAACTTGACTATGGAATGGGTATACAGATGGCCATGTTTAGATGTCGGGTCAAACAACACCAAGTGAATGAGATCGGGTTCACAATGCGTGGACCTCGAGAATATCGGATACGCAGATGACCCTTGGGTGCTCGCTCACGTGTCACACAAGTTTTATATTTACGTGACCCAAAACTAACCTACCCCAAAAAAGAAGACAAAGCATGTGGTTGCCTTCGGAAACAAACTATTATCGGAGTAGACGGAGTGGATGATGTTGATGAGTACAATAACTACGATGAAATGCAACTATTCACCGACTTTCCTAAGAAGATCTGTCGTGGAAAGAACTTGCCCAAAGACATACCGCCATGGGAACGAAAATGTGCCAAGGGGAAACTTGTTACAAAGCTAGTTGTTCAAGTTTGATGCATGGTGTATGTATGTATGTGTGTTCAAAGATGCATGGAGTGTGTTTGGAGAAAATGTCCGAACCAAAGTTGTATATTTTGATGAGTTCTACAACTTTTATTTTTACATCCCGTAACATCCCCATTTTGGCTTGTGTTTCAAATGTAATAAATGAGGATAATTTTCCTTGGTTCTAAGGTTGCTTTGTGACACCTCTCGAGTTATTTCATAATTTTTGGAAATTATTTGAAATATTTTAGAGGCAAGTCAAACCTGGTCAAACCTTTGAAATAGCCTTCTAGAATTTCTGGAGAAAATGTTTTGCATAAAAACCTCTAAAAATTTTATGTAAGGTTTATCGTAGTCATTAACCTCCAAGAAATTTCATGATTTTTGGAGCTAGTTTGCTATCTCTAAAAATCATTCCTAGGTTTAGCTTGCTTTCAAAATCCATAGTCAAACATCAAGAACATACACTTAAAATAATTTTTGTAAAAGAATTTACTTCAATTAAAATGAATAACTATAATTTTTCCCAAATTTTTGGAGCTAAATTAATCCACATAAAATTCAAACTTGCTTCAATAACCTTTTGTAAGTTTGAATTTAAAATAAGCAAATAACTCATGAACAATGAGATTTAAAATTTTTGTCTGGTCACTAGGTCATTCCAGAACCTCCTGAAAAATTTCAGATTTTTATGAATTTTATTTCTATATTTGAAGCTCGGTCAAAGTTGGAAGCTTTGGATTAAAACCAGACTAAACCACATGAGCGCATCGCGAGCCGTCCGCTTGGAAATCAACGCCCATTGCCGGAGCATTCGGACCGCCCGATTGTTCTCTTATTCTCAACCGTCCGATGCTTGATCGTGGTCGAGTAAATTATTTGTAGGGGCGCTGGTTCAGAACCGCCTACAAATCTATTTTTAGGGCGGTTGTAATCTCAACCGCCTACAAATAGCCCTCCTATATAAGCCGGAGGGCGCGCGAGGCCGAAATCGGCTAAGTCATTGGGTTTGCGCGGCGAGGCCGATAGGTCGCAAAATTAGGGTTTACGCGCCGCCGCCGTTAGGGTTTGCGCCTCCGCTGCCGTCGGCCGCTCTCGCCCTCTCTCCGACGCCCCTGCTCCTCTCGCGACGCCGCGCCCTCTCCGATCTCGCTCCGCCAGACGGGTGCTCCTCTCCGACGCGCTTTGTGGTGAGTGGCCTTCTCGCGGCGCTCTCGCTCTCCGATTCCTCGCTTGCGTTGGGGCGCTGGGACAATCTTTGAGCATATTTTCTCCGCCCGCTAGTATATATATGCCTTTCTTAATTTACTTTCGATCGAGTTCGTTTTAATTACTAGTTTCTGATCTAGACTACTCGCACGATGTTAACACCAAGCTTCCGCCTCCTGAAATGTGGATGGTTTTGTTAACTTAACAGATTTATGTATGCAAAGCGCAGTTTTCTACTTTGTTGGGATCGGTACTTATGATGTCTCATGGTTAGACAGGTGGGAGTGTACCTTAAATCATTTTGGTAAACAAATCCATGAGTAGAGTAGTCGCTTGTCGCCACATCGTAAGTTTCTGAGGTTTAAACCAAATGGAGTCTTGGTATAGAATATCAACGAGAATTCGATGTGAACACCATGCAACCGACTAACAGGATATGAGTACCATACATGTGAAATGGAGGTATATACATGTGACCATAACATAGAAATCGGAGGTATATACATAGAAGCATGACATGTCGATCGGTGGTTCATACATATGTATTAGCAGGACATAGAGGACTCTCGGGGGCAACGTGGTGTGAAAAGGACCACTTGCCACTTTGCAACCATGACTTGCTTGAGCTCTGGATCTTCGATGGTCGTAGAATCAAAATCCAAGATCGCATCTTTTCCGCTTAACTAATGCTAAATTACTACTTTTAGAGAACGATGCATGTTGATCTTAGTCGTTATGACTCAAATTAATGAGCATGCTATCCTGATGTAGTGATGTTCTTAAAATTGAATTGGCTACCCAACTTTATTGGTAATTTTGCTTAAAACTGACTTTTGATTGAGGAAAAGCAAATCGCAGTGCTTGAAAGCAAAGATCACATCCGCTTTGTGTCATCTTTTCTAGTTATGTTGCAGCACAAATAGATAATGGAATCTCCTTTTAACATATGTCATGAAGCCTACATTATCATGCTTTTTATTGTGAACACCACATGTAAATCACTTGGCGCCTAGATCTCTGGTTTTAAATGGTCCATGCTCAAGAATACTCAAGTCATTTCATTCGTGGTTCTATCTCGTGCGATATGGCCCTCTTTGAGCTTTTGAGATGTGAAGATGGCTCATGATATGCTCGTGAATACCGCCTTGGCCTCTCGCGTTAGTGATACTATATAAAATCAAAACCAACATTTGATACTACTCTTTGATGGATATAGTATAGGTTAAACCTAGAGAAATGCGTAGAAGCGGCAAGGCTAACACAAAAATGCTATGCAAAAAATTCTTCCACGTATGGCTGAATATGTTATGATTGTATACATGGTTTTATGTGTTGTTTAAAGGGCACATGGCTTGGTATGTTGTATACCGAGGACGCATGCATGTGGGTCTTTGCAACCCGGGCTCAATGCCATGCTCAAGTCATCGTTTTCATAATCGTTGCTAAAAGCTTCCAACAAAACAAGAGGCGTAGTCTTCCTACTTAGAGTTCAACCGTTGTGAAGATGACAGAGTTTTTGCGAAGCGTCTTTGCCATTGTCGTTGCAAAAATCTTGGCTATTTCTTGTTTGCATGGTTCGATCTTTAATGTTGGCAAGGCTCATCTTTTACATTGTTAGACGTGGGAACAATTGTCTGTGATGTTGTACCTATAACCATGTACTCATCTATTGGCTATGGCCCTTGTGAGGTAGTGGGACCCATTTCATGATGACTAATAGCTGGTTAGACTGTTGTAACGCCTCTTATGCTCTCAAACCGAAGTTTCGCTTTTTAATGATCATGTCAATTCTCATTGGAGTGCATATGTTCTACTTGTACTACTCTCATCTCTCTTCCCTACTACTACTACTGCTGCTCTATTAGAGGATCAGTAATAGTATTGTTTATCTGTATTTGTTGCATCTATTAGAACAAAGCACAAAATGACGGGGACAACAGACGACACAACCCGAGGCCCTGAACAAGTGCCAATCTTTGAAGACGAACAACCAGAGTTGCTTACTGAGGAGCAGTTCAACCAGGAGCTAGACGATGATCTACAAATGTTATTAGATGGGGACCATGAGGAGGCTAATGATGAAGACGCTGACGAGGATGAAGAAGAGGGATATGTAAGTCCGAGGATCCTTTCCCACTGTAATGCATGAGAGGCCAACCGAAGAGGAGTTGGACAGGATTTTGATCCGAACGAGGAGGTAGGGATAAAGCCTTATTTCATACATTATGCTTGTATATAAGATCGTGTTATCATTACTAACACTTCGACCTAATAGGCCCTTCTCGAACTCTACAACGTCGCGACATCTCGCGACAAGAAGTAGCAGAGGAAGTCGGAGCAGAGGCAAGAGCCACAGAGCCACAGAGGCAAGAAGTAGCAGAGACACGATGGCGCCTCGGCCCACAACCCGGCCACAAACTCGGGCAGCCAGCAAAGAGGGGACGAGGAAAAGAAGTGCTAACATATATCCAAAGGACACAAGATATGTGATAAGAGAGGTCGGGAGGCTAGGGGAGCCACTTGAGCCAAAACATCTCGAGCTAAGTGGCGTAACGCAATTGGGGCGCTGTAAGAGATGAGTTGAACCCGCAATCCCAACTTGGAAAGAAGTACCACTGATACAAAGAAAGTCTTATGGGATAAGCGATGACCGCTTTTAGATTCCGGGGAACCGAGGAAATGGTACGCGCACGCTATGAAGCGATTGAGAGTCATGGAGAGGTTGGAAGTCGCCCTCAACGTCAAATATGTCCAAAGGGATTAACTCCCTTCAAGGAGTTTGGCAACATAACTCTGGACAATGGGAGCGGTTTGTGGCTCGAAGACTTCAGCGAAGCATTGGCCCTCGCGTGCGTGAACACCGAGCGGGCGAAGAAGAACGTGCACCACCATCATCTAGGACCCGTGGGTACTATGGAAAGGAAGAGCAATTTAGGAAGATAGAGGAAGATGCCGATCACCGGGACATACAACTTGCGGGGTTTCAAAGCGCACAAGGAACTGGATCCTTTCGAGGAATAAAGAAGCATCCAAGGCGCTTAAGTTTAGTAAGCGGAGATCAAGAGACAAGATCAAAGATATCGAACTATGTCAATAATGCGTAAGGGCTTATTTAAGCCTTCTAGAGAGAGGGATGAGCTTAGCCTTGCCTTGGGAAACCCCGAGCACACAGCCGTGTCGGGGCTAGGAAAAGAGTGATATGGAAGGAGGGATTTGAAGAGGATAGGCACATGTACAAGAAACATGATAGAGACCGAGAGGCTAACCTTGAGGTCCAAGTAAAGGCTCTAGTTGCGAAGGCGTTGCAGAGCAAGGATCACAACGAGGCACGAATCAGTAATGCCACCACCGGGACAATGGAAGTTCGCAGCACCTGGTTCCATCAGCAGCCACAACCGCCGCCGATCGCATACGGAACCTACTCCTTGCACTTTGGTTGTTCTCATGGGCGAGCAATCAAATATGATTGAGGTGGCAACGGTGAGGCACATCCTCCGTGAGGCACTTATCACACTAATCGGATCCCACGACTACACTAGGGTCGAGATTCGCACTGCGAAGTCCGACCACCAATGGAGGATAGACTTTCCAACTCCGAGGGACTCCAAATACTGAGAAGTAGTGAACTGGCCGTCCTCGCACAAGCGAGACATCATATTGACTACGATTACATCGCTCGTGCGCATACCGTTACGCTTGGAGGAGTTGAGGAGGGGAGATACAGACACCACATCATGACCAACAATTGCTCGAGATGCACACACCGCCACCTCGCGATGACGTGCCTCATGATATGCCACCGCCTTCACCGCCTCACGGAGGATGTAGAGCCGACACATGAACAACAAGAGGTCGCACAACAAAGATGAAGAGCATGCGAATGTTGATGCACCAAGGTGCCCACGGCGAGCCAGAATTCAAAAAGCATCCAATCAAGATAAGGTCAGCTTATGTGCCGATGATGTATGTCGTGGGGTGGAAAGGTGGTATGGCCATGATATGTTCAAGCCGAGAACCAAGCGCCAAGATCCGAGAAGGCGGTCACCAAAGAAACGGAAACAAGTGCAAGGGCGGGCACCAACCAAAACCAACCAGTTACTTGCAAGTCGTAAATGTTGAATGCATCACATGGTCAAAGAATTGCCCGCAAAAATATGAAAGAGGCAAGTGTTTCCTTCCAAATCGGGTGATCCAAGACCTACCAATTGGAATGAAAAGGTTTCATGATTGGTACTTATGCGTTATCCCGACGAAGGTAAATCTCATAGAGGCAAGGTTCCCGCCATGACATTTGGAGGCCCAAAAGGACAAATTGCCTTTGACTTTGATGACATCCATACTATCTTTCGCCTCGAGAAATGGAAACCAATCTCATTCGCGTGGTGCCTGTAAGTCCTACTCCTATTGCATTGATATGATTGCAATCTTTAGATTTTGTTATAACTAACTAACCCGCGCTTATGATTTGTAGAATGCAAGTGCACATTTCAAGTAAACTTCCTAGCAAAGACCAAGCGGTACTTGGACCCTCAATTAATAGCCAGACGAGGTTTAATTTCCCAAAGAAGTGGGGACTGACCACAAGGAGCTGGCCCGTGGAGAGACCGTTGAGGAGAAAGATAAAATACTGAATGAAAAATTAGGAAGGAGTGCTATAAGGTTGCGGCGTATATTTCGAGAGCTTTCTCCGAATGCAAGACAAATCCTATATATTTCTACCCTACAACTTCAAGTAAGTTTAACTATATCCTTCATTCTTTAATGAGTCATATTATTTTGTTCGATGCAAACGAGCTTATCTATTCCTATGATTAAATTCATGCAAGAAGCATTGGATTTGTGTAGTCATCGACCTCAAGCTAGGCATGGCGTGGGTCATGGATCCACTTGATTATGACGAGTCGCTTACAAAGATTTCATAAGCATTCTTAAGACGTATACTTATCAACCATCCTCATCGCTTTGACTTTTCAATACTAACTAACTTGCTTTTGTTAAATTCATTCGAGCAGAGCGCATGTGTACTACGCCAACAAACTCAAAGGGTGCATGATCCGAGAGGAAGGGTGACCTATATGTCAAAACAAGATGGCCGGTAAGTGCAACTTACTTTAGTACGCACATTACGCTGCCGCCACAAGCATTGACGTTTTATATGCGAAACTCACAGCCTACAAGCGTAAGTCCGGAGTTTGCATGTGGATATTACGTATGCACTTACATGAGTGTCACCGGTGCTTACAGAGACACCCCTTTATGGTATGTTATAACTAATTCACTTGTCGATAACACACGCATATGTTATGAAATACTAAACTTAAAATTGTCTTGTAGTGGAAAGATAAGATAGGAATTTGTAGAAAACCACTCAACGATGATAGCCTCCCGGAGCTCGTCGGGGACATTTGCAACTTCATAATGGATGCTATTATACACGCCGAGGTACATACCATGACGACACGCCTATGCTAGGACGTCGCCTCGAGTACGAGTTCCTTCGTGAGTGGGAAGGAATGCATTTAGGACATTGAGAACAATGTGTATGTAATATTATCGCACTTTATGCTACAAGTGTATGTAATGATAAATTATAAACATGATGTTACGCGGATGTGAATATAATGTCTCGTTGAACTTGTTAATATCATGTCTTCAATTATATATATATATATATATATATATATATATATATATATATATCATGCATGGTTTGATATATATACCGTGGTTTGAGAATTAGAATTTTTTTGGCGGAAACAGATTGTAGGGGCGGTCAGAGTTGCAAGCGCCCCACGAGAAAATTACAGAGGCGGTGGTCATCTAAGCCGCCCTTACAAATCTAATTTGTAGAGGCGTTGACACAAGTCGCCTCTACAAAACAGTTTGTAGGGGCGGCTCTAGAAACCAACCGCCTCTACAAATAAGATTTGTAGGCGGTTGAAATCGCCTACAAATCTCTGATTTGTGGCGACGTTGGGTAGGGGCGGCTGGCCGAGCCGCCTCAGAGGCTCACCAGCCGCCCCTACAGTGCTCTGCTGTAGTAGTGCATCTTGCTTGCTTGCCAATAGAGTGCATGCATGGGTTCCCTTCGTCACTCCACATCCGCAAGAAGGTGGTGCTTTCACCCGCGTAGGATTCAGAGGTATGGGGAATGCATCTATAACCTGAAGGGTTTCTGTTAAGTAACTGTTTATGTAATTTTTTGGGTGTAGAATATGTGTTTATTCTTTAGGGAACCTGAAGATTTCCAGTTGAGAAGTAACTTTGAACTTAACGGTGATAGGATGGGCAATCAAGGCCCAGCCGACTGAATGCTAGCACCCTAGGCGACGCTTTTTGCGACACTGAACAAAATACATAGGATAGGATAGTCAGTTGTTTCCACCATTAAAAAAAATGTTATAACCTGAAGCATAAGCACGCTAGCTAACGACGGCTCAATGATCTGTTCCAAAGCATTGTGGTCTTAACCATTTGTAACACTAGAACAACAAGTTCAACACCATGCCTTATTGCTTAGGCATATGGAAAATTGTTTCTAGGATCTTGTTTACATAAAAAAAAAAACATCATTCTGAACATAATATCCTCTTTAGAAGAGTCGATGAGGAAAACAATCAACAGTCAGTTGAGAAGGTGGGCTAAATAAAATCGCCACTGCGTGAGTTAAATAATTTAACGTGTTATTGGCGAGTTTCAGGCGAATCGTCAGAAAAGTGGAATTTTAAACCCCAAACAGGTAAATAATAGTAGATAGACCGGTCTAAAATAAAAATAAAAAGGCGTAAGATAGCAATTTGAGACTTTTTAAAATAAATAAATCACCGGTAGAACCCAATAAATTAGGCAAATAATCTGTTGCCTTGGACTTCGTAGAGATGCTCTAGGTCTCTAGGAATGTTTATATATTCCAAAAGGATCCATTTTATTAGTTCATCGAGTACTTGTTCGTAGAAAAAGAGTTTAGTTGGAAAAAAAAGCAATTAAAACATAAGAACTTGATCCTATTATAAGTTCGTTGAGCGGCGCAATGCGTCGAGTCATCGAGCGAGGACCGAGCGACAAGACCCTAGGCTCTGCTTCTATCTCATATCATAACTTTTTTTAAATCTCACCAAAATCTCCCTTTCATTTCTAATTCAGCGATCGTCAGACCAGATTAGATATGTGGGGTGAATGTGCCACACGATTCACCCCACGCTTTGATGGTGAGTTCATACAGTCAATCGGTGAAAAAGAACCCGTGGTGGCAATTTTTGTCGGCACCCTACCAAAAACGTTCAAAGGTAAGACCAGCATACCATATCTAAGAGCGATGTAAACCTGCATGTTCAGCTCACTACTGCTGCATTCACAATTTCACATTCATACGCTGCGTATTTCGCACACTGTATACACAGGCCAAACAAGCCTAAGCGGAAGTTCTGCATGTAGATGGTACGTAAACGAGGACATACCTGAAATAAATGCATTACGAGCAAGGTACATTCTGTAGTCTATTAACTTATGCTGCACTCATTCCAACTTCCTATTACCTGTATTACTATCACATAATTATAGCCATCTTCTACAACTCTACTCACAGTGTTCAGACAAAATTCATTCCTCTAAGAGTCAACACGCCTTCTTCGCAAGACATTTCGATATCAACAAAACAAACATTTATTCAAGAAAAGACTGTTAGAGAGCTCCTTGACCTTGACCTGTTTGACAATGAGGTTAGTTATTTTAATTTCCTACTGATAATACTCACAGCCTGCGTTCAAACAACAGTTTTAGAATCTCTGACATCTACTTATTATCTGAAAGGGTATATATTTTACGTGTACTGTTACAATAACACGCTTAGCACCAGCCCAGCGATGGTGGTTTTCTTCGTGTCAGCTCTGCCACAAAACATCAATACCAGATGGAGTGCTTCGAGAGATGCAGAACCTAAGTGAGTGTAACATCCCGTTTTCGTTCTTTGTAAGGTTTCAAAATTTGAGTCAAGTTCAATTTGCCAAAAACACAATTCTCTCAAGATTCAAATTTTCAGTTCGCAAATCCCCCCTAAACCTCACTGTCTTGAGCCCTGGCCCTGTGTCACATCCCCGAATTAATAAAGAGGTTTATTATGCATTCCATTAGCATGCATCATGTTTTGAAGCTTTTTGATTAAATATTGCACTTGGAAAATCTTAAAACACACTTGTAACATACCCTTTTATTGAACTCCAAATCAAAAACCGAAATAAATGCTACTGAAGTATCTCTGGAAATAATTTATTCAAATACTATATTAATTATCACAAATTAATATAATTTTTCCCAATTTTTTGGCACTGATCTTAACCCTATGAAAATTCAAACACCATTAAAAGACCTTATCTAAGTTTGAATTTATATATTACAAATTATATTATGAACAGTAGGGTTCAATAATTTTTATGGACACTAGGCTATCCCAGGAACCCCCATAAATTATTTCATGATTTTAGGAATTTTATTTATATTTTTAAGGCCTCAGTCAAACTAGAATCTAAAGAAACTCAATCACCAAACCCTAGCACTGCTTTCTGGGCTGAACCGCACCTTGACTCGAGTCCGACTCACCTCTTGACTCGGCCGAGTCAACTAAGCGCACCGCGACATGCAAGCCTCGATCGGAGATCAACGCCCGATCGTGCATCCTCCGACTGTCCGGTCCCCACTAATCTCACCGTCCACCAGATCCAACGGTGCGATCGAATCACTTTACTCACGTTCGCGCGCGCCTTGTCTCGCCGACGACGTGGGCCTAAGCTGCCGCCGTCGCCCCGACCTCACGCAGAGCTAAGCTCCACGCGCCGAGGCAACCGCTCCGAGCCGTTGAGGATTCCACGCCGCCAATCCACCGCCTCCATCCACCACTCCGAGCGTTCCCACTTCACGCCGCCCCTTTTCCGTCATCGCCGAGCATAACACCCCTCGGCATCCCTCTTCTTCCTCACTTCTCCTCTGTTTGACCGAGGAGAGGGAGCTTGTTCTCGCCTCTCTGCACGGTAAGCTTCCACCGGTGTTTACCCTTTACTCTACCTTCAATGTCGTTTACATTTTTGCTAAGCCCAGCTCCTACCTTGCCTTGTAGGTCTCGGTTCATCTTCGAGCTCTAGTTCACGCCCGTGAGCGCGCACTGGGACATCTCCTTGCCATCTTCGTCTCCGGTGAGGTCTGGAACTTTCTTCGCGTCATATCGTGCCTTATAGCATGGTTATGATAACCCCTAAGCTTATTTCGACAATGCACGACAAAGACCTCGAGGATTTGAAGAAATTAGGCTTTCGTCGAGAACGAACCCTTCATCTCCCACCTTGATTCGGTAAGACTTTGTCGATTCCTTGCTTTAATAGCATCCTTATAGGGTCTTCAGTTTTTCCGAGCATTCATTTGTTTTGGTTTGGCTTCCAAATCCTATCCACGTGAAGTCGTGCTCACCATCTTCTTCTCCGGCTACCACACACCTCAACGGTTCTGAGCTTCTCGGCGATTCTTCGCTCGTAACTCACCATAGTCCCTAGGACCCGGCACTCGCTTGGCGACGCCGCGGAGCTCTCTTTGCTGCATGTGTTTTGCCGAGAACCGTCGCCGCTTAGCTCGGCCAGCCGCGTGACGGCATCCTAACCTCGCCACCACCTCTCAAAGTTGCGTAGCACTATTGCGGTTATCTCAAGCTTTGCCGGCTCGCCGTGGCGGATTCGCCGGCGAGCCATCGGCAAACGCGCGGGAGGAACTCCGTTGTCGCATTCCGACCAAAGATCAGAGCTTGGGATTACGGCAAATGACGCCTTTAACTAGCTAATGATTGGGTTAGCATTTAAATGCCGTCTTAGCCGTAGAAATGAGTCTCTTACACGTGGGCCCTTGCACGTAAATCCGTAGGATTAATTAAATGCGCAGCCAGCGACAGTGGGACCAAACGCATAGGCTCGTGTGTTGTGCACGCGCGTCGTGGACCTAGTCCATTGGATCGTGCCTCGACGATCGCCCCACGCGTGAATGGATTTTTAAAATCTGAGATAAAATGAAATACTCACTGCTCCCGGTCCCAAGACGTACCATCGCGCTAGCACGCATCTGTAGAAAAAATTATAAATATGTTAGCAAATTCGAAATCTATTAGTTTACACACTGGAAAATTGATATTAACTTCTAAAATGCATAACTAAATCATTTTAACTCCAAAATGAATGAAACCACTTCTGATAATTTTCATATTTAATGAACTTTATATTAAAATTGGTTTCAAACATGTCCCTGTAATAGAGAACATTGTTTTGGCAAAAGAGCTATTAACACTATTATCTTTACAAAGGAAAATGCTGATAACTTTAAAAATCAATAACTAAATCATGAAAACTCCTTTTGGAGCAAACCCAACTGTTTTGAACTTATAATAATATTGCCTAATTACCCATGTAATCCATGTACTCACTATTGTTCTACAAAATTTCACTTCATAATTAAATTACATAAATAAAGGCATATTGAAACCTGGAATTCAAACCATTGTAACTTGCATATACTAAATCAAAATGAAATAATTCTTTCACCAAAAATCATTTAAAATCATGACTTAGCTACTGTAGAAAAATCATGCATTTTTTAGCATTTTTATTTTTGGAATATTTCTCGATGTTTATTCGGTATTGTATTTATCTAGATTCCGAGTTTATCGATATTGACTCCTACGCCACCGAGAGCGGACAATTGCTTTACCAGCAAGGCAAGCATCCTTTGAACTTTCTTTTGCATCATATTTGATCCCAATTTTGCTAGGGTAGATGCAATGATAATTGCTTGCATGATAGTCTTATATTGTCGCTATTTTTGTTATGAATGATTAGACACATCCTATTATCTTGTCATTGAGGCTATCCATGAATTATTCCATTACTGAAATGCTATGGTAGGATGAGTGAAGTAATGTTGTTCGAGTTTGCTTAGTCGTGCAAGTCTAGAACCGGTAGTTTGATTGTCGGGAATAACCCGACAATTATGGGACAAACACAACTCTCTTGAAATACTTTTGTTTCAGATCTTCGTATCTGTTTTATAAGTGAAATTTTGTCATTTTTAAATGAGCTCTTGGTCTGGACAAGTGTTGGTTAGTGATGGTGCCTTCGTGCACGAGATTTGGGTATGTGGTTTGGCTTGTCTGGACAATTAAGGACCGAACTTTGGGTTGTTGCGATTCAAGCAAAACTCGTGCTATCACGCGCGGTATATGGGTGCCGTATGGTTAAGTAGGGGGAAGATTTTATTGGGTTGAGTCCCACGGTGGTGAAATTGCAAGGGCATGGGACCGTGAAATCCCGTGTTCCTTTTGGGCCGATAGGATGGGGGCGTTAACGTCTTGTGTTTCCTAGGATATATAGGATGGAGGAGTTAACGTCTCGTGTTTCCTAGGAGCCATGGGTTGAGGGACTTAGCTCAATGGAATCTTCTTGCTAAAAACGACCGTATCTTGATTTACCCGGCCGGCATACCTTAGGAAGTATACTATATTCGGAGGCATCTGGAGGCTTACGGGCTAATCAAGTCGTGTGGGTAAAGTAGTACACCCCTGCAGGGTATAATCTATTCGAATAGCCGTGTCCACGGTTATGGACGACCGCTTGAAATTTGTGGCTGCTTATTGTTAGACTTGAAATTAAAATTGTGGTTATAACTTGGTATCGTCATGAATGGGATGTTCATGCTTGTTGTTGTATCAAAGTGGACCGCCACTTTGTTGTTGGTATGATTCATTTGTTATTGAATTCATTACTTATTCACATGCTTTACTTCTTCTTCAAATCTGATTTTGAAAAGGCACGTGAAAAACTAGTATGAGTAGGTTGTTCAGTATTGCGTCGTTTTCGCAAAAATTTAAGCCAATATGAGCCCGTCCTTTGAATGACCTTATGCATAACTTTTTTTTTTTGTGTAAGACTTGCGAGTACTCTTTGTACTCAGCCAGGTGTTTGCTGGCTTTTTCAGGTGAGGAGGATTTAGAGACCGATGAGCTTATCGGTGTCGATTTAGGCGACGCCAATGAGTAGTTTGCTATCATCTAACTCCCAGTTGGTTGCCGATGGGTTATGGGGCATACCATTGCTGGTCTTTTGGTCTATTTATGTGTTTCCGCTGCTACTTAATACTCTCTTTTAAATTTGGCCGGTCGGCCACTTGTATTAGATGTAAACTTGGAACTATGTTGTACGTCTTTTGAACTATTTATGTATGGATGTTGTATGGATATGATCAACGTTGGATGAGAGTATGGTTATATTGGTCGCTGATCTTGGGAGCCAATATAAGTCATACTCACTGTTCATGAATTCCTATTTAACTCACTGAGTGTAGCGCTTGACTTGTCGGAGAACCGACAATCACGTAGTGCTCGCAGAGGAGCAGCGCGCATGATCGTCGGAGCTCTAATCTGAGTTAAGCCTTTCATTTAGATGGAGTTAAGTTGGAATTCATCCACTGGAGATCTAGAGTTGTGTCCCTAAGACCTGGATTAGTCTCGGTCTTACGGAGATAACTCCGGGGTCCCCACAGCGTTGGTATCAGAGCCATATTGACTGTAGGTTAGAGATAGCACTGGCGTTAGAGTTAGTGAGCCTTCTTGAGTCAAATTATTTTTGAAATTATCAAATTAATTTCAGAAAGTTTAAGTTAGGAATATCTTTTATTCCTCATCCATCCTAGTATCTTTTCTTACCCTATTTCTGTTTTTTTTTAAGAAATCTTACCTTATTGTTCTTGCTTTTAGATGAGTCGCCAATACCTGGTCAAAGAAACTCAAGCTGAGAACGTGGATGGATACCCGGCGCTTCTCCGGGAAATGATGTGGAGGGCGAACTTCACCTATCAGCCATCTTACGCCATCTATCGCCGCGACAGGGGACCAGGCATGGAGGAATACTTGGTCGTCATCAACATCATCGCCAGACGAGTCACGGGGAGTATCCCATATTGTTTCCAGGCACGTGGCACTGAGGCCATGGCTCGACAGAAGTGGCCCGTGTGGCTATGAGCCATCTCCGTTATGATCCGACGGAGTTGTCTCACCGCCTTACTACCATTTTCCTATGCGGCGTGGCACGAGGTGGACACCTTTGCTCGATTCGCTTGGGAAAGATCCCGTGTTAGGCGATTGGCAAGATTGGTTCATATCATGTATCAAATCCATCGGTGCAATGTATGAGTTGTACGAGACCGTCGTCTCGTGGTGGCCCAAGAGCACCTACAACTCATGTGTAACATGGGGATTATTGACCGCCATGTGGTTTATGGCACGAATGAGATTTCCCCATATGCTTCAAATGCCACCGATGTACCGTCTTCCGGAAGTGCGGGGCATGTACCCAATTATGGGATGAGACGCCAGGTCCGCATGACAGTTGGATTTGCTCGTACTCGTAGGATGGAACCCGCTGGAGGCCATGTGATAGAGCAAGGCTCCCCTTTGCGTCTTCCTAATTTTGGAGACCCCGATGTGATTTTCGGCCGAATTAAATTTGTAAAGGAAATAGATTTCCTTCACTGACATGTGGGCCCAGGTCCATGGACCGGGCCCACAAAATGCAAGGTGGTCCACGGTGGACCGGTGCACGAAACAGTGCTGCGCCACGTGTGTATGACACACGGGCAGCCACGTGCGCAAGGGGAAAGAGCTGGCGGTGATTTGGCGTGTACGTGGCGGTGAGGTGGCGCACGAGTGGCGCTGAGGTGGCCGAGCCACGTCGGTGCGAGACCGGCGGCGCTCCGGCCCGCGGCTCGCCGGCGTTTGGCAGCGTGGCGGCGGCCGGCAAAGGCACCGAATGAGAGAGTGAAGCGTGGGGGTTACGATGCGCACGATTTGGTCACCTGAGGCGGCGGCGATAACCGGCGGCGATGATGGGGTTGCGGCGATTATGGCATTCCCATCACGCTCCCGGGAAGGTGGCGTGAGCACCGTGTCGGCGACGAGGTGGCAAAGCCGATGGTGGAGGTTTCGGGGCCGGGGCGTCGTTGATGGCAGCGCTAGAGGCGACGGAGGGAGTTCGTGGCCGGCGACAAAGATTGCGAAATTCGGCCAAACAAAGAGGGGAGAGGGGAGTGGGTGGTGCGAGCTGAACGAGTATCGAATTGCACATCCGGTGCTCCCTTTTATAGGGCACGGGAGTGGCCGGGGGAGGAGATCATGTGCGGTGAACGTGGCGGCGGTGGTTGCGGCATGCGGTGAAATCGGGCGCGAAATGAGAGGAGGAAGGTGGGGGAAGGGGCGGCGGAATCGGGGGATCAACGTGCACGCGTACGAGAGATAAGGGCGGAGGAGATCGTGGCGTTGACGGTGCTCCCGCGGCGTGTCAATGGCGGCCGTGTGCGGGCGTGTGTGGCGGCTAGAGGTAGAAGGAGGTGGGGAGGAAGATGGGTACGGGGCCATCGGATTGAGATCAGGTGGCCGAGAATCAAGTGAGCAGCGTGTCGGTGTGTTGGCCATCCGATTCAAATCGGACGGTCGGGAGGAATCGGGCTGAGCGGAGCGGCCGTATCAGGAGGTGGACCGGGCAGTTTAGGCCCAAGGCCGATTATGGGTTTTAATTTCATTTCTCAATTAAAATAATTCTAGTAATTCATTTTAGGCTTTAGAAAATAGCAATTAATTTCCAAAAATTATGGCAAAATTCACAAAAATTCCTTTATTTACTTTGGACTTAATAAAATTATTTCCAACTTAAAGTTGGCCTTTAATTTTGCAAATAAATTATTTTGGCTTTAAAATATTTATGAAAAAGCTTTTAAAATTCCAGAAAATCCTAGAAATTAAGTAAATTTTTATTTTTCAGACTAAATCAAATAAAACTTCAAGAACTTCAAATAAATTTCACTTTTTACTTCTAAAATTTCAAAAATTCAAATAAAGCAATGAAACTCTATCAAATTTCATAAAATCCAATAAAATGATAACTTTATTTTATTTTATTTTGGTAACCTCACTTTGGGATGCTACACCCGGCTCGGTCCCGCACCTCACGCACACGAGTCGATCTCGGCCGGGATATATATTTGTACCCCTTGTCATCGACTCATTAATCTATTCTGATTCGCGTGATATCTCGCTTACATGGTATCAGACCGGTCGCCCCTGCGACCGCACGCTTCCGCCCAACCCTAACCCTAATCTGCCGCCGCCGCCACGCAAGCCGCCGCCGCCGCCCTCGACCGTGATGCCGCTGCCACCGCTACGCGCATGGCCGCTGTCGTCCTTGATCAGGATGACGCCGCCATCGCTGCGCGTGTGGCCGCCGCCGCTCTCGACCGCGATGCCGCTGCTGCCGCCGAGCGTGTGGCCACCGACGCCCGTGCGCAGAAGGCCGTCGCCCACGCCCATCGACTCCAACAGGCCATGGTTCTTCACGAGGCGGTCGTCCTCTCCAACCTCCACGCCCAGGCTATGGCGGTTCAGAATATCAAGGCCCTCGTGCCTCTTGTTCTGGACATAGCTTCACCGCACTACAACAAATGGCGTGAGCACTTGCTCATCACGCTCGGCAAATACTCCCTCATCGACCACGTACTCAACGACGACGCCCACCCCGACCTCCCAGATTGGTACCGGATGGACTGCGTCGTTCGCTCATGGTTGTACGACAATATTTCTCCCGAACTCGTGGAGATCTCATGTCCCCTGATGCCACTGCCTGGCTAATCTGGCTCGGCCTACAGGATCAATTCCTTGGCAATCAGGAGACTCACGCTCTATTCCTCGACGCCGAGTTTCGCCAATTCGTCCAAGGCGACCTCTCCGTGTCAGATTACTGCCGCAAACTGAAGAGTATGGCCGACGCTCTTGGATCCCTCGGCGAGCCCGTGTGTGATCGAACCCTCGTTCTCGCCGTTCTTCGCGGGTTGAACGACAAGTTCGCTTACATGACTGCCTTGCTCAGATGCCAGCGCGCTTACACATACTTAGATATAATAAGCATGTTCTTAAATGGCGAGGAAGGTCATTATAACTCAATGATAGCATCTTCTGCATTTCCTCCACATCAGAAGTTTTCTCTAGTCCTAAGCCAATCGAATTAAGGACCATTAATAAGGACCATTAACCATTCTTCTCTTGCATCCGATTTAGTTGTCAATAAACTAGACATCGTAATGATTGCCAATGGTAGACCACCACACTTTCTTATGATTTTAGTAGAAACTTCTTTCAGTTGAAGAGGGCATTTGTCTTCAGAGCCAAATACTCTTCTGAAGAATAAGCTTTTAGAGTCACCTTCACTTAGTGGCCTCAGTTCATATACAAGATCGTGGCGAGGGGAGCAACATGACTTGGCAACAGTAGCAATTCTTGTTGTCACTAGTATCCTACTACCGCAAGTATTCTCAAGCAAGGCGCGTTTAACAATCTTCCATGCTTGGGTACTCCATATATCATCAATTACAATAAAGTACCTAACAAATGAGAGATACTATGGTTCAGTTGAGTCATGTTAATTGAATACATACGTGATATAATATGAAAAGTAAATTAGTAGCTAAAAGTAATGTTTCAATGTCGAGCTGATTACATATATGTAGGGTTGCAAACAAGTCGAGTTTAAACGCTCACCTCTGCTTGTATGAAAAACCAAGCGAGCTCAATTTAAGTTGCGTTAGAGAGTGGACTAATACTCGGCTCATAATGATCTCTAGTCGATCTCGAGCCAGTCTTGAGTGTACTGTAAAAGAGCTCAACTAATAAACCTAACTTGACTTCTATCTATTACAAGTAATATAAGAGATATATTAGAATACGAGCTAATATTGAACGAGCTAACCTAATCTCGAACTCAGCTTGTTTTTCACTTGGGCTCCAAAAGATGCTTAAACTCAGCTCATTTATTTTTTAGATGATCTTGAGTCGATCCAAAAAACGAGTCGAACTCGAGCCGCTCACGAGCCTCGAGCCTTTCTTGCAGCCCTACGTATGTGTATGTTCATGGAAAGAATATTAGAGTATTCCATCGTGCCAGTCTAAATAAAATTATATTTTTGACAATATATTCAATTTGTCTCGTATTATAAAGAATTAGAGCTTGTTGAATAAAAAATGAAATGACTGGTAAAATGACCAGTAGTCCTATTTAGATGCTTTTGCACAAGAGGTCCATTAATTACGGACATAATGTTACAATTAAGTTACGGTAGAATGACAGAGAAAACAAAATATAATTTGAATCCTAGAACGACTTGTAATAAGAAACAGAGGGTGTACATCTTGTCCTTTAGGAAATCCCTTCGTTCATACTCTTGCTTTCCGATTTGAGAGAGTATGCTCCATAAAATCTTTCTTGTATCGGGTTTTTGGGACACCGACACAAAAGCTCAGCAATCATATTGTCCACGAACAACATCGCTGCTGCCAAAGTCGGGGACCGCAACAAGCTTGTACCTGTCACGTCGCTTGCTTGCCTCGACGATGCGAGTCTTTAGTTCTCTCATCTACTCGGCGATCTCACAAACCCCTTGATACCGTTGGATTTGTCCGAATCCTGGTGGAGCCGATGCATATAGTCATCGATGTAGTCCTCGATATCATAGGCCATCTCCCTCACTTGGTTCCTCCACTCCTGCTGCTGTGGGTCGAGCACCTCTGTGTCGGCCAGCTTCTCTAAGAGAGTGTTCATGCTGCTCAGCTCATCCTTGAGGAAGGCGACATCGCGCTTCACTATTTTTTGCTGTTTGTACTCCTCACCCAGCAGCGTGGTGAGCTTGGTGAGGAGGGAGTTCATCACCCCCGTGGCGGTGCTCACCATGATTGCTTCCATCAACTACTCTGCTCTTTGTGTGGCGAAGCTTGTAGACCAGCTCAGACAGAACCACGAGGTGATTTGCGGCTGCGCGAGTGAAGCAGAAGCAGATGTGTGGATATCATGGGGGATATGTTCTTGATCTTTGGATGATGTTACAATTGGCAATGTCGTTAACGGTTTGTCAAACACACGTTTTCGTCGTAGTTTGAAATGTTGTTAGGTCAAGTTCATGGGTTTCAGTGTATATGTGTTGCATGATGCATGTTTTGACTAACGTGGATCAAGTTGTGAAGAACTTGTTCCCGGAATCGATTTCTTTGTCTATTGTTGTGCAGGTTGCTTGGAGGTCAATGACGATCAACGGCGAGGATGATCGGGACTAAGCTTGCAGTGCTGAGGTCCAGAACGATCGGGGATGCCGGGTGAGGTCAATGGAGTCAAGCATGGCGCAAAAGGGACAAAGGTGACCGAACGGGCAGTTCGGTGCGACGGGTTGGATCAAGCGGCGTGGGGGTCGGTGCAAGTGCCTTGGTGGTTTCGGTGGGAGCTGGATGGGAGAGACTTGCCGACATGATAAGAGCCATTCGATCAACCTATACGTGGCGAAGCATGGAAGTGCTTCACGAAGATGGGACTCGGTCTTTGGAAAAAAATCGAGAAGGAGTATTTTGGTAATTTTACCAAATACCGTCTTGTTGACCTTTTGCCAACCCGCGGCGCAAGATGGCGCAAGGTGAAGCGGATTAGGTCAAGAGAAGATGAAGACAACACTTTAAAATGTGTGCGTGTGTGACCCGTTTGTGTTGGGCCTTAACGGGAGCCCTTAGGGTTAATGCTTCTAGAAGGTCTAAGCCTCCACTATAAATAGAGGAGGGAGGTGGTTGCACCCCCTTCAACCCTTTTATATTTGAAAACCCTACTTTTGCTTTTGTGCTTAGGGAGAAGATAGTTGGAGGTTAGGGTTCTAGAGAGTTTGATTTGATTTCGTGCTCATGTCTTGAGCTTTGTCCTCCGTTGATGGAGTGGTTGTAAACCAATACCATATCAAATCAATCCAAGGAAAGTTTCTCAAAGATATGTCTCTTTGCCTTCCTTCTCTCTATTTGATGATTTTGAGTCTGTGTTTGATCCACAAGTTTTTGCTTGGTTTCTTGCCTTGATCTAACTTCCTGTGACATGTGGGAACACATCTAGGATCATCTTGATCATCAATCACCCACGAGCAAGTCTCTAGATCATATTTCGATTTTGGCTCGGTTTTGGAGCACACTTCGTTCAAACTGAAAAAGATAGGAACTTTGGCATGGATCTCTACGATATTTAATTGGAATAGGTTTCTAATATCTTAGAGAAGGTGTGTCTAAAATTTCATGGGTTTTGGCCTTACGGATCAAAAGTTACATTGATTTTTGATTTCGTTTTGCAGACTGTTTACTATTTATTCGTATGATTTTACTGTTCACCAGTCTGGTCGCGCACTGTTCATCGGTCTGCCCGTGTGTTTACTGTTCACCGGTCTGACTACGCACAGTTCACCGGTCTGATCGCTACTATTCATAGGCACTGTTCATCATTTGCGTTTTTGGTTGCGTGCTTCGGTGTTTTGATTGGTTTCAATACAAATCTTCCGCTATGCTTGTCTATTAATCTTCATAGCTCTCGTAGCTATTGGAGTGAGAATCATATTGAATCCGATCTACGTGAAAAAGTGTTCGTGCTCCTATTCAACCCCCCCTCTAGTCGCCGTTTCGGTCCAACAAGTGGTATTAGAGCCCGGTTAGTTCAATCTTGATATTAACCGGTCACTGAACTTGGCGATGGATAAGTACTCCACTAAGCCACATATCTTCGATGGGCACGACTATGCCTATTGGAAGAATCGCATGCGTGTCTTCCTTCAGAGCGAAGGTCAAGCCATATGGGAGGTTGTTCAAGCTCTGCTCGTTTTGTCCGAGGTTGCTTCACCGGCTTCAGCAACCCTCTTGGCAAACAACCATAAGGCGAAGAACCTTCTATATGGTGGGCTTGGTAGACAAGAGTATGATAGGATTTGCAATCTTGAGACCGCGCATGAGATTTGGAACACCCTCGAAACCTACCATGTGGGTTCGTCCCAAATCAAGCAAGTTCGCCAGACGGTCTATAAGCGTGAATATAACAAATTCGAGATGCGTCCTAGAGAGAGCATCGATGACATTTTCAGTCACTTTAACAAAGTGATTAATCAGATGAAAGTTGTTGGCATTGAATACTCTCAGTTTGAAAATGCCACCCACCTCTTGGCTGCAATCAACACCAAGGAGTAGGAGATCAAGGCTACTGCTATTGAGGAAAATGTCAACCTCTCTGATCTTACTTTGGAGCTGCTCTATAGCAAGCTCAAGACTCATGAGATTAAGAGGGTTGATCCTCCCAAGAAGGAGAATATGGCTTTGGTCGCTGACCCTCTCAAGAGAGTCTCTGATGGGTCGTTTGAATCTTCTTCTGGATCCTCTTTTGCTTGTTTATCTGCAATCTCTGAAGAGGAACTTGAGAGTTTTTCTGAGTTCGATTTGGCCCTCTCACATGAGCCTACAACAATGTAAGAAACAAAAAGAGAGGTGACCCTGTGAGTTGCTATGAGTGCGGAGAGCTTTATCACATCCGGGCAAATTACCCCAAGCTGAAAGGTAAGAGCAACCACAAGGAGGAGAAACCAGTTTGGAAGAAGCCTCAAGGCAACAAGTCCAAGTTTGCCAAGCTCCGGAAGGCTGCTCACTGGGTTCTTGCCGCTCTTGGAGAACAATCCATGAGCAATGTGGATTCTGGGAGCGAGGAGGACAAGGAGGAGGAGCTTCCCCAAGACAAGAAGAAAGGGAAGACAAAAGACTTCACCAGCATGTGCTTCATGGCCGACTCCGACGACGTCAATGACAACGATGAGGTACCTCCATCCTATGATGTTCTCTCTGCTAGATGTGATACCATCTTTGAGCAAATGCTAGGTCAGGATAAGGCTTTAAAGCTCATCATAGCTAGGAATGAGGAATTGGAATCACAAGTAGATAATCTCACATTAGAACTTGTGAATGCTAAGAGTCTTGATGCTGATGAATGTTCTTTCTGTTATGCTTTACATTCTGAATTTGCTAAATTACAATCTGCTCATGATGTTGCCTTACACCAACTTGAAAATGCTAGGACTGAACTAATTGAAGTTAAATCTGCTCCTTGTAAAAAATGTTTAGAGTCTAGCAAGTTGGATGAAACTAGTGTGGTCGAATCTAGCTCTTGCTCTTTCTGCTTAGAACATGAACATGAAGTCAAAGACATCTTAGAAGAAGTTAGAGCTAAATATGCCAAGCTTAAGGATAGTATTGATTCTGCTACTTGCGCTTCATGTCTAGCTCTTAAGCTTGAGGTTGCTCTTTATAAGAAGAGGCTTAATGCTAAAACTTGTGATTCATGTGTTAACTTTGGAAAAGAAAATGCTTACCTTAAGGACACATTAGAAAATTTTTCTAAAGGTAAGAAACAGTTAAACATGATTCTTGACAAGTCAAAAACACCTTATAAGAAGCAATGGTTAGGATACAACTTTGCCCAAGACAAATCTAATGACATTCAAATCTTGAAAAATGGCTTAGTTGAATTTGATACCCAACTTGCAAAGATCATTTTCAAATATGCAGGTTTTGCCCAACCATCTATTCAGTCAAAAGGTGTTTCTCCCAGTGGTACCAAGTACCATTGCACCTAGTGCAAGAAGGATGAGCATTTGGTTGAGTTCTGTTGGCGTAGGTTGAAAAATGCTAGAAATAATCTTGCTAGAATGCCATCTCATCAACCTAGAGCTTTTATGAGACATGGTCATTCACAAAAGAAGAAATCTGGACTAGTACTTGTTTCACATGTTCATCATCATGATCCTAGACAGGATGCATCTCATGTTCGTGTGACCATTGCTCATGATAGAACATCAACTAGAATTAAGGATAGCACTTCTGATTTTTATACTACTCGCAGACGTGTGTCTCAGTACTGGGTTCCTAAGTCATGTTTAACTAACCCTAGTATCGAGACACATCGATCTTTTGTGTCTTGATTTTCAGGAGTACCGCAGAAGGAAGAACACGTGGTTCGTCGACTTCGACTGTTCACACCACATGACCGGAGACTCAAGATGGTTCACCTCCTTCACGCGGTCAACGGGTGATGATTTCATCACCTTTGGAGATAATACACAAGGACTTATTCAAGGAACGGGATCAATCAGGGTGAACGACAATTTCATCCTGAAGGACGTCGCCCTTGTGGACAAGCTCAGGTTCAACTTACTTTCTGTCTCACAGCTTCTTGATGGTGGCTATAAGACTATTTTTAAGAAAAATACTTGTCGGGTGCTTGATTCAGCTGGTGAGATCATTTTTGGGATTTATAGAGTTGCTAGGATCTTTGGAGCTATTTTTTTAATCTCTTGCTGGTTCTCTTAAATGCTTGGTTACATCTTCTTCTGATTTTTGGCTTTGACACCGACGTTTGGGGCACATTGGTTTTGATCATCTAACGCGAGTTACCAACCTTGAGCTCATGAGAGGTTTGCCCAAACTCAAAGCCGTCAAGGATGCTGTATGTGCGCCCTGTAGGCATGGCAAGCAAGTTGCCACCTCGCACCCATCAGTGACTATGGTCATGACTGACGGACCAGGACAGTTACTTCACATGGATACTATTGGTCCTGCTAGGGTCCGGTCAGTTGGTGGTAAATAGTACATTCTTGTCATCGCCGATGATTTTTCAAGATACTCTTGGGTGTTCTTTCTTACTTCGAAGGATGAAGCTTTTGGTCATTATCATGATCTTGTTCTTCGTTTGGCTTCCGAACTTCCTGGTGCCTTGAGAGCGATTCGCAGTGATAATGGCATGGAGTTCAAGAATGCTTCTTTTGTTTTTTTTTTGTGCTGAGCGTGGAGTTTAGCATCAGTTCTCTTCTCCACACGTCCCTCAACAGAATAGCGTTGTGGAAAGGAAGAACAGAACCTTAGTCGAGATGGCTAGGACGATGCTAGATGAGTATAGCACGCCAAGGAGGTTTTGGGCTGAAGCTATTGCTACGGCTTGGCATATTTCAAATCGTGTCTTCTTGAGACCATCTTTGGGCAAGACTTCATATGAGATTCGATTTGGTAGAAAACCCTCTGTTTCTCATTTTTGAGTTTTTGGAGCCAAGTGTTTCATTCTCAAGACAGGAAACCTAGATAAATTTGAGTCAAGAACTTTTGATGGTTTATTTCTGGGTTATCCTGCTCATTCGAGGGGTTTTCGGGTGTTTAATGTTGAAACTAACCTTGTTCAGGAGACATGCAATCTCACTTTTGATGAGACTAGCCCTGGAGCTAGATCAGATGTTTCAAGTGATACACAGGTGACAGAGAGCATCTTTGTGGAGGAAGATGAGGACGATGCTGATGTTTGTCTTCCTCCTACCGCTGATGACACTCCTATTCCAACTCAAGAACCTGTTGCGACTACTTCACCTTCAGTTGAGGCTCCTGCTGCATCTTCATCATCAGCAGTACCTGCGGAGGTCGAAGAAATTCTATCTCTCTCGGGCGCTCCACTTCACATTCAGAGGCATCATCCTCCGGATCAGATGATCGGTAATCTTCATGAGCGAGTCACTCGCTTCAGGTATCACGATCCAAGTCTCTACTCTCATTCTGCGTTTGTTGCATCTTTCGAACCCCGCGATATATCACATGCTTTATCTGATTCTAGCTGGGTCAATGCCATGCATGAGGAGTTAGAGAACTTTGAGAGAAACAAGGTCTGGAACCTAGTAGAACCTCCTAGTGGTCATAATGTTATAGGAACCCGTTGGGTGTTCAAAAACAAACAAAGTGAGGATGGTTCTGTGATTAGAAACAAGGCTAGATTGGTAGCTCAGGGTTTTAGCCAAGTTGAGGGGTTAGATTTTGATGAGACCTTCGCTCCCGTTGCTAGACTAGAAGCCATTCGTATTCTGCTTGCATTGGCTGCGTCCAAGGGCTTTAGGTTGTATCAGATGGATATCAAGAGTGCTTTCCTGAATGGTTTTATAGAGGAGGAAGTGTATGTGAGGCAACCCCCTAGCTTTGAGAATCCCAAGCATCCACATCATGTTTTCAAGCTATCCAAAGCCTTGTATGGTCTTAAGCAAGCCCCTAGAGCCTGGTATGATAAACTTAAGACCTTCTTGCTTTAGAATGAGTTTGAGATGGGAAAGGTAGACAAGACCCTGTTCATTCTTAGGCATGGCAATGACTTCCTGCTTGCTCAGATTTATGTAGATGATATTATCTTTGGTGGTTCTTCTCATGCTCTTGTTTCCAGTTTTTCTGAGACCATGTTCAGGGAATTTGAGATGAGTATGATGGGAGAGCTCAACTACTTTCTGGGGTTTCAAATCAAGCAATGCAAGGAAGGAATCTTCATCCATTAGACGAAGTATACCAAGGATCTGCTCAAGCGTTTCGAGATGGGTGACTGCAAGCCGATCACCACTCCTATGGCGACTTCGACTTCTTTGGATCCAGATGAAATAGGAGAAGCTATGGATCAACGCGACTACCGCAGCATGATCAGCTCCCTCTTGTACCTGACAGCCTCAAGACCGGACATCCACTTCGCGGTCTGCCTCTGTGCGAGGTTTCAGGCGTCTCCGACGACTTGCCATCGCCAAGCTGTCAAGCACATATTCAGGTATCTTCACTCTACTCTCCAGTATGGCATTTGGTATTCCTGCTCTTCATCTTTGTCCATTTGGGGGTTTTCTGATTCTGATTTTGCGGGCTGTCGGCTATATAGGAAGAGTACCTCAGGCACTTGTCACTTCCTAAGCACTTCCCTTGTCTCTTGATCTTCTAGGAAGCAGTCCTCTGTTGCACAATCCACTACTGAAGCTGAATATGTAGCTGCTGCTAGTTGCTGTAGTCAGATTTTGTGGATGGTGTCCACTCTTAAGGACTTTGGGTTAAACTTTGCAAGTGTTCCTCTTTTCTGTGATAACACTTCTGCCATTAATATTGCTAAAAACCTAGTGCAACACTCTAGGACCAAGCACATAGACATTCACTATCACTTCCTTAGAGATCATGTCGAGAAGGATGATATTGTGCTACATTTTGTGGAGTCCGAGGCTCAAGTGGCTCATATCCTCACCAAGCCTTTAGATCCAACTAGGTTTGCCACCTTGAGGAGTGAGTTGAGGGTAATTTACCCCTATGGGTTGGTTTGAGAGGGAGTTGGATCTTTTCTGATCTTTCCTTGATCTGTTTTTGAATCTGTTGATTTTTTTTAGGCTTTTAAGTTTCTCATGCATCTAATTCTATCATATTGCATTCATATGAAAATCACAAAAAGATGCATTGTAATATAAGCCTTACTGGTTGTCTTTTGAAATTGATGAAGCTTTGCTTATTACCCTCTTGAGGTTTAGTATTTCAATTCTTGCTCAATATCATGTCTAGTTTCTTGACTTGCTAGAATTATCATGCTTTCACATGTGTAGCTAAGTCTTTGCTGAATGAGCTAGAATTCTAAAAAATAACTTGAACTAAAACTACAATCTGTGGATGTTGTAGCTAGTTGCGCAATTAGTGCTCCTTTTGTGACATTGACCCTGTCAAAATTGCTTTGTTAGCTCTTGAATCTAAAATTGATCATTACTTGAGCATCTTGTTCTTTTAAGAATCTAAAATTGCTCCTGTGAAAAATGAAAAGTGATTTCTTCTGTGCGAAAAAACTGATCTCACCAATTCTTTCTCATGAGATAGCTTGCCATTGCACTAGGCATGAACTCAGAGGGAGTTTTGGATGACCTAGATCACTCTCTTAAGCTTCTTGCTTGGGATGGTCGTGGCAAGGCTTGAGATCTAGCAAAAGGCTAAGAAAACAAATTATGAAAAATGGTTGAGGCTTAGGAAGAGTTTGTGGATGGCTCCTAGTCCAGGATCTTCTTCACTAAGATAGACCTTTAATCAACATCAATATTCATTGCAGATGAAAATTGTTTAAAAAAATGGGTGATTGAGATAATTTGAGCAAAATAATTCTTTTCTGGACTTTTTGTCTCTTAAGTGGTCATTGTTAGCTTCTTGATCTCACATTGACATTCTGACAAGGCCATTATCACTTTAGGATCCCTGTTGTCGAACTTGCTAATTTTGAAGCCTTGCTTAAATGGTTAAAATTCATCACTTTAACTTGAGCCTTCTAGCTTAGCTTTGATATATATGTTTGAACATGATCTTGCTAGCGCCTTCAGGCTTGATATGTTTTGAGTAATCATTGAAATGCTAGCTTGTTCTTTTGGGTAATCTTCAAAGCTTCTTGTTCTCAAAAATTGAAAAATACAAAAAAATGAAGCCACTCCATTGCATTCATGCATGCTCCTTCTTATGCTTTTTCCTCATTCTGCATTTGTTATCTCTCGACGAGAGGAAGGCGTGATTCCTTGATAACTCCATTATCAAAGGGGGAGAAGATATATCAATGATATATAAAAGGGAGAAGATATAAAAATGTTAAAAAGGGTGAGTCCTTTGGAGAAATTTGGAGAATTTGAAATTTTCAGGAATTTGAGGATCATAGTGAGGGGGAGTTTCTTATTTGCATTATTATGGTCTTATTGTCTTTTCTGAACTTGAATTGCAATTCTTGATCCTCACGATGATCAAAGGTCATATCGAAAAATTGTTCTTTCATATGGACTTTAAGTGAGATTTTGACTCTTTCTGGAAAATGAAGCTTTCTCGCTTTCTTTTGCCTTATCTCATTTGTCTGTACTTTTTTAAAGCCAACTTGGTCATTTCCATTGCTTTCTCTTGTATTTGGATCAAGTTGTGCCTTTCTGCAAAAACGTCGAGTTTTTACTTTTCAAACCTCAAAATTTGCATTTGTTGGGAATTGCCAATGTGTTCATCAAGGGGGAGATTGGGAATATCATGGGGATATGTTCTTGATCTTTGGATGATGTTACAATTGGCAATGTCGTTAACGGTTTGTCAAACACACATTTTTGTCGTAGTTTGAAATGCTGTTAGGTCAAGTTCATGGGTTTCAGTGTATATGTGTTGCATGATGCATGTTTTGACTAACGTGGGTCAAGTTGTGAAGAACTTGTTCCCGGAATCGATTTCTTTGTCTATTGTTGTGCAGGTTGCTTGGAGGTCAATGACGATCAACGACGAGGATGATCCGGACTAAGCTTGGAGTGCTGAGGTCCAGAACGATCGGGGATGCTGGGTGAGGTCAATGGAGTCAAGCATTGCGCAAAAGGGACAAAGGTGACCGAACGGGCAGTTCGGTGCGACGGGTTGGATCAAGCGGTGTGGGGGTCGGTGCAAGTGCTATGGTGGTTTCGGTGGGAGCCGGATGGGAGAGACTTGCCGACATGATAAGAGCCATTTGATCAACCTACAGGTGGCGAAGCATGGAAGTGCTTCACGAAGATGGGACTCGGTCTTTGGAAAAAGATCGAGAAGGGGTATTTTGGTAATTTTACCAAATACCGCCTTGGTGACCTTTTGCCAACCCGCGGCGCAAGATGGCGCAAGGTGAAGAGGATTAGGTCAAGAGGAGATGAAGACGGCGCTTTAAAATGCGTGCGTGTGTGACCCATTTGTGTTGGGCCTTAACGGGAGCCCATTAGGGTTAATGCTTCTAGAAGGTCTAAGCCTCCACTATAAATAGAGGAGGGAGGTGGTTGCACCCCTTCAACCCTTTTATATTTGAAAACCCTAGTTTTGCAAAACCCTAGTTTTGCTTTTGTGCTTAGGGAGAAAATAGTTGGAGGTTAGGGTTCTAGAGAGTTTGATTTGATTTCGTGCTCATGTCTTGAGTTTTGTCCTCCATTGATGGAGTGGCTGTAAACCAGTACCATATCAAATCAATCGAAGGAAAGTTTCTCAAAGATGTGTCTCTTTGCCTTCCTTCTCTCTATTTGATGATTTTGAGTCTTTCTTTGATCCACATATTTTTGCTTGGTTTCTTGCCTTGATCTAACTTCCTGTGACATGTGGGAACCCATCTAGGATCATCTTGATCATCAATCACCCACGAGCAAGTCTATAGATCATATTTTGATTTTGGCTCGGTTATGGAGCACACTTCGTTCAAACTAAAAAATATAGGAACTTTGGCATGGATCTCTGTGATCTTTGATTGGAATAGGTTCCTAATATCTTAGAGAAGGTGTGTCTCAAATTTCGTGGGTTTTGGCCTTACGGATCAAAAGTTACGTTGATTTTCGATATCATTTTTCAGGCTGTTTACTATTTATTCGTCTGATTTTTACTGTTCACCAGTCTGACCATGCACCATTCACCGGTCTGACCGTGTGTTTATTGTTCACCGGTCTGACCACTACTGTTCACAGGCACTGTTCATCATTTGCATTTTTGGTTGCGTGCTTCGGGGTTTTGATTGCTTTCAATACAAGTCTTCCGCTATGCTTGTGTATTTATCTTCATAGCTCTCGTAGCTATTGGAGTGAGAATCATATTGAATCCGATCTACGTGAAAAAGAGTTCGTGCTCCTATTCAACCCCCCCCCCCCCCTCTAGTCGCCGTGTCGGTCCAACAAGATGTTAGTTGCTGCTGCCAAGGATGGGTATCTCAGAGTGGTTCAGATATCAGAAAATTTCACACAAGAACTATGTTCATGGAAAATCGAGCCATAGTTGTAAGTACGTACGCACCTACTGTTGTTCCGCGGCCTTGGCCTCACACTGGCTAATGGATAACAATGGTGCAGCGAAAGATTTTAGGCGAAAGTTGGGTAGAGAAGAGAGGAGGAAGTTTTGGTATCGGCAAGAATAAATAATTGATAGACTGACCCAGCTCCACTGAACCTAAGGAGAAATAATAATAATATGCTTTTCTTTCTTCACTTGTTACGATATGGCCCGCGAATTTGCTAATTGCCCATACTTTCGATGCAACTTTGGGCGCAATAATAAGATTCTCGCGTCCAAGATGGCCGATCGGACGAATATGAAGCGATGGCCCAAAGCAATAAAGCTTCCCTCAATTTTATTCCTCCCTTGTGCGTTCGCACACAAGTGTGATGTTTCGGTGAGAATGCATGGTTGCGTTAGAGCCAAGCTTAACAACTTTCCGCGACGTCGTTGCCCAACGATGCTGCTAGCAAACAAAGGTTAGGCAGGTGTGGAATCGAGACGACTATCCGCATGATAAGTGTGTGAAAAGGAGGTAGGGTGTAGATGGGTGCTCTAACGGTAAATCTAATTCAAGACAAACTTATCGAATGTATATCAAACGGTTTTGTGCAATCCAAATTTATAAAAAAACTAGAATTTTTTTCCCAGAATACAGTAAAAATAGTACATCGCTACTGGATAGTGTTGACCAAATGACCATAATTATACACAAGTAGTAGTTAGGGTACTATAGGTGCGACAAGTGGAGCCCAAATCCTCTGTGAAACTACTGCACCATTCCCTAGATTAGTAGCTAGTGCTCACAGATACATCACTAAATCATTTCATACAGGACGTAAACCATACCATACATTAGTTACAAAACATCATAGTTCACAGGGACCGTATCGGGTCAAATTTACAATAGGGTCGATCAGGACAAATGGATACACTATATAAAAGCAGAAGCAGTAGCGGAAGCAAAAGGGGAAGACACCTCTCGCCACACGCAAGCGACTGGTGTAACCGGTGTACGACCGATAATACCCAAAGACTTGGATATTATTGGTGTGCGCAAGCACCGACTTAGCCGGCTGGGTAGACTGAGGCAAGACCTAAATTACTAGAGCCTACACTAATCTCCATCGTCTTTTTGGCCATCAACTTCTGGATCCTCGTAGCAGCATAGTGTTCTTGGTCCACAGCTTCTGAAGGATGGGGGAGGGGGAAAGCGAGGGTAAGCACAAACAACGGTGCTCCGCAAGCCAACACACATAATGCAATAATTATACATGCAAGGTTTATTCAAGGATGGTTCGGATTCTTTTATTTGCTAAAGGCAATATTTTTATTTACGATAGTTACAAAATCCTATGACTTAGCATTTTAACCAAAGCACATTTTATTAAAGAGAGAAATTGTGCAATATTTATAACGGTGCAGGTTTCATCCACCTGTTACATGGTTCCATCCACCATATGCTTAATTTTGAGTACTAGGGTTACATCCACCCAATTAACGACATTGGGCTACTTCCATCCAGGAAAGTCCAAATTCAGAGTTACATCCACCCGATGAGTTTTTATCCCACCCACAAAGGTTTATGAAATAGAACTAATTCGAGTAAATTCTCATGCCTGCCCTTGATCGTGGGTAAGGCTGTTCGAACAATTTATACTCTGTAGAGACTGTACACTTTATCCACAAGAGATAATCAACTTGTTATATTTCACATGTTTCCTTAGACATGTAAATCAAGGAGATCATCACAAGGCCTCTACAATGCATCCCCTAGTGTGAATTACACCCGCTAAGTTTTCATTTGAGAGTGGGTACGTCCACCACACCTAGACCCCCTCTTGCACAACACAGCGGCTTATAACAGCGACACGACCCGTGTCTAGGATGGCTTATGCCAGCGACACGACTCGTGGGTCACTCCAATGGTGCAACTCACCCTAGTGGATACAAATTAGTTAGCCAGGTCGACACTATTATAGACTTGTGCTTGCACTGTTTTACATTAGGAGGTCATCATAGGATTATAAAGTCCTTAAAGTTATCTGGATGGTGCATACCACATACCAACATTTCTCGTGCTACATCCGCACTAACCATCGTACCATCCGCCTAGATGTAGTAACAACAAGTTATTAGAGTTTTAGAAAGCATTAAATTAATTTATCTCAAATATACCAGTTATTTCCCTCTAATGACTGCCCAAAACAAATTTTATGTTTAAAAGATGATGATTAGGATAATTAATGCCCTGGTACTTAAGCGAGACTAGTATGGCGTTTAAGTACGACCTATAACTAGTAGAGTTACCACATAATTATCTAGGGTGACAAGGATCATGTGATTCAAATGCCAAGGGATGTTATAATAATATTTAATAATTCCATAGAATTTGTTTAGGGCCGGGGCTGGGGTGGGGCGTGCGAACGTGTGAGGCAGGGCAGTGCACGGGAATCCCGGGCGCAGAACCGGCGTGCAGCGTGGCGGGATTCCAGGCGCACATCGCGGAGGAAAAAATGGGTGCACAGTGCAAGGCTTCGGGAGGAAGAAGACCAGGGAAGAAAAGAAAAGAAAGAGAAGGGAAAAGACAAAAGAAAAAAAAAGAAGAAAAGAAATGGGAAAAGAAACGGGAAAAATGGAAAGGAAAAGAAAAAAGGCGCTCGGGCCAAGAAAATTCAATTTTCAAAAGTTGAAATTGGAATTTGACGAAGAAATTTGAATTTGAGATGAATTCAAAATAAGAATTTGAATTCAAAAATTGCCACAAAAAGATTTGATTTGGTTCAAGGATTTGAATTTTGGACTTGGATTTAATAATTTTAGAAATTCCAAAAGAAATCCAACACTTTAAAATAAATAATTTAAATTAGATTTTTTTCAATAGAGAAAAGAATTTTTGGGAAAACCCGTAAAATCAATAGAATTACAAGGAATAAAAAAGGGACTTGGAAAGCCCAAAAATTCAAAAAATCGAATTAAACCAAATTTAATTGAAGTTTGATTTATTCATATTAAATCGGTTTATTTTCTAAAATTTCAAATTAAGCTTTAACAAATCAAGAAAATTTCAACTGGTTCATTTTATTTTTAAAACTTCAAAAAGGTCTAAAAATTGGGATATTATTTTTTGAACTTAATAAAATTATTTCCAACTTAGAGTTGGCTTTTATTTTTGCACATAAATTTTGAATTTCTGGAAAATAGGAAAAGCATTTTTTTAAATCCAGAAAATTCAAGATATTAATTAAGTTTTTCTTTTAACTTTAAATCCACTAAAATCCAAGAAAACTCAATAGATTTTATTTTTGACTTTTAAAATCTAGGAAAATCAAGAAAAACAAGAAAACTCTTTTAAATCTTAGAGAATCCAATGAAATAATATTTTTATTATTTTTATTTTTGGTAACAGAACTTTGAGATGTTACAGCTAGACAGCCATTTCTTCCTTCTTTTTTTCCTTGAAAAGGCATAGATTTTTTTCATTTTTTTCACCTGTTAACCCCACCGATTAACGTGATAATTTCTACCTCTTGAGAGCGAATGTGGTGGTTTTTTTCTATATTTTAATAATATAATAGATACCAGACCAAGCACATTCGTTATGCAAAGTTATCCCCTGGAACAAAAGCTTAGTGCATACTGATCAAACATATGAATAAATGATTACAAAATTTTCTAAAGCAGTAACAGAACATTATGCGGTTCAAGTGTCTGATATGTTCTAATTACATGGAATCAAATGCATGTTCGGAACAATATAGAAGCCAGTTCTTGAAAAAAAGGAGAGGATAATATACAAACCTTCTACACGGAACACAAAAACTTCAAAGCAACAAAAGCATTGAGCACTCTGCTGCACAAAGAGACAGCTCATGGGCAATTACAATGAGTAATTTCGAACATTGGAATGAGTAACAATTGTGATCTGAAACAATTAAACAGGCAAATCTCATTTCAGGCCAGCTCAGCCTCCCGTCCCGACGATTTGACCGATGAGCAGTGACAACCATCCACTTCAAACATAATAATACCAGTTTAAAAAAAAGAGAGAAACATAATAAGACCAGTCTCCCGCGAAAACTGGCGTGGGACTGTTGGGAAGTAGACTGGCCTCATTCTTGATGGAAGCCTTCCATGCCTCCACCTCTTCAACCGTCGCACCCTTGGGATCAATCTGGACCTCGAGTTTCGTGAGGGCAGAGAGATTGTGGATTCCAAGGCCACATGCAGATTGCACCTCACGTACTACGGTTTCAAACGTGAGTTCTTCGAGCTTTGGCATGGCTCCAGCTTCGAACATCGGACCCATGTTGGAAACCCACAAGCAGAAGTACTTCAGACGCTGGAATCTGCCGTTGCATACGACGATGCTTCCTGTGGGGCCATCTGCTTGTAAATCCAGTTTTAGCAAGGCGGGCAAGTCCCCAAGGATCTGGAAGGTTTCCTGAGTCACTTTATTAACCCTGATGACTAGGAGGGTGAGGTTGGCCAATGAGGCCATCCACTCTGGAATCCCTTTGAGATTAAACCAGAGGCCTAATTCCCGCAGGAGATGAGGAGGTGGGGACCATGAATCCAAACGGAAGCCTTCAGTAGAACCATTGACACCTATGGAAACGTCCAAACATCTAAGGTTTGAACTACAGAGTTTGCCAAGTGACGAAGCCAAGATATCTTCGTACGTATCACGGTGTGAGCCACCAATGCACCAAACTAGGTGAAGAGTTCTCAATTTGGTCAAATTGCCCAACTCCTGCAAAGAATTTGAGCTTTTGTCGTTCACAACTACATCTGACAGTTCCTCTAGAGCTTGCATGTTACCCACCCCATCTGGCAATTGTACTCTACCAAGTAACCGTTTCAACCGTCGCAGTTTAACAATGCTTGCCGGCAATTCTTCTGTACGAGTACTACATAGATCCAATGTTTCCAAATACTGTAGCTCACCTATCTGTTCTGGAAGATATGTGATGCTATATGCTTCAATCCGTAGGTACCTTAACTGAGATAGCTTCCCAATATTTCTAAGAGTACAATTTTCCAACATACCAGAGGTCTCTATATCTAGCACTCTCAGAGCATGCAAGTCTGAAATAGAAGGCATTTGTACAGAATATCCAAATATGCCAAGAGATCGAACATGAGCAGTAACCATGGATGACATCACGTTTTCTTGGCCACGGTAGTTAAGTGACAGTCGACGGATCTTACATTGAAACACAAAGCTATGTGTTTGATCATCAACGGAAGTGATAAAATTTTCTTCGACTGCCTTGGATATAATGAAATCAAGAATCATATCATGCACCCGGCATGCATCTACTCTACCATCGTACTCGATATATACTGGTTGGATCATACTTCTGTTTATAAGTTCATTAAAATAGCATTCCCCTTCCTCCATTAAATTTCTCCCGCCATCAACCTTGACAAATCCTTCTGCTATCCACATACTTACTAGACGATCCCTCCGAATTCTATGATCTTCTGGAAACATACTTAGATATAATAAGCAAGTTCTTAAATGGCGGGGAAGGTCATTATAACTCAAAGATAGTATCTTCTTCATTTCCTCCACATCAGAATTTTTCTCGAGTCCTAAACCAATCGAATTAAGGACTATTAACCATTCTTCTCTTGCATGTGATTTAGTTGTCAATAAACTAGACATAGTAATGATTGCCAATGGTAGACCACCACACTTTCTTATGATTTCAGTAGAAACTTCTTTCAGTTGAAGAGGGCATTTGTCTTTAGAGCCAAATACTCTTCTGAAGAATAAACTTTTAGAGTCACCTTCACTTAGTGGCCTCAGTTCATATACAAGATCGTGGCGAGGGGAGCAACATGACTTGGCAACAGTAGCAATTCTTGTTGTCACTAGTATCCTACTACCACAAGTATTCTCAAGCAAGGCGCATTTAATAATCTTCCATGCTTGGGTACTCCATATATCATCAATTACAATAAAGTACCTAACAAATGAGAGATACTATGGTTCAACTGAGTCATGTTATTGAATACATACGGGATATAATATGAAAAGTAAATTGGTAGCTAAAAGTAAAGTTTCAATGTTGAGCTGATTGCATATATGTAGGGGCTGCAAATGAGTCGAGTATAAACGCTCAGCTCTGCTCGTCTTAAAAACCAAGCGAGCTCAATTTAAGTTGAGTTAGACATAACGATATCTAGTCGATCTCGAGCCAGTCTCGAGGCAATTATAAACAATGAAGATGGTGTTCAAATCTATAGGATAATTAAGGAACTGGCGTGACTAATGGTGTTAGTTGAAAGTCACATATATGGATAGATAAAAATCTCAAATATCTCATGTAAAATACATAGGGTCACTAATGGAGAAATTTTACGGTATATTTTACTAGTAGTATATGGTAGTAGTATAAATCCAATCTGATAATTGATTTGATAAGGATTTAATAAACTTTTTCTTTATATTTATAATTTTTCATGAGGGTATTATGGACTTTTCCAACTAGGATAAAAAATATTACTCTTGTGTCATGTGATCCCATATGGGCAATTATAATTCTACCCTCTCGGGATTCTACTACTCATACTACTAGGTGTAGTATAACTAAATTCTAACTAATTTGAACCATTGGATAAAAACGAAAGGATGACCCGTATTAAATTGAGTGTACCGTAAAAGAGATCAAATAATGAACCTAATTTGATTTCTATCTATTAAAAGTAATATAAGAGATATATTAGAATACGAGCTATATCGAGCTAATATTGAGCGAGCTAATCTAAGCTCGAACTCGCTCGTTTTTCACTCGGGCTTCAAAAGATGCTTGAACTCAGCTCATTTATTTTTTTAAACGATCTCAAGTCGATCCAAAAAACGAGTGGAACATGAGCAGCTCACGAGCATCGAGCCTTTCTTGCAGCCCTACGTATATGTATGTTCATGGAAAGAATATTAGAGTATTCCATCATGTCAGTCTAAATAAAATTATATTTTTACCATATATATTCAATTTGTCTCGTATTATAAGAATTACGGCTTGTTGAATAAAAAAATGAGATGACTGGTAAAATGACCAGTTGTCCTATTTAAGATGTCTTTGCACAAGAGGTCCATTAATTACGAACATAATGTGTTGAGTATATGGGCCATATACCGGTCGGCCCATGTGGCCCATGTAATGTGTATGTATATACCAAGTGAGCAATAGTGAATACAGAAGAAAAGATACACCAAAACTACATGGTATCAGAGCACTCACCGTCGCCCTAACCCTAGGTGTTGTGGCGGCAACGCCTGGTCCCGACGGCGGTGCTTGGTCCTGGTGGAGGAGGAAGGCTGGGCGACAGCGGAGGGCGACGATCGAGCGGCTCGAGGAGGCAAGATCTGGGTGGCAGCGAAAGGCTCAGGGCGGTGACCGAGTAGTGTGGGGTGGAGAGCTCCGAGTGGCGCAGAAGCTCGTGGCTACCGGAGAGTGGCTTGAGGAGGCGAGGTCCGGGCGACAGCGACCGAGCGGCACGAGGAGGTGAGATCCGGGCGGCGCAGAAGCTCGGGGCTACGACCGAGGCATGGAAGCTCAGGGCGGCGACCGAGCCCGAGGCGGGGGAGCCAAGGCAGCACGTGGAAGTAGAGGTGAGGAGAGGAAGGAAGCGGCTGGCGGAGGCGAGATCCGGGCGGCGCGAATGCTGATGTGGGGCAGAAGAGGAAGATTAGAAGTGATCTCTTTGGTTCTGTGAAAGAGGCAGTTGTGGCTGAGGAGAGGAAGGAAGCAGCCGGTGAAATCTCTGCTTCTGTGAAGGAGGCAATTGTGGCTGAGAGGAGGAAGGAAGCGGCCGGTGAAAAGTGTTCTTTGTAGCTGCTGTTGGGATCCTCTATGCTTCCGGGTGAAAATACCAAGAGAGGAATTTGGCATCGGATACTTCACAAAGTGAAGTACCGTGTTTTCCCTCGGGATCGGCTTCATTGACATCAACATTCCCCATTAGAACATCTTTGTGCCGCTATCATCTCGAGCTGAAGCATCCCCAATTGATAAAGCCTCTGTGCTACTGCTGCTTGCTTTGGCTGATTTGATAGAACAAGGGGAGTGAGGCGCAGTGCTGTTACTCGAGGTTGTGCTGCAGCTATAGGGGAGAATCAAGGACTGCAGCAGGTGCTCAAGACGTTGGCACAACTTCTCACAGAGAAGACGAGTGGGGCATCGTCCTCAGGCAGGGCAATTGTCCCTCATGCTGAGAAGTCGAGTGGGGCATCGTCCTCAGGCAGGGCAATTGTCCCTCATGCTGAGACAGTGCATAAAATAGAATTGATGTCGAATGATGTTAAGTTGAAAGGTGTGAGAAATTACTTGAATTGGTCACGGAGGGCATTGTTGATTCTGAGGACAAAAGGGCTGGAGAGCTTCGTCAAAGGAGAATCAATTGAACCGGTGGACAAGACGGGTGTAGAATGGCGAACTTGGAGTACTACCAACTCACTAGTGGCGGCATGGCTATTGAGTTTGGTGTCTCCGACTATTGCTACAACTGTTGAGACCATCTCAAATACAGCTGAGGTATAGAAAACGCTGTCAAAATTGTACTCGGGAGCAGGAAATGTGATGTTGATGGTTGAGACACAAGAGAGAGTTAATGATCTGAGGCAGGGGGAGAGCCCCGTGATGGAGTATGTTGCTGAATTACAGTGATTATGGGTTGATCTAGATCACTACGATCCTCTAGAGTTGCCTCATGCAGACTGCATATCCACTGTTAAGAAGTGGATTGAATGTAGGCGAGTGATTGAATTTCTGAAAGGGCTAAATCCAAGATTTGATGGAAGGCGAGCTACTATCTTTCACCAGCCTACTCTTCCTACACTGGAGGAAGCAATTGCTGCTATTGCTCAAGAAGAGACTAGATTAAAGGTGATGACAAACACTGCATTGACAGTTACTCGTCCTGCCTTTGCAGTAACTGAAACAAGAGATTGTTTCAATTGTGGTGAGACGGATCACCTGAGCCGTAACTGTCCCCATCCCCGCGGCTTGAGTTAAAGATCGGGTTTATGTTAAGAGTGGACAGAAAGGAGGTGGAAGCAAGGGAGGCAAGAGTAGCTACAAGGTTGTCGGACCCAAAAACCGAGTTCTCTGTGAAAACACTGTGATATTCCCTGGATCAGTAGATACCACTCACAGGCACATTGCTGAATCAATTCATACAAGTCGTAAGACCAAACCATACATTAGTTCAACACATCATAGTTTACATAGACCTCGTCGGGTCGAGATTTACAATAAGGGCCGATCAGGCCAAATTTGATTACATCACAAAAGCGGAAGCGACAGCGGAAGCAAAAAGGAGAGAGCACATCTCTCCACAGGCAAGCGACTGGGGTACTCGTGTACGACTGGTATTAGCCAAGGGCTTGGGTAATACTGGTCATACGCAAGCACCGACGAGTCAACTAGACTGGGGCGAGACTAGAACTGCTACGACTACACTACGCTTCATCATATCCTTGACCTTCAACTTCGAGGTCCTTGTAGTAGTCGTAGTCTCCAAGATCTGCGGGGTCTGAAGGGTTGGGGGAAAGGGCGAGAGTGAGCACAACTTCCGTGCTCGCGAGCCAACACACAGGATGCAATAATATACATGCAAGGCTTGGCAAGGGTGGTGTCGGACCCCCGGGCGTGGAATACCCAAAGGCCCTATGTGTATTCTGTGCTAGTCCCTGGATCAGTAGTTAGCACACACATTCACAACATTTGGTATTCACAACCATACATTCACATATACAAGGTAAAGCAAAACAGTACTTAACTTAAGCGATTACAGTATTCACATTACAAAGGCCAACCGGCCAAAGGAGACCTATGTGCCAGAAGTAACAGAGTAACATAAATACCAGCGGAAGTAAAAGTGATGAGAGTAAACAGATTTCCAGTGGTATGCCCAACCGTACCCAAAGGCAACCGACAAGGAACAAATCCTAGATAGTCCCGTTACCGAACCCGCCGGCTCCGGGTGCGAAGAAAGCGTCGTCTGGCGTCGAATCATCTTCAAACTCTAAACAACAACATAAGCAAGATTGAGTACTTGTGTACTCAACAAGACTTGTAGTGTATCGCAAATGTTATATTAGATGTAGGGCTATCAAGGAGAAGGCTCTATTCTACAAGTTGTTTTGCAATAAGCATATTTTATTTACAATATTCATAAGTAGTACTTTGTAACGGAATTTGAAATGAGCAGTTAAATAGGTACAGGATAGTAAATAAGTAATTGAATGATCCAACAATAATAACAACTACAGCTCACAGTCTTCCTTAGCTGCGAGCAACATTTCACGTTCAGCCACAACATGGCAGTTATTTCAAATAAATCACAAACCATTTTCAACATTTTCCGTAAATCACAAACCATTTTCAACATTTTCCACACTTTCCCGATAAGACAGTTTTTGTGAAAATCAAGACTATACCCATTAAGTCGATAATTTAAGCACGCTCATGGCCGCGAGCACGGCTATTATAATAGATTTACACACTGCAGAGGTGTACAACTTTACCTACATAACACGACTTCTCTAGTTTGTTTGGCACCTGACAATGCCACCGCTCACTACTGTAGGTAAGCAGTCTAGAGCACGTGTCAAAGCCTTTACATTATCTAGACCTAACCTTGCACTTAGCCCGTCGAATGTTGTTCCTCACTGAACCCAGGCATACCCATCTAGGTGCTACGTTTTTCACACTTCGCCCAGGTATCCCTGTCCCAGCGAGGCATTCGTCGTTGTGCCAGCATACTGCTCCTTTGGTATGCGGCACGTCTACTGCCTACCCCTCATGCAAGGCTAGATCTGGATAACTTAATTAGCTAAGGCCGTCTTAGTAAAGCATATGTGGTTGTACGTTTTTGGCTTAGATTGGAGTTACCGGTGTTCGGTCCTTAATTGACCCAGGCGAGCATCCCCCTATCCACAGGCGAGCATCCCCCTATCCACAGGCGAGCATCCCCCTATCCACAGGCGAGATTCCTTTCCCACCCTTTTCATAATATAATATAACTCGCCCATGTCCAAAACTAGGTTTTGCATTTTATTTCTATATAAAATAACTGAGATAACTCCTCTGGACATTTCTCAAAAATCTCCCAAATTCACATTTATCATATTGTCCTTTTTTACATCTCTTTCCGAAAAAATTATCGTTCTTGTAAGCATTTGTGCGATAACTCGCACTCACAAATTCCCAAATTTATATATTGTCTAACCCATAGTCCAATGGCTATAATGGTAAGACATCAATTTTTCAAGGAGATATATGCAGCAAATAGGATTTACAACTACCGATTTCTCAAACATAGCAATTTGATACAAAACATCCAAGCATGCATAATAGGATTTGCAAAACAAAGTGCAATAAGTAAAATACTAGGATCAATATGATCAAAGGGGGTGCTTGCCTTGCTTATATTGTTCAGAGAGTGAGGTCGCTTGATCGTCGATAACTCTTCTCGTGAACTCCGTTATCTCGTGAACTCCGGCGTCTATTCGAAAGAAACAAAAATAAAACACAAATGGAGTAATAAATCCAACAGCAAGAGAATCCAAATATTTTTGCATATTAATACAGAGAATGATTTTAGATTAATTTAGAAAAAAGATTCATTTAATTCCGAGTTCGTATGTGAAAGTTATTAATATTTTGATTTGTAGTTGACTTGATACCGGTTTATTGAGAGCACCTTACTATGACTTGCATAGAAGGTCCAGCTCATTTTAATAATTCCTTTTGTTATTATTCCCAGCTTGTCGAGGAAGTTCCATGATTTTAGTTATGTTCTTTACATAGTCATTATCATGACTAAGCTTATACTAAGGTATAACTAGTACACTAGGTTAACTGCCAACTAGAATACATACCAATGATTTTTAAATCTTTGATTGCCTTACCAATTCTTATCAACCATCTCATTAACTTAGTGCCACTCTGCTATTATCAAAACCATGGCATGTGGTTATTGTTGTTTAGTTAACCATATTAAAAAATCTTGACTCATAATTAACTTTACTCTTTGAGATTAGATGTTAATGGTTAATTATCTCAACATGATTTAATGTTTGTATTTGAAATACCTTGCTCAAACTCCTATCTGTTCATTTGGTTGATAAATGGCTACTTAAGTACTGCCAAACATCTATAACCACTAAGCTTAGCTATTATCATGTGGTTTGAATTTTTGAAGTTTCCATTAGCAGGTTACTGCTTGCTGTTCTCAGATGTTCCTATCCTATTAATCCCTTGCCTAGACAAGGCCCTCGTTGATCAGTTAGTTCACTTAACCATTGGTTGTTCATGTTGATTTGAAGAATCATCTTTCAATACTAGTTCTTATTCTTTTAGCCTAAATGCTATTGACTGAGCGAAAGTCACAATCTTAAATATTTCCTTTGTATTTAACATGGCATCAGTTCACTGTTTGGTTTTTGCATGACAATAATTGTTTTTCAGATTGGGTTGCTGCTGCTTGAAAAAAGTTCAAAGGCTAGTTGAGTCAAGACAATTTCTAACTACCTGTAATAGAATGGCATAAGCCCTCTGTCATTTCTAATTCTCCTCAAATTTCTTTACTGTTCATGCTCAGACACTCTGATCATTGAGAAGAAAATGCTTACTGGGAGTATTATTTGACTAAACTTCTTACTAAGTAAATTTCTTTCAAAATGGCTAATTGAATCAATAACCTTTCTAAGCACTAGCACCAGCAATGCCATTAGCCCACTGTTGTTTCAATTTTTCATCTAGTCAACTTCCCTAATCATTTAACAGACAACACTAAACATTTCTGAAATGAAGTAATGTTATCTAAACTCCTCTCAATTTCAATCCTTAATTTTGCTAATCCATTTGAGTGACCTAGTTGACAGCCACCGGATTGTCAGTAGTTTATTGTTGCTCCTAAATATACTCTAAATAACTTCTCTGTTCAACAATTCTTCCAAAAGCTGTACTGGAGTATTTTTAGCTAACTGTCTTCAAAACTCAACTCCAAAACTGTTAAATCCTTTGAGTGATCAATTAGCTAATCACAACACTTAACTAAAGTATTAATTGAATCAATGACTTTCAAGTACTTGTATTAGAAATGATGGTAGCTTACTGTCATTTAGTTATCCTCAAACTTCTTCACTATTCATGTTCAGACATCCTGATCATTTGAGAAGAACTTGCTTAATGGGAGTACTGGTTGATTCATCTAAGTGACCTGATTGGCATTCAAAGTGTTGGTTAGTAATAATTCGGTTTGCTTCATACATGAGTCTCAAGTTAACCAGAGGGTATTCAGAGATAACAAGGAGCAAAGGGGGACAAGACAGGGGGAGGCTCGGGTGATTTTGGAGCGGCGGTCGTCGCCGGCAGTGGAGGCGATGGAGGAGGCCGAGTGGCGAAAAATGGGATGCCATGCAGACAAGGAAGCTAGGGGACGTCTTGGCGCGGCCGGGGATGCACCGGAGCGGGCGCGCGGTGGTGAGCGGCGGCCGGCCGTGGGGTGAAGATGGCGCGATGGCGCACAGGGTTAGAGGGAGCAATTTAGGGGAAGCACGAGTATGAGTAGAGGATGGGGAGCTCACCGGTACTGGTTGTGAGGGCGGAGAGAGGCCGAGGCGGCTTGGCGGCGATAGCCGGCGGCGGCGCAGGTGCTCCACCGTGGAGGTGATCCTGGAGAAGATGAGAGAGCCAATGAGAGATATGGGGAGGTAAAGCGGGGTTAGGAGATGCTCACGTGCGAAGGAATTGGAGGGAGGATGGCCGGAGAGGAAGTGGCGGCGGTGGAGGCGGGTTGGGCCAGAACCGAGGAAGAAGAGGCGCGCGCAGCTCCTTGATGGCGGTAGCTCCAAATTAACCGGGGGGTTGGGCTCCTAGGGTAATGAGGCGTAGCGTGACGCGGTTGAGGGCAGCCGGAGCTCGCCGGAACGACGTGGAGGCGGTGCGGCGGCCGAGAATGGCATTCGGTCTGGGAGCTTTTGGAGATGAGAGGGAAGTAGGGGAAAGAGTGGGGAAGTGGGGAGGGTTCCTTGGTGCACATGGTGCTCATATATATACAGGCGGAGGGCTCGAGAGAAATGGCGAGAGGCCAGTGGCATTCGCTATGGAGCCAGCGCATGGAGGCTGCACGGCATGGGCGTGCAAAGCCGGGCATGGGCGCATGACGCGTGATGTGACTGAGGCAGGGTATGGGCGAGGAGCAAAACAGCGGGCGCGGCCCAAAAACCGGGGGCAGTGGTTGGCACGTCGGCGGAGCTAGCCATGGCAGCGAGCTGGGCAAGCTGTGCTGGCATTTGAGCGTAGGAGAGACGTGGAAGATGAACACTGAACGTGGGACCCGCTGGTCGGTGAAAGAAAGGTAGGGTTAGGATTTCAGAAAAAGGGCTGAGGTAGTTAGTGAATTTTCAAATATAGATATCGAGCACCAAAAATTGTAAATTTTTTTGGAGAGGCTTAAGACACAGTGTAGATTATTATATAATTGTTTCATAATTTTTTGTTCCATGTATATTTATCTAAAATTCTGTTAAGTTTCTCTATGTATGTGTTTTTATTATTTGATGTGAAGAGAGTTTCAAATCTTGCTTTAATTATTTCTTATTTTATTAACAGTGTAACTACACCAAGTTTGTATTATCATATTTTGTTTCAGGTTATTTTAATTGTCAACTAGGTTTGGATTGTTTATTTATTTCGATTCATTTTAATTTCTTAATGAGTTTTGGATTTCCAGAATTTGATTTTCAAACTTCTTAATTAGACAATAAATCTTGCAATAAAATCCAGAAAAGCAAATGTCAACAAGATCCATAAAGTCTTTTAAAAAGTTCACATGTTTACCTATTTGAAAACAATCCCAATTTTTTGGATGTTATAGACCTACCCCCTTACAAAGAATTTCGTCCCCGGGATTCAGGTGAAAGGGACGATAAGGAGATAAGACTGGGAGGAATGGTGAAGTAGTGCGAGATGTTGACGCGCTTATCATTATTCCATCAACTCTTGTCATTGCGAGATCATGAACAGCTTGAAAGCTTATTTGTCGTAGTTGGCCCCTTTCCAAGTGCATCTTTCGGTCGACGGAATGGAGCCGTGGCTTGATGTGTTGGAAGTGTCTTTAAATCAAGAAAGGAAAGATTAAACAAAACAATGGAAAGAAAAAGGTGTCGTCAACACCATGCTACTTTGTCAAGATCCCTCAGCTCTATCTTTGAAAGAAATCAAGACAGCAGATGAAAGGAATAAAACTCGCATGGAAGTAGGTTAAGGATACATAAAGGATGGATAAGGTAGATAAATTGGGGAATTCTGCTCTACGGCGTTCTTCTCGTTCCCACGCAGCTTTGTCTTCGGTGTGGTTGCTCCACTGGTCTTTTAACATCTTGATCGCACCGCTACGGGTGTCGCATGGCTTCATCTAGAACAAGGGTTGATTGTTTTCGATAAGAAGGATTCGGTTGGAGGTTAATGCTCTCCAACTGAGTGAGTTTGGTTGGAGTATGAAGACACTCCTTGAGATGTGATGCGTGGAAGACGTCATGCACATCCGAAAGTTGAGGTGGCAACTCTAACTGGTATGCTACCTCCCTTTTCCTCTCGAGGACTCGGTATGGACCAATGTACCAAGTGTAAGTTTTGCATGGGTTTGGACATGGCGAATACCTCACAATGGTGAGACTTTGAGATAAACGAAATTGTTTACTTCAAAGCTTAGCCCTTGGCGGTGTGAAGCCAATCATCAGGGTTGAGAGGGTTGACTGCTGATGCAAGGGTCGGAGGCCGAGTTCGCATGAACTTGCCCATCCTGGACGATGGTTGGTTGGTAGCAGCTCCGTTTCCTCTGGCAGCGGTGCCGAGGGCAGCAGTATTTTGCACCAACTGTTGGAGCACAAGAGTGCTCGTTTGCCGCCCTTGCTCGATCATGGAAAGCACTTGTGTTGTGATGGGAGGTGGTGGTGTACCATCCCGATTTTCAAGCCTTTTGGAGAAAAAAATTCCAAATAAAAATAACCATTTGATTTTTATTGAATTATTAAAGCTTAACTTGAAATTTCATAAATTTAAAACAATTTAATGTGAGTAAATCAAACTCCGACTAAATAAAAATTGTTTTATTTGTTTTTCTGGTTTATCTCAGAGTCTTTTTGAAGATTCAAAATTTAAAAGTAACCATTTGAGTTTATTAAGTTGTTGAAGCTTAACTTGAGATTTTTTAGATTAAAAGCCATTTAATATTAATAAACCAAACTTCAATTAATTCAGGTTGGTTTAATTGAGTTTTTTGGTTTTATTTAGATTTAAAGTCGTTTCTTGGATTTTCTGGAATTTAAAAGGAGTTTTCCTTTTTGTTCCAAAATTAAAATCTATTTTATTGGCAAAATTAAAAGCAAAAGTTAAGCTGAAAATATTTTTATTAAGTTCCAAATGCTTCTAGGAATTTATGTGTATTTTCTTAGAATTTTTGGACCCTATCCTCTATTTTCTAAAAAACCTTTTTGCTTTTTTCGGATTTTCTTTAATTTAAAACCTATTCTAAATCCCCTCCTCGCTTTGGGCCGAATCTTCCTCGGCCCGTTTCCCTTTTCTCTCCGCGCGGCCCAGCTCCCCGGCCCGCTTCACCGAGCCAGCACTCTCGCGTGCGCCCCTTTCTCCCGCTCCTACTAACAGGCGGCCCTACCCATCAGCCACCGCCGCCCTAGGTCGTCTTCCTCCTCTGCCCATGCCGCTGAGCGCACGCCCGCGCGTTTTTCGCCGCCTGACCTGCCCCCGTCGCCTCTGCATCCTTCCCTGTCCGCGCTGCATCACCTCCCGCCTCCTCTGCGCCTGCTGTCGCCACCGACTCCTCCCCCATGCCCTGCTACGGCCGTTGCCGCGCCGGACCTCGCCGCCGCGAAACCCGCCGACCCGTCCTTCTCCCTCGGGCCTCCCCGAGCTCTATAAAAGCGAGCCCCGGGTGCGCCGTGAGCTCCTCCCCTGTTCCCCTTACCTCCTCCTCTCTCCCCCGCTCTCCTCCGACCGGATTTTGAGTTCTTCCGCCACAGGCCGTGAAGTGCGCCGCCTCTGAGCCTCCTCTGGCGCCATCGACCCCGCCTCCGGCATCGCAAGATCTCCAGCCGCTAGGTGCTCGCCTCCCCGACACCGGAAGCCCGTCGGAGCTCCTTCACCGCCTTCACCCGCCACCGTCGCCGCCGCTTTGTCCTCCTCGCCGCGGGCCTCCCCTTGACGCTGCGTCGTCGGGACCGCATGCATCGGGTTCGCCCCGCTCCCCTCTAGCCGCCGGTGCTCTCGCTAGCTGCCAACTCCCGGCCAAATGCCAGCGAGCCCTTGGGCTCCGAGCGCCGCCGCTTGGGTGCTCACATGGCTGCCCAGGTGGCACCACCTCAGCGCCACGTGGCGCCACGTCCCCTTTTGTGCTGATGTGGCTGCTTCGTCGGTAGCCCACGTGGCATTTTCATCTTTTTCTTTTGAAAAATAATTCAACCGGAATTAAAATCCCATGCTGACGTCAGCGTGACGCAATAAATCCAATTTCCTTTATAAAAATAATTCCAAAAATCAGTAAAAATCCCTTTTTCTTGATTTTATGTAATTTTGAACTTTCGAAGGCTATATCTTCTTCATCCGAACTCCGATTCGGGTGATTCAAATTTCTAAATTCAGTATCTTTCTGTTAGTATTTATTTGGTAATTTTTGAATTTATTTTGGAGTTGTTTTATTTATTTTTCTCTTTTCACACGTATAGAATCCGGCGTTTCGGACGAATTATTAGACCCGGCGACTGAAGCATCTCAACTCTTCAACGAAGGCAAGTCGTAGACCTTGGATCATATTGAACCCATTTTATAAAATTATATTGTTTTATATTGCATTGCTAAGTTTAATATAAATGTTTTCGGGAATAATTAATCACCTAATTGCCATTATGCCTCCTTGATAAATTGATAATGACATGTATCCTTGAATGACAAATCCTTGGACACCATAGGATGGGTTATTCTAGTTGGAAATTATTGTACTACCAACATGGGTTGTATTATGCTTAGCCATGCTTAGTCGCGACGGGATTCATGATCACATATTCATAAATGATTAAATTTGTCTGGATGATATATGGAATTGAGGTATGATACCACCGTTGTGCAACTGTGGTGAGAGGTCACAGTTGTGTCAATTGTGGTGCGATGCCACTGTTATAAAATTTTGTGCCATGGCAAGGGTTGCCATTAGCTTGGGTGAACGAAAATGATTTATGCTCGGGCGAGTGGTCGGTGGCAAGGGTGGAATGCGCGAGGCAATGCAGGAGGCACATTTTAGGGTGCGTGAGGCACATGAGATGCGGAAAGCCTCGCATGAGAAACCACTAAGGACTTAACTTTGTGCGCCATTGATCTAGGCCATACCGTGCAACCAAAAGTTCATTTATGGGGTGGACCGAGCCAACTAATTAGTGATGCTTTGAGTCAGTTTTGCTTGGGTTGATAAGTGGCGCAAGAGGGGGCCGGGACGACGAATCCTTAGCAAGCAGAACCGAGTCAAAACGGAGCTTTGTAAAAGCATTGTGATAATCACTTAGTCGCACACCTCGGAAGTGTGTTAAACGGACATTATAAGATGATTATCTCTTCTGGGTCAAGCTGTACAACATCTGCAGAGTGTAAAACTATTTGAATAGCCATGTCCCCGGTTATGGACAATGCCTGGTAATTTCACACGAGGGGTAGATTTTCTCAAAAATGTTGGTAGGTTTTGGATGGATCTGAGTAGTGGATCTGGGTAATGGTTGGGAAGTGAATGGGGTGTTCACTAGTTGCTTTAAAGAAACTCAATTAATTATGTATTAATCTTTTAAATTGTGCTTTCAATCTACTTACTGTATTTACTGTCAATATTATTTTCTGCAAAATAGCCATAAAGCTATCCTTGTCAAGCCTTGCATAAATATTATTTGCATACATTTCCCTACAACTTGCTGAGTACTTTAAAGTACTCACAGCTTTGCGCCATTTGTTGATCAGTCGTCACAGAAGAACCAGGGAACTCAGAGTTCTATGAAGAGGAGTACTTTGAAGACTATGCGAACTAGGTGGTGTTCTCCACTCGATTGCCTGTGGGCATGTCGGATGGCTACCACGTGTTTATTTTATTCCGCTGCAGGTTTTACTCTGTTATCTTAAGCCTTGCGTGGCAAATTCTGTAAAAACCTTGACCATAAGGTCCTTTTGCTACTAAGTATTATTAATTTGTCTGCTTCATCTATAGTTTGTCGTATGGTTATGACTACATCAATATTGCAACTGTGTGAGCTAGCTACTGATCATGGGACTAGTTCAGAATACACAGAGGGTCCTGGGGTTGCATACTCGGGGTCCCGACAGGTGGTAACACTTCCAGTTCTTCGGCAGACGTCGGCTGAGGTTGCTTAACTTGCATTGTTGAAATAGAAGAGTGTTGTGGGTTAGGTTGCGAAGGTGTGGGAACTTCGCTTCCCGATCGCTATGATCCGGAGGCATCTACTATTGCCATGAGCTGACGAACAGGGCGCGTTAATGGTATCCTGATCTCCTAGAGCGCAGGATAGGCAACCGTTCAGAAGGTAAGTGGGAATAAGCACAAGTTAAGAGGGTCGACAAGTATCATCATACCAACTATTTTAACTTGTCTATACTGAAAATATGTAGGTTTTAAAACTTTAGGGGCAGTACACGTAAATTTCAACCTAAAGGTCAAATTTTACATGGCATACATGCCCGATACCTTTACATTACAAAGGAGACAACTAAACCAACATAAGTAGCAACTTACATCCAGGTTATAGCAATATCATACCTAAGCTCATTCTACAACTTTGAGAATAAGGAAAGTTAGTGAACAAGTAGTAAGAGCCATGGATACAAGAATGATACTTACATCCAGGTTATAGCAATACCATACCTAAGCTCATCTCTTGTGGTAGCCCGGTCACTCATGTATACTATGAATGTGCCTAAATTTCTGTGGAGTGAAGCAGTTATGACTACAATATACCTCATCAATCGTATGCCATCAAGAATACTTGGAATGAAGACTCCATGTGAGATGTTGAAAGAAAAAAAAAATGAGTTCTTCGTCCCTCCAAAAGTATTTGGATGTACTTCTTCGTTCGAGATCACAGACCCTCGGTGGGAAAGCTGGATCCTCTGGCTATTAAGTGCATCTTCCTGGGATACTCTCCTGGACAGAAGGGATATAAGTGTTGGAGCTCTTCTGAACGACGCACGTTTGTGAGTATGGATGTGACTTTCAGGGAGTCAGAGCCCTTCTATGGAGAGAGAACTAATTTGAGTTCTTTGTTTGACCTCGACTCTCCTAGCATGGATCATGCTTGTCGAGAGGGGGAGTTTGAAGCCTCAAGGATTGAGTAAGGTGAGCAACCAAGGGTTGTGGTTGGTTCAATTCCATGTCCTATGGGTGGAGATAGGTGGAGAAGGGTCAATGAGGAGGAAAATATAAGGGTGTATTCAAGGAGACAGCAATAGCAGGTTCCAGCATTAGGCAAGGCACAATTGCAAGGAGAGCAACAACAACAGCAGGTTCCAGTGGCTGTTGAAGGTGCTGACTTATCCGATGATGAGCTATGTGCTACAAATGATTCGATGGATCTGCCTATTGCCTTGAGGAAGGAACCACGAGCTGAGGCAGGGAAACCTCCTCTAAGGTATGGCTTCGAGCATGATATAGCGAACTATGTGTCATATGAATCTCTGTCACCGGAGTACAAAGCCTTTATTGCTTCACTACAGTCTGTAGTAGTGTAGATATCATGAGGATATGTGCACGATATTAAGATGATGTTACAATTGGCAATGACACTTTTGGTTTGCTATTTCTCGTGTTTTCGGCAAATGTTCAAAGGTCATCACGTTCAAAGTGGTCCGACCTTGCCGAGCGATCGACCAGTTAGGCGGTCGATCCGACCATTGAATGGCGGTCTGACCGGTTTTATGCTGAATGTTGATTTTATTGGCTAAGTGATTTTGAGATATGTCATATCCATATTTATCTTTGCATATGTGTTGCATATTTCATGTTTTCACTGACGTGGGTCAAGTTGTGAAGAACTTGTTCCCGGAAACGAATTTCTCTGTCTATTGCTGTGCAGGTGTCTTGAAGGTCAATGACGGTCAACGGCGAGAGGATCGGGACTAAGCTTGGAGAGCTGAGGTCCAGAACGATCATGGATGCCGGGTGAGGTCAAGTGGCTCAAGCGTGGCGCAGAATGAACGAGGATGACCGAACGGGCAGTTCGGTGCGACGGGTTGATCAAGCGGCGCGGGAATCGGTGCAAGTGCCTTCGTGGTTCTGGAGGGATCCGGACGGGAGAGACTTGCCGACATGATGAGAGCCGTTGATCAACCTACACGTGGCGGAGCAGGCGATTGCTTCGACTGGTTTGGACTCGGTCTTCGGAGAAGGATCGAGAAGGGGTATTTTGGTAATTTCACCAAATACCGGCTTTGTGACGTATGGCTAAACCACGGCGCGAGACGGCGCAAGGTGAAGTGGTTTAGGTCAAGAGATGATGGTTTCGACGCTTTAAAATGCGTGTGTAAGTGTCCCGTTCTTGTTGGGCCTTAACGGGAGCTCATTAGAGAAACTCTTCTAGAAGCTAGGCCTCTCTATAAATAGGGGGTGTGCTGGACAAGCCACCTTAAGCACTTCATTTGCAAACCCTAGTTTGGTTTAGGGACTTAGAGAGAAAGAGAGAGGCTTAGGGTTCTAGGAAGATGAGTTGATTGTGTGCTCATGGATTGAGCTCTTGTCCTCCTTGAGGGAGTGGCTGTAACCAACAACATCATGATTCAATCCATGGATGGTTTTCCAAAGATGTGTCTCTTTGTGTTCTTCCTTCTCGTTTTATGATTTTGAGTCCATCTTTGATCTTTTTGTTTTTGGTTGATCTCTTGCCCTCTTCTACCTTGCTCTGATGTGTGGGAATACATCTAGGATCATCAAGATCATTAATCTCCCACGAGCAAGCTTTAGATCGTGTTTTTCGTTTTTGCTCGGTTTTGAACCTTCCTCTAGTAAAACTGAAAAAGGTCTAAACTTTGAACTGGATCTACTCGATCGTTGCTTGGAATAGGTTCCTAATATCCTTAGGAAGGTGTGTTCCAAATTTGGTCAAGTTTGGCCGTGTAGATCAAAAGTTAGATCAATTTTCGTTTTTGAAATAGCGTTGAAATTCGCGTTCTGTGCTGATTTTACTATTCATCGGCCGACCGCTCTCGTAGCCGGCTGACCGCTGCACTCGCCTGACCGCCATCAGAGCCGCTTGATCATTCTTGTTCACCAGATCTGCTCATCAGTGAAAAATTGTGTTTCTGGTTGTTTCTTCTGGGGGTTTTGAAGGGAATTCAACATAAGTCTTCCACTGTGTTTTTCTATTGATCTTCATAGCTCTCATAGCTATTGGAGTAAAATTTGTGTTGAATCTAATTTTAAAAAGAAAAATTTGGTTAAGCTCCTATTCACCCCCCTCTAGTCGTCTTTCCGGTCCTACAAGTAGTTCCAACTGATTGGAGAGCCGCGAAGCAAGACTCCAAGTGGCACGAGGCTATGCTGGAGGAACTGACAGCTCTAGAGAATAATAAGACTTGGGAGCTTATACCTCTCCCAATGGGGAAGAAGGTGGTTAATTGCAAATGGGTTTACACTGTGAAGCAAGACCCAAATGGGAAGATTGAAAGATACAAGGCTAGACTTGTGGCAAAAGGGTTATAGTCAGACCTATAGGATTGACTATGATGAGACCTTTGCACCGATGGCAAAAATGAGTACAGTGAGAACGTTGATATCCTGTGCAACAAATCGTAATTGGCCTTTATATCAACTTGATCTGAAGAATGCATTCTTACATGGTGATCTTCAAGAGGAGGTTTACATGGAGATTCCATCTGGTTGTGGTACACCTCGGAGTAAGGGGAAAGTCTATAGGTTGAGGAAGTCATTGTATGGGCTTAAACAATCTCCAAGAGCATGGTTTGATCGATTTCGTCATGCTATGTGTGGTATGGGTTACAGGCAATGTAATGGGGATCACACTGTGTTCTATCGTCACTCAAAGGGTCACACCACAATCATTGTGGTATATGTGGATGACATCGTCATTACAGGAGATGATAATGTTGAGATGTCGCAACTGAAGCAGAGACTGAGCAAGGAGTTTGAGGTTAAGAATCTAGGCCAGCTAAAATATTTCTTGGGCATTGAAATCGTGAGTTCCCCCAAAGGGATAGTTCTCTCACAGTGGAAATATATCTTGGATCTTCTCAATGATACAGGAATGCTTGGATGCCGAGCTGCAATGATCCCAGTTGATCAAGACCATAAACTGTGTGCTCAGTCAGGAGATCCAGTTGATAAGGAGAGCTACCAGATGCTTGTTGGTTGTCTCATTTACTTGTGTCACACAAGGCCTGATATCTCCTATATAGTAAGCATTGTGAGTCACTATATGCATGACCCTAGGAGTGGACATCTGGAAGCAGCTCATTGAATCCTACGATACTTTAAGGGGAGTCCTGGAAAAGGTCTATGGTTCAAAAGGAATGATCATCTAGACGTTGATGGCTATTGTGATGCTGATTGGGCTAACTGCCTTGATGATAGGAGATCAACATCGGGGTTTTGTGTCTTTGTGTGTGTGTGTGGGGGGGGGGGGATTTAGTATCTTGGAGGAGTAAGAAGCAATCGGTGGTGTTCAGATCAACGGCCAAGGCAGGATATAGATCCATGGCAATATGCTTGTGTGAAATACTATGGATGAGAAGTTTCCTATCGGAGTTGAGGTTACTAAAAGGTGGACCATTAAAGTTTTGGTGTGACAACCAGTCACCAATCAACATTACAAATAATCCAGTTCAGCACGACCGAACGAAATATATGGAGATGGATTGGTTCTTCATCAAAGAGATACTTGATGAGGGTACCTTGAAGTTGAGTCATGTAACTTCCAGAGAACAAATAGCCAATTGTCTAACAAAGGGGTTGGGAACTAAGGAGTGTTTGTCGGCATGTGATAAGATGAGAATGATAGATATCTATCGCCCATCTTGAGGGGGAGTGTTGAGTATATGGGCCATATACCAGCCGGCCTATGTGGCCCATGTAATGTGTATGTATATACCAAGTAAGCAATAGTGAATACACAAGAAAAGATACACAAAAACTACATAATGTTACAATTAAGTTATGGTAGAATGACTTAGAATACAAAATACAATTTGAATCCTAGAACGACTTGTAATAAGAAACAGAGGGCGTACCTCTTGTCCTTTAGGAAATCCCTTACTGCGTTAATGAGGTATTCCTTGTCCCCTGACTCAGTTCCTTCATACTCTTGCTTTCTGATTTGAGAGAGTATGCTCCGTAAAATCTTTCTTGTTTCGGGTTTTTGGGACACCGACACAAGAGCCCGGCAATCAAATTGTTCACCAACCTTCTGATATACTTGGTTGGCGAGAGTAGTTTTGCCTAACCCTCCAGACCCCACGATTGACACCACCTTCAATGACTTCTCCCCATCATCCACCAATTTGATGAGCTCATCCCTTGGAACATCAGTGCCGACGAGGCTGGATGCCTCAGCATAGAGGGCAGGTAGCCGTGGATCGATGGGAACAACTTCGCTGCTGCCAGAGTCGAGGCCCGCATCAAGCTTGTACCTGTCACGTCGCTGGCTTGCCTCGACGATGCGAGTCTTTAGTTCTCTTATCTGCTCGGCGATCTCATGACAAGCTCCTTGCTTCTTCACTTTCTTGATCGTCTCAGAAAAAAACCGCTTGATACCGTTGGATTTGTCCGAATCCTGGTGGAGCCGATGCATATAGTCATCGATGCAGTCCTCGATATCATAGGCCATCTCCCTCACTTGGTTCCTCCACTCCTTCTGTTGTGCGTCGAGCACCTCTCTGTCAGCCAGCTTGTCTAAGAGAGCGTTCATGCTGCTCAGCTCATCCTTGAGGAAGGCGACATCGCGCTTCACTTTTTTTGGCAGCTTGTACTCCTCACCCAGCAGCGTGGTGAGCTTGGAGAGGAGGGAGTTCATCACCCCCGTCGCGGCGCTCACCATGATTCCTGCCATCAACTACTCTGTTCTTTGTGTGGCGAAGCTTGTAGACCTGCTCACACAGAACCTCAAGGTGATTTGCGGCTGCGCGAGTGAAGCAGAAGCAGAAGTTAGTTGCTGCAGCCAAGGATAGTATCTCAGAGTGGTTCAGATATCAGAAAATTTCACACAAGAACTATGTTCATGGAAAATCGAAAACAAATTCGTGACATAGATGTAAGTACGTACCTACTGTTGTTCCGCGGCTATGGCCTCACGCTGGCTAATGGACAACAATTTTAGGCGAAAGTTGGGTGTCGGCAAGAATAAATAATTAATAGACCGACCAAGACTCCTCTGAAGAGAGCCATGGCCTCACGTTGGGTAATGGACAACAATGGTGCAGCCAAAGATTTTAGGCGAAAGCTGGGTAGAGGAGAAGAGGAAGCTTGGGTGTCGGCAAGAATAAATAACCCCTTGATAGACTCCACTGAACGCTCTCTTAATTTTATTCCTCCCTTGTGCGTTCACACACAAGTGTGATGTTTCGGTGAGAAAGCATGGTTGCGTTAGAGCCAATCTCAACAACTTTCCGCGAGGCAGGACCAAAACAGAGATGGCGCTCTAATATTAAAACTAACGCAAGATAAATTTATGAACGGTTTTGTGCCATCTAAATTCAAATCTAAGTAGAAAAAAAAAAATACAAAATACAATAAAAATAGTACATCGTTACTGGATGATGTTGCCCAAATAATTATAATTATGCACAAATAGTAGTTGAGATACTACGGGTGTAATGGGTGGAGCCGGTGCTCCAGCACCCCCAAGCGGGCGGGGGGGGGGGGCGCCCTGGCAGCAAGTAAAAAGCTAGTCTGAAAGCTCGAAGGAAAATTGAAGATGAACAACACCGGATGCCAAAGACGATCATATTAGCACAACATACAGCAGCGACAAGATGAACAACATACACATGTTAAGGCCTTATTTGGAGCAGAGGATTCTGAGAAGAATTTATAGGAAACACACATCCAGCAAGAGACGCCATCCCAGCAAGTATGGATCGCCTAAAATGTGCAGCGACCAATCCAGGCACCAACTCCCGTCAGCAAGCCTACACGCGAAACTTATACCTGCAATGCAGGCAGCAGTTCTGCCGTCCTACGTGAATTCAGTTCAATTTCAAATTGTTGTACTTTCCTGCGAGGTTCTTGCTCGCCATCTGAGTACTAGGGGTGAAAACGGGACGAGTTTTTCCCACCCGATCTGGAGCCGGATTCGAGAAGACATTTTAATATCCGGCTAGATCCGGAACGGGATCCGGATAGTCTAATCCAGATTCGGGTCGGATTTGGAGAAAGCACTATCCGGAAAATATGGAGTGGGACCCGGATATCGGGAAGTTTGCTATCCAAATATCCGAAAAACAAGCCTGATAAAAGAAGCCACCTGATGAATCTGCTCCATGCTCAAAGAGACAGTGGCACTCAAGTAAAGGTAATGTTTGACCTCCACTTTTGTTAGGTCTGTGATTCAATCAGTTTCCCTGATGTTTTTTATTGTTTAGTTTTCCTTATTGTTCAGTGTTGAAAATATTACTCCTGTGGCATATGATTCCCACATGGGCAATTATAATTCTACCGCCTCAAAATTCTGCTACTCATATTACCAGGTGTAGTATTACTAAATCCTAACTAACCTGAACCATTGGATCAAAGAAAATGAATAGCTCGTATTAAATTGAGTGTACCGTAAAAAAACTTAAAAAAGGCGAAAGTCATTGGTGTCATAAGAAGAATACGGTCAAAAGAAGGAACCGAAAGTCACTAAGAATACAGTCATAGGAAAATGACTCATCCTATATTCTATTCCATATTTTTTTTTCTTGGAATCGGAATTAGACACGGTTAGTGTAGAATACCCATTTTTCCATCCTGTTCAATTAGACGGAAATTATCCGCTTCTTTTGCACCTCTACACAGGACATTGGATAGTAGAGGTGTAATCAGAACAAACACGGAGAGACTAATCGCTGCGATGTCGAAGGAAAAACACTTAGTATCACATGTTTGCTCAAATGCATCAACCCACCTATCTGTTATCCTGTTCCTAAGTGAAGTCACAACAACTTTCCCCATACCACCTGACATACGGACGGATATCGCTCATCACGTATCCTATTCCACATTTGTTTCCTTAGAGTCGGACATGAATAATATCGGATATCTATTTATCCTAACCATATTCACTCCGCCAAACCTTTGGTCGATCGGTTGGACGGGAAATTATCCGCTTGCATCCGTATGTACGCGAGCAAATCTCCCTTTCATTTAGCAGCAAGTAGAGAGACCAGTTTCACCTTGCGATTTCCATGTAGCTACACTTCTAGTGGGGCTAAAATGAACTAGTATGGCGGGCGGAACAAAAGAAGGACCGCTAGTGCATTTCCAAATCTTTTATTGTCAATGATTGAATCATCTTTGCAAGGACCGTGCGAATCTTCGCTCCCGGAGCAATAAATACCGTTGTGCGCCTCCGGCCCACCACAGGCCGGACGAGGTGGGCGGCCGGACAAGGAAACGTGTCAGGATCACATGCGTTCGGCCGGTCACGTTGTGGACGAGGCACTATTTCTATATTTTCATCGCGACAAGTGCTAGATGCGTAAAAAACGATCGCAACAAATGATATTTACGCCAAAAATTCTTCGGTGAGAGCATCGTTGCCCAATGATGCTGCTAGCAAACAAAGGTTGGGCAGGCGCGGAATCGAGGCTAGACTATCCACGCGCTAATGTACAACAATGGTGCAGCGAAAGATTGTAGGCGAAAGAATAAATAATGATATGGCCTGCGAATTTGCTAATTGCCCGTACAATACAATAAAGCTTCCCTCAATTTTATTCCTCCCTTGTGCGTTCACACACAGGTCGTTGACCAATGATGCTGCTAGCAAACAAAGGTTAGGAGCGCGGAATCGAGGCTTGATTATCCGCGCGATAAGTGTGAAAAGAGGCAAGGCGCGAAAATCGAGCGGTGTTCTAGTATTAAAGCTAAATAAATTTACCAAACATACGTCAAACGATTTTGTACGATCCAAATTTATAGATAACAAAAAAAATACAATAAAAATAGTATATCACTACTAGATAGTGTTGGTTAAATAATCATAATTATACACAAGTAGTAGTTGGAGTACTATATATGCGACATGCGGAGCCTGTGCGACACGCACCTCCAACTAGATCTGTTCAAATACCGAGCCGGAGCCGGCTAGGCTTGAAAGCCGGTCTAAAATGGCGGGCTGAGCAGCCTGCCTTGCTCGCCAAAAACTGGATTTTCTATTAAAATGCATTAGTTAAATCTTTTTTGGAATAAAAAAGTATTATTTAATTCATTTTCAGGATTAAAATAATAGATTTTCGCTTTTAAAATTGTTTTTGCCGGAATTTCGGGCCAGGCCAGGCTTACATCGGGCCGGTTTTCCAGTCCCAGGCCTGGCGGGCCGGGTCGCCCATAAACACCTCTACCTCCAAGCGGTGGGAAAGCTTCGCTCCTGGCAGCACGTAAAAGCCGGTCTGAAAGTTCGAAGGCAAATTGAAGGTGAACAAAACCATACGCCAAAGACGATCACGGTGCGCGGCCATGCGAGCGGCAAGGCAAGGCGGGCGACCATGGTCTGCACTAAAGGATGGAGGTATTATCTAGCAGTGGAAGAAAGTCTTAACGGTCCGTCCACTAATACAAAAAAAAAGTCTTAACGGTTCTTACAGAGTGTTGCTATTAGTCCGCAGATTATGTGGGCGGCTTTGTTTTTTTAGCGGGTGGATCAAGCGTAGGATGGTGTCATGGTGAGGTGGTGACGCAGGTCTGTTTAGTAAGCGCATGTGAATTGTTATGTTGTAGAAAACCAAATGAATCAATCAATGGAATATGTGATATCGGATGTAACACAATCTATATATTAGAATAATATACCTCTTAGCTTGAATGTTATGTGGAGGCTCCTTAGTTGGTATGGCAGGCCTTTTAGGGCTTGGCTTCTACAATCTGTTGCTCTGGATAAGAGACCTGCGAGAGTAATTGTTAGGGAGGAGAAAATAATAATAAGATGACGTATGCAAGATGGTGTATAAAAGCTGGTGACAGTTGTGAAGTCGAAATGGGTATAAATGTATCCTTTTTACTTGTTCTGCTGGAAGAGAGTTCCTTTTTTTTTGTGAAGGCAAAAGTTTAGGTGACGGTGAGGAGCTGTACAGGTGGAAAAGACAGGCCGAAGGATGAGGTTTGGTGGAAGAGAAGATATACTTTTGTGAAGTAAAGTAGGGTACGACGGTAGCTATCTAAATAGCTGGCCTGTTTAAGTAAGAACAGTATGAATCATAGAAACCAAGTTTTTATTTTCGGAATGCTGGTGATTTCGGTAGTGTGTACTAAACTTTTATGCATATCAGCATATGTCTATGGCGTGCTTCGCAGATGTGTCATCATGGAGTAAGTACCCTGCCCGAAGGTGGGCCAAAGCGTGGCGGTGCGCACGAGACGAAGGAACTGGACGGAGGGAGAAGAAGCGGCAGAAATTACGGCAGAAATTAGAGCGGAAATATGACACGCCTCGGCGATCATTTTAAAAAAGGTAAGAAGATAAGCTAGCTATCTGTATTTTGATTCTGGAAGAGAGAACGCGAGAAAATCGGACTTTTCGGTTCTACCGGACCCGTCGGAACCATAAATCGGGGCCGAAATTTCGGGTTTAGTTGAATTATGACCAAATTTGATATTTTTTAATTTAAAATCCAAAAATAAAAATTTCAGCCGAAATTTCCTGATTATCGGTAGAATCGGCCATACCGACCCCCGTTAAAAATTTGCTGCCGATTAAAAAAAACCCTGACTGCAGCAACAATTTCCATTTGTTTTTTAGCCGGAAACGAAGGCGTGAGACGAAGCGAAATCAGATAGCACGGATAATCGATTGCGAATGGCAGCAGCGACGAAAAAAATAGGGGCAAAAGCGGGCAGAGCAAATAAACGAAAGACGAAAGCAAGCGGATAAAAAGAATTAAGTGGATTAGCACAGAAATATGACGCGCCTCGGCGATCTAAAAAAAGATAAGAAGATAAGCTGGCTATCTGTATTTTGATTTTGGAAGAGAAAACGCGAGGAAAAATCGGACTACAGCAACCATTTCCATCTGTTTTTTAGCGGGACAATTGTCAAAATGCCACGTTTTAGTTCCGCCTCATGCGAAATGCCATTATATTCGACGCAATAGCTATTTGTCACAGGTTATTTTCGCACTTCGTTAATTTGTCCTTTCAGAGTATTTAATTAATATTTCGGTTTTAATTGCCCTAGCCCACATGCGAAATGTTTGGTATGTCCCTCCGATCGGTTCTCTCGGTCCGGTCGGTCCCGGACCTAGCTGGGTCTAACATACATAGCGCGCTCGTGTCCTTCTTCTTCGTTGAGCATTACTCCCTCCCTTCGTTCTTCTCTCGCCACGACCCTGTGCCCAGATACTCCCGGACCGCAGGAGACCAGTGCGGTGGGTGAAATTCGACGGCGGCGTAGGGCTCAGCAGGTATATTAACACTTGATGTCTGAAAGCCCTTTCTCTTCATCTCTCCTTGATAGATGTGGTGAATGCCTAAACCCTAGCTTCGATGGAGGCTCTGGTTGGTGAGGAGCGCGCACAGTGGAGGAGCTTGTTGGTGGAGGAGCGCGCGTAGAGGAGGAGCTGGTTGGTGGAGGAGCGTCCACAGTGGACCCAAATGGGTATGTCTCTTCCCCTACGGTTGTTCGTCGATGTACTGTTCTTACGCCCTCCCCAGCCCCCATCTTAATTCGAACGAAGTATACAACGTTGTAGTCCCCCTAACCGTAATAATTTTGTTTTGTGTGAATGTCAAGTAGGATTGCACCTGAAAGAGCCTTTATAGTAGGTGTTAAGAGTTCCACTGTACTTTGCCAGGCTTGACGGTAGCCAACACAGATATGGGCGACAAGATTTGGAATGGGTAGTTGATTTGCATGGATTTACCTTTGCTAAGTTCATGGAACAGCTGGGAGAGAAGACTAGTTGGGGATCATCTCAGGAGGCCCATGTTTGGTGCAATAATTTGGATTACTGTGGTGGTGGGATGAAAAGGGTTCAACACACATTTGATATGTTGGATGTATTCAACAGCCGCAGTAGAATGGAATGGGTTTGCTTCTTAGTGGAAATAGTTGACAAAGCTCCCTATCTGTCTAGCCAGTCTAGTGTTACAGTCGACCCCTTGGAGAATGATTGTGCTGGGACTAGCATTGTAGCAGTAGTACTAGATGTTGCTCCAGCAGCAGCAGCAGCAGTGGATGAGGCTGAGGACCAAGGAAATGACTTGTCCTCACCAGTTAGGGTGGATTGGTCTACTATTAATATTGATCAAGGACCTAGTGAATTGGATACAGATGTTGCTATGACTGAGGATGACATGTTTGTTCTTTTGGGCTTGAGGGATGGATCTGACATAGTAAGGCATGGGGCTAACATGGGCATGGGAGGGGTTGATTGTGGTGCTGCAGCTGTGGAGGGCACTGAAGGGGCAGTTATTCCTATGGATGATGACATACTCGAGGAGCAGCACATAAACTATGACATGGATCATCCCAAGATGGAGATGGGCAACTATGACATGGATCATCCCAAGATGGAGATGGGCAGCATGTTTCCATCTATGAAAGACTTTAGATTAGCCATTAGGCAGTACGCTCTAAATGAGTAGTTTGACATCTTCACCTAGAAAACTGACCCTACAAGGTTCATTGGGAAAATGTAGGGCTGAAGGATGCCATCAGAGAATTGTAGCTCGTAGGACTACAGATAAGAAAGCAATTAGTGTAATATCTTTGTTGCTAAATCTTAATTTTTGTAGATAAGAAAGATTTCTTGATTTGTTTGTACTTAATGGTGTTATTGTTTTTGCAGGTGTCCAAGATAGTCAATGACCATGTATGTTATTCCAGCAGCAGGATCAAGACCAGTATGGCATCCAAGTCCTGGGTGGCAGACAGGGCAATATCTGTACTGAGGGACCATCCCAACATGAGAGCCAAGGAGATGCAAGAAAGCTGCAAGATGATTACAATGTCACCATGGGATATGACACAGTATGGAAGGGGAGACAAAAGGCGATGGATGAACTATATGGGTGCTGGGAACATAGCTTTCAATTTTTATACAACTTCAAGGCTGAGGTCGAGTTGAGGTCCCCTGGTAGCATTGTAGAGATTGACAGTAAGAGAGTGAAAGGTAATACGTACTTTCACAGATTCTTTATTGCATTTAGGCCCTACATTGAGGGATTTTTGAGAGGATATGAACCATACATTAGCATATACTCAATTGCTCTGAATGGAAAGTGGAATGGCCATTTAGCTTCCTGTATAGCTTTAGACGGTCATAACCCCAGTAGCATTTGTGTTCATTGATGGAGAAAGTGAGAATAACTGGACATGGTTCATGAGACAGCTTCAGAGGGCAATAGGTGATCTTCCTAACCTGGTTGTGTGCACAAATGCTTGCAAGGGTCTAGAAAATGCAGTGAAGGAGGTTTTTCCTCAAGCTAAGCAAAGAGAGTGTTTTAGGCACCTCATGCAAAATTTTGTGAAGAAATTCAATGGTGACTGCTTTGGACATATGTGGCTTGCAGCTAGGGCATATAAGCAAGATGTTTTTGACTACCACATGAACAAAGTTCTGACAGCATGCCCTAAGGTGTTTGACTATCTTCAAAGGCATCACAATTTAATGTGGATGAGATGTACTTTCAAACCAGACATCAAGTGTGATTATATTAACAATAATCTTTCAGAGTCCTTCAACAGTTGGGTGAGAGATGTGAAGGACTTGCCTCTGCATGAACTTGCAGACAAGTTAAGGGAGATGGTTATGGTGCTGTTTGAGAAGAGGAGAAGAATTAGGGAAAGGCTGCAGGGGAGGATTCTACCAGCTGTCTTACAACAATTGATGATCAAGTCAAGGGGATTAGCCCACCTAAAGGCTCAAGCATCTACAAATTGGAGTGCTCAGGTGAGGGACACTAATAACAGCAACCTGAGGCATGTTGTTAAGGCATCAACTCATGAGTGCACTTGCCTTCAGTGGTAGCACACAAGCCATGTGAGCATGCATTGGCATTCCTTACATCTATGAGGAATGTGAATATGGAGGATTATGTACATGACTACTACTCACTAGAAAGGTTCAGATCTGCTTATGAAGGGGAAATTGAACCACTAACAGACAAGTCTCAATGGCCAAAGGTGGACATTGGCTTTCAGCTGCTTCCTCCATTAGCCAAAAGATCTTCTAGAAGGCCTAGGAAATTGAGGATTAAAAGTTGCTTGGAAAAGGGCGGTAAGGGAAAGCAATCGATTCAATTGGGAAGCCTAAACAGGTGCAAGAGATGTGGAGAGCTGGGGCATAGGCAGGCAGCATGTCCACTGAGTGGGATAAAGAAAAGGTACATGCATATTAAATTCACGGTTCTTTGGTTTTTCAGACTGATACATTAACTATTGTAATCGTGGGCTTCACACAGGAAGTCCAGAAAAGCAAGGAAGAGTGCAGCAAGAAAAGAAGGTGCAAGCACTTCAACAGTGGCTCATCCAAGCATATCACCTATGAGGTCAATGTTGACCATTCCTGCTATACTGAGTGATAGCCCTGGTCCTGTCACAAGGTGAAATAATTTTGGAGAAATACTTTTTTTTGTTACACTTTAGTGTCCATATGCCCTGGTCCTGACTAGATCATCTTGCAGGCAACTAGCAATGGCTTTGGGAGGTGAGGCATCTCCAGTAAGACCTACCAAGAAGATGACCCCAAAGAAGAAGAAACAGAAGACCTAACAGAAGTTATGTATTAGGGTTGCATTTTGGATTATGTATGTTGCAAGTGCAACTGGATTCGGCAACATTTATGTTGGAAGTGCTTATGTATGTTTGATGGATTCTGGATTATGTATGTCTCATGGATTCTGGATTATGTCTATTTGATGGATTCTGGATGTACTAAATGGATGGTACAAGTGCTTCATTTCAACTCAGTCCATTATTACGCTCTTTGGATTTTGGCAAAATTCAGTACAAATTTACAATAATAATTGAGCTCAGCCATTACTGTGCTATCTGGATTCTGGCAATACCATTTACCATTTACCACCTGACATTTTCACAATACCAATTGAATTCTGGATTCTGGCAATGTTCAATACAAACGATGAAAAGTCAAAGTTTTATATGGCTTATATATGCTCGTTTGAAAGGTTTCGACGAGATCTACAACTTTCTCAACTGGACAAACCCCAAATTCCGAAGGCAAGACCGAAAGAATCGACAAAAATAGAAAATCAAAAACTTGTGACATGAATTTGGGGCCAAAGATGGCCAATTTTGGGGGTCTTGGAGGGTGACTGGCGTGAGCTGGTCATTTTTATTGGATGCGCACTGTTGTTAGCTTTCCGAAAAGTACAAAAACGTCGAATTCCGACTCCGTGTACAAAAGTTATGCCCGTTTTACTGAAGGTATGTCGGAAACAGACTCGAATTCATTTCGGTTTCAACTTCAAACTGCTATATCTTTTGATCCCGTGGGCCAAAGTGCTCAATTTTTTTGTGGTAGCTTGTGGCTATATCAGGAAGGTCTCCACCAAATTTCACTGGTTTTGGCGCAGATTTGATGGCTTTTCAAAATTCGGATAGGATAGACTCTCTCTTTTGCCTTTTTTTGTTTTTTTTCTCTTCTGTTTTTTCTTCTTCTTTTTCCTCTCTATTTTTTTTCTGGATCCCGAAGCAAACTCTTTCTTCTTCTTTTTTCTCTTCCTTCGTTTGCAGAACTAGAACCAATCTAGGGTTCCTCTGGTTGCCGCCGCGGCTTGTGGTAGTGGCGAGACAAGGCTTCGGTGCCGCTGTAGGAGATGGCAGTGCTTGGGTGGCTGCGGCAAGAAGTGGAAGTAGATGGGGTTGCCTGTGGAGGCGGTGGCAAGGGATGACAGCGCCTGGATGTGTCGCGGCAAAAGTTGGTAGTGGTCGCGGCTTGGAGCTGGTGGTGGTCGTGGCTTGCAATTGGTGGTGGCGCGACAGCGCTAAGGAGCGGTGGCAGGGTGCCGAGGTGACCACGGCAGGGCGTGCTGGTGACCACAACTGGCAGGTGCTGTGGTAGCGGGTGGGTTGCCACGACAGGGGAAATATTGGGCGCGGCAAGAGATGTGGCGGCGACCGAAAGAGATGGTGGGGCTGCTGTGGCAGCAAGTTGATGTGGTGCGGCAGGAAATCAGATTGGAACAAGATCAAGCTACGCGAAGGAAACACGATGCAAAACTAGGCAACGATAAACTAGACTCTAACTAGACTAGTAATCAACAACTAACACGATGATGCAATGAAAATTTCAACAAGCAAATTACCGAAATAAAAATTGCAATGGCTCAAAGGGGTGATGGGACAGCAGAAGAACACGATGAACAAATTATTTTTGTGGGCTAATTTTTTGTAGTTTTAAGACGATGAACAGTAACGAATCTAAAAGGGAAAAACTGTAATTACCTAACAGGCAACTTTGGCTTTGATACCACCTAATGTGAGTGTGGCCCGATCTTCCGAAAGGTAAAGATAAGTCGATTGTGGGGAACACGACGTTAATGATCCAAGGCTCCGACCTGAATAGATCGATCCCCTCACAATCACTACACCACTGCTCCGATGGTTATCAACCATGCCGAACGCGGTTGACCTCGCCAAGAAGGCTATCTCCTACAAGCGAATCAAGAATACAAGCAAGAGAGTAGAAGATGCAATCTGTTTTGCGAATAAAGATGAAGTTCACAAAGTTGGGGTTCCTCAAACCGACGAGCGGCGAAACTGCTATGCAGAATAATCTCAAAGAAAAACCCACGCAACCAAAGGGGATGGCGGCCACTATATGAAGGAGGGAGGGGCGGTGGCACTGTTCATGCATGAATAGTACCACATGAACAGTGCCCCAAAACCCTAGGGGTCGGCCATATGGGCCACATGGGCCAAATCAGCCCATTCATGACATAAGTCAGCCCATTCATTACATAGCTCATAGGCTAACAATTGGTGACACAGCACCAAGGCATGTATGCACAGCACCATGGCATGTAGATGAAGCTCGACACGTATGAGTAGACGTAGCTCGGTCCTATCGGAGAAGATGTGGTTGAAGTAGATGTAGTGCAGCGAGTCGAACTAGTGGTTGTATCCTTAGGGTTGATGTCCTCATTAGACCTCCTCCTTAATACCTCCTCCGGGATGCCCGCAAGGATCCACCAGGACCGTTCAAGATCTCCCTAGACTCCATCAAAACCGTTCAGGACCCCCTTTCCTTTGGACCTCCTCAACCCACACGCCCGCGCCTCTCTCTTTTATGGACCGTCCAATCCAAATCGAACGACCCAACCTCCTTCGCTCAGCCCACCACCTCCCTTTGGTTTTGACCACTCTTTGGTCACGACCTCCCTTTTTGCAAAGACCACCTCCCTTTGGTTTGACCACTCTTTGGTTACGACCTCCCTTTTTGCAAAGACCACCTCCCTTTGGTTTTTACCACTCTTTGGTCACGACCTCCCTTTTTGCAAAGACCACCTCCCTTTGGTTTTACCACTCTTTGGTTACGACCTCCCTTTTTGCAAAGACCACCTTCCTTTGGTTTTGACCACTCTTTGGTCATGACCTCCTTTTTTGCAAAGACCATCTCCCTTTGGTTTGACCACTCTTTGGTCACGACCTCCCTTTTTGCAAAGACCACATTCCTTTGGTTTTGATCACCCTTTGGTCACGACCTCCCTTTTTGCAAAGACCACCCCCTTTGGTTTTGACCACCCTTTGGTCACGACCTCCCTTTTTGCAAAGACCACCTCCCTTTGGTTTGACCACCCTTTGGTCACGACCTCCCTTTTTGCAAAGACCACCTCCCTTTGGTTTTGACCACTCTTTGGTTACGACCTCCCTTTTTGCAAAGACCACCTCCCTTTAGTTTTGACCACCCTTTGGTCACGACCTCACCTCTCCCCAGGACCTCTCCTCAGGACCTTTCCTCAGGACCTTTTCTTAGGACCTCCCCTCAGTACCTCTCTTGATCTCCTCAGGACCTCCTCCAGGACCTCTCCTCAGGACCTTTCCTTAGGACCTCCCCTCAGGACCTCATCCTTGGGACCTCCCTTGATCTCCTCAGGACCTCCTCCACGACCTCTCCTCCAGGACCTCTCCTCAGGACCTCCCTTGATCTCCTCAGGACCTCCTCAAGACCTTTCCTCAGGGTCTCCCCTCAGGACCTCCTCCAGGACCTCCCCTCTGTTTAGTCCTTGTGCTGAACAGTGGTCGTTGAGAAGTGGCTCTTCTCAAGACGCGGCTACCCCTCGTGCTCTCTGCTGCACTACACCCACTCCCTCTACAACACCAACTCCCTGCCATTTCTGCGCAGCACCAACCCCATGACCTCTATGACATTGGCACTTTTCTTTGCCCTGTCATATCGCCAGTGCATCATCGCTTAGCCGCGCCCACGCCATGGCCGTCCTAGACGTCCTCATCGCACCAACGTGCTTGGTCCAAGCTCCGCACCCGTGTCAGTTGGCTTTGCAAAGTCACCACTTCTCTGACAACTTCCCTGCATCTCGCCCTGTCACCTCCGTGCCAGTGTGCTCACGTCAACACCGCCTTGGGAACGTGCCTTCTTCTCGCCACTCCAACAGCTCCAAGCCCCTAAACCACCTATAAAAGGGCCCCTGTACCCCTTGTTCTTGCCCACGCTGTTCCCTTGTTCTCGGGTAAGTCCACCAAAGCCACCTCCCTCATTGGACCTCTTCGTTGGACCTCCCCCTCGTTGGACCTCCCTCTTGCTTTTAGCTCTAGTCCTGTTTTTATTTGGAGTTCTTTTGATTAATTCTTGTTGCTTATTTGTTCTTCTGTTTGCTTCTCTTTCCGATACGTTCGTCCGAGTAGAGCTCAAAGAAATAGGAGATCTCCAGTGGGACCAAGCACAAGACCTCCAAGACCTCCAGGATCCTTCTGCCTTCAACCAAGGTGAGTCAATGCTTTGATCATATGTTTTATGCAAAATATATTCCTTTAAATTACCAAAACCGCATGCTTTAATTCTTTAAGCAAATGTATGTTAAAGCCTAAGGTAGTTACACACCCATTTGACAATTAACTACTTAATATGCCATCCTTGGATAATTGATCTCCCTAACCCTTGACACCCTAGTAACTATGTGGTAATACTAGTTATAGTTTGTACTTAAGCAACATGCTAGTCTTACTTAAGTACTGGGACATCATGATGTCCCAATCACGATCCCTTTCAAACATAAAAATGGTTTGGGCAGTCATGGGTGGTCCATGACTGGAGAAAATGTGATGGTTTGGCTTTACTCCTCAAAACCTCAACATGCTGTTTTGTCTGGGCGGATGGTGAGGCGGCTGGTCCAACAGTGGGTGCTGATATAGCCCAAGGGTTGTTGTCTTGTGATGGTATGTGGAAGCACCGCCTAGACAACCCTAAGGACCTCATCTTGTCATGACCTCCCATGTACAACAAGTACAACCGCAAGTCTGTAAAGTACAACTTGGCTTAGTAAAGTTATTGAACCCTGGAAGTCATCTCACAGGAGGGGTCTGGGGATGGCACAAGTGGCAGAGGTATTCCGCCTTGAAAGGGACACCGATGTAAGGTGAAGTTACCAGCTGCACTAGTCGTTGTGGCCGGGGCCAGCTGCGCTAGTCGTTGTGGTGAACATCCCATGCACCATGTGGGCGTAACCCCATATGGGTGATTTGATAGAAGGGGCAAGATAGCTAGAAAGGTTATTGTGATAGTCGCTTAACTACATGACAAAGGAATCAAGTGGGGTAACAAGTATAACTATCTCTTGTGGGTAAAGTGTACAAACTTTGCAGAGTCTAAACTGTTTAAACAGCCATGCCTACGGTTAAAGGCAAACATGGGAGCTTAACTTGAGTTAGTTCTATTTCAAAAACTTTGGTGGGTGGTATGGAAATGTGGCAGGCTTACCCAGCCCTGCGTTTGGTTTTGCTCCTGGGTGGTTGTACCCAGCGTGGTATAGTGGTCACTACTACAAAAAGGCACATACTGGACGTCTCATCACAAACGGTTGACCAAAATCGTCTGTATTACATGACATCACAGACGGTTTTGGTTTAGAGACCGCTCGTATTATCGGGTTGTGCTAAAAGCGTCGTGAGCAGGTAATATCACGATTTGTTCATGATAAAAACCGCTTGTAAAGTATCACGACGGTTCGTACATAACCGCCTCGTGATATTGCTAGATATCACGATTTGCTTTATGTTGGAAACCATCTGTGATAACTCCTAGATGGTTCTTATTAATAACCGTCTGTGATAGTACTACATGTCACAGACGGTTTTTTGTTTAAAATCGTCTGTGATAATTATCCCATCACAGACGGTGCGCTGTTTTGCTCGCTTACTTATCATCCGTTGCAATGTACTCCTCAACAGTTTTCTTCTCCCTCTCTGGCGCTACGGTGTCCATCGGCGCCACTCTGTGCCCTGTTTTTAGTATCGCCTCACCTCGCTGATCACCCACTCAATCGATCGTGTGGTCCATTTCAGCTTGTCGCTGTAACATCCCAAAGTTATGTTACCAAAATAAAAATAAATAAAGTATTATTTTGTTGGAATTTCTGAAAAATTTGAAAGAATTCCATTGCTTTATTTGAATTTCTGAAGTTTTAAAAGTCAAAAGTAAAATTTATTTGAAGTTCTTATGTGGCTTAAGTTGAAAAATAAAAATTTAATTAATTTCTGGAATTTTCTGGAATTTTAAAAGCTTTTTCCTAAATATTTTAAAGTCAAAACAATTTATTTGCAAAATTAAAAGCCAACTTTAAGATGGAAATAATTTTATTAAGTCCAAAATAAGCATGGGAATTTCTGTGAATTTTTCCATAATTTTTGGGTTTTGTTTTGATATTTCTGAAAGCCAAAAGGAATTAACTGATTATTTAAATTCGCAAATCAGTTAAAATTCAGGAAATGGCCATGGTAAAACCCATGCGTCTTGGTCCTATTTCTCCGCCGCCCACTCGCCCAACCCCAAGCCAGCCCGCTCCACCCGAGCACCCACTCCCTCCTCCCCGCCACCGTCTGATTCGCATCGGACGACCCACAAACCACAACACCACCTCGCCCCTCTCGCGCGTTATGCCTCGATTCACCGCGGCCGTCCGAATTGAATTGATCGGACCGATCTCATTCGTTGCGTTCGGACGCCCGAACTCTTCAATCAATCAGGACCGCCCGATTTCAATCAATCGGCCAACAAACCTCCAACACACCCACCTCCTCCGCACCGTCGGATGAAAATCCAACGGCTCACGCGACTTCTTCTTCCCCGCGCCTGTCTTCCCCATGCAGCCGCACGCCTCCGCCATCCCCGTGTCATGGAGCTCTTCAACGCCTCCATTTCTGCCTCCTTTCTTCACGTGGAGGTGCGCATTAACGCCTGTGAGTCTCGCCATCCCTACTCCGCCCATGATCCCCTCTCGCGTCGATTTCGCCCGTTTCGCCCGCGCGCCTAACCGCCGTCATGATCCCCGTCGCCACGATCTTCTCCTCTGGCCGCTCCCTCGCCCTATAAAAAGACGCCCTGGGCGCGCCTTCACCACCTCGACCCGCCCCCATCACTCACTCCGCCCCTCTCCGCCCCTAGCCACCGGATTTCACAGTGAAGCATCGCCGACCGAGCTTCACTCCGCCGCCTCTAGCGCCGTCACCCTCGCCACCACGTCCTTGCCACCGCCACCATCGGCATCGCCGCGATCTCGCGCACCCGGTGCTCACTACGCCTCCGCCAGGGCCTCACTGGAGCACCGCGCTGCCACACCACCGACCCACGCCGCCGCTTCCTCCTCGTCGCCGTCCGCCTTCGTCCTCCTCCGACCACCCGGGTGAGCGCCCCAGGTTTGCCATGCCCTGCTCTTTCTTCTGGTACCCTCACCGGAGTCCAACTCGCCGCCGTTCGCTGGCTCCATCGGGCCCCGAGCGCCGCCACCGTCGGCGCTGACGTAGCCGGCCATGTGGCGCCATGTGGTTGCTACCTTGGCGCCAGCTCAGCGCCACATCGTCCCCCCGGTCCCGTGTCTGCCGACGTGGCACGCCTGCGTGGCACGGTCCACCCAGCCCAGAGCCAAAGGTCCCATGGACTTGGTCCGTATAGACCGTGTCTATGACACGTGGACCCCACGACCAAATTTCTTTTCTTTTATTTCTTTTCAGCCGAAAAGGCTCTGATGACGTCATCATTGCGCAATAAAGCCTCTTTCCTTTAGAAAAATAATTCCAATAATTCAGAAAAACCCTAATTCTATCATTTTATGTAATTTGAAACTTCCAAAGCCCATTTCTTTTGCATCCGAATTCCGATTGAGCCCATTAAAATTTGTAAATTCATATAAAATTGAGATCTAGCCAACTAAACCAAAATTATTTAATTTGGAGTTCATTTGAATTCTTTTTTGAATTTTGTTTGAATTTGGCTTATTTTCGCGTATAGATTTCAACGCCGTTTGAGAGTGGTCAATTGAGCAAGGCAAGTTACATTCTTGATCATATTTGCACCCATTATTTAAAATTATTTAAATACTGTTTCAAATTATTACTGCATGCTTATTTGTATTCAATTATTTAAATTCCTCTTTTTAAATTCATAGATATGCCTAAATCCTTTGTATAGCCAATCTTGATATCGAATCAAACATATTGTCACCCTAGGTAAAACCTAGTTGATACAATAGTATGAACTAGAATCATTTGGAAAATATTATGCTTAGCCATACTTATAGACCAAACATGTTTCATTTGGGGAATTTTAGCCAAAAATCAACTATTGTTTAAATTGTACCCTTGGCATTGGTGTGTCATGGGAGTTTTATAAATAACTTTGGAAAATAAAATAAAATGATGGGTTGGACTTGGGCGAATTGGTTGTCTGGTGGGTGCAGGTTTATGCACGGGCTCAACTTGGTAGGTTGAGGCCCAGGGTTTTGATGAATGTTGCTCAGGTCAGTTAAGGGTCTTTGAGCCGCATCTTGCTAAGCCACATCGTACTACCACATGTCTTGTATGGGCAGGACCTGACTGATTAATTTGTAAAGTTCCATCATGGTCATTTCCGTTGGTGTGGTGGGTAGCAATGTTATGACATATGTTAGTCCCACCTGGCGCAAGAGGGGGCCTGAATCCTGCGGACGGGTAGTCCAAAGGGGGTGAAACCTTAGTGAGGGAGGACTATGGTGGAATAGCGCATTGTAAAGGCCTTGACACGTGCTCTAGACTGCCTACCTAAGGTAGTGAGCGATGGTATCGACGGATGCCAAACAAACTAGAGAATTCATGTCATGTGGGTAAAGTTGTACAACCTCTGCAGAGTGTTAATCTATTCGAATAGCTGTGTCCACGGTCATGGACATGCTGGCAAAGCCACTCAAAGTTAGACTTTGGTTTTGAAAATGTTTTTGTAAAACAGTTTTGCCATGGATGGATGTCCATGAGAAAAGTTATGGGTTGAAGCCCCGGGTTGGCGCCCGTGTTTATTTTGGTGTTGGTTGGTGCCTACACTATCTTTATTAATTCAAAAATCAATTGTAGATATGGTAAAATTTGAGCTTTTGAACGTAGTATTGTATTTAAATGTCAAACATTGCTTTATGCAAATTGAACCAATAAGCCATCCTTTGTTACATCCTTTGTTAAATGTCAAACTTGCAAGCACGGAAGTTGTGCTCATACTTGCTTAATGCAAATAAATTTCAGAGGAGAAGGATTTCACTACAGGAGTGGATCGTGACGACTAGGCCGCTACCCTAGTTGATTGCCTGTGGCAGATCAGCTGGACTCCACTACTTCTTCATCGTCATCGTCTTCCGCTGTGTTTATTTAATGTTGCCCTGTAAGGCTATCTTGTAATCAACTCTATTGTTTATTAATAAATTTATACGATTATGGTTGTGTTATCACATTTGTTTACTGTGTGAGTTTGCCACTGATTATGGGACTAGTTCAGTTATGCATAGAGGATCTGGGGTGTTAATCCCGGGTCTAACAGTCGCCCACGCCGAGCTGCATGTGATCACCGCCGCCGCCGCCATCAACGTCAACTCTTCTCCGGTGAGTGCTCGACCCCACCAAGGTCGATTTTCCCACCTATATGTCCCCCTAAAGCTGTGCATGTGCTTCGTTTCAGTTTATTTCCACCCAGGAAAACCTGTCATCGAGGAGCTTGCCGCCGTCGCCTCTGTTCACCGACGACCAGCCGCCTTGGACCTTCCCCGGCCAACCTCATTGACACCTTCCTCGTGATTGAGGTGAGCTACTGGAGCATAAGCATCCTTTAATTGAGTAGTTTGGTGTTTACGCCGAAATCGCTAATGAAGCCCATGGTCACCCTTTTATTTATTTTCAGGGTTTCTAACACGAACCGTGTGATGGACCGAAGCTGGATGTACGCTAAGAACCGTGTGAGTGAAGAGTACATTAATGGCGTGTGTGCTTCTACAAGAGCTGCCGAGAGAGATAAGTTGAATAAGGGGGCAGAATATATATACTGTTCATGTATTGACTGCGAGAATCTGAAGATGTTTGATAACCAAGCGCAGATCCAATCACATTTGATTCGAAGGGGTTTCAGAAAGGGGTATACATGTTGGACCAGTCACGATGAAGAGCAGATTATACAAGTAGGTAGTAATGATGACATCGCCGACGAAGTCAACGATATGCCGCCGGATGATGTCGATTATGGTTCCGATTCGGATAGGCTACACAATGACAATCTGGATCAGGTGCTTTGCGATGCAGAAGTGAACTATAGTGAGAGAGAGTTTGGTAAATTCGAGGGCTTGATGGAGGACTCGGAGAAGCCTTTGTTCCCGGGCTGCAAGCCGGAATACACAAGGTTGTCATCCGTGCTTGAACTGCTGAAATTGAAGGCAAGCAACAGTTGGTCCGACAAGAGTTTCACGACGCTATTAGGTCTCTTAGCGGACATGCTTCCAGATAGAAACGAGTTGCCCAAAACCGCCTACAAAACCAAGAATGTTCTTTGTCCGTTGGGAATGGAAGTAGAAAAAATACATGCATGTCCAAACGACTGTATCTTCTATCGTAAAGAGTACTCAAACATGCATGTATGTTCGGTGTGCAACGCATCCCGATACAAGCGTAAGAATCAATCAGATGATGACGAGGGAATCGAGGTGAAGAAAGGGCCTCCTGCTAAGGTGGCATGGTATCTTCCTGTAATTCCCCGTTTGAAGCGGTTTTTTGCGAACCCAAAGGAGGCAAAACTGCTACGTTGGCACTCGGAGGAGCGTAAGCAGGATGAAAAGCTAAGATACCCTGCAAATTCCACCCAGTGGAGAAATATCGATAGGAGGTTTGCAGACTTCGGTGCGAAACCGAGGAATATAAGGTTTGGATTGAGTATAGATGGAATGAATCCTTTCGGTAACATGAGGGGAGGCTCGAGGGTATCGGGACCATCGGAAGGAAAATAATCACTCCAGAGATGAGAGTGTATGCTCACGCCCATTTCACGGTCTTGCAACACATGACTGAAGTGTCCCTGTATATCGACCAGCACAAGGACATGCTTCGACAACAGAATCCAGAGCGACCGGATGTTTGGATCACGAGACAGCACAACAGTTGGTTCAACTAATGGTTGAAGGAGCGACTCGCTAGGAGCTCGTCAAGTGATATGTTGACATGGATGGCAAAAGGGCCAACATTTACAGTTGTGGCATGGCAAGGATACGACATAAATGGGTACACATTCTATACGCAGGCTTAGGATATAAAGAGTACTAACCAGAACAACGGTGTCCGCATAGATGCATTTAGTACCGATGGGTTGAGGAGCTCCTACTATGGGTTCATAGAGGAGATTTGGGAGCTCGACTACGTGCTTTTTAAGATCTCGCTGTATCGGTGCCATTGGGTCCATCTCCCATAGGTGAAGGTCGACAGGTACGGCATCACTACCGTGGACCTCGAACGTGTCGGATACAAAGACGAACCATTCATACTCGCTAACCAAGTTGTTCAAGTCTTCTATGTAACTGACCAGGCAAATAAGAAGCGCCACGTGGTTCTTCATGGAAAAAGGAGGATTGTCAGAGTTGAGAATGTAGTGGACGAGAAAGAATACAATCAATTTGATGAGTTGCCTCCTTTTGGAAACGGCATTAGGGTCGAGTAAGAACGACGTGATGAAACCAGCTACATACGCGTCGATCATCAGGAAGGGCTAATTTTTAAAGGAGATAAGCAAGTGGCCTGAATGATGAATGAAATATTTATGTGTCATATGTTCTAAATTTGCATTTATGTATATGAGAAAACGTGTCATATGTGAATTTGCATTTATGTATATGAGAATGTGTCATATCTGAATTTGTGAAATGGATGTGCTTGTTTCTGAAATGAATGTGAATTTGTGAAATGGATGTGCTTTTGCTTGTTTCAGAGGGCATGGCTAGCATTTCCTGAGGCTAGCCAACAAACAAAAATGGATTTATCAATACAAAAGAATATCTCAGACGGTTACTTAGAACAAATCGTCTGTGACTATATCACAGACGGTTTCATAAAAAACATGTCTGTGATAAGGCATATATCACAGACGATTCCATGTAAAACCTGTCTGTGATAATCCATATATCACAGACGGTTCCATGTAAAACCCGTCTGTGATAAGCTAGATATCACAGACGGTTCCATATAAAACCCGTCTGTAATACAGATATCACAGACGGTTATTCATTGGAACCGTCTGTGATGTCCAACCCTATTTACATTCAGACTTAGGGTTTACCGCGCCCCCCACTCAAACGATTAAGTTTCTCCCTCGAGCCCATTCGCCTCCTCCTTGAGCCCGGCGTGCCTCCTCCCCCGAGCCTGTCGACTCCTCCTTGAGCCGGCATGCCTCCTCCCCTGAGCCCGCCGCCTCCTCCCCCGAGTCCGCCACCACCTCCCCCGAGCCCGTCGCCTCCTCCTTGAGCCCGGCGTGCCTCCTCCCCCAAGCCTGCCGCCTCCTCCCCGAGCACGAGCCGCCGCTTCCCGAACCCGGCGCCTCTCCTCCCCTTCGACTCCGCCCTACTGCTTCGGTGTTCCGTGAGTATCACAACATTGCTTGGCTTTGATTGTCATCTGCTTCGTGAGTATCACAGCATTTCAATTTTATTACCCCTTTGCATTTGATATGTTCATATTGAAATGTGGTGTAGTGGGCTTGAGAATCTTATGATAATATGTTGATTTGTGACAGAACCTCTATTTCTCGTGAAGATGTCGTCCGCTCATTCTTTGTCATCGTCGCCTCATGCGTCTGATGTGCCGTCCTCTAGAAAATCCAAGCGCAAGGCAAGAGGAATATCAAAAAGGCCAGAGGGCTGATTTACCATCACGAGAGTCCATGTGTCTGGGGCCCCTCTGAGTCCTCCCCGAGCAGCGTCCGCATTCCGGAAAACGGTCGGAGTAGTTACACGTGAACGGGTCAAGATCACCTATGATTCGTGGAAGGAGTACACCAAAGTTAACAATCACAAAGCTGTGCTGCTGGAGGAAAATTTTAAATCGTTCGAGATGCCAGAAGAACACAAGGCCTCCGTGCAACGATACGCGTTGCTAGCGGCGTGCAAAGCGTGGAGGAACTTCAAGAGCACGCTTATCAAGGATTACATGGAGAAGGATTTGACGCCCTTCCAGAAGTATCCATTCGTGGAAGAGTACTGGGAAGACTTTGTGGCAAAGAAGAAGACAAATGATTTTAGGATTCAAAGTGAGGCGTACATGGCCATCCAGGCAAAAAACACGCACCCCTACAGACTCAGCTCGTTCAAGTGCTTCAGTTCTTTCTGCACGAGTGGATAAAAAAAGTGAGTCAACACACACTTTTAAAATTGGAGTTATGGGATATTGGTTAAGTCTACGACCAGTTACCTTTGATTTTCTTCTCACAAGAGTCGAAAACCTCCTTTTGCCTGGTCATCGTATGCTCGATCGACCGGTCTTTACTTTGATTTTCTTTCCTAAGTTTTATTATCATGGCTTCCTTAGATCCGAGGGAAACTAGCACAGTTGATAGTCTTATCTTAAGTCTCTCGATTCTCCCTTTGGTGGAAACAACCGCTAAGATCCGAGGGAAACTAGCCTTGTCGCCAGGCTCTCCGGCGTAGATCATTTTGATCTGGCTTCTAATCTCATCAGAAGATAAAGCTGTAAAGGTAAAAAAGAAGACTTAAGGATAAGGAAATAATTAACTAATATCGGTAAAATTGGTCGGAATAGCTCATAACTTACCCTCTTTGGAATCTTTGGTCGTATCATCACGACCAATATACGAGAGCATTGGGTATGCTCGGGCTTTCAAAGGACTAATCCAGCGTATGGAAAAATCCTTCACTACGTGCCAGGATGTTAGGCCTTTGACACTAAGAAGCTTGATAGCTTCGACCCATCCTTTTATCTTTCCCTCCTTCTCCGTGGAGGAACGCCATCTCGGATTCTCGACCGCCTTCTTACCAAAATAATAAAGGCTGTCTTCCTTCGTGACCGTCATGTAAAACCAGCTTTTCTTCCACGACGACCACGAAGATTTTGAGTACATAAATATGTACTCATTGGCTTTTCCGTCATGGAGGCGCAAAGTGCACTCTCAAGGCGTCCCAATCGTCTTCTCAGACTTTGTCATTCTGTAGTAATACTTGAACAGATCTGCGGGAATCCTCAAGTACGCTTCGAAGAGATAGATAAAGATGCTGAGATTGGCGATAGAGTTAGGAGCAAGATTTACCAATTCAACTCCATAATTCTCCAAAACTCTGGGAAGGAAGGAATGGATTGGCAGTCTAAATCCGCATTCAATATATGCAAGGAAAACTGGAATTTCTCCATCTTCATTGCTCGAGGAATGTTCTCCAGCCGCTGATCTCCAAGAAATCAGACTCTTGCTGGGAAGCATCCCGATCTTCTCCAAGCCCTCTAACTTCTTCTCGCTCAAGTTGGAAACCGACCAGTTAGTGATTTGGTCCGACATGGTCAAGTCTCTCTTGGATGAGGAAAGGAGGTCGGAGACAGTTTTTTTTTACTCGAGAGAAGAAGAGGGAAAGCAGGAAGTGGAAAACCCTAAGTCTATAAAGGGGTTTTTATAAGCTTCAGAATTTCTAACTGCGATTAGGAGTTACCCAAAAGAGTCCAACGGACAAAAATCTTTTTTCCAACGAACACAAAAACTCTTGATTCCCAAGGCAAGCTCTCAACTTTAAAGTGAATATAAACCACTTCAAATGTCGTTGCATTTAATGAGCGTCAGCCCGATACGACTTCATCGGAAGAAAGGCATTCACACGACCTATTCATTTAAAGTTCGGGGGCTAGCTGATGAGGATTAAAACCTCTATGTATTATTTTTAATACATAATAGACCATATGTCTTCATGGTCGTAACCCCTAAGGTGGACGACCTCACTGGTCGTAGAGATTCCAGAGGTTACACAATGGGTACCCTGGTCGGATGAAGGCCTGTGCCAAGCTCCCGACCAGGAGAACTGCTCGTAAAAGGTATGAACTGATATTTCAAACTGATTCCAGGTATATTCTCTACCGTGTGACAAATGGGACACGTGCATATTCCATACCATATGACGTTTCTTATCCTAAAACACTGATGAATAACTACCATGCGGTTATGCGTCTCACAAGCATATAACAACCGAACGGTTGATTCTCCATCAACCGTCATTCAACTCCGACCAACCGCGACGCTTCACATCAGACGGTTCAATATACCCTTGATGCGACCATGGTTGACAGGTACTCACCAACGGCTTCTAGCAATTCTAGGAGCCAACCGACACTTGGTGACGGTGTCAATGAAACCCCTACTGGTCATAAACCAAGCAAGGATAATAAGGCTCAGCATACGATCGGCAATTCGCCGGATCAGGTTGAGACCCTTACGAAGACCTCAGGAAGTGTTGATCGTTGATCACTCTCCATCGTGGAAGCTTCTCGCAGAAGCTCTGAAAGGCTCTCCGTCGATTATGACGGAAGCTCATCGGAGGATCACTACTGGAAGTACGAGGTCAATGCAATCGGAGATACAGATCAAAATATCGTGTACGGTCCTCTATACGTTGCCGCACCACTGCATAATAATGGAGATGGTACGAGTAGTCAAGCACCAAATGCTAGAGGTAATAGAACTGGTGGACGTCCATCAGTTAATTCGCCTGATCCTACCACAGCCAATGTAAGGGACCAGGCAAGACCGACCAGGAGATCAAGGGATCTAGGCCATCAGACACCTTCTTCTGGCAGGAACCCTTTGAGACCTTCGATAACAATACAAAATCTGCAGCGAGTTAGAGATATGTTGAATACTTCTGACCCTGCTTTGGCAGAGACTCCAGGTTTTGTCCAACTTGTAGGTCAAGTGTCGGAGATTATTCAACAGACAATGCAGAGCACAGAAGCATATCGGGAATGAAGGCACTCGCAAAGTCAGACCATAACTTCATCTCAGCATTCTTCCTGAAGCAGGGGCCAACATGGTCGTGTTGGAGACCAACTAATACCAAGACCACCTCGACGATTTCGACCAACAAGTCATGAGGGGAGAAGACTGTTCCAGGAATCCTCACCCTCACTTCGTCGAGAAGAGTAATCGCTTGGATCTGGTGATCTTCGATATCATCTAAACTAGGCAAGCAGTCGGAGGTGTTCTAGCAACGTCCACGACCGAATCGGGACACCAGGGCACCAACAATCTGGTCCTAGAAATCGGTCTCCGATCGATTATAATCCGGCACCTTTTCAAAGAAGGCGCCACGAAACTATCACAGGTTGTCGGGCCTTCTCTGCAAGGCTCCAGGCTGTGCATTGGCCAAATAGGTTTCGACCGGCCAATTTGGATAAATTCAATGGGACCCAAAATCCTTTAGAATTTCTTCAGATATATACCACCGCTATCAGAGCCGCTGGCAGTGATGAAAATGTAATGACTAACTATCTTCCTACAGTGTTAGAAGGATCAGCTCGATCATTGTTGCTCAACCTACCGGTCGGGTCTGTGTATACTTGGGAGCAACTTTGCGACCTTCTGATTGCAAATTTCCAGGGTACGTATGATCGCCTAGGAAAGGAGGACAATCTCCACAGAATACGGCAAAAATCTGACGAGACTATCCGGTAGTACATCAAAAGAATTAGCCAGGTTCGTAACTCAATACCATAGGTTGCAGAATCTTCTGTTATCCAAGCCTTTAATGCGGGATTGAGAAATCGAAGGTTTACGGAGGATTTAGCTATACATCCCCCACGAACAACCATCGAGCTTTTTGACATGGCTGACAAGTACACGACAGCCAGTGAAGCGGTTGAGTGGAACGAGGCCATTGATCGAAAAGATAAAATCCCCCAACCTGGCTTAGATAGGACAGAAAAGAAGCAAAAGAAGGCTCTCAAAAAAAAGAAACACGGCAAAACCAATGATAAGGAGGTTTTTGCAGTTCCTGAAAAATTTATCAAGGGAAAAGGTTATTCTGGTCATGGAAAGGCTAAGGCTCCGACCAACGAATACAAGAAAAATAAGAAGTGGTGTCCTCTTCATCAGCAAGCAGGACACGACTTGCGCAATTGTCGTGCTTGGCAAAAGAAAGTGAAAGATTATTATGCAGGTAAAGGTCCACTCCCGTCAATACAAGAGCTTGGGGAGACAAGCTCCAAGAAGGGCAAAGATGGTGATGAAGAGATGGAGTATCAAGAACCTCATCACATTGTCGACGTGATCTTCGGTGGATCTTCTTCATACGAAGACAAACGTCACCTGAAGGCCATGGAGCGAGAAGTCAACCTTACCGAACCTCCGATCGCCGTTAAACCTTCAAGATGATCGGAGACAATAATCTCCTTCAGCAAAGAAGACTGCCCTATTTCTTCAACTCGACCAGGTAGGTTCCCAATTGTCGTTGAGCCTACTATTAATAACTGCAAGGTTAATCGGGTTTTGATAGATGGGAGTAGTTCTTTAAATATTTTATTTGCAAGCGCTTTGGAGTACATGCGATTCCCAAATCTAAGTTAAAACCTGTGAAATATGCCTTCCACGGCATGGTTCCTGGATCTACCGCCAAGCCAATAGGGAACTTGTCCCTACTGGTTACGTTCGGAAAGCCCGACAACTTCCGGACAGAAAAAATTTCATTTGATGTGGTAAATTTTGAAACCACGTATAATGCAATCCTTGGTCATCCAGCTTTAGCAAAATTCCTGATAGCCACGCATTACGGTTATCAGAGTTTGAAAATATCAGGACCAAAGGGTGCATCACGGTTCGAGGTGATCAGAAAATAGCCTATGCATGCGATCGGAAATGTTTAGAACTGGTCGAAAAACTTCTGACCAGGGGAACTAACACCGTTACCATGCAGGTCAAACACTCGAGACCAAAGATGGCACCAAAACCTTCCGACCAGATAAAAGAGGTACAACTCGACGAAATCGCTTATGCAGAGGGTGCCAAGATGCTGGTTGGGGCAGAACTCAACCCTAAATAGGAAGAGTCGCTCGTCTCCTTCCTCCGAGCAAACCAGGACGTATTTGCCTAGCAAGCGTCCGATATGCCCGGAGTCTCCAGGGAGGTGATCGAGCATAGGCTAGCTCTGCAGCCTAACAAAAAACCGGTCAAGCAGAAGCTAAGGCATTTCGCATCTGATCAGAAAGAAGCAATCCAGTAGGAGATTAACAAGCTTTTCAAAGCTGGGTTAATTCGTGAGGTCCACCACCCAGAGTGGCTCGCCAACCTCGTAATGGTTAGAAAGGCCAATGGAAAATGGAGAATGTGTATCGACTTTACAGATCTAAATAAAGCTTGTCTGAAGGATGACTTTCCCTTTCCTCGCATTGATCAACTTGTAGACTCTACTTCTGGGTGTGAGTTGTTAAGTTTTTTAGATGCTTACTCAAGGTACCACCAGATTAATATGAGTAAAGAAGATGAAGAGAAAACTTCCTTCATCATTCCATCTGGTACTTACTGTTATATAAAGATGCTATTTGGTCTCAAAAATGCTGGTGCAATATTCCAAAGGTTGATGCAAAAAACCTTTAGTCAACAGATAGGTCAACAGATAGGTCGGAATCTAGAAGCCTATGTTGATGATCTGATCGTAAAAAGTATCAATACGGGTGATCACATTCCAGATCTACAAGAGGCTTTCAATAATTTAAGACGTCATAACCTTAAGTTAAATCCGAAGAAATGTGCATTCAGAGTTTCATCTAGAAAGCTTCTCGGATTCCTAGTTTCGGCTAGGGGTATTGAAGCAAACCCAGTGAAAATCGCCGCTATCGATCAGATGCGCTCCCCGACCACAAAAAAGAAAGTTCAGAAGTTAACCGGTTGTATGGCAGTGCTAAGTCGTTTCATAGTACAGTTAGGCGAAAAAGGACTACCTTTCTTTAAGCTTCTTCGGAAACATAGAAGTTTCAAATGGACTGAAGAGGCAAGCAACGCCTTCAAAGAACTTAAACGGTACCTTACGAATCCACCAATCTTAGTTTCTCCAAGATTGGGAGAGACATTACTAATTTACGTGGCTGCAACGCCACAAACAGTTAGTGGTGTGCTGGTCGTAGAACGTGACCGTGTCCAACGACCAATATATTACGTAAACGAAGTCTTACATGGACCAAAAGAAAGATATCCGCAGGTACAAAAGTTGCTCTATGGTCTCCTTATGGCTTTAACGAAACTAAGACATTATTTTCAGGCCCATAAAGTGGTCGTACCAACTGGATATCCCCTTAGTCAAGTCCTAGGAAACAGAGAGTCATCAGGACGAATAACGAAATGGGTGGTTGAGCTTGGGGAGTTCGACCTCCATTTTGTCCCACGAACAGCAATCAAGTCCCAGGCAATAGCAGAATTCATTGCCGAATGGACAAACCCTGAACCCACCCAAGGGCCCGAGTACAAACACCACGATGAGTGGATAATGTACTTTGACGGTTCCTTGATGCTACACGGCTAGGGGGCTGGGGTCGTCTTGATTTCCCCTACTGGCGAACAAATAAAATACACTATTCAGATAAACTTTCCTGCTACTAACAATGTGGCAGAATACGAAGGTTTGCTGGCAGGACTTCGAGCAGCTCATTTGCTCAGGATTCGCAGATTGCTAGTGAAAGGCGATTCTCAACTAGTAGCGAATCAAGTGGGGAAAGAGTATCAGTGCTCTAGTACCAATATGTCGTCATATCTGGCGGAAGTACGGAAACTCGAAAAGCACTTCTTCGGTTTTCAGATCCAACACATTCCTAGAAAGGAAAACTTCATGGCAGACTAGTTGGCACGGATGGCTTCTACAAGGACATCCGTCCTGCCCGGAGTTTTTCTCGAGATACTCGATTCACCCTCGGTAGTTGAGCCTTCCGAGAACATAGATGTTCGCAAGGAGGTTGCACACCTTGATTCTGCAAACATGGATGCTCCACAGGTCGATGATGGTTGGCGCTATCACGATCAAGGTAGAGATTGGATGATATTGATCTACAATTATCTTCAGCATGACCTAGTTCCAGAATATGATGTAGAGACTGATCGTATAGCACGAAAAGCCAAATCATACACTCTAATTGAATGTATCTTGTACAAGCGAGGATCTCATGGAGTGTTGATGAGATGCATATCTCACTTGGATAGCATTAAATTGTTAACTGAAATTCATGGAGGAGTCTGTGGAGCCCATCATTCCTATAGAACGCTAGTTGGTAAAGCCTTTAGGCAAGGATACTACTGGCCAACTGCCCTTCATGATGCAAAAGAGCTCGTGACGAAGTGCGTACAATGTCAGTTTCATAGCCGACAAGTACATCAGCTGTCCCAAGCTTTGCAAATAATTCCTCTTTCTTGGCCTTTTGCAACTTGAGGACTAGACATTTTGGGACCTTTCCCAAGAGCACCTGGGGGTTTTGAGTTCCTTTTCGTCATGATTGACATGTTCACTAAATGGGTCGAAGCTGAGCCAGTTGTAAAAATTACAACTAAGGCCGCCAAGTGGTTTCTAAGAAAAAGCGTGATCACACGATTTGGTGTACCCAGTCGTATAATCACAGATAATGGTACTCAGTTTTCAAGTAGTAATTTTCAGGATTTCTGTGACGACCTAGGTATCAAGATATATTACGCTTTTGTTGCTCATCCGCAGAGCAATGGAGCAGTTGAGTGAGCCAATGGAATCATAATGCAAGGAATCAAACGACGAGTTTTCGACCAGTTAATTATGTGGTCAGGGGCTTGAGTTCAAGAACTTCCTTCTGTGTTATGGGCCGTTCGTACCACAACTAGTCGTGCGACCGGGGAAACGCCATTCTTTTTAGTTTATGGGGCTAAAGCCATGCTTCCTCCAGAACTAAAAATTGGTTCTGCTCGAACTGATTGCTTTTCTAAAAGTGATCAGTGTGAACGACGACTTGATGACATCAATTTCCTTGAAGAACAACGAAATCAAGCTTTGATATGATCAGCAATCTACCAACAAGCCATGCGTCGGTACCACTGCCGTAAGGTGCAACCTCGTAGCCTAGCTGTGGGTGATCTGGTTCTTAGAAAAATTCAGAACCAAGCGAGTAGCAACAAACTTTCACCTAAATGGAAAAGTCCATACACTGTGGTCGGAGTCACCCGACTAGGATCGGTACGATTAGCTATGTCGAATGGGCAAATTTTGTCTAATTCTTGTATATTGATCAATTGCGTAAGTTCTTTGTATAATTTCTTGTATTTATTTCATTTTGTATTTCAATAAAGATGCATTTCCTTTTTTTATGATAAAGTATGGTTGTTTATAATTATTATTCGTTGCTCCTGGTCATATACCTTTATTGTTGATGATTGGTCGGAGATGACACTCATTCTCTCCGATATTCCTTTCAAGGGAATCTCCATTACTCATGGGTGTTGGCTTAAAAGTCAAATACCACACCGGTCTTAGTCGTGATCATTGCTTCAATGATACACACGCACGACCACATACTCTTTTCTTAAAGAAACATACGAGTATATGGAGTACAACTCAGGCAATATATATTGTTTCCTTATTTCAAGAATTCAAAGATTAATACTTTATTTCAAACATTCTGTTCTACTTAAGTTTGGCTACTGGTCGGGACACGGAAAGCCTCCTAGTCGAAGTCTCTCTTTTCTGCACATGGTCCTTCCTACTGGAAGGAGCTTCCTATTGACGGTCCTTTTTCTACGATCCTCGCTGCTAGTCGGACTTGAGTATGGGTACGTTTCGCGAAATATTTTACAAATCTTCAATTCTTGGGATTCGTTAGGACCAGATTCGAATAATTTGTATAAACAAAGGTAGTTTTCATTTCCTTTTTTGCATACGTTCTTAATGCATGTCTTCTTATCGTCAAAGCCAGTTTTGTTATATCTTTATACTATATGTGGTATCTCACAGTGATTCGATAATGGACAAGATCTAAACTAGTCGAAATCATCAGCCAGTTCCGACCCAAGATTTCCTAGTGTTCACTAGATCATTGTTACAAACGTTATCAGCACTTCTACAATGGCCGTTGTTATTACTCACTTTCTTGGTCTACTGCTTTTTTAGTAAAGTTCATCTACTAATATAAGCAGTCAGGGGCTAGGAGGTAAATGAGTATTTAATAACATTGGTAGGACAAAACAAGGACTTTATTGATGATAAAAGGTAAGTTTCATTTACAACGTTTTGAATTTTTCATCCATCTACTTGTTAGAACCACCAGATTGGTTGCTGCGTGATGGAGATCCGACTTCCATTTCCTCAGGAACTTTCTCTCCGAGAGGTCTTACTTCCTCGAGAAGTTTTGATGCTTTATCTTCATAGCAGTCGAAGTCTTCTTCAACAGCTCTAAGATAAACAGAGGGGTCGGAAGCCTTCAGTTTTGCTAAGGCGACACTAACTCCATTCGCAATAGCTTCCTTCATCGCCTTAGCATGGTTCTCCCGAAAGAGTGCTATCACTTTCTTTAGATCTTCAAGTTGATCGCCGAGAAAATTGATTCTCAGCGCAAGGTCTCTTAGAATGGGCAGTTGCGTTCCCGACCCCAGGTCAAAGAGCATCTTGTTCAGAGCCTTGACTTTGTCTTCAAGACTTCGATCGAGTTCAGCCCCTTGGCCACACTCAAACTTGAGGATTTTTTCCGCTCGTTCAAGTGCTTCAGTTCTTTCTGCACGAGTGGATAAAAAGAGAGAGTCAACACACACTTTTAAAATTAGAGTCATAGGATATTGGTTAAATCTACGGCCAGTTACCTTTGATTTTCTTCTCATAAGAGTCGCAAACCTCCTTTTGCCTGGTCATCGCATGCTCGATTGACCGGTCTTTACTTTGATTTTCTTCCCTAAGTTTTATTACCATGGCTTCCTTAGCCACGACCTCTTTTTTAATTTTCTCTAAATCTATCCAATATGATAAAGAGAGAAATTTTAGTTACGAAGGGGGACAGGATGATAAAATATAGGAAGCTAGGCTAAAAGAGAAAAGTTCTTACTTCTCAATTCGGAATGTCTTTGCTCCAGAATCTTTATTCGCTGGGTCAGTCCTCTGACCACAACATAGTTCTCGACCATGTGCTACAAAAATAAATCCTTTTCTTTTGTAAGTTTTCAAAGAAACTTCAAAAGAATGAGCTATAACAATGGTCGTAGAACACTTACCCGAATTGACACGTCATTATATTCGGCAAAAAATATATCTGGACCCATCTCAACTTGACGGTCCGATATCTTCCCCCAGGCCTCGTCAAGTTCCTTATCCTCGATAAATCGGAGGGAAAAAGGGAACTTGTTAGACTGAGGAGTATTTCCAAGAGGAGGTGGAACCTCTTGAGGATCTCTGGGGATGACTACCTCTGGAGAAGGAGTAAGGATTACTAGAGGATCTTGAGCAAATTTCGGAACTGAAACCTGCTCGGAGGATTCTTTAACCACTCCATCCTCTGCAGTCTTAGCCTGAGGAGTGTCCTGATCAGGAACCTCCACAACCACTTCTTCCCCGGGAACCTTTTCCTGAGGGGTTTTCTGGTCGGAAATGACTGGAACACCAGAAGATCTACGAAAGGAGAAAGTAAGGAAGATCAAGGTTTCAACACATCAAAAATATCCAAGGTATGTATATATACGACCTCTTCATTTAAATATACCTGGTTGATTTTTTGAGTTTAACCTTGTAACGCAACGTAGTAAAGTCCGTTGCACTGGCCTTCCTCTTCTTCTCAACCGATTTCACCAGTTCTGAACCGGCAGGGTTGACTAGATCTTGCACATCTACTGATTGAAAATCAGAAGCAATATCCACGACTAGTTGGTCAAGGATAAGGTCCCTGGTTGCCAGGTCAGTAGGTGTAGATTCATCGGCCTCCAAAACAATAGCTTCAGTAGCTACTGATGGGTCCTCAACGACCTTGCTGGGGGGTACGACAACCGCCTAAATACATCACTAAAGATAATTAGGCGATGAAAATCATTTGTCCAAATATTATTTATGTTCGGTCACCTACCTCTGGAAGGCTGACATCCTGTATGGTCGTAGGGGGTGGTCGGATCATCAATTGGCTCACATCTTTCAGTGGCCTCATTGATCTTCAACCCAACCGACTACACATCAAAGAGGATTTATGGTATACCGATTAGATATAATATGTACAGAAGAAAAAAAAGAGCACAGCTGATAGTCTTACCTTAAGTCTCTCAATCCTCTCTTTGGCGAAAACAACCGCTAAGATCCAAGGGAAACTAGCCTTGTCGCTAGGCTCTCCAGCGCGGATCATTTTGATCCAGCTTCTAATCTCATCAGAAGATAAAGCTGTAAAGGTAAAAAAGAAGACTTAAGGATAAGGAAATAATTAACTAATATCGGTAAAATTGGTCGGAATCGCTCATGACTTACCCACTTTGGAATCTTTGGTCGTATCATCACGACCAATATACCAGAGCATTGGGTATGCTCGGGCTTTCAAAGGACTAATCCAGCTCATGGAAAAATCCTTCACTACGTGCCAGGATGTTAGGCCTTTGACACTAAGAAGCTTGATAGCTTCGGCCCATCTTTTTATCTTTCCCTTCTTCTCCGTGGAGGAAAGCCATCTCGGATTCTTGACCGCCTTCTTACCAAAAATAATAAAGGTTGTCTTCCTTCGTGACCGTCATGTAGAACCAACTTTTCTTCCACAACGACCACGAAGATTTTGAGTACATAAATATGTACTTATCAGCTTTTCCGTCATGGAGGCGCAAAGTGCACTCTCCGGGCATCCCAATCGTCTTCCCAGACTTTGTCATTCTGTAGTACTACTTGAACATATCCAGATCTGCGGGAATCCCCAAGTACGCTTTGCAGAGATAGATAAAGATGCTGAGATTGGCGATAGCGTTGGGAGCAAGATTTACCAATTCAACTCCATAATTCTCCAAAACTCTGGGAAGGAAGGAGTGGATTGGCAGTCTAAATCCGCATTCAATATATGCAAGGAAAATCGGAATTTCTCCATCTTCATTGCTCGGGGAATGTTCTCCACCCGCTGATCTCCAAGAAATCAGACTCTTGCTGGGAAGCATCCCGATCTTCTCCAAGCCCTCTAACTTCTTCTCGCTCAAGTCGGAAACCGACCAGTTAGTGATTTGGTCCGATATGGTCAAGTCTCTCTTGGATGAGGAAAGGAAATGAGGTCGGAGACAGTTTTTTTTACTCGAGAGATGAAGAGGGAAAGCAGGAAGTGGAAAAACCCTAAGTCTATAAAGGGGTTTTTATAAGCTTCAGAATTTCTAACTGCGATTAGGAGTTACCCAAAAGACTCCAACGGACAAAAATCTTTTTTCCAACGGACACAAAAACTCTTCGATTCCCGAGGCAAGTTCTCAACTTTAAAGTGAATATCAACCGCTTCAAATGTCATTGCATTTAATGAGCGTCAGCCCGATACGACTTCATCGGAAGAAAGGCGTTCACACAACCTATTCATTTAAAGTTCGGGGGCTAGCTAACGAGGATTAAAACCTCTATGTATTATTTTTAATACATAATAGACCATACGTCTTCATGGTCGTAACCCCTGAGGTGCACGACCTCATTGGTCGTAGAGATTCCAAAGGTTACACAATGGGTACCCTGGTCGGACGAAGGCCTGTGCCAAGCTCCAGTTATTTCGAACTAATTCCAGGTATATTCTCTATCGTGTGATGAATGGGACACGTGCATATTCCATACCACACGACGTTTCTTATCCTAAAACACCGATGAATAACTACCATTCGGTTATGCGTCTCACAAGCATATAACCGCCGAATGGTTGATTCTCCATCAACCGTCATTTAACACCGACCAATCGCGACGCTTCACATTAGACGTCTTCTCCAGAAGTAACTGCCACCTCTTCAAGGGCTATTTAAAGATGGAGTATGTACGGAGCAGAGGGAGGGATATACGGCAATCAGACTGAAGTATAGACCTTAGTCTCGTGTTTTAAGTATGGCATTGTAAGATAACAAGTAGGGCTCTCAGTATAAACAGGAGTAGTTCATCATCCAGTCAGGAGGCATCCCCTGTAATCCCCAGTTCATACTAATAAAGGAGCAGTCCCATTGTTACTCCAGATTTCCCACGTCATTTTCTCCTTTTCTTTTCGTAAGATCGACGACTTGATCGTCGACAGTAATATGCCTAGATTCCCTAAAGAGGGTCACACACAACTTCACAGTTATTCGAGAATTAATCAACAGGTAAACACATTTCCTCTATAGATAACTCTATTGTACAGTCTTTCCTTCCTTTGCAATGGTTAAGGCTAAGTTTTTGGAATCACGTAGGTCGTTCAAGATGTACTATCCAAAAGGGGGGATATGCAAGGGAGGGACCCTGCGACACGATCTAAATTTTTCGGTATTCCTAGTACACATTAATCCTATGTAACACTTCATAGTAATGCCTCTCGAACCAACCAATTCTATTTTTTCAGTGCCACCAGCAGCCGCCATCCTGCAACCTCTGTGGATTCTATGTTTACCACAATATGGAACTACTCATCGGTTCTACGATAACCAATGATCCTCAGGTTTGTCAATCTTAATGCAATAATTATTTCATAATTATCGATTTATATATGCAGGAATTTAATCTTCGTAGCGACAGGTTGCGATCATCGCGGAAACTGTGTTGGAACAGAGCCAGCTCATAAAAATTCGAGGACACCTTGCTGCATTCTTAAACCGTGAGGTTATAAATCCAAATGGGAAGTTCCACAATGTAGATTGAACTTGATTGGGATAAGATATTGAACGTAACCGTACATGTGTGTAAATGTACATGAATGGTTAATTTTAGTTAATTGGTTTGTGAATTGGATGTGCTTGTTTCTGAAATGAATGTGAATTGGATGTGCTAACTTGTTTCTGAAATGAATGCGAATTGGATGTGCTAGCTTGTTTCTGAAATGAATGCGGATTGGATGTGCTTGTTTACGAAAAGAATATCACAGACGGTTTCTTAGGATATACCGTCTGTGATGCATCATCTCTCACAGATGGTTTAATCTACAAACCGTCTGTGATGTATCAGATACAGTTTCATCTACAAACCGTATGTGATAGTCGACTATCACAGATGGTTTCTGAGTTAATAATCGTCTGTGATAGTCTACTGTCACAGACGGTTTTAAAACCGCCTGTGATGACTCATGTTATCACTGACCCATAGACTTAGACGACTCACGAAACCGTCTGTGATGGTGTTTTTGAACCGTCTGTGAAGACCATTTCTGTAGTAGTGGGTGGAGGTAACCACAAACAAAAATAAGTATGAAGGTGGAGGTAACCTCTGCTAATACAATTATTGCACAAGTGCTCTCTTAAAAAATGCAATTCGGTCAAATATGCTAAGTGATAGGATCTTGTAATTATGATATTGGAAAACATTGCTTTAGCAACTAAAAGAACCGAGTCATCCTTGTTAAATCTTGCATGTATATTACTGCATTGTGTGTTGGCTCGCGAGCACGGAAGTTGTGCTCATTCTCACTCTCCCCAAACCCTTCAGATGATGAGGAGCAAGGAGACTACGCCTACCTTGAGGGCCCCGAAGTCGAGGAGCAAGGAGACCCTGAAGAGTAGTTTAGGTTCTGTAGCCTAGATCTCGCCCAGTCTAGGTGGACTCGTTGGTGTTTGCGTACAACTGATATTATCCAGTTCTTGGTTAATATCCGTAGTACACATGTCACCCCAGTTGCTTGCTTGTGTGTAGATGAGCTCTACCCCTTTTGCTTCCGCTGTAGATACGTTGCTTTTTGTAATGTATTCATTTTGGCCGGTCTGGCCCTTATGTAAAACTCGATCCGACGTGGTATATGTCACTCTTTTTGTTGTAATATACTTGGATGTTCTAGACTACGACTTGTATGCTTGGTTCGGCAATGTGCCTATGAATGCTATTGACTGATTTAGAGAATAACACAGTATTTCACAACCCAAAATTTGGACCCCACACTGTTCATGTGATCATGTCTCACCCGCACCACGTACAGTAAAGAATTCTGGGTATATCTTTCTAACCGAGTTGCTTGCTTTTGCCCTCCCGGACTTTCCGGTTCGTGTTTCCTTGTCTTTTGGGGATGAAACTAGTAGTCGCAGTGAAATCACACCGGTGTCAGCTCGGCACCAACTGTTGCGCTTGCTTGCGCACGTGGAATCCATCAGAACATCACCATGTTCTGCTCCCTCTGTTTCGGCTTTACCCTAGTCACTCTTTATCTACTTCCTGAGTTCTTCCCAAACATTTCAATCCATCCGATGAAACGAAACCCACTCCCCACACAGTACATATTTTACCCGTGAAAGCATGCAACGAGTACGGTGGCTACTTCCCTTCCTCCGGGGGATGGAATGATAGATAGAAGTAACAAGTAGAACCACCACTGTTAGTACAAGATTAGTAAAAGGAGATGGTAAAAAAAGGACGCCCCACTAGAACCTGCAAGGACAAGGATTTAATAGCAGTCGCACATCTGGTTAGGAACGAAATCCACCTAGCAAACACCGCCATCAGTGACCGTATCATGTTTGGAGTAGCTCTGGGCTTTTACTCCGGCTCACGCGCGCCTTTTTTTTATAGCCAAAACCACCTCCCACGAGGCTGAACAGTGGCATCTGTACCAGGGCGGTGCGGACGAGGTCAGTTCGGCCGCTAATGGCATGGATGAGGCTGACATGACGACACATGTGCGATCTTGGGATGAAATTCCGTGCTATTTTTGTATTTGTGTCTGCGAAGAGGTTATTTTTGTCAATACGGTTCCATTTAGTCAAAAAAAAAAATTGTGTTCATTTATGAATGGACCATACATGATTGATGACTCATGGGAGAGATTGAGATCATATATAGAGATTCTTTTACCATGTCTTATCTAATGGCGAGCTTAATTTCTAGTAGAACGGCTCGAATTACTACTTTTAGTCTTTTACCGACTCTAGTTCATGTGCACAGCTAGCTTGTTCCAAACATTTTGGTCTACAATACAACAAGCTAACTTGCTAAATTGGCCGCAAAACCCTTCGGTAAAGACACAAGATTCAGCCGGTAGCGAAAAACACGCGTATATATAAACATGTTAAATTCATCGCTTCGCACTTGTGTATCCGCAGTATAGTTTTCTTACAATTTACTGAACTCTAGTTTTACTCGAATCTATAACGTCAAACAAAATGACATGTTTATTATTGAGTTTGAGTGTGATAAGAATGAAGTTTGACTGTAATACAAATTTTGTTTTCTATTCTAACTTATAGCTCTATTCATACACAAAATCTTTCTTGTACCATTATAAATATTCTCTGTAGTACATAGGGAAGATCAATAGTTTCATTATAAACATTTCCTCATACAGTGACATTATTTTCCAATGTAATACTTTACCACACAGTTATCTTCTATTTCTTCCTAATTATTTCTTAATGCTAACCATTGCGACATCAACACGTATACACATACAACCGGTCCGTCGCTGATCCGAGCTAGGGACACATGTCACGCTCTCTCCGGTAACCCCGGGCATATTCCCTACGGCCGGCTGCGTTATCTCTACTCCAAGCTTTTTGCTCATTTGCCTCTATACGCCCATGCTTCTATTTGTACAGGTGCATGATGTTATACATGCTCAACGTCCTCTTCTCTCTTCTCGGTCGCTCCTCTTCTTCGACGTTGGCCAACTCAATGCTGTGAGTTCCTCACTATCGACCCCTCTCAGCTGCTACCCCTTCCAATACAATATATTACCACATAGTTATTTTCTACTTCTCTCCAGTTATTACTTGATGCTAACCATTGCAACATCAATACACATACATATGCAACCGTCGTCGATCCCAGCTAGAGACACATGTCACGCTCTCTCCGGTGACCTAAGCATATTCACTACAGCTGCACCATCCGTACTCCACATTTTTTGCTCCTTTGCCTCTGTATGTCCGCACTTCTATTCGTACAGATGCATGATGTTATGCATGCTCAATGCCCTCTTCTCTCGTGTCGGTCGCTCATCTTTTTCGATGTTGACCAACTAAACGTTATGGCTTCCTCACTAACCGTGGTGACCTCCCATCTTCACTAATGTCGGTATGTCTACTTTAATTGTTGTCTAACGATATAGAGAATATTTTTTGCCATTGCCGATGACGACGTGTCCCTCACCAGTGATGACACTCCTAGCTACCCTGTGATCCTATATCGTCCATAGCTCGTCTTCAATGCAAAATTTTATCTCCTCTCTGCCAGGACTTCCCCATCATCGAGCTTCTTTGCCGATTAACTTCTTCAACAACGCCACCACTCACCACTTGTCATCGTGGCCCTTGGCTCCTTCAACACTAGACTTTCTCTTCAATGGTTCCAGCAAGTAGCACAACATTATCATTATCTCTGTCGTCACCGCCTTGGCTCTTCGCTCCTCCGTGGGTTAATATCTTCTTGCATGACAGATCGATATCATTGCACTCTTTCGTGGTCTCTTCTGACACCATTTGTGCAATCCTCGTTATAACTTGTATTTTGTAATCAATTTTTTTTTATTTCATAGGAAGCAATAATAGAAACACATGACCTTGAGAGCGAACGTGGTGGCTTCTTTTGTGTCTCCTCCGACACTATTCGTGTTATCCTCGTTATAACCTTTATTTTTATTCACCATTTAAGTTATTTTTATTCCATACAAATCAAATAGCTAAATTTAGTTAATTTATACTAAATTTTTGTTATTTTGAGATTTTATTTTGGAATTCGTATGGAAAGCAAATTGCAAATTTTCTTTTATTTTTTTATTCCTAATTTCCGTTCTTTTTCTTGGAATTTGTATCCAAATCCAATTGCTATTTTATTCTTTAATTTTATTTTTTTAATTACAGTTATTTAGAGATTTTACTTTGGAATTCGTATTGAAATCAAATTGCTAATTTTAATTTATGTTTGATCCGAATTTTAGTTATTTTTTGGTTGGATTTCGTATACTAATATAATTTCCAATTATTGTTTAAATTTTATTCTGAATTATAATTATTGAATTCGTATCGAAATCAAATTGATAATTTTATTTTGTTTTTATTCTGAATTTTAGTTTTTTTTTGTTCGATTTTGTACACAAATCTAATTTCCAATTTTGTTTATTTTTTATTATGAATTATAATTATTTAGATATTTAACTTATAAATTTGTATGGAAATCAAATTGCTAATTTTATTTTATTTTCATTCCAAATTTCATTTTTATTGTATTTGGCATTGACTCTTTTTCTCAGGAATTCATATGGAAATCAAATTACTAATTTTATTTTATTTTATATTCTAAATTTTAGTTTTATTGTACTTGACATAGACTCTTTCTTTTAATCTAGATCCACCATGATCGACAGTGTAGATCTTTCTTTTTTTTTTTACACCGATTAACATGGAAATTTCTAGCCATTGATAGCGAACCTGGTGGCTTCTTTTGACTCTGCTTTAATAAGATAATAGAAGATATAATGTTACGAAATTCTATTATGTATTTATATATGACAAATCTACACTGTTATAGTCTGGACTCACTAAGATTGACGGTGTAGATTTTTTTAGGATAAATCGGGAGGGTGGAGACCCATACCTTATTAGGAAATTTCATTAAAATTTTTTAAAGAGTACTAAACAGAAATAGGTACATGGAAAGACCAAGAAGGGAATGTGGGTACTGGGGCAGCACACGCAGGTGCTAATGCTAAAGGCGCACATGGGTGCTTAAAAGCAAAACTAAATGGCAAGGAAAATTAATTTTCAAAAAATCTGGGCCAGCTAGGCGGCCATTTCTTCCTTCTTTTTTTGCCTTGAAAAGGCATAGTTTTTTCCTTTTTTCACCTATTAACTCCGCCGATTAACGTGGTAATTTCTACCTCTTTAGAGCGAATGTGGTGGCTTTTTTCTATATTTTAACAATATAATAAGGATTTAATTGATATATGCCACTGCAAAGGTGATGTCTCACAAATGTGCCACTGAAAAGTTTTTTCTTAGAGAAATGCCATTGCATAGTGTGTGACTTTTGGGGCAAAACACTAGCAAGTGGTAGATTTGGATCAATGAAATGAGCACTGGCATATTTGAAAATTTCCCTAATAATAAATACCAGCCCAAGCACATTCGTTATGCAAAGTTATCCCCTGGAACAAAAGCTCAGTGCTGTAACAGTCCAGTTTTTCGGAGCCTTTTTGAAAATTTTCAAAATAAAGATAACCCTTGGTTTCGTTGTATTGCTCAAACTTAACTTGCAGATTTTCAAAAGTTGAAAGCAATTTAATATGAATTAATCAAACATCAACTCACTTGGTTTGGTTTATCTTGAGGTTATTGGAGTTCTCTGGTATTTGGATTTCCCTCTCCCTCTCAGTCCAGACCTCCCTCTCTAGTTTGACCTCTCTTGACCGTTCAGGACCTCCTCCTGAATATCTTGACCGTTCAGGACCTCCTCCCATATCTTTAGACCACCCTCCTGGTCTTGACCACCTATTTGGTCACGACCTCCCTTGTAACGTCCCTTTTTCGGACGAGTTTTAGCTTTTGGCTATTCTGGTTTTTCGGTTTCCCCCGTTTGTCTTTTTATCTCTAGTTCCAAACCTTCTAGCTTTTCTTAAGTTCGGGTTTATGTTTCAAACATTATTGTCGTCCGTAATTCAAATTCAGGTTTGAATTCCTCCTTTTCAGTTCTAGACCTTCAGGGCCTCCCTTCAGGACCTCCTTGCACGATCTCCCCTTTTGCAAAGACCACCCTCCGTGGTCAGGACCTCCCTTTTTGCAAAGACCACCCTCCGTGGTCAGGACCTCCCCTTTTGCAGAGACCACCTCCTCAGGACTCCTCCTCAGGACCCCCTCCTTTGGACCTCCTCAGGACCTCTTCATTTGGACCTCCTCCTCAGGACCCCCTCCTTTAAACCACCTCAGGACCTCCTCCTTTGGACCTCCTCATGACCTTCTCCTCAGGACCTCCCCCTCCTCAAGACCTCCCCCTCCTCAGAACCTCCTCCTGGTTTCAACCGGTCCCACTCTCAGCCGGTCCCACCTGTCAATCCTGTAAGTACCCTGCTCACCTTCTTCTTCCTCTTGTCACACCACTGTTGCGTCATATTAAATGCAGTCACCTCTGTTGTACCCTTTTTCCTTCTCTAGTTTCCTCCCTTACCTACTCCCATCCCCTTGCTCACCTGCTCCTGTCGCTCCATCCTTGTCACCCAGCTCTCCTACCTCCTCTATAAATAGCGCATCAGGGAGCCCTTTGGCCCTTTCGACCTCCCTCTTGTTCTTCTTTCAGCGCTCTCCCCCTCTCTCTCGACCTCCCTCGTCCAAGCTCCGGCTTGGGTGGTTCAAGCTCCTATCTTCATCTAACTTTGTACCTTTCTTTTAGCTCTGGTTTTGGTAGATTCTTTCATCTTTATTTGGAGTTTCTCTAGTTACTTATTTAGTTTCTTTTCGAACGTGTAGATTTCGACTTCGTTGAAGAGTACTTGGATCCATCAACCTCTTTTGAAGCACAGCTCTTCAACGAAGGCAATTCGTAGACTTTTGATCATGTTGAACCCAGTTTGCAAAAGTATATTATTTTATATCATTATGAATGGCTAATTGTATAAAAATGATTTGGGGAAGTAGGTGAATTCCCACTCAACAGTATGACTCCTTGATAAATTGTGTTCAACATGATGGCATGTACCATTGGACACCGTAGGTTGGGTAATCTTAGTTGGACATTCTTGTATACCAACATGGGAGCGTACTTATGCTTAGTCATGCTTTAATTATACGATAGTCTCACAAATCTTGAATCAATATTGATAACTTGACTAATGATTATGGAATTGTGGTGAGATGCCACTGTTGTGCAACTGCGGTGTGAGGTCGCAGTTGTGTCAATTGTGGTGCGAGGCCACTGGTGATAATCTTGTTGTACCATGGCTAGGGTAGCCATTTGGCCGGGTTGAACCCACAAAAGTGTTTTACGCTCAGGCGAGTGGTCAATGGGCAAAGGTGGGTATGTGAGGCACATTGGGATGTGGTAGTCTCGTCTGAGTAACCCTAAGGACTCAACTTTGTGTGCTATTGATCTGGGCAATACCGTACAACCATAAGATCATTTATGGGGTGGTCTGGGCCAACTAATTTGTCGCGTTCTAGCATCATGCCCACAGGTTGTAGGGTCGGGTATCACTTTTCGGACGTACAGGCGATGGTAAATGTACGTCCATGTCTGTCGGGGCTTGCTGCAAACGATGGTAAATGTACGTCCATGTCTGGGCAAGGTATCCCCTGCAACAGTGAGCTCCAGGTCGATAGTAAATGTACGTCCATGACTTGGGATTAAGTTCATCAGGCGGTTTGATGCTAGGATGTAGTATTGTAAAGGCCTTGTCACGTGCTCTAAAGGCCTTTTCACGTGCTCTAGACTGCTTACCTAAGGAAGTGAGCAGGGGTACCGATGGGTGCCCACCCAACTAGAGAGGTCGTGAATTGTAGGTAAAGTTGTACAAACTCTGTAGAGTGTAAATCTATTCGAATAGCCGTGTCCCTGGTTATGAACAATGCCTGGTGATATCCCACGAGGGGTAGTTTTCTCAAAATGGGGTGGTCGTGGCTGGTTGTGAGTAGCGACTTGGACGTGGGAGATGTCCTAGTCGTGGTAGTAGTCCTGGTCGCTGGTGCGACCCGGCCTTTTGTGAGTGGTCCTGAGAGTGAGCAGGGAGCTCACAATCTCCTTCAAAGAACTGTTACTTATGTATTACTTTTCCCAACTTGAGCTTTGCAATCTACTTATTGTATTCACTGTCAATATTGCTTTCAGCAAATTAACTATACAGCTTTCATTGTCAAGCCTTGCATGAATACTATGTGCATACTTGTTCCCTACGACTTGCTGAGTACATTCAATGTGCTCACGGCTTTAAGCCTCTGTTTGATCAGTCGCCGAAGAAGACCCAGGGAGCTCCGAGCTCTATGAAGAGGAGTACTTCGAAGACCCAACGTTCTAGGGGACGTCCTCCACTCGATAACCTGTGGGCTGGTCGAATGGCTTTTACGTGAAGAGGAGTACTTCGAAGACCCACCGTTCTAGGGGACGTCCTCCACTCGATAACCTGTGGGCTGGTCAAATGGCTTTCACGTGTGTTTTGTTTCCGCTGTGAGTTTTCTTTCTATTTTAAGCCCTACGTGGTAACCTTGTAAAAACCTTGATCGTAAGGTATTTTGCTAATATATGATAATTTGTCTGTTTCATCTTAAGCTTGTTGTATGGATATGATTTCATCTATGTGGAAACTGTACGAGCTAGCATACTGATCATGGGACTAGTTCAGAATGCACAGAGGGTCCCAGGGCGGAACCTGGGGTCCCGACAAGTGCATACTGATCAAACATATGAATAAATGATTACCAAAATTTATAAAGCAGCAACAGAACATTATGCGGTTCAAGTGTCTGATATGTTCTCTTTACATGGAATCAAATGCATGTTCGGAACAATATAGAAGCATGTTCTTGAAAAAAAAAGGAGAGGATAATATACAAACCTTCTACACGTAACACAAAAACTTCAAAGCAACAAAAAGATTGAGCACTCTGCTGCACAAAGAGACAGCACATGGTTTCATGTCCACTCAATGCATCCGGAAGAAAGTGCTGACAAATTTGGAGCCAACAGCACAATGAGTAACTTCGAACATTGGAATAAGTAACTTGATTCACTTCAGCAACAATTGTGATCTGAAACAATTGAACAGCGATAACCATCCACACTTCAAACATAATAAAACACTACTAGTACTCCGGAAGAATGTGCTGACAAATTTGGAGCCAATTGGATTGAGTAACTTGATTCACTTCAGCAACAATTGTGATCTGAAACAATTGAACAGGCAAATCTCATTTCAGGCCAGCTCAGCCTCCCATCCTGACGATCTGACCAATGAGCAGCGACAACCATCCACTTCAAACATAATAAAACCAGTTAAAAAAAAAGAGAAGTTTTATGGTACACTCTCTTAGTAATATATGACAGCAGTATAAATCAAATCTGATTATTGATTTGTTAATGGCACGATAATTTTTTTTTTTGTATTTATAATTTTTCGTGAGGGTATTATAGACTTTTTCAATATGGGTTGAAAATATTACTCTTGTAGCATATAATCCCTACATGAGTAATTACAATTTTACCACCTCGGAATTTACTACTCATATTACCAGGTGTAGTATCACTAAATCCTAACTAACATGAACCATTGGATCAAAGAAAATGAGCAGCCCGTATTAAATTAAGTGTACCGTACAAAAACTTAAAAAAGGCGAAAGTCACTGGCTAGTGACATAAGAAGAATACGGTCATAAGAAGGAACCGAAAGTCAATAGTGTCATAAGAAGAGTATGATCAGATGAGCAGTATCTTTGCTTGGTTAAGCCGATGGGGAAGAAAAAAAGGTAAATCTCATGTACAACATTCTCTAGTTGATTTAACAGCATAGATGAGCGTCTCGGATGATTGGATGAGCTTATAATTAATAATACCTTAATTGGACGCAGCAGATGTAGATGCAGAACTTGTGTCCTCCTCGTTGACCTCCCAGTATCTTTGCGTGGGACGGTTGGGAAGTAGACTAGCCTCATTCTTGATGGAAGCCTTCCATGCCTCCACCTCTTCAACCCTCGCACCCCTGGAATGAATCTCGACATGGAGTTCCCTGAGGGCAGAGAGATGGTGGATTCCAAGGCCACATGCAGATTGCACCTCACGTACTACAGTCCGAAACGTGAGTTCTTCGAGCTTTGGCATCGCTCCAACTTCGAACATCGGACCCATGATGAAAACCAACAAGCAGAAGTACTTCAGACGTTGGAATCCGCCGTTGCATACGACGAGCCCTTCTTTGGGGCCATCTGCAGCTTCTGAATGTAAATGCAGATATAGCAAGGCGGGCAAGTCCCCGAGGATCTGGAAGGTTTCCTGAGTCACTTGATTAACACTGATGGTTAGGCGGGTGAGGTTGGCCAATGAGGCCATCCACTCTGGAATCCCTTTGAGATTAGCCCAGAGGCCAAATTCCCGCAGGAGATGAGGAGGTGGGGACCATGAATCCAAACGGAAGCCTCCAGTAGAATCATGAACCCCTTTGGAAACGTGCAAACATCGAAGGTTTGAACTACAGAGTTTGCCAAGTGACCAAGCCAAGATATCTGCGTACGTACCACCAATGCCCCCACTTAGCACAAGAGTTCTCAATTTGGTCAAATTGCCCAACTCCTGCAAATAATTTATTGAGCTTTCGTCGTTCACAACTACACGTGACAGTACCTCTAGAGCTTGCATGTTACCCACCCCATCTGGCAATTTTACACTACCAAGTAACCGTTTCAACCGTCGCAGCTTAACAATGCTTGCCGGCAATTCTACTATACCAGTTCTACGTAGATCCAATGTTTCCAAATACTGTAGCTCACCTATTTGTTCCGGAAGATTTGTGATGCTATCTGCTTCAATCCGTAGGTACCTCAACTGAAATAGCTTCCCAATATCTCTAAGATTGCAATTTTCCAACATACCAGTGGTCTCTATATCTAGCACTCTCAGAGCATGCAAGTCTGAAATAGAAGGCATTTGTACAGAATATCCAAATATGCCAAGAGATCGAACATGAGCAGTAACCATGGATGGCATCACTACCGCGTTTTCTTGGCCACGGTAGTCAAGTGACAGTCGACGGATCTTCCTTTGAAACACAAAGCTATGTGCTTGATCACCAACGGAAGTTATAAAATTTTCTTCGACTGCCTTGGATATAATGAGATCAAGGATCATATCATGCACCCGGCATGCACCTACTCTACCATCATACCCGATGTTTACTGGTTGGATCATACTTCTGTTTACAAGTTCATTAAAATAGCATTTCCCTTCCTCCACTAAATTTCTCCCGCCATCAACCTTGACAAATCCTTCTGCTATCCACCTACTTACTAGACGATCCCTCTCAATTCTATAATCTTCTGGAAACATACTTAGATATAATAAGCAAGTTCTTAAATGGTGGGGAAGGTCATTATAACTCAAAGATAGTATCTTCTTCATTTCCTCCACATCAGAATTTTTCTCTAGTCCAAAACCAATCGAATTAAGGACCATTAACCATTCTTCTCTTGCATGTGATTTAGTTGTCAATAAACTAGACATCGTAATGATTGCTAATGGTAGACCACCACACTTTCTTATGATTTCAGTAGAAACTTCTTTCAGTTGAAGAGGGCATTTGTCTTCAGAGCCAAATACTCTTCTGAAGAATAAACTTTTAGAGTCAGCTTCACTTAGTGGCCTCAGTTCATATACAAGATCGTGGCGAGGGGAGCAACATGACCTGGCAACGGTAGCAATTCTTGTTGTCACTAGTATCCTACTACCACAAGTATTCTCAAGCAAGGCGCATTTAATAATCTTCCATGCTTGGGTACTCCATATATCATCAATTACAATAAAGTACCTAACAAATGAGAGATACTATGGTTCAATTGGATCGTGTTAATTGAATACATACGGGATATAATATGAAAAGTAAATTGGTAGCTAAAAGTATGTTTCGATGTCGAGCTGATTACATATATGTAGGGCTGCAAACGAAGTTTAAGTGCTCAGCTCTGCTCGTCTTAAAAACCAAGCGAGCTCAATTTAGAGAGTGGACTCATACTCGGCTCATAACGATCGCTAGTCGATCTCAAGCCAGTCTCAAGGCAATTATAAACAATGAAGACGGTGTGCAAATCTATAGAATAACGAAGGAACTGACGTGACTAATGGTGTTAGTTGAAAGTCACATATATGGATAGATAAAAATCTCAAATATCTCATGTAAAATACATATGATAACTAATGGAGAAATTTTACAGTACATTTTACTAGTAGTATATGGTGATAGTATAAATCAAATCTGATAATTGATTTGTTAAGGATTTAATAAATTTTTCTTTGTATTTAGAATACAAAATACAATTTGAATCCTAGAACGACTTGTAATAAGAAACACAGGGCGTACCTCTTGTCCTTTAGGAAATCCCTTAGTGCATTAACGAGGCATTTCTCGTCCCCTGACTCAGTTCGTTCATACTCTTGCTTTCTGATTTCAGAGAGTATGCTCTGTAAAATCTTTCTTGTATCGGGTTTTTGGGACACCGACACAAAAGCTCGGCAATCAAATTGTTCACCAACCTTCTGATATACTTGGTTGGCCAGAGTAGTTTTGCCTAACCCTCCAAACCCCATGATTGACACCACCTTCAATGACTTCTCCCCATCATCCACCAATTTGATGAGCTCATCCCTCGGAACATCAATGCCGATGAGGCTGGATGCCTCAACATAGAGGGCAGGTAGCCGGGGATCGATGGGAACAACATCGGTGCTGCCAGAGTCGAGGTCCGCATCAAGCTTGTACCTGTCACGTCGTTGGCTTGCCTCGACGATGCGAGTCTTTAGTTCTGTTATCTGCTCGGCGATCTCATGACAAGCTCCTACTTTCTTCACTTTCTTGATCATCTCAGAAAAAAACCCCTTGATACCGTTGGATTTGTCCGAATCCTGGTGGAGCAGATGCATATAGTCATCGATGCAGTCCTCGATATCATAGGCCATCTCCCTTACTTGGTTCCTCCACTCCTTCTGTTGTGGGTCGAGCACCTCTGTGTCGGCCAGCTTCTCTAAGAGAGCGTTCATGCTGCTCAGCTCATCCTTGAGGAAGGTGACATCGCTCTTCACTTTTTTTTGCAGCTTGTACTTCTCACCCAGCAGCGTGGTGAGCTTGGTGAGGAGGGAGTTCATCACCCCCGTGGCGGCGCTCACCATGATTCCTTCCATCAACTACTCTGTTCTTTGTGTGGCGAAGCTTGTAGACAGCTCAGACAGAACCTCAAGGTGATTTGCGCCTGCGCGAGTGAAGCAGAAGCAGAGGTTAGTTGCTGCTGCCAAGGATAGTATCTCAGAGTGGTTCAGATATCAGAAAACTTCACACAAGAACTATGTTCATGGAAAATCGAGAACAAATTCGTGCCATAGTTGTAAGTACGTACGTACCTACTGTTGTTCCGTGGCCATGGCCTCACGCTGGCTAATGGACAACAATGGTGCAGACTGCAGCAATAGATTTTAGGCGAAAGCTGGGTAGAGAAGAGAGGATGGATAGAGAAGACAGGAGGAAACTTGGGCGTCGGCGAGAATAAATAATAGATAGACCCAGGCTCTACTGAACTAAGGAATGGTATGGTATGATATGGCCCGCCAATTTGCTAATTTGCTGACCCATGGCCTCATGCAGTATTAAAACAGAGATGGTGCTCTAATATTAAAGCTAACGCAAGATAAATTTATCAAAAATTAATCGAACGGTTTTGTGTCATCTAAATTCAAACATAAATAGAAAAAATATAAAATACAGTAAAGATAGTACATCGCTACAGGATAGTATTGCTCAAATAACCATAATTATACATAAGTATTAGTTGGTGTATTATAGGTGTAATGGGCGGAGCCGGTGCTAAAGCACCCCCAAGTGGAGGGAAAGCTTCGCCCTAGCAGCAAGTAAAAGCCAGTCTGAAAGCTCGAAGGCAAATTGAAGCTGAACAACACCAGACGTCAAAGACAATCATACTAGCGCAACAAACACAGGTTAAAGCCATATTTAGAGCAGAGGATTCCAAGAAAAATTTATGGGAAACACACATCCAGCAAGAGACGCCATCCCGGCCAGTATGGATCGCCTAAAATGTGCAGCGACCAATTTGGGCACCAGCTCCCGTCAGCAATGGTGCAGCGAAAGCTTTTAGGCGAAATTTGGGTAGAGAAGAGAGCAGGAAGCTTGGGTGTCGGCAAGAATAAATAATTGATAGACAGTCTCCACTGAACCTAAGGAGAAAGGATAATAATATGAATTTGCCCATACTTTCGGCGCAATAATAAGATTATCGCGTCCAAGATGGCCGACCGGACGAATATGAAGCGAGCGCCCAAAGCAATAAAGCAATAAAATTTGTTTTTTTTATTTATTTCTTCACTTTGGAATCGAGACTTGACTATCCGCGCCATAAGTGTGTGAAAAGGAGGCAGAGCGTAGAGGGTGCACTAATATTAAATCTAACGCTGGACAAACTTATATTTTGTGTAATCTAAATTTATAGATAACTAGAATTTTTCTTGCAAAATACAATAGTACATCGCTACCGGATATTGTTGACCAAATGACCATAATTATACACAAGTAGTAGTTATAGCATCTTTAGTGTATTGAACCGATATCGGTTAAAGTCGTGCTACGTAAGTATTCTAGGAACTAAGCTTATTTTTCTCTACTGTATTGAACCGATTCCTACTAATAACTGGGATCCGCGTTACATTAAAAAACCATAAAATAACAATATCCTCTCTCAACCGCACTATCTCATATGTAGTTGTTTAATGCTATATGAGTTGTTTAATGTTTTGAATCAACTCCTAAGGGCATCTCCAATAGTTAGAGACAACCTTATCTCTAATATATGTTACATCATCTTTAGAGACAACATCTCCAATAGTCAGTTTCTAGTACAGTCTCCAACACTTATATTTTATAATTTTTCTTTAAAACGGGCCTACATGTCAACTAGAGTAAATTAATGTATTATGTATTGTTTCGCGTGCACGATCGTCTCTTCAGGAAGAGACGACATGTTCTCTCTCTTCCCCCCTCTCTCCTCCACGTAAGATTTTGTTGATGTGGCATAGCTAAGAGATAACAATAAATGCACTATTGAAGATACCCTAAGTAGAATTCGGTTCCATGTATTTTTTTGTTGGAATCGACCCCTTCAATGTATTAAATCGATTCAATGCATTCTTTCTCTTCATTTGAACCGGCTAAAATACAACATTGGAGATGGTCTTATGGTACTACAGGTGCGACGGACAGAGCCGGTGCTCCACGCACCCCCAAGCGGGGGGAAAGCTTCGGCCCTGGTAACAAATAAAAGCCAATCTAAAAACTCGAAGGCAAATTGAAGCTGAACAACAACAACAGACGCCAAAGACGATCATACTATCGCAACAAACACATGTTAAGGCCTTATTTGGAGCAGAGGATTTCAAGAAGAATTTCTGGGAGACGCCATCCCAACAAGTATGGATCGCCTAAAATGTGCAGCGACCAAACCATGCACCAGCTCCCGTCAGCAAGGCTATAGGGGAAACTTATACCTGCAATGCAGGCAGTAGTTCTGTCGTTCTGCGTGAATTCTGTTCAGTTTCAAATTGTCATACTTTCTTGCGAGGTTTTTGCTCGCCGAGTTTTCTTTTTTTGTTGCCTAAATAGCACTGTTAGCGTCGTTAATAGCAAAAATGGTCGTCGGCGTGCCGTAATGCCAAAAATAGCACCACAGACGTGCCAGCGGCCGACACGTGTTTAAAATCGTGCCTCCAGCATCCGGATTTCATATCCACCATACGTCTAGTGCCCGGACTCGCCTCCTCCCGCCATGTGGCCTCTACAGTGCGTTTGGCACCCAGACAAGCCTTGTTCGTGCGACCAGTGCACGGCGCCGGATCCACCGATCCACCTGCCACGGACGAGTACTGCATGTCGTACACCTGGCGCCCGGACAAGCCGTGTCCGGTCCACCGTAGCCCGGACGAGCGCCATGTGGGCGCGTCCACGCCCCCCTCACCCAGAACCGCCTTGTCCGTGCCATGGTGGCACGTTCCACGCCCCCCCCCCCCATCGCATTGCTAGTCCAATCCATCACGCCCATGCCCTCGCATGCAAAAAAAAAATCACACGGGAAGGAATCCGATTCCCCTCCCATCGCTGCGCTGTCAAAGGGAATTGCGCTCGCGCGGCTATAAATACCGATCGTCGCTCTCGCTCTTAGTCATTCTCATTCTCACGCTCGTCGCTGAGAACACAGAGAATAGAAAAAAAAATTCTCGAGATTAAATAGTGTTTAGAACAGTTCTTAAGACCGTATTATTATAGAACGGTCACTATCAAGAGAAGGTAATTTTTTTTCCCAATGCATTTGTCATAATTACTTTAGTCGTAGTTAAGAGGGTGTCAACATCCAGCGGCAATACCGTGCCATGGTGGCACGGCAGCGGCGGGATCCGTGCCACGGGGGAGCAGACAAGCCACGTGGCACCGTCCGTGCTACGGGGGACCGGACACGGCTTGTCCGAGCGCCAAGTGTGCGGCAGGCACTCGTCCATGGCAAGGGGGACCGGCGGAGCCGGTGCCGTGTGCTGGTCGCAGGACAAGGCTTGTCCAGGCGCCAGACGCACGGTAGAGGCCACGTGGTAGGAAGAGGCGAATCTGGGCACCAGATGTGCGGTGGAGATGAAATCCGGGCGCGGGAGGCACAGTTTTGGACTGTGTCGGTCGTCAGCACGTCTGTGGTGCTATTTTTGGCATTACGGCACGCCAACGGCCATTTTTGCTATTGATGTCGCCAACAGTGCCATTTAGACCAAAAAGTCCTTGCTCGTCGTCTAAGTACACAACGATCACGTTCTTACCCAACATGGAACGGCAATGTTCTTAGCAGATGTATCATCTGATGAACAACAATGCGTAGTTCGGTAGCTGTGAGTTGTAACATCCCTAGTTGTAAAAGAAGACATGCAGTATTTGGAATTTTGGATAGATAAATGCAGACAAACTCGACAATCTGTGTTGACTATCCCATTTACTAGAAAAGATTTCTCAGCCCATGTCCTTTAGCCCGAATATACATGAACCTACACCTACAGGATCACACACTTAACGGGTTGAAACGATAAGGGTTCGGATGATAGTCTCCGAGTGAGATACGATCTCTACTCGTATCGGATAAGGATCCGATTGGAGGCTATATAAAGAGAGATGCGGGGCTAAAGGAGTAATCCTGAGACACACCCGTCGAAACCTAACCGCCACCTCTCAGAGCCCCTATCGTGCACGCTGGTGCTAGTACACCGACGCATGGCGTTCCATCAATCTCTGGACGTGTGGACTTCAGTAGAGGCACTGCTGTAACTGCGGCGCTGATCGGGTCGATCGCAAGGAGGAGACAGTTGACCAGAGAATGATCGACTACTTCCACTACACCGACGCGCGCTACGTTGAACCGGCCACTTCAACTCTACTTCTGCTGCACTGCGCGTCTAGTGGTAATGATCTATGGTCTCTTACTCGCATGGCTTCCTGGTTTACTTGGTAGAAATTTTTAATCTGCGCTAGTGTAGCCTACTTGTATTCCTTTACATACTTCATTTGCTATTCTTTGGGTGATTTAATTGAGCTTCGAAATTCAGAAAATAATTCACATGTATATATGTTGTAGCATTGCTAGTTTGGCCTTCTTGAGTGGCTGGCTGGAGTGCCATGGTCTTGCGTGCGGCAGCCAACTCTGATTCGCCGGTAAGAGCTCAAGCGGAGAATGATGAAGCTTTGGAGAAGAAACTCGTGGGACCATCCATTATGACGTTTCTTGCCATGGTCATTGGTCACTAGACATGGGGCAACACTTGGCTGAAGATCGAAATGGAGCCTAGCTAGACCATGTGTATGTCTGTCGCGTACTCGCGTAGGAATCTTGATCATTTTACGAACTAACAAATCATATCCATGTAGTCCGATCTGAACAAAATAGGTCAGTCATTATGAGAAGCATTGGATGACAAATTTTAGCATTCACTGCTATTGAAGAAGTTCAATGTCAACAGTACTGGCCAATAAAGTAGCTGGCTGTGCAATATTCATATCATGTCAAATCTGAACTTGTTATAAAGAGAGAAGATCAATTGACGGCAGATAGGTTAATATGCATGGTACTTCAAGATGAACAAAAGGTGGTGTCCTCGATGTGTGCTACAAACACACTCAAATGTGTGACCAGCTATTTCGCTGGAGACTAATCCATTAAGCTCAAAAGCAGGGTTTAGTATTTCGTTCTGTTCAAAAATTTGAGACCCACCGAAATTGGCGAAATTTCAAATATTTCGTTTTCAGTTCGTCCAAAAAGCCGAAATCAGCATTTGAAATTTGGCCAAAATTTGGTCGAAATTCAAATGAAGTCGTTTTTTTTACCGAAAGTCCCAAAATTCAAATGAAGTCGATTTTTTTTTACCAAATTCAAATGAAGTCGATTTTTTTTTTTGACCGAAAGGTCCAAAATTCGGGTGTGAGCGAAATGTCCGAAATTTCGACGAAATTTGGAACTCTGCTCAAAAGTACTACTACACACTCGCCTTCGAAAGAAAAAGACAGTACTACTCAGTTCTTGACGCTATGAACTGAAGGCATCTAATGAATAATGAGGTCCACACTGTACGAAGGAAGGTTGACAAATAATAAAAGGTCATGAAAAGAATGCATGTGAGAGTTTGGGACCATGGCGAGGCTTTTTATTTGCTAAGACAGCCGAAAGAAGCAGTGTTTGGGCTGCTTGCCAACTGGATGTTGAGTGGAGTGCTACTTGTCACTTGGCACTCACACTACTCTTCATGTACACACGAAGGCACTACTCGTAAGTCACAACACGTAGGAATGGGAGGCACCAGGAATACACGTACGCCGTTCGACAATCCCTGTGAGTTTTCCTTTATGCTGTGACCATATATAAAAAATTACAGTTCATGTTTCATTGCTCTTTGATCAGAGAATTCAAATAACAAGAAAAATTGCCTTACGTGCAATATGAAATTTTGGCTGAGTCAGGCTTATTCTTTGTTAGAAATCAGCAGCCCGACTGAGATGGTGTGTCCTGCTGCAATTCCTAAAGGGAAGAACAGAGAAGAGACGCGAACAGCATGACATGTGTGTTCTCCTAGAAAAGTCATTATTGGCCATGATTTCGGCATCTCGTGTTGCGTCTGTGATAGATCTGAGGGGGCACGATTTGTAGCACTTGTATTTCTCTTTCATCTTTCTTCACTGTCTTCTGCATCTTTTGAGAAAGAATTGCATGCATGTATCTTTTGTACATGAAGACCCTTTAATTTCAATATGGTTACTGTGAAGGACCTACGAGATTCTAGACTAGTCGTGATGCCTGGGATACTAATGAAATTTTTGTTTATGCCTTTTAAGAAACAAGAAGGTGATCTGCTTGAGTATACTAACATTGTCAGGGTGGGATTTCTTCAGCTGAAATACTATGACCGGTGAATTTCCATCTTGTTTTTACTTGTAAGGACTGGGGGTACAGAATTAGTCGCTGATAGATATACTAGTTGAACGATTTCACTGTCTTTGTGTATTGTGAATACTGTTCTAAGTGCAAGATAAGTTTTTTTTAGAGAAAAGATACCTTTTTTTATACAAGGAGAAGAAAAATAATGATCTATTCTTGTAGATCCTTCAACGTGTTGTTGAATAAGTCAGTAACCAAAGAAACTCGATAATGGAGAAACCATAGCAGAGAAGAGATAAAGCTTTGCAATATTGAAGACAAGCTATGGACGATATGGAGCCATCAGGTAGCTAGAAACATGCCATCACTGGTGAGGGGTACAGCGTCGCCGATGATGGCAAAAAGATTCTCCATATCGTTAGGTTGCCGCGGTTAGTGAGGAGGCCACAGTATTGACTTGGCCAACGTCGAAGAAGAGGAGCGATTGACACGAGAGAAGAGGCCATCGAGCATGTATAACATCATGCATGCGTATGTACATGTATTCCTTTGTACGAATAGAAGCACAGGCGTACAGAGGCAGTGGAGCAAAAATCTTGGAGTAGAGATGGTGCAGCCGTAGGGAATAATCTTGGGATCACCTGAGAGACCGTGACACATGTCCCCAGCTGAGATTAGTGACGGTTACATATGTATACGTGTTGATGTCACAATGGATAGCATTAAGCAATAATTGGAGAGACGTATAAGATAATGTTGGACCGAAAAGGCGACTAGAGGGGGGGTGAATAGGAGCACGATCTATTTTTCTCCCGAATTGAATTCAATACGAATCTCACTCCAATAGCTATGAAGCTATGAAGATCAATCAATCAAGCACAGCGGAAGACTTGTATTGAATCCAATCAAAACCCCGAAGCAAAATCTTCAAAAACTCAAAACACCAAGACCCGGGCGGTCTGACCTCTCACGAGCGGTCGACCGGTCGACCTAAGCGGTCGGACGATCCCGTGGTCGGACCTCTCCTTCGAGTGATCGGACCTCTAGTTCAAGAACGATGAACTCACCAAAAAACCAAAACGCAAATTGATCTAACTTTTGATTCGTGCGTCCCAAACTTCGTGAAACTTGACACACACCTTCTCAAGGATGTCAGAACCTATTCCAAGCAACGATCGTGAAGATCCTTGCCAAAGTTCAGACCTTTTTCATTTGAGTGAAGGTGGTTCAAAAACCGAGTCAAAACGAAAATCGATCGAGAGACTTGCTCGTGGGTGATTGATGATCAAGATGACCCTAGATGGGTTCCCACATGTTGCAGCAAGTTAGATCACAGCAAGAAACCAACCAAAAACTCGCGGATCAAAGAAAGACTCAAAATCACCAAATAGAGAGAAAGAAAGCAAATGAACTCATCTTTGAGAGAACTTTCTTTGGATTGATTTGATATGATATTGGTTTCTGACCACTCCATCAATGGAGGACAAACACTCAATACATGAGCACGAAATCAAATCCAACTCTCTAGAACCCTAACCTCCAACTATCAACTCCCTAAGCACCAAAGCAAAACTAGGGTTTACAAGTAATGAAAGGGTTGAGGGGGTGCAGCCACCTCCCTCCTCTATTTATAGTGGAGGCTTAGATCTTCTAGAAGAGCTTCCCTAATGGGCTCCCGTTAAGGCCCAAAACCAACGGGTCACACACGCACGCATTTTAAAGCGCCGTCTTCATCTCCTCTTGACCTAATCCGCTTCTCCAACGCACCGTCTTGCGCCGCGGGTTGGCAAAAGGTAATCAAGGCGGTATTTGGTAAAATTACCAAAATACCCCTTCTCGGTCCTTCTCCGAAGACCGAGTCCGATCTTGCTGGCACTCGCTTGCTTCGCCACGTGTAGGTTGATCCAACGGCTCTAATCATGTCGGCAAGTCTCTCCCATCCGGCACCCACCGAAACCACCATGGCACTTGCACCGACCCCCGCGCCGCTTGATCCAACCCGTCGCACCGAACTGCCCGTTCGGTCACCTTTGTCCATCTTGCACCATGCTTGACTCCATTGACTTCACTCGGCATCGTCGATCGTTCTGAACCTCAGCTCTCCAAGCCTAGTCCCGATCATCCTCGCTGTTGACCGTCGTTGACCACCAAGCAACCTGCACAACAATAGACAAGCAAATCGAACCCGGGAACAAGTTCTTCACAACTTGACCCACGTTAGTCAAAACATGCATCATGCAACACATATGCAATGAAACCCATGAACTTGACCTAACTAGAACACATCACTGCCACACGGGACGACCACTTAAGTCAAAACCAATCAGACCGCCACCAAGCCCGGTCTGACCGCCCCTGCCGGTCTGACCGCCAACAGACGGCCGGTCTGACCGCCACCAAGGGACTTAGCCAAAATTCCAACTCTGAAATCCGCAACCTCTCTCGAAATTTCAAACGAATAGAACTTTTGTTTGGAGGCTCCAAAAATTATGGGACCAAGAGCAGTAGAACCTCCTCTCTTGCCTACACCCTCTATTTTTGGCCCAGCCTCAAACTCCAAAACTACTCTCATGGCCGGTCTGACCGCTCAACGGTAGTCGGTCAGTCCGCCACACTGGCCGGTCTGACCGCCGCCCTGACCGGTCGGACCGCCAGCAAGTTCACCCGATAAACCACCTGAGGCACGGCCGTTCTGACCGCCGCCCTGACCGGTCAGACCGCCTGAGGCCTGACAGAACCTGAACTTTGCCGAAAACGCTTGTTTCCGCAAACCTTCAACGTCATTGCCAATTGTCACATCATCCTAAGATCATGAGCATATCCCTATGATATCCACAGATAACTATGTGGTAAAATATTGTATTGGAAGGGGTACTAGCTTAGAGGGATCGATCAAGATTTAGGCTTACTATTGGAGGTTGAAGCAAAAAGCTGTGATAGTGAGAAGAGATGGAAGACACATGGTTCGTTGGGGGCAACCGACGTGTGAGAGAAGATAAGTTCAAGGTAAGTTGCCCATGATGTATCGGTGTATTTGTGAGTAAAGTACTATAATATCATATAAACTTATAAGATAATTTGCCACACACATGATCAACATATTACTTGAGATTAAATAGTGGTACATGTGCATGCATACAATTTGAAAAAAATAACTAATAGAGTAAGAATATGAGCATCCAGCTATAAGATCTATGCATAATGAAGAGTGGTTAGTTTTTAAGAATCCTAACAACTTATTAGGCTTAATGATTTTCTTCTATCAAAGCTCATACTTCAATTACGTTCCTCAGGTTGTATTTTCCTTCATGCTTCTATTATCATTTCCAATGTTTATGATATCTTAGAAATTTAAATAGCCTACAAGATATATAAATATATTATCAAGCATTTCTACAAACTTTGAAACAAATCTAGCCACGCAAATACGTGAGTCACCTTGCTCGTTCCAAAGTAAAATACCTAAATAACTAAAATTTGAAATAAAATAAATAAAATTAACAATTTGACTTGTATATATGAACTCCAATAAAAAATAGATAATTTTTTTTTTAATAAAAACAAAAGTAATAACAAGGGTAGCACGAATAGCGTCGGAGGAGACCACAAAAGAGTGTAATGGTGTCAATTTGTCATGCAACAAGACATTGACCACGGGAAGCTAAGAGCCAAGGTGACGACGACGAAAGATGAGGACAACATCGTGGTGCTCACCTTAGCCATTCAACAAGGACAACATCGTGCAGATCAGCTTGGCCGTTCAACGAGGATAATGGCGTGCTACTCACCGGAGCCGTTGAAAAGAAAGTCTAGAGTTGAAGGACCCAAGGGCCTCGATGACCAGTTGTGAGCGTTCGCGTTGTTGAATAAGTTATTGACCAAAGAAGCTCGATGATGGAAAAGGTCTGACAGAGAGGAGATGAAGCTTTGCAATGAAGACGAGTTATGAACAATATGGGGCCATGTGATAGCTAGGAGCATGTCATCGCTGGTGAGGGGTACGACATCACCGACGATGGCAAGAAGATTCTCCATATAGTTAGAAAACGTTTAAAGCAAACATGCTGGCATTAGTGAAGATGGGTGGTCGCTGCGGATAGTGAGGAAACCCCAACGTTAAGTTGGTCAACATCGAAGAAGAGTGATCGATGTAGTAGAAGAGGACATCAAGAACGCATAACATCATGCATGTATCCGTTCGAATAGAAACACAGGTGTGTAGAAGCAAAGGAGCAATGAGCTCGAAGTAGAGATGGCGCAGCCGCAAGGAATAGGCTCGAGGCCACCAGAGAGAGCGTGACAGGTGTTCTCAACAGGGATCAGCGATGGTTGACACGCGGTTCGGTGAAGTAGCTAGCATGTGAGGAAAGGTAGGTCTCCCATGGTGCATTGGTGTATGCGTGAGTAAGGTACTCTAATACCATATAAACTATATGATAATTTACCGCACACATAATCAATATATTGCTTGAGATTAAATAGAGGAAGACGTGCATGCATACATTTCAGAAAAGAATAACAAATGGAGGAAGAATAAGAGATGCAGCTACATGATCCATGCATGACGGAGAGTAGTTATGTTTGTAAGAACTCCCAACAACTTATGATGCTCAATGATTTTCTTCTATCAAAGCTCATACTTCAATTATGTTCCCTAAATTGTGTTTTCTTTCAAGCTTCTATTGTCGTTTTCAATGTCTATGATGCCTTAAAAATCTAAATAGCCTACAAGATATGTAAATACATTATCAAGTATCTAAGTTATATCATTTGATATTATAAATTTTGAAACAAATCTAGCCGCACAATTCAACGGGCTACACTAACAAGTATACACACTTGTAGAGCCATGTGCTTCCCTTCAGAGCCATTAATATATTCACCCCTGCGAATGGTAGATGAATGTTCAACTCAAGACTAGCATTGCTTGAAAGGGTCGAGTACTAAGTGATTGTGGACTCACCAAGGGTCCTTTTAACTATGAACATGGGAGTGTGTGTAACTTCCCATTTTCAGTTGTTGGTTAGTATCTTCCGTTTGTCTTCTTGGTTCCCAAAACCTATTTCAAAGTTACTACGTAATTTCAAAATTCTCTAGTTGTGCCTCCGTTCCAAAATTTGGGTTGCGAATTTTGGGCTCGAATCTTGGTTTTAGCTCAAATCCTCTCTGTTGGGCCTAGCCCATTTTCTTTTCCTGGCTCAACACCGTGCCACCCCTGGCACGTCTGTGCCCCTGCTCTGCTGCACCCCCGTGCGCTCACCTGCTCCCCTGCTTGCTCTGTTCCATCACCCACCTACCCTTGACCGCAGGCGCCAGCCTTCGCCCTGTCCTGTCGCTCAACTACCACCCGCCTTGGGACCGTGCACCTCCGAGTCCCTCAGCGGCTCTCTCCTTCTCTCCTCCAGGCTATAAGAGAGTCCGAGTAGCCGCCTTCATCTCCTTCCCTCACTCACTCAACTCTCCATTTCTCATTTTGTTGCTGCGGTTTGCCCGAAGCTCCGAGCTCCGAGTTCAAGCTGTCGTGCACCTCCTCTCGGTCCTCGCTGCACCGGTACAGCCCCCTTTTCTACCCACGTTGTTTCATGTCCCAAAGCACCTTCAAGAAATCCTCTTACTCTGGTTCGGTTGTGTTTCGCAGGAGCCGCCGCTTTTCTGCTTCTACTTCAGTCCCAGCTGACCCATTCGTCGCCGTCCTCTTTCGCTTTCGACTGCGAGTGTCCCGCCACCGTTCACCGTTCACCGACCTCCTCTGACCTCTCTCTCTGTCCTGGTGAGTTTCTTCATGCCTAGTTTTCTCTCTCTTGTTCTTTCGGCCGCGTCGAACAGTCAATCCTTTCTTTGTTCAGATGGCTAAATCTAACTTCAACCAATTCAAAATTTTGTTTATTTTGGGTTTGCTGGAGTTCTCGGGTGTTTAATATCCCCTTTATCTGTTCGTTCTGTTTTCTCCTTGGCCCAACTCTCCACCCTCTTGGTTTAGACCTCCCTGTCAGTTTAGACCACCCTTTCGGTTTAGATCACCTTTTCGATTTAGACCACCCTCTCGGTCTCAATCCTTCTTCCGACCACTTTGTGTTGTCGAACCTTTCTACGACCACGTTGAGTAGTCGTATCCTTCCTACGACCACGTTGAGTAGTCGTATCCTTCCTACGACCACGTTGAGTAGTCGTACCCTTCTTTGGACTAGTTGGTCGAAACCTCCTTTCGACCTAGTAATCCAACCTCCTTTTCGACCACTTGAAGTCGACGAGCGATACTCGAAACCAAAGCTTCGAGGACTCCGTTCCTCTCCATTGTAACTCATTTTGTAGTGATTCTTGTTTCTAAATTTGTCTAAATTCAAGATCTTGCTTTTGGCTTTGGTCTTATTTAATTTAGGGTTCATTTATTATTTTTTGTGTATTTATTTGTTCTCTGTGCTTGTTGTTCTTTTTTCGGTGCGTCCATGCGAGTAGAATTCGAAGGAGCGGGAGATCTCCAGTGGGACCAAGCACAAGACCTCCAAGACCTTTCTTCCTTTGATCAAGACGAGTCAATACTTTGATCATATTGAGCCTATGTTTTTTTGCAAATTACATGCCTTTAAATTATCAAAACTACATGCTTTAATTCTTTAAGCAAATGTATGTGAAATCTTAAGATAGTTAAATACCCATTTGATGATTAATTATTTACTATGCCATCCTTTGGCAATTGAATCCATTATTCCATGTCACCCTAGTAACTATGTGGTAACTTACTAGCTATAGGTTGTACTTAAGTGACATGCTAGTCTTGCTTAAGTACTAGGGCACTAAGTGTCCTGATCATCATCTCTTAAAATCATGAAATGGTTTTGGGATAGTCATGGGAGGTACATGACTGAAGTATTTGTGATAAATTGGTTTTCCTTCTCAAAACCCCAAACTTCTATCACTACATCTGGGCGGATGGTATGATGGTGGGCGTGGATGTAGCGCGAGGATGGTTGGTATACGGTATGAACCGCCCAGATGACTCTAAGGACTTAATCCGGTGATAACCCCCCATCATAAAATATGTGCAACCACATGTCTACAAAGTGCAATTGGGCTTAGTAAAGTTATCGAACCCTGAAAGTCATCTCGCTGGAGAGGATTGAGGCAATACAAGTGGCGGATGCGTTCCGACTCGAAAGGGACATTGTGGTATGGTGAAATTGCCAGCTGCGCTAGTCGTTGTTGCCAGGGCCAGCTGCGCTAGTCATTGTGGTAAACATCCTCCACAACATATGGGTGTAAACCCATATGGGTGAGATGACGGAAGGGGCAAGATGATTTAAAAAGTTACTGTGATGGTCTCTTGACCACATGACTAAGGAATCGTGTGGGGCTACGAGTTGACTATCTCTTGTGGGTACAGTGTACAAACCTCTACAGAGTGTAAAATTATTTAAACAGCCGTGTCTACAGTCGAAGGAGGACATGGGAAAATTACTAAAGTTAGTTCTATTTCAAAAACCTTTGTGGATGGGATGAAAACTAGTCGGGCTGATGTAACCCGTACCTAATGTTGCTCCTGGATTGTCGTACCCGATGTTGTTCCCAGGTGGTCGTATTCAGTGTTGTGAATAGTGGCCGTAGCCACTTTTCAAAGTATGCATAGGTGGAGGTAACCTCTGCTGTTATTTAATATTGTACAATTACTCTCTTTAATAAAATGCAATTTGGTTAAAACGCAAAGCGATAGAAATTTCTAATTATGATAATTGAAAACCTTGCTTTGGCAAATAAAAGAACCCGAGCCTCCCTTGTTAAGCCATGCATGTATACTACTGCATTCTGTGTGTTGACTCGTGAGCACGGAAGTTGTGCTCATTCTCGCTCTTTCCCCAACCCTTCAGATCCGGCGGATCAAGAAGACTACGACTACTAAGAGGACCCCGAAGTCGCTGGACAAGGCGGCGATAAAGAGTAGTCTAGTTTCGAGTAGTCTTGGCTTCGTCTCAGTCTAGTTGGCTCGTCGGCACTTGCGTACGATCGGTACGTATTGTCCAGGTCCTTGGTTAATACCAGTCGTACACGAGTTGCCCCAGTCACTGCCTGTGGAGAGATGTGCCCTACGTCCCTCTTTTGCTTCTGCAGTAGATTCCGTAGACTTCTTGTGATTTAATCAGTTTGGCATGTTCGGCCCTCCTTGTAAAACTCAACCCGACGTGGTCTATGTCACTCTGATGTTTGTAATATATTGAATGGTTTGGTCTTTACGATATGTATGAATTGATTCAGCAATATACCTGTGAGTGCTATCTACTGATCCAGGGAATAACACATTATTTCACAGAGGACTCGGTTTTAGGTCCAACAGTGTGGTTGGTGATACCAATTTGCTTCCCAATGGAGTCTTGGCGTCACAATCGCCGTTGGCACCCACACAAAGACATTGCACAGGCATCGAATATAGGATCGAGAGGCATCAGGAAGGTGAACGCAACCTATGTTCTATCTAATAAGCAACATATATCTATATAAATTCTCAGTAGCACAACTGGAAAGTTGTTTAGAATTCATTCCTCATTCTTTGGGTCGTCTGGCATTCTAATCTTACAAATAACTCGCATGCCTGTTGTAACATTGGCACTTCGTGTCTGTTGTAACATTGGCACTTCTGTCTGCCTCGGTCACTACCGGATAGTATCGTATTGGCAGGTAGATTTGCCTTACCCGTAGGAAGTGAGGTGGAGAATGCAGCATCTGAGCGCACAAAAGTAGGCCTTGGTGAAGCTTTTTTACACATACATAAAAGTGAAGCTGTTAAACGCTTGTCAGCTGAATATAATGTGAGTTTTACTTGTGTCCCTCGGCAGTTGGCACTCAATCTCCCTGTATGCACGAAGATGGCACTCTCAAGTCACAACCAACTAGGATTACGAGGCAAGCTTGATGAATAAATAACGAAGTCATCATTGATGTCTCGCTTGCGACGGGCACATCGCTTTCTACTGAAAAAAATCCTCCTAAATGAGACACGCAAAGCTAAACCTAGGGTTTGAACTCTGATAGACTGGAGATACAACTACCTCCACTAGTCACCCAAGCAAAGCTTGGTTCTCACACGAGACGATTCTTGCAACCTTTTTGCTTGATGACAAGGCTTCCAGATGGGCTCCTGAACCGAGCGGCGAGGCTCCTCTCCATGCGCTCGCGCCCTGCGGCGCCTCACCATCACCGGTGGGCGGCGGCCAGGGCTCGCCGGAGCTGGAAGACAAAGACAAGCAACAGGTGGCCCATTAAGAACATTGGTCGGAATGAGCCAAGGTTATCCCAAGTAGACTGATTCCGGGCCATGGGCTCTTCTGGGCCAGGGTTTGGTTCGGTTCAGCCCAGCACTTAATGGCCCGTATACCCTAGCCTAGCCTTAGTAGAGATCAGCCATGTGTTAGCTTGCATTGCATTTGCGCACGCATGGTGTACAAGTAGTACTAAAACCATATCAGTCCATGCATCTCAGAGTATCTCCGTTGAACTCAATGCTGTGCTGATAAATATCTACTGGTATCCCCAACTTTACTACTGCCAATTGATTCACCATCTAATGAGCACTTACCCATTGGCTTCCCTAGGGGCTTATTTAGATACACGGAAATATCCTCTGTTTTTTTGTTCTTTCGGAAATATGAAGATTTTTAGTTGAGATAATTAACTTGCACTTAACACAATAACATTGATAAGATGGGCAAAGGATTGAGATCCTCTACATTGAAGTAGTCAACGCATAAGATCTACGGTGGCATGGCATTAGAAGCAATTTTCACCTCCGATCAAAAAATAAATGTTCAGATCAACTTGCTATAGTATTTTCTATAGTACTATAGAGCACTGTTCACCTCATTACAAAACACGCACAGTGGACCTATGTAGATCCGGATCCATGGCCAAAGTGTTGGGACCAGCCGATTGAAAGCAAGCACCCTGGTTGCAACTGTCTACCTGCCGGTACAAGGTATGATGGGTAATCAAGGGCTCAACGAAAAACCAATGTGCATTTTTTAGGGAAGAAACAAATTATCCTTTTTGACACCCTGATGTGTATGCTAGTCATGATTCTCAAATAATATAACGATGCATATACCTGCCATGATTCCCTCTTGTAAAACGGGATGTGACCTTTTAGGAGCAACGTACGTAATAACCTACTATGGGAAATCATCATTAACCAAATAGAGTTCAGAATGGTGGTATCACTAATTCACTACACTTGTATTCAGAATAGAATTCAGCCGTGATGCGTGCATAAAGTTGTAACCTCCAGGTCGCGTTACGAGACTAGTAATGTGAGAGCATATCCATCTAATGAAATAAAAGAAGGCATGCACTTTTGTTACAGCTGAATGTAAATTATGAACATGCATATGCAAAATCTGCCAGTGCAAGAACTATGGACAGAGGTTCAAGTCAAATTGACGCCGTTATTATTGAATGACAATCCATACTGCAATCTTCACCTTGTTGAAAAAAAGGATTGAAGCATGTAACATCCTATCTTCGGATTTCAAAACCTCCCCCAAATCCTCCCCTTCTTCCTCCCCCTTCTCTCTTCCTCCTCTCTCCCTCCCCGTTGACACTGGCACCGACAGCACCGTGCCAAAACATCGCTTCCTCCACCTACCGTCCTCGCCAGTCCCACCTCTAGTGCGCGTCCCGCCCGCGTCACCTCTGCCACCACGCCGTGCGCCTGCCGTTCCCGGCCGACAGCATCCCTGCCACCACCATGCCCCATCTGGCCCTCTGCCGCCACCAGCTCCCACCCACCTGCTCCCCTGTCACGTCGCCTCCGCACTCGCCGCTCCCGCTGGCGCCTCGTCCCAACTCCACGCCCCATTGCCGGCCACCATAGTGCCTCCCCAACGGCTCCTCGCCCTCTCCCGCGTCTATAAGAAGCTTGGGTGCTCCCTTCTTCTCCCGCATCCCCACCATTTCCTCCCCTTTTCTTCCTGAGAGCCAAGAAGAACCGAGCAAGGGAGAAGCCAAAGAAAACTCACCTGAGTCGCCGCCGCTTGGGGCACCACACCAACACCCTGAAGTGGTCCCAAGCACCGCTAAGCTCCATCTCCCTCGCCGGCGCTTCTCCCCGTCATCCACCTCGCCGCCGCTTTGAAATCCCGTCGACAGGCCACCTCGAACCTCCCCGTCCCCCACCGACGCTTTGGGTGAGCTTCCTATGGCCCTCGGATGCTCCCACCACAGGGAATCAAACCTCCGTGCCCCCCATCACCGGCGCCGCTGCTCAGCCATGTGTCGCCGCCGCCCCTTTGTGTGTACATATCAAGACGATTTGTGTTGCGCGATGTATAGCATGATGTAAGGTTTCGTCCACGAAGGGTTACGCTCTTTTAAACCCGTTAACCCTTACTCAGATCCCCTCTTGCGCTGTCTAATGACTTACATCGTGCACCCCAACACCCTTCGCCACAAAGGCTTACGGCGTCACGGATCATCTATCTGATGCAACTCGTACTGATGGATACAAATTATTTAGCCAGGTTGTACTTTACAGACTTGTAGTTGCACTTGTTTTACACGGAAGGTCATGATAAGATTAAGTCCTTAGGGTTGTCTGGGCAGTTCATTCCACATTCCAATCCACAACACAACAGTCCTTGGGCTACATTAGCACCCACTGTCATAACATCTATCTTATCGTCCAGCCAGACGGGGTAATAGCAATTTTAGGGTTTTGAGGAGTAAAACCAGATTACCACCTTTGTCTTAGTCATGGACCACCAATGACTGCCCAAAACATTTTCATGTTTGAAGATATGATGATTGGAACATTTTAATGTCCCGGTACTTAAGCAAGACTAGCATGTCGCTTAGGTATGACCTATAGCTAGTATTACCACATAGTTACTAGGGTGACAATGGTTAAGGGATTCAAGTTGCCCAGGATGACATAATAATTAATTACTCATCAAATGGGTATTTAACTACCTTAAGTTTTAACATATATTTGCTTAAAGAATTAAAGCATGCAATTTGTTATTTTAAAAGAATATAATTTGTATAAAATGTAGGCTCAATATGATCAAAGTATTGACTCGCCTTGATGGTAGGGAAGAGAGTCCGAGTAGTCTTGTTCTTGATCAACTTGGAGGTCGCCCGCGTCTTCAAATCCTAATCGGACGATTGTACTGGAAAAGACACAAACAAGCAAATACAACAAATAAATACACAAGAACAATAAATGAACTCCAAATTAGTCAAGACCTATGCCATTAGCAAGATCTTGAATTAACAAATTTTTAGAAATTTATTTTATAATTTTTGGAGCTAGAATGGGGGAGATATGAATTTTGGAAGTTCTCTTTTGAATTAAATTAGAAAAAAGAAAAGAAAATCAAAATAAAAATAAAAACAGCAGCGGCCCACAACTTTCGGCTCGGCCCAAGGCTCGGGCCGAAATCGCGCGCACGGGGGAAACGCGGCCCACGGGGGCGGCCTCAAAAGGGGGCTCGGGGCGAGAGGGAGGAGAGCAGGGGCGGCGGCGGCGGTGCGCTCGAGGGAAAGGAGGAAGGGGTCCCGGAAGGGGGAGGAAGTGCGGCGGCGGGCTCGGCTGGCAGTGAGCGGCGGCAACCGGAGGGAGCGGCGGCGCACGGGGTGTAACACCCTCTCTTTCCCCCTTCTCTCCCTCCCGACCAGCGTTGACGTCGGCACCGTCCTCACCCCGCCATCCCATCCCAGTTCCCCCGTCCCCACGCCTGCAGCACCCACGTCGCCCGCGCCGTGCACGCCTACGCCAGTGCGCCCGTCGCCTCCACCACCTACTCCCACTGCGCCCTAACTCCGGTGGACCCCCCCTCCCCTCTTCGTCGGGTCCCGTCATGGCACGCCTCCGCACCCCGCGCTCCCGCCGGCACCTCGTCCCATCCCCACGCCCCATTGCCGGCCACCATGGAGCCCCCACAGCTCCTTTCTCCTCCTCGCACGGCTATAAGAGAGCTCCTTCCCGACACCTCCCTTGCCCTCCCCCATTTCCCCCCTTCTTCCCAAACAAAGAAGACAAAGGAAGAAGAACAAGAAGCAAAAGAAAGAGGAAGAGGCCGAAGCCATACCTCCCGTAGTCGCCATCGCCGCCGCCGCTCAGTGCCCTCCCCGCCGGATCTCCCCGTGGCCATCGCCCTTAGCTGTGCCCCTACCTCCCCGCGTCGTCGCCGTCGCTGCCGCTGCCGTCGCGCCCCCGAGCCCCTTCCTCTCTCCGCGCCATGCCGCCACCTCCCGTGTCGCCGCCACCCCTTCCATCTCCCCCCCGGGCCGCGCCCCGCATCCTCATGGGCCGCACTGGCGCATTGCGCGCCGATTCGGCCCGCGCTGTGGACCCGGCCGCTTCCTGTCCTTGGACCGCCGACGATTTTCTTTTTGTTTGATTTTTCTTTTTCCTTTTCTATTTTAATTAAAAAGGAAGGCTTTAAAAAAATCTATATCTCCCTCATTCCAACTCCAAAAATTATAAAATAAATTTCTAAAAATTTGTAAATTCAAGATCTTGCTAATGACATAGGTCTTGTTCAATTTGGAGTTTATTTGTAGTTCATTTGTATTTAATTTCTCTTTTTGCTTATTTGTGCCTTTTTCCGGTACGTTCGCTCGATTAGGATTTGAAGGCGTGGACGACCTTCAAGTCGAGCACAAGATTATCACGATCCTCTTACCTATATTCCAAGCAAGTCAACACTTTGATCATATTGAGCCTACATTTTATGCAAATTATATTCTTTTAAAATATCAAATTGCATGCTTTAATTCTTTAAACAAATGTATGTTAAAACTTAAGGTAGTTAAATACCCATTTGATGATTAATTGATTATTATGCCATCCTTGACAACTTGAATCCCTTAATCCTTGTCACCCTAGTAACTATATGGTAAATACTAGCTATAGGTTGTGCTTAAGCGATATGCTAGTCTTGCTTAAGTACCGGGACATTAAAATGTCTCAATCATCATCTCTTCAAACAAAAAAAATGGTTTGGGCAGTCATTGGTGGTCCATGACTGAGACAAATGTGATAGTTTGGTTTTACTCCTCAAAACCCTAAATTGCTATTACCATCTGGGCAGCTGATATGATGGATGACAATGGTGGGTGCTAATGTAGCCCAAAGAACGTTCTGTTGTGGATGGTATGTGGAATGAACCACCCAGATAACCCTAAGAACTTAATCTTGTCATGACCTCCCGTGTAAAACAAGTACAACCAGTCTGTAAAGTACAACCTGGCTAAATAATTTGTATCCATCAGTACGAGTTGCATCAGATAGATGACCCGCGACGCTGTAAGCCTTCGCAGCGAAGGAGTCGGGGTGCGCGACGTAAGTCGTTGGATGGCGCAAGAGGGGGTCTGAGTAAAGGTTAACGGATCTAAAAACAAGAGCGTAACCCTTCGTGGACGAAACCTTAGCGAAGTGTAACAAATACTGAGGGATGCATTGTAAAGGCCTTGTGATGATCTCCCCTTGATTCACATGTCTACGGAAACGTGTGTACATATCAAGATGATTATCTCTTGTGGGTAAAGTGTACAACCTCTACAGAGTAATAAATTGTTTAAACAGTCGCGCCTACGGTCAAAGGCGGACAAGGGAACTTAACTTGAGTTAGTTCTATTTCAAAAACTTTTGTGGGTGGAATGTAAAATGTGGTGGGCTCACCTAGCCCTGAGGTTGGATTTTCCCTGGGTTTGTTGACTCAATGATGTTAATATATGGGGGTAACCCCAATCAAATTAAGAATGGGTAGAGTTTCCGACGGAGGGAACCTCTGCTGTTATTAAATATTGCACAATTACTCTCTTTAATAAAATGCATTTTTTCTGTATATTATTCATCTTCTCCGTAAATGGAGTGCTAGCTCCATGGATTATCTGCTTAATTAATTTGTTTTCTGCCCTCGATCTGTGAAAAATGAGAAATTAAGTCAGACACAGGGGATCCATGGATCGTACTAATGTCGGAGGAAACATGCTAGTTAATTTGTTTTGCAGCCTGATGGAAGGAAGTCACAGATATTGCAGCAAATGCGGCGAGAACTGAACGCAAATTTCCTTTTCCTTTTTTTTTTTTTTGCCGAGGAACTCAACGCAATTTTCATATGCTCAGTTTGGAATATTTGGAAGGAGATGAATGGATGCATTTTCCGCGGTGACTATCTGGACGTCCAGTAGGTCATGCTCATGCACCTCATCCAGCAAGATGTTCACAGCTGAGTTAGGAGGTTAAGAGAGGTATAGGGTTTGAAGTGCAAACAACTCGGCGGAGGAAACTCTCTTGAGACCAATAACATAGGTTAGTCGATCGAAATCTACATGAATTAACATTGTTGGATCACTGTGTGGTTTTCTCATTGAGATTTTTCTTAGGCGAAACAAGTTAAAGCATGGTCATGATTGAGCTCTAGTACGTGTTGCCAGCCTGCATCACATCCCCTGGTTGTAACCCGTCGCTTCATTGGACGAACTCAATCGGATTTGTTCAAAATCCGTAGGCCGATCGAGCGGAAATCAAGACATGCCTGGTGGGTTCAGCTCCCCTCTCCAGTACGTCTCAACCAATAAGTAGTAGGCAACTACATTACCAGTCAAATGCTTGGGAGAATTACTATATGAATCACTCCATCTCTCCGAATGTATATAGTCCCGATACCTCCCAAGCCTACAACTACACGAGAACACACAGCAAGCAGCTCGTCATGCTTACTTGTTAGCTGATGAGTTGGTAGCAGCAACCTATCCGTGGAGTTTTTTTCTCCCTGGATGCAGAACTTGCACTGAATTTCTACAGTTCTTTTAGCTCTCAGCTCCAATGTATATATACATGTAGGTGAAACATGGCGCGTAGCATCTGTGAGTGCAATTGAACATATGGGTTGATGGTTACGTATCTCTTTGAAGAGCGTTCAACTACCCTCTGCACTACATTTCATTGTAAATTCGATGCAAGTTGACGCACACATCCTGATGAATATGTAGCCCTGTCAGTCTGTCACCTTTCCAAAAATTAAATAACGATAATAAAAAGAAGCCCTCTTTCATCTTGAATCATCTACGTCTCTGAGAAGAACTTGTAATACAGAAATCAGAATCAAAATCCGCAAACTGCAATATGCACATGAACAACTTAATTTTATGGCACTGAAGTACTGAACATATGGAGCTGTATCATATCAGACTAGCTGCTCACGGGCGTAGTCCAATTCGGATCACACATACTAGTCGATTATCTAGCAGGATACCAACTCACAACGAATCGTTGCGGTTCCTGAATCCTGATATATATGACCGATAAATACTTAGGCTCGATCGTCATATTCTGCTCGATCTGCACCACCTGACCGTACGTGTTCCGAAAAACCATGTCCACGTCCGCACCGGCACCTGCGGTCACCGGCGAGGGCAACGCGCCTGAGCCGACACGTTTTTGTTAGAAATATATGCAATATTTTAATTCTAGATTTTATTATGAGGTAAATTTTACAAGTAACTAGAGATTCGTAAATCAATACTAACAACAATCAACACATTGTACTTCGAAATATACTCAAGAACAGAATATAATAGAGTCGATCGGTCACACGAACAACTTACTATATATTGGGCTTGATGAAGAACAGTAAGAAACGCAGGCTCGATGCAGTATAGAACTGTTATACCACAAATTTGAAATTTAGAATCTTCTGTGTCCACAGCACTAGTCCCTAGTTTAGTAGCTAGTGCCCACAATTACATCATTGAATACCAATCACATATTACGAATATGTAAAGCTATTGCATAATAATAAACAAAACGTAAATATACCTTATGACGTTTGTCTGTATGAATGGCCGGTCTGGCCAAATACCTTTAAAGAATCAGTAGCGGAAGCGAAATTGAAGTATAACACGTGAAACCTTCACGATATACCCATAGTCAATCAACTGGACCGTAACCTAGTTGTTGGCCTTCTTGACGTTTGATTCAATGCAATTATTCGCCTCATGTAGTCTAGTTCTGACTGTGCTTACTGGTGCCGAAAAGTAAAAAAAAAATAGAAATTACTAATTGGCTAGGAGGCTTAGTGCCATGGAGAGTTGTATCAGATTGTGATTCGGAGGTAAATATATTGGATACGTTGCGCAATCCAACTCTCTGCGGAGTGGGGACACAAACTTGTACTACACAAGGCCTATGCATGCCTTATCTAAGTATGCCCCTTACGTGCACATTGATAAATGGAAGTGAAAATGGTTGTGTAAAGCTCTCAGAAGCTAATTAATAGTATGAAACATATATATTGCAGTTGATGTTTCAAATATGTTTTGCACTGCATCAAATCAAATGTTCATATGGATATCGTTTCAACGGAACCGGAAAACTCTATAGTAATAGAATAGATTGAGCATTCTATTTGCATTCCGACATGACTGATGTTTTTAAGAACCTTTTTATTTTTTAATCATCTTAAAAAAATTATTTTAAAGATAGTATCTTCTTAACTTTATTTCCAATCCTGACCGCATTTGGTCATGCCATGATCCGTGACGTAACTAAACTGTGTTGTCACGCCACCAACCCCTTTGGATGCGTCCATTTTTAGGCTAAGTCTTGTCACGCCACTCCGCTTGGCGTGACAGGATAGTTTGGTCATGCCGTGGTCGGTGGTGTGACAGCACAGTTTGATCACACCACGAGTCATGGTGTGACCAAAGAGGTCAAAATTGGAAATAAAGTTAGAAAGACACTATCTTTAAAATAAATTTTTTTTAAAAAAAATAAATAATAAAAAAGATTCTATTTTTAACCCCCAGAAATATGGCAGGACTCGTGGTTTTTTCCTAGTTCCTCGTTGCCTTCTCCCCATTATCTTTCTCAAAACACACCCATTTTCGCCCCTATGGGCATATGTCCCACCATATCCACCGTTAGTCTTGCTTTGAGATCTGTGCTGTAACATCCCCCAAATTAATGAATGAAGATTAGTATGCATATTATCAGCATGCATGACATTTTGGAGTCATTTGCATCTTTTATTGTACTTGGAAATTTATCAAATAAATTAAACATACACTTCAAATATGAACTCCAAATAAAAACAAATAAAAACAGGAACAAAAGCTTATGATCATCCTCTGTAAATAATTTATTCAAATACTATAATAATTATCATGAATTAATAATTTTTTTCCCAAATTTTGGAACAAAATTCAAACCTCAGAAAATTCAAACACAAATCAATGAACTACCCTAAGTTTGAATTTAAATTATGCACATTATATTATGAACAGTGATATTTAATAATTTTCACCAACACTAGGAAGTCCCAGGAACCCCTGTGATTTATTTCACATTTTTAGGATTTTTATTTCTATTTATTAAGCCTTGGTCAAACTTGAATCAATAGAATTCAAAACCAGTCAAACCGACACTATTCCTCGGGCTCGGACCAAACTCCGACTCAAGTCCGACCCGGGCGAGCTGACTCGACTTAACCGCCTAAATGCACTGCGCCGAACCCAACTAAGATTGACCGTCCGATTGGGATTCAACGGTCCAGATCTTGACGCTATTTGGCCAGTCCGAATATCTCGTTTACCGAGCGCCATTCTCAATCGCACGGCTGGGCCATCTCCAAACCCCTCGCTCTGTGCGTTGACGCGCTGGCCCACCGGTCGATCCGTCTTCTTCCCACGGCGGCGGCGAGCTCGGACGCCACGCGCTGCGCGAGCCCTGCCCCGCCCCGTCACCTCCGTGACTGCACCACCCTCAGTGACGACTCGCAGGCCATCGCTCTCTCACGCCGCCTCTTTCTCCGTCAACGCCCGAGCATATTACGCCTCGCCTCCTCCTCTCTCGGTCATTCCTTCTCTCGGTGGCTGAGGAGGAAGAGGCACACCTCGTGCATTGCCCCGGTAATCTCCGCGCTATGTTGTCCCCTGATCTCTCCATTCCATGCCTTTTTCATTTTAGCTCCTCTGAGCCTTTGATATTGCTTGTAGGATCCAGGGCAACCTCGTGCTCCAACCAGCTCCAGAGCACGCCCCGAAGGCCATCTTCGTGCCATCTCTAGCTCCGGTGAGTTTGGTCTTCGTTTTAGCGCGTCACTTTGCGACCTGAGGTACAAGCCACGTTTCCCCTCAATCAATTTGGTTGATACTTTATAGGATCGCGGGAAATCGAGTTTTCTCCTTTGACGGCCGTAAAGCCCTAGCTTTGTTCTCGCCTCTGGCAGGGTGAGTATTTCACCGATTCCTTGCAATGGAACCATCTCCTTAGCTTACTTATTCCTTCTGGCACCTTCTTTGACCTTCATTTTGCACAGAGTGTCCTCTCCGCGTGGAGCCTTGTACCGCCGTCGCCATTAACGACGACAAGGAACCTCTAGTGCTCCTCCGCCCCCAACTTCACCCCAGTAAGCTTCACAAGGGTCCCAGGAGCCTATTTTGGTGTTGGTTCGTCCTGGAGAAGTCTCTACCTCGAGCGACCTTGCCACCCGTGCACTCCTCCTCCGCTCAACCCCGCCGTCGGCGCGCCACCGTGCCCCTCCGCCGGCAAAGACACCACCGGAAGGTAGCCCTCGGTATTGTCTTTCCATTTTGCCTCGGTCCGTACACTCTCCGACCTCCCCTCGCCGCTGGCGAGCTCGGCGAGGTCACGGCCGCGACTCCTCTATTGTCGGGCACGTCCGACAAAAGCTGTAGTGGTTAGATTAAGTTAAACCCCGGTTACTTAAACTAATTGTGGTTTTAGTAGGCTAATATCTCTATTACATGTGGGCCCGTTTAGCCAGTTAAGTGGAGGTGTACACTGTTAGTACGTATTTGCTAAGGAAAAACGTATTATTAGTATACTTTGAACAAATTTATGTTTTCAGGTTTAAAAGACGTCTTCTTTGAAATACGCTTTCGGCTTAGTTCGGCCGGGATGAGTCAATGTTGACCGAGTCAACCCTTGACCTGGGGTCCCGCCTGTAAGTGTCTGCGGCTAGCACAGTGTTCGGTAGAAAAAGTATTTAGTACTTAAGAAAAATCAGAATACATTTAATTGTACACTAAAAAATACTTTTAACTTCTAAAATACATATCTAATTCAAATCAACTCCAAAATAAATGAAACTAGTTTTGATAATTTTAGTTTTAATTTAGTTTTATTTTAAAATAGGTTTCCAACATGTCTCTGTATCAGAGGATACACTTTTGGAAAATAATCCATTAACTCCATTATTTCGCAAAAGAAAAAGGCTGATACCTTTAGAAATTCATAACTAAATCATGAAAACTCCAAATGAGGCAAACTCAACTGTTTTGAACTTGTAATAATATTACCTATTTATCCATGTAATCCATGTACTCACCATTGCTCTACAAATTTTTATCTCATAATTAAATTACAGGCATTAAGGCTACTGAAATCTGAAAATTCAAATCACCATAACTTTCTTACACTAAATCAAAATGGAATGATTCTTTCACCTAAATAAATCTAAAATCATGACCTACCTACTGTATAAATTTCATACATTTTTGAGCATGTTGAATTTCTGGTTTTATTTGATATTTATCGCATATCGTCTTTCATTAGGTTATCGACGATAATGATATATTCGCGAGATTATCATGAGTATAAACTGAGATTGAACAAATGATATGGCAAAGGTGCGAGCACCCTCCTCTTTATCATATTGCTCCCAGTGATTTTAAATGTTTTGTGTGAGTTTTATTATCGCAATTGCATACTATTTTGAAATGTATGTTTATGGGTAGAAGTAGTTAATCTCCTAATTACTGCATTAGCCCTCCTTTGAATGTTGATTACCCTTTTTTCCTTGAATGATTAAGGATATATGATATATGGGTTATTTGCTAGTTTGTAGAACGATGCTTAGCCATGCAAGTAGTTATAGCCGAAAGCGTTTGATGGAGCTAGTCCATCGGCCGATGAATCGAATTGAATCTTAATGAAATTTGAGGATTTTATGGATTGGATTATGTTGGATTTGAGGAATGTATCCAGATCTTCGCATCTGGGGTTTGTGGACATGTCGGGCATGGGTTTTGTGTTCTTAACTTGGACGGGTGTAGGTTGATGATGAATTACTATTGTTGTTGTTATTATGGAATTGTTTAGCCCCGTCTGGGTGTTTAAGGACCGGTCTGTGGTGTGATGAACCAAGTCTTACGTGCAACCACACGTCGGGATAATGGCGAAGGCTTGGCTTAATAATTTGTTGTGTGTTAGCTATCAAAACACAATGGGATTGACAATTGTTATTGTTATGTATTTAATTGTTCTTTTGTTAATCTCGTGGGGGCATATTAAATTTTTGCCTTATTTGCCCTTAAGGGTCTCTTGTTTGTTAAGGGACTTACTTACACAACGGGGTTCACCTGTGGTGCGAGGCGCTTAGTCTGCTATGGGGTTCTGTTCCTCGGGTGGTTTGATAATTAGGACATGACATTGTAACGGCCTCGTTATGATATCTTAGTCACACTCCTTCGGAAGAGTGTATGGCGACAGTATAAGGTATTCATATCGTGTGGGTAAAGCTGTACAACTCTGCAGAGAACTAAATCTATTCGAATAGCCTCGTCCTAGGTTATGTACAACACTTGTGGGAAAGCAGGCACAGTTAGCTTTTCGGGAAATTAAGTTTGGGTTATGGTTGGAAATGTTATGTCTTTATGTTAGTTTGTTCAAATCTGAAATGATTTCATGAACGCGTAGTTCGCGCGCTAAATTTGTTGAGGAATGAATTGTGCCACGAATGGGATGTTCGTGTGTTGATTATACTTGGAGATTATACCATTGTTGATCATTACTCACTATCATAAAATGTTTTCTAAACGTTTTACAAATGGCAATTTGAATCCATATTGTTTATATAAATGAAAAACTTGCTTTATGCCAAAAATTGACTAGTTTAGTAGCTTTCCTTTGATACCTACATGCATCCTTATTTCTTTTGAAAGTCTCGCGAGTACAACTTTGTACTCTAACAGTGTCTGTTTGTTCAGGTGAGAACGACGGTTGCAACGGCTTTAACTCCAGTTAGTTGCTTGTGGGATTGTGGGCATACCAACTCGGTTATTCCTTTTTTTAAGTATATTTTCCGCTGCAATTTATTTGTGTTAATTAGATTTGGTCGATCGGCCCTCTTATGAAACCTTGTACTATAAGGTTCTATTTAAATGATGTTGTAATTGATTCTTTTATTCTTGTACATTGTGTATGGATGTGATTGCAATGTTGTATTAGGATATGTGCATGTTAGCCACTGATCCTTGGGAGCTAACATGAGACACATATCCGGGTCGCTCGGAATCGTGTTCGTCTCACGTTAAGTGTTGCGTTTACGGCGTAATCACTTAACTTGATACGGATCCAATCCCAGGGGTCCTCACATGTGCTTGGCCATACAACCCCATGCATTCTCCATTTTCTAAAAATCTCTCCCCTCTTCTCTCTCTCCTCTCTCACTAGCGCTTCTCACGGCGGCTGGGGCGATGAACCCAGATCCGACAATGATGACCCCAGATCTGGCGACCAACAGCATGGGCAGCTCATCCTAGTTCGGCGGTGGGGCGGCTTGGCCGAGCCTTGGTCGCGTGGTGGCTCGATCCGGTGAGATTTCACGAGGTTTCTCACGAGGTTGAGTTTTCAGGCGAGGTATATGGCGATGTTTCTAGATTTCAAGCTTCTCAGAGTCGAGGGTGAGGTTTCGAGGTTTGCGACAGCAGGGCAGTCTCGGAGGTGGGAGGAAAGATAGAGGAGAGAGAATGGTGTATTTTTGTACCGTATTTTATAAGTAGTGTTTTATGGAGTTTTTAGCCGTATTGTCGCTTTTGCGTCGCTATTAGCAAGAATGGCAGTCGACGTTTGTTTTTTTGTTTTACAAAAATGGCAACGTGCTGCATGGCCACCATGCAGCCAAGCCTCCCCTCCCACCACGTGCGAACTCCCGCATGGCCACCGTGTGGTGCCCGCTCGTCATGTCATCCCCTCACACACGACCGTGTGTGGTGCCCACCCGCACCGGGTGCCACGCGCCTCCCTCCCCTCCTCTCACACACGGATCTCCCTCCCGCTAACCCTCCCCTCCCGCCATGTACTCTAGCCAAAAAAATCCCAAAGAAACCGGTCCGGTTCTCTAGAGAAACAAAAAACTGTTGGTTTTTCAGTACATGTGTCATTCGTACAAGGCAAATAAATAACTCCCCATGTTGTGAGGTAGTTATTATCAGAGACAGAGGTATAAAACATGCAGTTATTCACAGAGAATAACAGCGTACGTTAACTACCCCATAGGTTGAACACGGCGCGTAAGACTCCCTAACACTACTACAAAATAGGCAATAATAGACGTCTCATCACAAACGGTTCATAAGGAACCGTCTGTGTTGGGTCTGTTGGGACCAGGCATTTGTAATGCCAGCCTATCATAGACGGTTCTTATTACGAACCGTCTATGATACGCACCTATCACAAACGGTTGTTTAATAGAATCGTCTGTGATAATTCACAGACGGTTCTATTAAAGAACCGTTTGTGATAATCTCGACATTGACAGCGGTTCTCAAAGACCATCTCTGAACTATCACAGACGGTTGTATTAAAAAACCGTCGGTGATAGTTACGTATCATAGACAGTTCATAATAAGAACCATCTGTGATAGGCTGGCATTACAAATACCTGGTCCCGATAGACCCCCCTGCCCATTCCCATTTGATCCACCACCAGGTCCTCCCCCATTGCACCGCTGACAGAGAGGAGAAGGAAGGGAAGGAAGGAGGAAGGGAGGAGAAGGAGAAGAAGAGGATTCTCGAGAGATATTTGGTATTTTCGTTGTGAGCTCCGAGGGTAATGATCTATAACCCTTTATGTTTGCTATAAATTAATCACTAATCAATTTAAGTATATTTGGTAAATAGGAAGAGTACATACTTGCGGTTTATTAATCTAGTTTGACACTAATTTGTTACATGCGTAGCGTAGATGAACCGAAACTGGATGTACGATGTGAACCATGTGAGTCAAGAGTACATTAATGGTATGCTTGCTTTTAGAAGAGCCGCCGAGTAACATATGTTGAAGAAGGGGATAAAATTTATGTGCTATCCGTGCATTGATTGCGGTAATCTAAAGACGTTTAATAACCCGGCATAGATCAAAGCGCACTTGATTCGAAGGGATTTTAAAAAAGGGTATACATGTTGGACCAGTCACGGTGAAGAGCAGATTATACAAGAAGTTAATAATGATGACATCGCGGAGGAAGTCAACGATATGCTAAATGTGGACTGTGCTTTTGATGAGGATAGGTCGCACGATGACAATCTAGATCAGATGTTACGCGATTTAGAAGAGAACTACAGTGAGAGAGATTTTTGTAAATTTGAGGGCTTAATGGAGGACTCGGTGAGACCTTTATTCCCTAGCTGCAAGCTGGAATATACAAGGTTGTCAACCGTGCTTGAACTGCTGAAATTGAAGGCAAGCAATGGTTGGTCCAACAAGAGTTTCATGGCTTTGTTAGGTCTCCTAGCGGACATCCTTCCAGAGGGAAACGTGTTGCCCAACACCACCTACCAAGCAAAGAAGGTTCTTTTCCATTGGGGATAGAAGTAGAAAGAATACATGCATATCTGAACGATTGTATCCTCTACCGTAAAGAGTATGCAGACATGCATGTATGTCCCATGTACAAAGCATCTCGATACAAGAGTAAGAATACTGATAAGGTGAAGCAAGGACCTCCTGCTAAGATGTTGTGGTATTTGCCTATGATCCCACGTTTGAAGCATTTATTTGCGAACCCAAAGGAGGCAAGATTGCCGCGTTGGCACTCGGAGGAGCGTAAGAAAGATGGAAAGCTAAGACACCCTACTGATTCTGCCTAGTAGAGAAACTTCGATCGGAGCTTCGAAGAGTCCGGTGTGGAACCGAGGAACATAAGGTTAGGATTGAGTACAAATGGAATGAATCCTTTTGGTAACATGAGCAGCCGACATAGCACCTGGCCTGTCAATCAATGTATGTACAACCTTCCTCCTTGGCTGTGTATGAAGCGGAAGTACATTTTGATATCATTACTTATCCAAGGGCCGAAGCAACCTGGGAATAATATTGATGTGTACCTAGAACCATTGCTGAAAGATCTTTTGACATTTGTGGAGCGAAGGGGTACAAGTATGGGATGCGTACAAGCGAGATAACTTCACTTTACGCGTCATGTTGTTCTGCACCATCAGTGATTTTTTTGCCCTTGGTAACCTATTGGGCTTCAATACAAAAGGAGCCAAAGCCTATCCGCACTGCTTAGATGGTACGAAGAGTGTATGGCTGAACAACTCGCGTAAAATTGTGTATATACGTCACTGTAGGTTCCTTCCCAGGATTCTCCCATACCGCAAGATGAAGAAACAATTCGACGGTAATAAGGAAGACGGTTAATCTCCAAGGGCTTTTAGAGGGAAAGAGGTCTATGATATGGTTAAGGATATCGATGTTGTGCTTGGAAAGGGACGTAAATTAAGAACTCATCAAAAGAACATCTGGAAGAAGCAGTCAATTTTTTGGGATTTGCCTTATTGGGAGCATTTAGAAGTTCTCCACTGTATCAACGTCATGCACGTGGAGAAGAATGTATGTGATAGCTTGATTGGTCTCTTATAGAACATTAGTGGCAATACAAAGGATGATATTAACGCACGGCGTGACTTGGTTGATATGAACATAAGGACCGAGTTATCACCGAAATTGACCGATAAAGGACGAACGTACCTTCCCCCAGCTTGATACACTCTGTCCAAGGCCGAGAGAAATGAATTGTGCCAGAGCTTGCATAGTGTGAAAGATCCGTCCGGTTAGTCCGCTAACATTAAAAAACTTGTTTCTCTGGAAGATTTGAAATTAATTGGTATGAAGTCTCATGATTGTCATGTGTCGATGACACAAATGATTCAGTAAATAAGAACCGACACGTAGTTCTTCATGGAAAAAGAAGGATTATCAGAGTTGAGAATGTCGTGGATGAAGAAGAGTACAATCAATTTGACGAGTTGCCTCCTTTCGGAGACGACATCAGGCTCGAGGAAGAACCCAGTGAGTAAGCTAGCTATATGCGCGTCGATCATTATGAAGGGCTATATTTTAATTAAGAATTTACTCCATTGTAATTTATTCCATAACATGAGACATGTGGACTTGCCATATATTATGGACTTGTAATCTCTTATATATTTTGATGTCAACGTGGAATTGTCATGTGTTAATGTGTTATGGACTTGTCATCTTTGATATTGATGTCAATGTGGACTTCATTGCAATGTGTAGTATCAAAATTAGTTTCACTTGATTTGGAGTTGAGTTGAATTATATATGAATTTTTGAAGTCAAATGAATTGTCAGTGGACTTGTCACCAGGTTCATGTGGATAAATAGAATGGTGGTAGCATATCACAGATGGTTCTATTGTGGAACAAATGCGTGATAAGGAGACGATTCCATAATAGAACCATCTGTGATAAACTCATATCACATATGGTTCTTTTAAGGAACTCATCTCGTGATATGAGTTTATCACAAACGCTCTATTATGGAACTGTCTGTGATTCCTTATCACAAATGGTTCCATAATAGAACCATCTATGATAGCCATTTATAAGGAGGGAACCGCTAGGGTTTTTGCCCTTACTTGTCACTTCCACTGGGAACCGCTAGGGTTTTTGCCCTTACTCGTCACTTCCACTGAAGCACCCGTTCGTCTCCTCTTCCACTGAAGTGTCCTCCCCTGATGGCCACCTCTGACATTGACGATACCCGGCCGCCCCTTGCTTCATCGCCAGCTCTAGGCCATCCTCCTCCGACTCCAGCCCGACGAGCTGCTGCCTCCCTCCTCCGACGCAGCCTGTCACATCCTCTTCCACTGAAGCACTACCTCCTCCACAGCCCATCGCCATCCTCCTCTCCGGCTTGTCACCGGCTCCCTCCTCACGTCGCCGGCTCCAGCGCCTCCTCCGGTACTCCCTCATGCCTCCGACTCCAGTTGGTTCACTTTGATTATATATTCTGTTTTGGTTGAAGCTCTGTGAGTTATATCAAAGTGAATGTTGTGGGCTTAATTATGCTCTGTGATTTAGATGGTCTAATACTGAAATTGGTAGGATTGCTAGTTCAGTTTTGAGCTCTACAAGTTTGCTTGCTACTGTCAAAGTAATCACTAGTTTGCCTACAACTGTCAAATTGTATTTAGAAGTTACTTCTGTAGTGTGTTACCTGATCAATTAGTCTGATTTCCTGCTATTTTCCTTAACAGAAGAGGCCTTTACTTGAATCTGTATGTTTCTATGATTTCTTTAAAGGTATGATGACTTTTGATTTCTAGTAATGATCTAAGTGATTCATGTTATAATCTTCTGTGGACTGTAGTAGTGGGTATCTGTGATTCCTGTTGATCTATGGTTGACAAAAAGTATCAGTTTGAACTTCTTATGCATGCGATTGTTTTGACAGTCTAGTTAAGCATTGATTAGAGCTCAAAATCTGAATCCTAGTTTTCTTATCTAATTTGTGAAGAGTATAGACTAAAGGATTGAGATTGCAAAGATTAATTCTTTTGCAACTCATCTTCTGAGAGCACTCAATAACATCATATTTCTAAGCTCTATGCTGATTTGTTTCATATACATGTGGTATATGTTTAGCTTTTCATTCAGTTTAAATGACTTGGAGGATTTACATTTATATATGTTGATTTGGTCATTTAAATGCTGGTGGATTAATGCTTTATTGTCTTATAATTATGCTGAAATTAATTTTAATTATTTGCTAAAACTACATTCTCTACAACAATCCAGTTGCACTAAGGCTTTTCAAGTTCTGTGTATAATCAACATTGGTTCCATGTTTGACCGAAAGTTTACTCTATGATCTTTTGATTTTGAGGTCATTTGACAGTCCAGTAAAGCATTATTTAGAGCTCAAATTTTGAATCTGTATTATCATGTTTAATTTATGAAGAGTACAGACAATAGGGTTGAGATGACAAAGACTTGTTCTTTGCAACTCTCCTTTGAGATCACACACTATCATCAATCATCAGTGCTTTATGCTATTTATTGAAGTGTTTCTAATGTTAATGTTGAGGCTTTCGGCTGTGACTCTTTGCCCTTATCCCCTTCACTCTCACAGCTCACTATTTTGGTAACTTCTATTTTCTTTACTACGTGTTCTATATTTAAGTTCAATGGGTAACTTCTATTTATTTATATAATTAATGTGTTTACAAGGTAACTTATATAGATAGCAAGTAAGCGAGATGGCGTCAGCACTGCCTTCGCCCCCGTCATCGACGTCGCCGAAAGCGTCTGGATGTCCGACAGAAGTGATACGTAGACGAGACAGTAGAGGAATATCAAAATTGCCTACGAGCCGACTGATCATCACGGAGGTCAGTGCCTCTGGGGTCCCTCTGAGTCCCCAGAGATCATTGGCGAGATTTCGGACAATTTGCAGGATACTTGCAAGGGAACGGGTCCCCATCACCACACCAAGCTGGAAGTCTCTAACAGACGTACAGAGAGGCTAACTGTGGACAGAACTTACATCCTCGTTCACTGTCGGGACCCAAAAATAAAATTCTGGACCCTCTATGTATACTGCACTAGTCCAGGATCACGCTAGTGCACACAGTGGCAACATCGATGAAATATCATTTCCATATACAAATATGACTAATAAATAGGCAAATAACAATAAATATCAGAGTAAAGACCTTAAGGTCAAAGCTTACAATTAATGCCTTAGAAGGCGAATAGCTCAATGAAGCTGCAGCGGAACGAAACAGAATAACTTCAGTGAAGCCCATCCATATGCCCACAGGCAATCTGCTGGGGTGCGTGACCTAGTTCTCCTCGATCCTTGAAGTAGACCTTGTTGACCGACGATTCCCCCATTTCTGTAGGTTTGGGCGCAAGTTTTACAACAAGCGTGAGTACACAACCGTACTCACAAGTCATACCACAGAATGCAAATTATAGATACAGGCTTATTCCAAAGGAAATGGCTTCTGTGGTTATTTTGCAGAAATGCAACATTTGCAATTGAATATGAATAATAGATTGAAAGCATAATTCAAAACAAATAGACAATATTAATTTAACATTTGTTTTCACAAGACACATAGCCTAATCAAATTCTTTCACACACCATATGACTTAAATCACCAATTGTCCCTTCCTAATTGTTTTATGAAAATCTACCCCTCGTGTGAAATCCCGAGCATGTCCATGATCATGGGGCGCTATTCGAATAGATTGTTTAACACTCTGCAGAGGTTGTACACTTTACCTACAAGATGCAATCAAGCTGGATCGGCTGATCACAACAAAACCTTTCAGAAACTTCATCTCAACATTGACACTCCCGATGTGGTTACAAACCGCTATACCAACCCAAACGAAGTGCTTTGGCATAACACACATCGTTGGACAGGGACACAACGAACCGCCCCGTGATGCGACTACCTTGTAGTACACACTCCACCCATAGCCTAACCTACGACCTAAGTAATCAATGCCAGGAATCCATAACCTACTAAGTTAGGCCCGTCCCATCAGGCATGTGGTCGTACAGTAAGCCTCAGTTCAATGGCGCACAAAGTTAAGTCCTTAATTGACCAAGGCAAGACTTCCATTTTCTAACTATGCCACGAAGATTATCATTCCCATTCACAAAGTCCACCATATCACGTAGTATCCACCACTTGACTCAGTCTAAATCCTTTCCCACCCTGTTGGTTTAGTGTAACACATGCTATCACAAAGTAATAACACATAGTACACACAGTTTTATCACAAAGTTCCATAATCACTTAGTCAAATTTATAATTGCAACTCAGGTGATGATGCTGACTCGTTGCATGGCTAAGCAGCTACTCGTACTAACCAACCCACGTTGGTAATACCATAGCACCAACTAAATATGAACCAGACTAGGGTGACAAAATATTATGATATATCAATTAGCCAAGGTGGGTGTAACAAATTGGACAATAGCTATACCCAAAAATATTTAAATAAATACTTAAAGTAAATGCAATAATTTGAATCAAAGTAATTTTGAAAACTGGGATTCAATATGATCAAATGTATAACTTGCCTTGCTATAGCAATGATGATATTATTTTATCTTCAATCTTATACTTGCTTGATCTTCAGCTCCTTCGAACGATTCCGGGACTTTGGCGTCTAACGAGAAAGAAAGCGCAAAATAAACTAAATTCAAAAAGACAAATCAAATAATCTCCAAATTGAAAGATAGATAATGAATTTAGATGAATTTAGGAACTTGAATGGGTTCAATCGGAATTCGAATGGAGAAGATATGGCTCTCGGAAGATTGGAATTCACATAAAATAATGAAAAAGCTCTATAGAATATTCTCAGAATATTCTATTCCAAAAATATTAGAAGAAGAATGAGTGTATGATAGGTGGGACCGACTGGTATTTATGGATTTCTAGAATTAAAATAATTCCAGAAATAAGGTAGAGAGAGTGACAAGTGGGACCAATAAGATAAAAGGATTTTTCAAGAATTAAATTAATTCCCGAAAATAGGATTAGGGGTTGACATGTGGGCCACTGGTCTATGGACCAGGTCCACAGAGATAAGCTAGTCCACGGTAGACCAAGCTCATGAACTAGGGTTTGACCAAGGTTGACTGACATACGGGACCCGCATGTAAGAGAGATAAATAATCTAGGGTTTTAATTAGGAGGATGACATGTGGGGTCTACATGTAAGAGAGAGATAGATATATCTGTATGGATGGCAAAGGGTCCACATGGAAGTGAGAGATAGATATTTGGCTTGAATTAATTTGATGGCAAGTGGGGTCTACTGATCAACAGGGAGAGGAAACGTTACAGAGCAAAGCTTGTGCTGGCTGTTTCCTAACACATGGTGGCTGGAGATGGCACTGAGTTGGCAAGTCAAAAGAATAGAGAAAGGATTATAGATAGAATCAACTAGGAAAGATTTACAGAGAAGAATCAATATAGAGGAATTGGATGGATGAAGCAACAGACCACATAAGACATGCATGTGCGACTGGTTCATGGCGCAAGGAGATGGATGCATGGATTAGCACTGAGATGGGAGCAAGGATTAGGGAAAAGGATTAACATAGGAGAATCAACATAGAGTATGACTAGTAGGGGGAACCAATAGATGAGTATAACACGGATCCACAGAACAAAGGAAGCAACACATGAACCCAACAGAAGAAAAGCACGCACAGTGTACATGCATGAACAGTGTACATGCATGAACAGTGTGCACGGAGTGGCCGGTGGCCGGAGGCGACGCAACAGCGGTGAAGGGGCAAAACAGAAAGGAAACGACGAGCCGGACGCGATGGTGCGATCGGATTTTGGAAAAACTCACCGAGGAAGCGAGCAACACGATGAACACGGTTTGGCTTTAATGGCCGACGGTGCTCCGGCGATCTTCGGGTGAAGTGGATGGGCAAGTGGCGTGAGGGCGATGGCGTGAAGCCAACGCCAGTGACGGTTCGGCCGCAAGCGTCGGACGAAGCGCGATTCGCGGAGAAGAACTTCGATTGGAGCTCAGTTTTACGGAGATTGCGACAAAAATAGATCAGTTTGGAGAAACCAAATAAGGGGATTGGAAGAGGAGATCAAGGCGGACGCGTGGCGCAAACGCTTCGCTTTATATGCATCGTGGAGGAAGATATGGAATTTTGAAGTTTTCAGTTCGTTACGTATACGTTCTAGACTCAGCTGGCTGTTCGGCTGGAGGTTCATGATGAACAGTAAATCGTGGAATGCTGTAGTATGTGGCAGGAGAGAGAAAATGCTAGATTTTCGGAATTAAACTAAAAGGCCGAAAATCAAGGGGGTCAAATAAATAGCAAACAAATCCGAAAAAATCTCAGAAAATATCCAAAAATTCCTTGAAAGACAAGAAAGCCAAATAACATAAATTTTTATTTAATTAATGTTTATATTAGTCAAATTAAATATTTTTAACTTAGGAAAATTCCCAATTAAGCTTTATTAATTCAAATAAAGTTGGTGAAATTTTCTAGGGACCTAAAATACTCAAAGATTTTTGAAAAGCCAAATTTTGGGACGTTACATTCACTATCCCAGAAGCAGACCAGGCACGTGTGGAACGGCAGGCGTTGCAAGCGATGTGTCACGCGTGGAGGACCTTCAAGAGCACACTTGTCACGAAGTACGTGAACACGGGTCGGACGCCCTTCACGAAGTATCAATTCTTGTCACGGGAAATATGGGACGCCTTTGTGGCTATGAAGACGATGGCCGAATTTCAGGAGTAAAGTGCGGCGCACAAAGCTCTCTAGGCACAAAACACTCACCCTAACAGACTTAGCACTGCTGGGTACGCGGGTAAAGCTCCAGAATGGGCGACGGAGGACCAGAACACAACCGGGCCATTTCCTGGGATCACAGATGAGCATGCCTAAGTGGTTAGGCGAGGCAAAGTCTCGTCTTGAGCGCAAAGATCTCTTTTGCAAACCCGACGAGACGAGCGGTGTCGATGTCCGTAAATATATCGAACTATCTATGACGAGAATCTAAATAATCCTCATTTATTTACTCCATAATCAAGAAATATGACGTCATAAGACATACCCCTTAAAATATCAAAAGGGAAGAACTAGTCGAGAGTCGTAGGCTGCCCTACGACTACCCACGTAAATAGCTCTTCTACGACCATGGTGTAATCCCTAAGACTACCCCCTGGTCGTAAGCTCTTCTACGACCATGGTATAATCGCTACGACTACTACCTAGTCGTAAGCTCTTCTACGACTATGGTACGATCGTTACGAGTATGTCTGGTCGTAAGTTTTTCTACGACCAGGCCTGCTACAGGTTCCTCACGACTTACTGGACCCACCCGTTTGACGGCCCATTAAACAGTGAGAATCTAAGCAGTCAAAATACGCAGTTATCTCTGACATAACTGTAGATAATTCCCACTATCTCTCGATCGTAATCGATTGACAGATGGGAGGTTACTACTCCGGTAATTACTCTCATTATTACATAATAATGAGCGGCTAATTAGCCTAGAAGGACAACGTCCACTATTGCTTAATATAAATAGGTATCTGTTAGAGGTAGGAGAAGGAGAGAGGCTGACAGAGAAGAAACAGAGCCTTTTCTGGAGAACAGTTAGGAAAATCCTTATTCTATTGTAATCCAAAGAGAAAATACAAGATACACAGGAGTAGGGTTGTTATTCTCACCGGAGAAGGCCCGAACCTGTATAAAATTCCCCGTGTCTTCTTCGTCTGTGTGATCAATTGTGGAGACCCCCCGAATCAAACAATCTCCAGATGCCAGTTCTAAGGAGGTCCTAGCCGTAAGCGATAAGGAGCCACGCAACCCCAAGCAAAATCTCGATCGAGGTAAAGGTAAACACCAAGATCAGAGAAACGACAAACCCAGGTGGTGTCCTTTTCATAAAAAGAAGGGCATGACCTTAGAATCGCCGAGTTTTCTTACGAAACTCGAGGACTATTATTCGGCAAGGGCCACTTCCTATTCTTGAGCAATTGGGCCAAACCGGTGGACAAAAGGAGTCGGACGATGAGGAGATGCCGTTCTAGGACTGCGGCACACCATTGATCACATCTATGGGGTCTTGACATACGAATCACGAAGACACCAAAGCGATCGAGCGTGAGGTAAACACAATCGACTCCTCTTGTCAATAAATTACCAAAGTGGTGGAAGTCACCCTTGCTTTCGAGAAGGTGATTGTCCGATACCTTCGACTAGACCAGGTCGATTTCTGATTGTGGTCGAACCCACCATCAACAATTGTCGAGTTAATCGAGTTTTAGTTGATGGTGGAAGCTCGTTAAATATACTGTTTACGAGTACCCTGGACGAGATGCAAGTACCCAGGACAAAGGTAAGACCGGTACGATATTCATTTCATAGAATCGTACCGGGGTCTTCGGCCAAACCCATTGGCCAAGTCTCTCTTCCTTTAACGTTTGGATCACCAAGCAATTTCAGGACAAAGAAGGTCTCTTTTGACGTAGTCGATTTCGATACGGCATATAACGCCATACTCGGACGACCTACTCTGGCAAAATTTTTGATAGCTACTCACTATGGGTACCAATGTCTTAAGATGCCAAGTCCCAAAGGAGTGATCACAATATATTGTGACAAGAAGATGGCGCATTCCTGCGACCGTCATTCCCTTGAGATGGTTGGACAACTACCAACTCGAGACAAAAGTCAGCCTTCGACTAGCAAGTCGAAGCCTAAAGCTGCACCTAAGCCGAACGACCAGGTCAAAGAGGTTCCTCTGGATGCAGAGGAGCCCTCGAAGACTGTTCGCATTGGGGATTCTTCGGACCTAAATAGGAAGACGCCCTCATCACCTTCCTCCGAACAACGCGATGTCTTTGCGTGGCAAGCATCCGACATGCGAGTCCCAAGGAATGTGATCGAGCACAGCTAGCTTTACGGCCGATAAACTACCCGTAAAACAAAAGTTACGAGATTTGCCTGATCGACGAGATGCTATTAGGTCGAATTGGACAAGTTGCTTAAAGCGAGACTTTATAAGAGAAGTCAACCACCCAGAGTGGTTGGCTAACCCTGTAATGGTTAGAAAGTCTAACGGCAAATGGTGTATGTGCGTAGACTTTCGATCTTAATAAAGCTTGTCCAAAGATGATTTCCCTTTACCTCGCATCGATCACCGGTTGACTCTCTGCGGGATGTGAAATGTTGAGTTTTCTAGATGCATACTCTGGTTATCATCAGATTAGTATGCATCGAGAAGATGAAGAAAAGACCTCATTTATTACACCGTTTGGAGTATTTTGCTATGTCAAAATGCCATTCGGTCTAAAAAATGCTGGAGCTTCTTTTCAACGTTTGATGCAAGCGACTTTCGCTCCTCAACTAGGCGAAATTTGGAAGCCTATGTTGATGACCTAGTCGTAAAGCACCAAGCGACTTCGAACATATCACAGACTTGCAGGAGACTTTCGACAACCTCAGAAAACACCAATTGAAACTAAATCACGAGAAGTGTGTGTTGGGGTCTCTTGGGAAAATTGCTTGGATTCCTGGTTTCTGAACGAGGAATCGAAGCAAATCCCGAAAAGATCAAAGCCATCACTCAGATGCGCCCCCCGACCACGAAAAAAGAAGTCCAGAAACTCACAGGGTGCATGGCGGCGTTAAGTCGTTTCATAGCACGACTGGGAGAAAAAGGACTGCCTTTCTTCAAACTTCTAAGGAAACATGAAGGTTTTGAATGGTCAGAAGAGGCTAACTTAGCCTTCGAGGAGGTCAAGAGGTATCTTACGAGTGCTCCTGTCCTAGTTTCCCCGAAGCTAGGAGAGACGCTCTTAATTTACCTAGCTGCCACGCCACAGGCAGTGAGCGCGATCTTTGGTCGTAGAACGTGAGAACATACAACGACCAGTGTACTACGTGAGTGAGGTTTTGCACGGACCTAAGGAGCGTTACCCTCAGGTTCAAAAACTTCTTTATGCCCTCCTCATGTCTTCGAGGAAACTGCGGCATTATTTTCAGACGCACAAACTAGCTGTGCCATCTGAGTTTCCCTGGGAGCGATCCTCGAATAGGAAACAATGGGGCGCATGGCAAAATGGTCAGTCGAACTTGGGCGTTCGACATCCATTTCGTGTCCCGAACGGCCGTTAAATCCCAGATCTTGGCAGACTTTGTCGCCGAATGGACAAATCCTGAACCTGTTCAGGATCCCCAGTACGATTCCCACGATCAGTGGATGATGTACTTTGACGGGTCATTTACGATAAATGGCTCGGGAGCTGTGGTGGTCCTGGAATCTCCTACCGGAGAAACCTTAAAGTATGCCATACAATTAAACTTTCAGGCCACTAATAACGTGGCAGAGTACGAAGGTTTGCTAGCTGGCATACGAGTTGTGAAAGCACTCTCGATTCGACGATTGCTCGTAAGAGGAGACTCTCAGCTAGTCGTGAATCAAGTCGGAAAGGAGTACCAGTGCTCCAATTCGACCATGTCCCGGTACCTATCGGAAGTACGAAAGTTAGAGAAACACTTTTTGGGCTTTGAGGTACAATTTATCCCCCGAAAGGATAATTTCCTCGCGGACCAACTAGCTCGTCTAGCTTCCTCCCGATCCGTAGTACCGAAAGGGGTGTTCTTGGAACAACTTCAGAAACCATCCATAGTCGACGAACTGGAGACACCTTCTATAGAAACAGCCTCTCTAGAGTACGAAGATACATGGATGGCACCCATTTATGAGTATCTTCACGCGGGTTCCTTACCCGATGACGATCTAGAATCAGATCGATTATCCCGAAAAGCCAAAATGTATACTTTGGTCGAAGGTGTTATTTATAAAAGAGGAACCCAAGGGGTGCTCATGCGATGTATTCCGCAAAGCGAAGGATTAAAACTCCTTCACGACATTCACGGAGGGATCTGTGGAACTCACGCTTCCTACAGAACACTGGTCGGTAAAGCTTTTCGCCAAGGTTTTATTGTATGACCCTCTCGATGCCAAGGAGATGGTTAAAAATGTGTATAGTGCGGTTTCATAGCCAGCAAATACACGGCCACTCGAGCGTTGCAAACAATTCCTCTGTCATGGCCTTTTGCAACTTGGGGTCTTGATATCCTAGGACCGTTACCCGAGCTCCAAGAGGTTTGAGTTCTGTTTGTGGCTATTGATACATTCACAAAATGGATCGGCCAACCCGTGGATTTGGGATAACAGCAAGCGACAAAGCGGTTCATGATGAGATGCGTGATCACTCGATTCGAGTACCAAGTCGAATTATCACGGATAACGGTAAACAATTCACAAGCGCAAAATTTCAGAATTTTGCGGCGAGTTGGGAACTCGTTTGTGTTACGCCTCGTCGCTCACCCCCAAAGCAATGGAGCGATCGAGAGCGAATGGCGGATAATGAAGGGAATCAAGACCCGAGTCTTCGATCGGTGGTAAAGCGCTGGGGCTTGGGTGCAGAATTACCTTTAGTATTATGGGCAATTAAATGCGACGACTAGCCGAGCTACGGAGAAACACCTTTCTTTCTAGTTTTGGTGCCGAAGCCATGCTTCCTCCGAAATTAAGATCAGGTCGAAAAGAGTCGACAAGTTTCACGACTCGTCTCAAGAACATCTTCGAGCGAGCGACATCAACTCCGCTCGAAGAACAGAGGAACAAAGCTTTATTCCGTTCGCGGTCTACCAACAAGCCTGCGCGAGATACTATGATCGTAGGTCCAACCTCGCAGACCTCATTGCGGTGATTTGGTATTGAGACTTATCAATCCCGGTCTAATCGGAACAAACTTTCCCCAAGTGGGAAGGTCCTTACAACGTGGTCGAAGTAACGCGTCCAGGATCGGTACGACTTGCAATGGAAGACGGCCGTGTTCTCTCAAATTCTTGGAACATTGACCAGTTACGCAAATTTTATGTGTAACAAACTTCAACGGCAATAAAATAACAGGTTTTCCCTATCTTTTTTGTCTATTTTGAATCTCGCTTTTATTTTTCGACCATTTTTTTTCTCTCATCCTTCCTGTACAATGGTTAGCAAAAGGACGATACATTTAGTCGAAGTCTCTCCTCTCTGCATGTGGTTACGCTTGCATTGGAAGGAGCTTCCTAATATCGTTTCGTTCTTAAACAATCGATACAAAGCTTATTGAGCTCGAAAAAATGGTCGAAAGTTGTTGTTTAATTCATATCACCTTAGCTTATTTGAAAAATAACCGAGAAGAGTAACCTTTTCTTTGAGATGCATTCGGCTACCTTTTCAAATAACTTGATTAGTTTTACTGGTCGAAGGAAGAAACACACTTAGTCGAAGCCTCTCCTGTCTGCACGTGGTTCTGCCCACTAGATGGAACTTCCTAATGTCGTTCTGTTTCCTACTTTTGCTGCCAGCACAACTAAGTCAGGAAGACTGAATGTAGCCGAATGAATCCTTAAGGTACTCGAGAAGCTTGTTTCGCCCTAGTCGTCATTATCGAGTTAATTAATCTGGCCGGAGATGGTAACATCACCTAGTCGAAGCCTTTTTTTCTCTGCACGTGGTCCTGCCCACTAGAGGGAACTTCCTAGCGTCGATCTGTTTCTACTCTTTCGACTAGTGCAAACAAGTCGATATTTGACAATTCTAAGACGAACAAACCTCTCTATTTTTTCAGAACCCTTTCTTTACTACTTACCCAGTTTATTGAAAATAAACTAAGTAAGTAGCCGGGGGCTAGGATAAAGTTATAAACATAACTTCATTTCTTAGTCTATTTTTTTTCTAAAGATATCATCCTACGAGTTACTAACTACTCTATGAGATGATTTGCAGGAAAGATACGGAAGGAAGGAGGAATCGCTCATATCTGGTCTAACTATTTCTTCTTTTATCTTACGAGTTACTATTTACTCTACAAGATAAATTGCAGGAAAAATGATCATATATTTATGCGTCACCACCAAAAAAGACTTGCTTATACAAGAATATACTACAAGACTACTCTATCTAGGGAGATTCTATCTGCATCTCCTCCGCGACCTTCTCGCCAACCGACTGCATCTCTTCGATCAGCTTCTCGGCTTCAGATTCGGTGCGATCAAGTCGGCTTCAACAGAATGAAGATTAAGGTTAGGATCGCGGGCCTTGAGTTTTGCTAAAACAAAACTCACAGCTCCTTTGACCGCTTCCCTTATTGAATTGTTCGGTTGGCCTTGAGTAGATATCATCTCGTTGAGTACCGACTTGTTCCCCAATGGCACTCGTATGGCGGCCATCGTGTCGTCACGAGGACAACCCTCCGACACGAAGCCCATCGAGTACATTGTTCGAAGTGAGATATTATCTTGAAGATTGATCTTCATTGATTTTGTCTCCTCCTGGGAATAAGTCGAAGCCTCATGGAGTCGCTTTATTTGATCAATCGATCCGATAAGAGCGAGGATTGAATAAGAAAACGATTCTATGAGAAGATAGAATGAATAAATAGCGGTAAAAGTTCTACTTACCAGCTAATTGAGAACCCAAGTTCTCAATCTCTTGGTCTTTCTCCTTCGCGATCCGGGAGATTTCGCGGACAACAGAGGTCTTCTCATTAACCTCAGTCCGGAGAGCCCCCATATTGGCTTGAAGGGTCTTATTTTCGACTTCTTTTTCTATAAAAGAATAAGAGGTCAAAAAGCAAAGGGATGCAGAAACCAAGATCAGAAGCAGTCGTAGTAATACGTACTATTTATTTCTTCCTGCAACTGTTTAGCTGCAGAGTTAGCCTCCTGAAGCTTCTTCAGGAGGTCAGTGACTTTGTCCCTTAGCTTCTTTGACTCGGCTTTTTCAAAGTCGAGCGAATCAGCCAAGGTCTTTTCGTCGCTCTTAAACCTGTAAAGATAAAAGAGCAGACATGAAAACAAGTGGTCATAAGCATTTCTATGACCAATGGGTAGTCGTAAGTTATTCTACGACCACCCCCTAGTCGTAAGTCCTTTCTACAACTAGTATAAGTTGTAAGCTTTTCTACGACAACCGGTTACGAGTGTTGAATAAATCAAAACGATTATAATCAGTCACTCACCACCTCTCTGCTTGTTCGCAGAGTGTTGCCTTTTCTTGTCGAAGCTTGACAAGTTGCCGATTGTACTCGCAAATCGTAGCAATTTGCTCAACGACTCTCTGAAAAAGAGAGAAACGATAAGATAAAGAGATAAAACCCTAAGTGAGTATCGATAAATACTTACGTTCATGTTTGACCAAGCAAACATGGAGACTATTCGTGATGGATCCTTCAGCCCATCCATCTCCTCGACTCGCTTCCACCATACCCCATTCAAGTCGTTCATTGTCAAATACGTCTCCGCAATTGACAATGCTCTTTGGGTGGGAACTCGATCAGCGGAGCGGTAGGCGGAAGATCCTACGATGGAGTCGGGGCCAAAGAAGTCGAGCAAAGTTGAAATACTCCTCTTCCTCTGACTCTGTGACGTGAACTCCACCTAGAGGGCCGGAGGGAACATCCTCAACGACCTCCTTGCCGGCACGGCGGTCAGCGCTATCGCCGCCGTCTGTCTCCGGTGCCTCCCTCGAGGCTTGTGTGGCCTCCATCACAGTCCCTACGACAGCTCCAGATGTCGTAGCGACTTCAACATGATCGGCCTTCGCAGCGACTTCAGCAACTGCAGCCTCTTCTGCAGCAGGGACAATAGCTAGATCTTCAGCTACTGTCATTGTCGCACCCCCTTCGGTTGAAGGGGTGATAACAGGTTCCTCTATGAGAGTTCCCCGAAGTGAAGACGCGGTGAGAATCGCAAAGCGCAACAATAAGTCAACAAATAAAACAGTAAGTAGTCATTACACTTATGTGTTTTATTTTACATACCTCTGCACGCTGGATCTAACCCGAAATTTGGGAGCAACCTTCCCAACGGAAGATTTCTTCGACTTCTTCTCAACCACCATTGGTTGAGATGTACTCGGGGCAACAGGAGTCACCTCCTCCCGACTTCCCGGGTGGACGAGATCAGTCTCGACCACCCTGAGAATGCTGCTTCCCCCGGCTTCAGATTCCCCCGGAGCAGCAGTTTCCTTCACAAAAGACATGAACTCCCTCCAGTTCTCCTTTTCTTGCTGTCTAACAAAGCCGCGAGAAGCCGAAACTGTGAAGGACTTGTCATCGTAATAGAAAGGTACCTTAACTTTGGGGACCTTGCGCTTAAGGGCAAGAGCCTCTTCTTCTGCTCTCTTCTTTGCCGCGGCTAGATTTGCGGCAAACTTAGCAAAAGGAGCAGGAGGAGCAGAACTCGAACCCCCCTTGTCACCGACTTTTACCAGTCGGCGCTTCTTAGATGGAGGACTTGACGACTCGTCTCGCGATCGCCCCACAACCACCAACTCGACTTCCTCGTCGTCTCGGCGGTTCTCCATGCCAACTTTCTGTTGAAGAAGGAGAAAAATGGTCTGTATGATCAACTCAAAAATCGTAAGTATTTCTACGACATTATCTAATCGTAAGTTATTCTACGATTACGTTAAGTCGTAAGTTTTTCTACGATATTGTCTAATCGTAAGTTATTCTACGATTACATCCGGTCGTAAGTTTTTCTACGATCAGTACCCAGTCGTAAGTTTTTCTGCGACAAATCAGCTAGTCGTATACTATTCTACGACAATAAAACACCTAAAGGCAGAGTCGTTTGATTACCTTTAGGCGCCTTTCTTTCTCCTCTGTGGTGAAAACCGCGAGGATTTGAGGGGCCGCCATATTCGCCGGATGCTTCTCGCAGATGAGCCTGACATGTGCGTCAACCTCCGCCTGCGAAAGATCTGGGAATATGGACAATACGATTAAACAGGCTAAATCAGGGTTAACCAAGGATAAAACCAAAAGAGTAAGTCTTTCTACTCACCGTCCTTGTAGTCCCTGGTTGGGTCGTCCTTTCCTGAGTACCTCCACATGGGAGGGACCCTTGTCTTCAAAGGACTAATCCGGCGCGTGATGAAGTCCTTCACCACGTGCCAACCGGTGAGCCCCTCCGACTTCAAGTCTTTGATAGCTTGAATATAGGAGGCTATCCGGTCGAGATTACTGGGAGTCGAGTACCAGGAAGAAGATCGCTCGGCGGCCTGTCCAACGAACGAGAGGCTATCTTCCTGGGTAACCTCCCAATAGAACCACCTCTTCTTCCAACCCGGCCATGACGACCGGGTAAACATCTAAATATACTCCTTCGACTTGTTGTCGTGGAGCTTGGACCATGACTACAATGATCCGGCTTGACGAGCCATTCCATAATAATACTGGAACAGCTCGAGGTCCGCCGGAATCCCTAGGTAGGCCTCACACAAGTACACGAATACACTTAACATTGTGATGGAATTAGGACCAAGGTTCACTAATTCCACCCCGAAGTGCTCGAGTACGAGTGTGAGGAAGGGGTGAGCAGGCAATCGAAGGCTACACTCACAGTAAGCCTGGAAGACGGGAATTTGGCCTACCTCTCCCGAAGGCCAATGTTGCCCATTCGCCGCAATCCAAGTCACGAGAAGACCCTCGGGGATCTTCTCGGTGGCGACGAAAGCAGTCATTTTTGCATCGTCCATCTCCGACATGGCCCATTCAGAGACAATCCTGGCCATTTTTTCTCTCAAGAACGAGAAGATTTAAGGTTGGAAAAGCTTCAAGAAAATGTACGGAGTCACCGGCGGCAGAAGAAACAAGAAGGCAATAGACTGTTGGGTAAAAAGGTAAGAACCCTAAGTTCTTCCCCTGCGGCCCATTTTATAACCACACAGTTGAAACGAAACGTTGCGAAATCCCAACAGTCGCCACCGCTTTGGGAATTGCTTCAACGGACAGGCTTTTTACCTGCCCTATGGAAAGTCCCAAGACACCTTTTCGCACCTCAAGTGAAATTACCATCTTGACCCTCGGGTCAAGTGAAAGACCAACCGGAAAACCTTATTTCCGGTTTTAAGGCTACGACGGCTTCGAAGTCGTAAGACATCTCGTAGTCGTAACAACCTTAAACAAATTACCTCGATCAAGCATATTCCTGATCGAGAGAAACAAGGGTTGAAGAGTTTTTCCTTCAACGTTTTCCTAACGACCCCTTAATGGTTAAAGGATAGTCTACGACCCTTCACTCAAGTAAGTTATTTTCACTTGAAGCTGGGGGGCTAGATGACGAGGATCTAAATAATCCTCATTTATTTACTCCATAATCAAGAAATATGACGTCATAAGATATACCCCTTAAAATATCAAAATGGAAGAACTAGTCAGGAAGTCGTAGGCTACCCTACGACTACCCCCTGGTCGTAAGCTCTTCTACGACCATGGTATAATCGCTACGACTACTACCTAGTCGTAAGCTCTTCTACGACTATGGTACGATCGTTACGAGTATGTCCGGTCGTAAGTTTTCTCGACCGGGCACGCTACGGGTTCCTCACGACTTCATGGACCCACCCGTTTGACGGCCCATTAAGCGGTGAGAATCTAAGCGATCAAAATACGCGATTATCTCGACATAGCGTAGATAATTCCCACTATCTCGATCGTGGCGATTGACAGCATGGGGAGGTTACTACTCCGGTAATTACTCTCATTATTACATAATAATGAGCGACTAATTAGCCTAGAAGGACAATGTCCACTATTGCTTAATATAAATAGGTATCTGTTAGAGGTAGGAGAAGGAGAGAGGCTGACAGAGAAGAAACATAGCCTTTTCTGGAGAACAGTTAGGAAAATCCTTATTCGATTGTAATCCAAAGAGCAAATACAAGATACACAGGAGTAGAGTTGTTATTCTCACCGGAGAAGGCCCGAACTTGTATAAAAATCCCCGTGTCTTCTTCGTTTGTGTGATCAATTGTGGAGACCCCCCGAATCAAACAATCTTTACGTAAGATCGGTTCTAAAACACCGACAATCTAGTTGTAAATAAGTCCATAACTTCATAGTGTCTATAATAACATGATGATCTTTTTGCAGCATACATTGACTACCGAATCTTCCCAAGGCTCCTTCCAAGCAGATAGGGAGAAATATATACTATCTGCGGCCTTGGGAAACAAGGAGCATCCGGGTCGTACGTGAGGCATGGGGGTTTACGTACCTTGGGGTGATGGATTCTGACATGACTCCGACACGTATAGGAGTAGGAAGAGATCTAAGGCCGAGCACAACGCCTGGTTGGAATAGGTGCTTATTGCAAAATTTCAAAGACAAATAATAAGATTGCAGGATCAAATGAATCAACTCCTGAGCCAGTTGCAAGCCGCCCCCATCATTTTGGGAGTCAGTCCCCATCAACATCGTAGTAGCATCGCGTCCACTCCAAATTCTGAATATGACAATGTCTAATTACCGATAGACAACATCAAGGTAATGTATATCTCTAGAATGCACCTACGATAGACCCGTAAGATGCTTTAGCTAATTGTGTATCGTTTTGTAGGAGCCAACGCCCTACAAGCTCCAAGTGAGGATGGTTGGGTCCATTTCTATTGAGGTTGGGCGGGGGATGGTGTATCCATACTAGGAAGCGGCAGTGCAGCACGGTGCCTAGCTGGCACAGGGTTACGCTAGGGTCCAGGTGGACATGCTACATGACAATTTCATGGTTGTCCCACTGGAGATTCGCCCGAACGAAAACATCAGAACACTAGGGGATGCTATGCATACTTTTATCTAGTGACCCAAAAAGGACATCGCCCTAGACCCACTAGTGCCGTGATCTCGACACAGCCATTCCTCTCCAACGGGACCCTCGATGACTCTACCTCATCCTTCATCTCAGAAGGCCACCTCATCGGTTCCTGTGGAGAAGACACCGAAGGAACAAGAAAAACGTGTCGCCATATCGGTTCCCGTGGAGAAGACACCGAAGGAACAACAAAAGTGTGCCACCATATCGATTCTCGAGTCGTCTTGCAGGAAGACGTGTAGCGGGCTGGTTGTTAAGGCCAAATCAAAATCGATGAACATTAAGGCGTCTCCCAAGCCCTCGAAATACTCCATCGGAAGTCCGTTGGCCACCGACACAGTATTAGGCCGCGCTGGAGTAGGTTGTCAGGCTTTGCATGTCTGGTACATGCAGAAGACCAAAGAGAAGGGGTGTGATACTGAAATCACCATCAGATACAAGGATGAGCATTTCTTCAATGGGGCAGGCCACTTCGTCGTGGGCTTCAACGACTTATACGACCTATTAAACCTCACTACCCTCGACGCCTCATTTCTACAATGTTGGACACTGTAAGTATGTACAATCAAGTTCTACATTCATGTAATACCGATAAATATCACAACTCATTGCTTATGTATAGATACATGATGAAAAAAGCCGAGGAATGGTCTGAACCGATAGGTTTCCTCAACCCACACGTGGTCTCTATGTAAACCATCGAACAAGATGCATCATTTGTCGAGAAATACATAACGACGGCATTGCTTCATCAGGACAACAAGGAGTACATAGTGGTGCCCTACAACTAGGGGTAAGTACTTCACTACTTGCTATATAAATTTCATTTGTAATTTATAATTTCATTTGTGGTGTCGGGGGCCTGCTCGTGCACCGACCCGTGGAGCAGTGATGTCCAAGCTCTGCTCCCCCTTATCTTCTTGCTTGGCTCTGCTTCTCATTTCTAAGAGGTAAAGACAAGAGAAGCACGGTTCTACGGCAGCGAAAGTAGCGCCACCGGATGCCACGCTGCCTGAGTCGGCGCGTTGTCGGAGTTATGGGAGCCATGCAGCCGTGCCTCCCCGTCGTTTTGAAAATGTCTTGAGTTTAAATTTTCTTGAGTTAAAAGTTCTCAAGTTGAAATTTTCTCAAGTAGAAATCTCCCAATTTGAAACTCGTTAAGCTCGATAGCAGGGGCTGAGGGGAAGAGGCCAAGGTGCCGGTGTGGTGGAGCGGCTGGTGCGGTTCAACGTGGATGAGACACGGTTCAACGTGGATGACTTGCTTGATCTCACAAGGAAACCTTTTGCACATCATTCATGGCTCCTCTTGATGTGCACCTTCAATCACATATTTCCCAATTTACTGGGCCAAGCTTGACCATATTTGTCATGTCAGTATGATCCGATTCTATGGAACAGTTTAGCACGTGGCTCCTCTTCCATCTTAAACACACAAAAGTTGAAAACAATGGAGCTACTCTTAGTAGCCTCTCTTTACTCGTGTTCATTTATGAATCGACCATACATGATTGATGACTCATTGGAGAGATTGATATCATGTACAGAGATTCTTTTACCATGTCTTATCTAATGGCGGGCTTAATTTCTAGTAGAACGGCTCGAATTACTACTTTTAGTCTTTTACCGTGTCTAGTTCATGTGCACAGCTAGCTTGTTCCAAATGTTCGGTGTACAATGCAACAAGCTAACTTGCTAAATTGGCCACGAAACCCTTCGGTAAATATTCGCAAAAGATTCAGCCGGTAGCGAAAAACACGCGTATATATAAATATGTTAAATTCATGGCTTCACACTTGTGTATCTACAGTATAGTTTTCTTACCAATTTACTGAACTCTGGTTTTACTCGAATCTGTATGTCAAACAAAATGCCCTGTTTATTGTTGAGTTAGAGTGTGATACGAATGAAGTTTGAATGTGATACGAATTTTATTTCCTACTCCAACTCATAGTTCTACTCATACATGAAGTCTTTTTTGTACCACTATAAATACATTCCTATAGTACATAGGGAAGATCAATAGTTTCATTATAAATATTTCCTTGTACAGTGGCATTGTTTTCCAATGCAATACTTTACTACATATTTATCTTCTACTTCTTCTCAATTATTGCTTAATGTTAACCATTGCGACATCAACACTCATACACATGCAACCATCGCTGATCCGAGCTGGGGACACATGTCACGCTCTCTCCGGTGACCCCGGCCATATTCCATACGGCTGTGTCATCTCTACTCCAAGCTTTTTGCTCATTTGCCTCTGTACGCCCGCACTTCTATTTGTACAGGTGCATGATGTTATACACGCTCGACGTCCTCTTCTCTCTTTTGGATCGCTTCTCTTCTTCGATATTGGCCAACTCAACTTTGTGACTTTCTCACTATCGATCCCTCTCAGCTGCTACCCCTTCTAATGCAATACATTATCAAATAGCTAGTTCTCTTCTATTTCTCTCAAATTATTACTTAATGCTAACCATTGCGACATCAATACACATACACATGCAATTGTCGCTGATCCCAGCTGAGGACACATGTCACGCTCTCTCCGGTGACCCCGAACATATTCCCAACAGCTGCACCATCTTTACTCCAAGTTTTTTTTCTCCTTTGCCTCTATACGCCCGCGCTTCTATTCGTACGGATGCATGATGTTATACATGCTCGACGCCCTCTTCTTTCGTGTCGGTTGCTCCTCTTCTTCGACGCTGGCCAATTGAACGTTGTTGCTTCCTCACTAACCATGGTGACCTCCTATCTAAACCAATGTCGCCATGTCTACTTTACTTGTTGTCTAACGATATAGAGAATATTTTTGCCATCGCCGGGGACGACGTGTCCCTCACTAATGATGGCACACTCCTAGCTACCCTATGACCCTATATCGTCCATAGCTCGTCTTTAATGCAAAGATTCATCTCCTCTCTGTCAAGGCTTCCCCATCATTGAGCTTCTTTGCCCATTACCTTCTTTAACAACGCTGACGCTCACCACTTGTCATCGCGGCCCTTAGCTCCTTCAACACTAGACTTTCTCTTCAATGGCTCCGGCAAGTAGCACGATATTGTCATCATTTCCATCGTCACCGCCTCGGCTCTTCGCTTCCCCGTGGGTTAATGTCTTCTTGTATGACATAGATCATGTCATTGCACTCTTTCATGGTCTCTTTCGACATTATTTGTGTCATTCTCATTATAACTTGTATTTTTTAATTAAAATTTTAGTTATTTTTTATTTTTATTCCATAGGAAGTAACAATAGAAACACATGACCTTAAGAGCGAACGTGATGGCTTCTTTTGTGTCTCCTTCGACACCATTCGTGTCATTCTTGTTATAACTTTTATTTTTTATGCAACATTTCTGTTATTTTTATTCCACACAAACCAAATAGCTAAATTTATTTAATTTATTCTGAATTTTAGCTATTTTGTAATTTGTATGGAAATTAAATTGCAAATTTTATTTTATTTTTAATTCCTAATTTCAGTTCTTTTCTTGGAATCCGTATCCAAATCTAATTGCTATTTTTTCTTTAATTTTACTTCCGAATTACAGTTATTTTTGTATTTTACTTTGGAATTCATATTGAAATTAAATTAATAATTTTAATTTTATGTTTATTCCGAATTTCAGTTATTTTTTGGTTTGATTTTATATACAAATATAATTTCCAATTGTTGTTTAATTTTTATTCCGAATTATATTTATTGAAATTCGTATCGAAATCAAATTGATAATTTGATATATTTTTTTACTCCTAATTTCAGTTTTTTTTGTTGGATTTCGTACACAAATCTAATTTCCAATTTTGATTATTTTTTATTATGAATCTTAATTATTTATGGATTTTACTTATAAATTTGTATGGAAACCAACTTGCTAATTTTATTTTATTTTTTTCCAAATTTCTGTTTAATTGTACTTGGCGTTGACTCTTTTACTTGGGAATTCGGGAGTGGAAGGTCCATACTTTATTAGGAAATTTCATTAGAACTTTTTAAAGAGTACTAAACAGAAATAGAAATAGGTACATAGAAAGACCAGGAAGGGAACGTGGGTATTGGGGCAGCACACGCAGGTGCTACCGCGAAAGGCGAACATCCGTGCTTAAAAGCAAAACTTAAAGGCAAGGAAAATTAATTTTCAGAAAATCAGGGCCAGCTAGGAGGCCATTTCTTCCTTCTTTTTTTTGCCTAAAAAAGGCGTAGATTTTTTCTTTCGTTTTACCTATTAACTTCACTGATTAACGTAGTAATTTCTACCACTTAAGAGTGAATGTGATAGCTTCTTTTTCTATATTTTAATAATATAATAGATACCAGCCCAATCACATTCTTTATGTAAAGTTATCCCCTGGAACAAAAGCTTAGTGCGTACTGATCAAACACATGAATAAATGATTGCAAAAATTTCTAAAGCAGTAACAGAACATTATGCGGTTCAAGTGTCTGATATGTTCTCATTACGTGGAATCAAATGTATGATCGGAACAATATAGAAGCCTCCTGTTCTTGAAACAAAAAAACGAGTGGATAATATACAAACCTTGTACACGGAACAAAAAAACTTCAAAGCAACAAAAAGATTGAGCACTCTGCTGCACAAAGAGAGAGCTCGTGGTTTCAAGTCCACTCAATGCATCCGGAAGATAGTGCTGACAAATATGGAGCCAACAGCACAATGAGTAACTTCGAACATTGGAATGAGTAACTTGATTAACTTCAGCAACAATTGTCATCTGAAACAATTGAACAGGCAAATCTGGACGGCAAATCTCATTTCAGGTCAGCTCAGCCTCCCGTCCTGACGATCTGACAAATGAGCAGACAACAATCTACTTCAAACATAATAAAACCAGTTTAAAAAAAGAGAAGTTTTACGGTACATTCTCCTAGTAATATATGACGGTAATATAAATCAAATCTGACCATTGATTTGTTAATGACACGATAAAATTTTCTTTATATTTATAATTTTTCGTGATGGTATTATAGACTTTTTCAACTATGGTTGAAAATATTACTCTTGTAGCATATGATCCTCACATGGGTAATTACAATTCTACCACATCGGGATTTACTACCCATACTACTAGATGTAGTATCACTAAATCCTTACTAACCTGAACCATTGGGTCAAAGAAAATGAACACTCTGTATTAAATTGAGTGTACCGTACCGAAACTTAAAAAAGGCGAAAGTCACTAGTGTCATAAGAAGAATACGGTCATAAGAAGGAACCGAAAGTCAATAGTGTCATAAGAAGAGTATGGTCAGATGAGCAGTATCTTTGCTTGGTTAAGCCGACGGCGAAGAAAAAAAGAGTAAATCTCATGTACAACATTCTCTAGTTGATATTTAACAGCATAGATGAGCATCTGGGATGATTGGATGAGCTTATAATTAATAATACCTTAATTGGACACAGCAGATGTAGATGCAGAACTTGGCCGGGCTTCCCATATACGGTATCACTCGATTCTTGGCGTGGGACGGTTGGGAAGTAGACTCGCCACATTCTTGATGGAAGCCTCACATGCCTCCACCTCTTCATCCGTCGCACCCCAGGAATGAATCCGGACATTGAGTTTCCTGAGGGCAGAGAGATGGTGGATTCCAAGGCCACATGCAGATTGCACCTCACGTACTACGATCGAAAACGCGAGTTCTTCGAGCTCTGGCATGGCTCCATCTTCGAACATCGGACCCATGTTGGAAACCCACAAGCCGAAGTACTTCAGACGTTGGAATCTGCCGTTGCATACGACGAGCCTTTCTTTGGGGCCATCTGCTTTTGAACGTAAATCCAGTTTTAGCAAGGCGGGCAAGTCCCCGAGGATCTGGAAGGTTTCCTGAGTCACTTGATCAACCCAGATTTCTAGGAGGATGAGGTTGGTCAATGAGGCCATCCACTCTGGAATCCCTTCGAGATAATCCCAGAGGACTAATTTCCGCAGGAGATGAGCACGTGGGGACCATGAACCCAAACGGAAGCCTTCAGTAGAATCAAGACGACCTACGTTGACGTACAAACATCTAAGGTTTGAACTACCGAGTTTGCCAAGTGACGAAGCCAAGATATCTGCGTACGTATCACGGTGTGAGACACCAACGCACCAACGTAGGTGAAGAGTTCTCAATTTGGTCAAATTGCCCAACTCCTGCAAAGAATTTATTGAGCTTTCGTCGTTCACAACTACATCTGACAGTTCCTCCAGAGCTTGCATGTTACCCACCCCAGCTGGCAATTTTACTCGACCAAGTAACCGTTTCAACCGTCTCAGCTTAACAATGCTTGCCGGCAATTCTTCTTTACACCATACATCCAATGTTTCCAAATACTGTAGCTCACCTATTTGTTCTGGAAGATTTATTTTATTTTCATGTAATTTTGGAAGATTTTCGATGCTCTGTACTGAAATCCGTAGGTACCTCAACTGAAATAGCTTCCCAATATTTCTGAGATCATAATTTTCCAACGTACCACACTCTATATCTAGCACTCTCAGAGCATGCAAGTCTGAAATAGAAGGCATTTGTACAGAATATCCATCTATGCTAAGAGATCGAACATGAACAGTAACCATGGATGACATCACTATCACGTTTTCTTCGCCACGGTAGTCAAGTGGCAGTCGACGGATCTTACCATTTTCTTGATCACCAACGGAAGTGATAAAATTTTCTTCGACTGCCTTGGATACAATGAGCTCAAGAATCATATCATGCACCCGGCATGCACCTACTCTACCATCGTACTGATCGATATCAACTGGTTGGATCATACTTCTGTTTATAAGTTCATTAAAATAGCATTCCCCTTCCTCCATTAAATTTCTCCCGCCATCAACCTTGACAAATCCTTCTGCTATCCACCGACTCACTAGACGATCCCTCTCAATTTCATAATCTTCTGGAAACATACTTAGATATAATAAGCAAGTTCTTAAACGGAGAGGAAGGTCATTATAACTCAAAGATAGTATCTTCTTCATTTCCTCCACATCAGAATTCTTCTCTAGTCCTAAGCAAATCGATTTAAGGACCATTGACCATTCTTCTCTTGCATGTGATTTAGTTGTCAATAAACTAGACATCGTAATGATTGCCAATGGTAGACCACCACACTTTCTTATGATTTCAGTAGAAACTTCTTTCAGTTGAAGAGGGCATTTGTCTTCAGAGCCAAATACTCTTCTGAAGAATAAACTTTTAGAGTCAGCTTTACTTAGTGGCCTCAGTTCATATACAAGATTGTGGCGAGGGGAGCAACATGACTTGGCAACAGTAGCAATTCTTGTTGTCACTAGTATCCTACTACCACAAGTATTCTCAAGCAAGGCGCATTTAATAATCTTCCATGCTTCGGTACTCCATATATCATCAATTACAATAAAGTACCTAACAAATGAGAGATACTATGGTTCAATTGGGTCGTGTTAATTGAATACATACGGGATATAATATGAAAAGTAAATTGGTAGCTAAAAGTAATGTTTCAATGTCGAGCTAATTAAAATATGTAGGGCTGCAAATGAGTCGAGTATAAACGCTCAGCTCTGCTCGTCTTAAAAAATAAGCGAGCTCAATTTAAGTCAAGTTGTATGTCAATACTCGTATTAACTCATACTCGGCTCATAACGATCTCTAGTCAATCTCGAGGCTATTATAAACAATGAAGATGGTGTGCAAATCTATAAAATAATTAAGGAACTGACGTGACTGATGGTGTTAGTTGAAAGTCACATATATGAATAGATAAAAAATCTAAAATATCTCATGTAAAATACATATGGTAACTAATGAACCTAATTTGACTTCTATCTATTAAAAGTAATATAAGAGATATTAGAATACGAGCTATATCGAGCTAATATTGAGCGAGCTAACCTAAGCTCAAACTCAGCTCGTTTTTCACTCGGGCTCCAAAAGATGCTTAAACTCAACTCATTTATTTTTTAGATGATCTAGAGTCGATCCAAAAAACAGGTCGAACTCGAGCAGCTCACGCGCCTCGAGCCTTTCTTGCAGCCCTACGTATATGTATATTCATGGAAAGAATATTAGAGTATTCCATCAAGCCAGTCTAAATAAAATTATATTTTTAACATATATATTCAATTTGTCTGGTATTATAAAGAAGATAATTGCTATACATCTTCTAACAGTTTTTTGATATCAAAACTGTCATTTTTCTGATCATTAGATGTGCTTTTAGATTCGTGCGACGTGTTTCAATGCTTTTGAAGCAAGGATTTGCAAGCATTAGGGTGAGCTAGCTTAACCCTGGATGCCGTGGCAGTGCATGCGATATAGCTAGCAAGGCTAAATTCTTGTACATCGACCATGTACCTAGACGTGCTTGTCTATGTTACACAGCACGCACAAGGTGGTATTCGATGATCGATTGACGACCTCCGATTAAGTTCGTTGAATCTAGACGTCTTCTTTCTGCAGGTTCGCACGCATCTTGGAAAACCATCTCAGATGCATCACTTGCTGTATAGTATATATATAGGGACTGTTATGTAATTTTTTTGTCTTTGTTTTTTTCTCAACCCCTCAAAGTACCTCTCAAAGTACATGTGAAGAATATAACATGTTCATATTGCCGTATTTTATTGGTATATAATTTTTTGTCTTTGTTTTTTGCTTAACCTCTCAAAGTATATATGAAGAACATAACGGATTCACCATATTGCCGTATTTTGTTGGTATATAATTTTTTTGTCTTTTTTTTAATCATATGATGGAAATATAAGTTTTTAAAACTTTCAAGAATAATTACAATGACCAAGAACTAAAATTATATAAATAATTTACCGTAATTTATGTACAATAGAGTTATAAATAAACTTTCAAAATATGACAATTTTTTACAGAGAAAACTGTCATATTTTGTTTAGACAGTCCCTATAAAGAATTACGACTCGTTGAATAAAAAATGAGATGACTAGTAAAATGAACAGTTGTCCTATTTAAGATGCCTTTGCACAAGATGTCCATTTGTTACGGACATAATGTTACAATTAAGTTATGGTAGAATGACTTAGAATACAGAATACAATTTGAATCCTAGAACGACTTGTAATAAGAAACAAAGACGTACCTCTTGTCCTTTAGGGAATCTCTTAGTGCATTAATGAGGCATTCCTCGTCCCCTGAATCAGTTCGTACCGCTCCGATTTTAGAGAGTATGCTCTGTAAAATCTTTCTTGTATCGGGTTTTTGGGACACCGATACAAAAGCTCGGCAATCAAATTGTCCACCAACCTTCTGATATACTTGTTTGGCGACAGTAGTTTTGCCTAACCCTCCAAACCCCACGATTGACACCACCTTCAATGACTTCTCCTCATCATCCACCAATTTGATGAGCTCATCCCTCGGAACATCAGTGCCGATGAGGCTGGATGCCTCAGCATAGAGGGCAGGTAGCCGGGGATCGCTGGGAACAACATCGCTGCAGCCAGAGTCGGGGACCGCATCATGCTTGTACCTGTCGCGTCGCTGGCTTGTCTCGACGATGCGATTCTTTAGTTCTCTCATCTGCCCAGCGAACTCATGACAAGTTCCTAGCTTCTTCATTTTCTTCATCGTCTTACGAAACAACCCCTTGATTCCGTTGGATTTGTCCGAATCCTGGTGGAGCCGATGCATATAGTCGTCGATGCAGTCCTCGATATCATAGGCCATCTCCCTCACTTGGTTCCTCCACTCCTTCTGTTGTGGGTCGAGCACCTCTGTGTCGGCCAGCTTCTCTAAGAGAGCGTTCATGCTGCTCAGCTCATCCTTGAGGAAGGCGATATCGCGCTTCACTTTTTTTTGCAGCTTGCACTCCTCACCCAGCAGCGTGGTGAGCTTGGCGAGGAGGAGTTCATCACCCCCGTGGCGGCGCTCACCATGATTCCTTCCATCAACTACTCTGCTCTTTGTGTGGCGAAGCTTGTAGACCAGCTCAGACAGAACCTCAAGGTGATTTGCGGCTGCGCGAGTGAAGCAGAAGCAGAAGTTAGTTGCTGCTGCCAAGGATGGTATCTCAGAGTGGTTCACAAGAACTATGTTCATGGAAAACCGAGAACAAATTCATGCCATAGTTGTAAGTACGTACGTACCTACTGTTGTTCAGCGGCCATGGCCTCACGCTGGCTAATGGACAACAATGGTGCAGCGAAATATTTTAGGCGAAAGTTGGGTAGAGAAGAGAGGATGGATAGAGAAGACAGGAGGAAACTTGGGCGTCGGCAAGAATAAATAACAGATAGACCCAGGCTCTACTCAACCTGAGGAATGGTTTGGTATGATATGTTGGTCCGCGAATTTGCTAATTTGCTGACCCATGGCCTCGTGTAGGGATGGCAATGACCCCATTCCTCATTTCTTGATGGGGAATTCAACCATTAGGGTCGGAAATAGGGTTATTTCTTCCTCTACGGAGATACTAATATGCAAATACAATTCCCCATCTGGTGAAGCGGGGATGAGGACATTCTCCTACTCCTCATCCCCGCTACTCGTATGGCCCCCGATAAGACATGTAGGCCACTAGCCTACTACCGCACAACCTGATAAGGCGATAGCCCGATAATCTCTTTTGTATCCTTTACTTTTCAGATGTTAATTAATAAAAAATATTATCATTTTAGCATTGCATGTGGATGTTCATACCCATTTTATAACATTATGGATCTTATTTTCTCTTCTTTCGAGATCTAACTTTCGGATATGGGTCCCCGTGGGGCCCCGATAACCCGATGGGAACGGGGACGGGGGAGAATAGCACCCGAGGATGGGGATGGGGACGGGGACGGAGAATTTTTCTTCTCTCGGGGATGGGGATATTTCACTACTCCCCGACGGGGAATGGCCCCGTTGCCATACCTAGCCTCATGCAGTACTAAAACAGAGATGGTGCTCTAATATTAAAGCTAACGCAAGACAAGTATTAATCGAATGGTTTTGTGTTATCTAAATTCAAATATAAATAGAAAAAAATACAAAATACAGTAGCGGAGCCGGTGCTAAAGCACCCCCAAGTGGCGAGAAAGCTTCGCCCTGGCAGCAGGATAAAGGCCAGTCTGAAAGCTCAAAGGAAAATTGAAGCTGAACAACACCAAACGATAAAGACGATCATACTATTGCAACAAACACAGGTTAATGCCTTATTTGGAGCAGAGGATTCTGAGAAGAATTTCTAGGAAACACACATCCACGGAGCTCCAAAAGATGCTTAAACTCAGCTCGTTTATTTTTTAGATGATCTCGAGTCGATCCAAAAAACGAGTGGAACTCGAGCAGCTCACGAGCCTCGAGTCTTTCTTACAGCCCTACCTATATGTATGTTCATGGAAAGAATATTAGAGCATTCCATCATGCCAGACTAAATAAAATTATATTTTTAACCTATATATTTAATTTGTCTCGTATTATAAAGAATTAAAGCTTGTTGAATAAAAAATGAGATGACTGGTAAAATGGCCAGTAGTCTTATTTAAGATGCATTTGCACAAGAGATCTATTAATTCCGGACATAATGTTACAATTAAGTTACGGTAGAACGACTTAGAATACAAAATACAATGGATTGGAGCGCAAAAAACAAGCAAGCGTATCAAAGCCAATCTGAAAGCTGGAAGTCAAATCAAAGCTGACATCAGACGCCAGTTCTAGTAGTGTTTATTTTCATACTAGTGTTCATCTCTCGTCAGGACGACCATACTTGTGCAACACACCGGGCGTCAGTAAGTTGACTGCAGATTTAGCCATATGGAGATGTTAGGTATCGAGTTTGTTGCTTTGCATCAAAGAAGGTAGAGCATCAGGAAACAACTACAAGCTCCATCCCACTCATACATTTAGGTAGTCCAGGTTCGTAATTAATCCAGGATTCCTAATGGAATTCCGTATTGACCCTCACATGAAGCGAGCGTGCAGGTTTCTCTTCCTACTAATTTCTTATAAGATTCTCGCGTCCAAGATGGCCGACCGGACGAATATGAAGCGAGGGCGCAAGGCAATAAAGCTTCCCTCAATCGTACTCCTCCCTTGTGCGTATGCCACACCACACACAAGTGGCCGACAGGACGAATATAATGTGACTAACCGAGGGGTGATGTTTCGGTGAGAGCATGGTTGCGTTACAGTCAAGCTTAACAACACAGACACCTCAAAAAAAGTGCAAAATTTTTTAAACTCGTATACCCCAAAGAAAAGTGCAAATTTTTTAAAACTAGGTATACCCCAAAGAAAAGTGTAATTTTTTTTTAACTAGGTATATGTAAGAGCAATTGGCACTTAGATTGAAATATCAGGTAAAAGACGTCACTTCAATGTTAGTTGGTTTGATAAGTACAATTAGATTGAATATAGTGTCGAGAAGGATGTTGTATTTTGCTTTGTCTGTTATTTATTCAAGGAGAAAATTGTGGGAGACGATAGTTTTGTTAAAGGAGGATTTAGAAATTAGAATAGGTATGACTCAGTTGACAAACATGTGGGTAGTATAAGAAGTGTCCATAATCGAGCTTAAGAGAAATACAACTTCTTTATCAAACCTACAACATCAATTGCTCAAGCTCTTAGAAAGCAAACTGAAGAAGACAAACAACTTTACATTTCTAGGTTGACTTATTCAATTAGATGCTTGAGGTTTATTTTACGTCAAGGACTAGCATGTCGTGGATATGATGAAAGTGCAAATTCTAGCGATAAAGGGAATTTTCTAGAACTTTTGGAATGACTTGCAAACAACAATGGGGAGGTTGCTAAAGTTATCTTAAGCAATGCCCCTGGGAATTGTAAGATGATTGCCCATGAAATACAAACAGACATAATTAATTGTTGTGCCATCCAAACTACCAAGCACATTATTGAAGAAATTGGTGATGATCACTATTTAATTCTAGCTGAGGAGTCTTGTGATGTATCCCACAAAGAACAACTTGCTCTTTGCTTGCGTTATGTTGATAAAGAAGGACGGGTATGTGAGTGGTTCCTTGGAGTAATTCATGTAGCTGATACTACTTCCTTATCACTTAAGAATGCAATTGTGTCCTTACTTGTTGATCACAAGTTGTCTCTTGCTCAAATCCGTGGGCAAGGAAATGATGGGGCTAGCAACATGAAAGGCGAGATTAAAGAGCTGAAAATATTGGTTATGAAAGAGTCTCCTTCTGCTTATTACATCCATTGTTTTGCACATCAACTCCAGTTAGTTCTCATAGCTGTTGCAAGGGTAATTATGATTGTGTGTGATTTTTTGAACAAGTTTTCTCACTTGCTGAATATTATTGGAGTTTCTTGTAAGCGTCATGACATGCTTCGAGATATTAGAGCTCAAGAAGTTTTGAAAGCACTAGAATTGGATAAGATAGAAAGTGAACGTGGATTAAATCTAGAGATGGGGTTAGCCAAGCCCGATGACACTCGTTAGGGTTCTCATTATAGAAACAAGAATCTCGGTGAGCTTTCTACAAAGCTTGTTGAAATAAGAAAGCATAACATTTACAAAGTTAGTGTGCTTGCTTTTCAAATTGGTATTACTCCTACCGGTGGCAATGGCGAGCGTTGAAAGAGTATTTTCGACGATGAATCTTGTGAAGAACAAGTTGGGAAATAGTATGGGCGATCAAGTATTGAATAATTGTTTTGTCACCTTTATAGAGTGAGATATCTTCTCGAAGGTTAGTGATGATGATATAATCAAGTATTTCCAAGGAATGAGATCGCGTAGTGTGGTATTGTGATTTCCATTAGCTATTTAGGACTCTTTTATTCATGTAAGATTTTATTTGAACTATCTGTAACGCATTATTAACTAATTTTGAACTCTTTTGTGTAATTGTGTTGGATTTTTAAAATTATATATGTATCGTACAAGATTTTTTTTCATCCTTGAAGTGTGCACCCCATTACTAAATTCCTGGCCAATGGTTACGGAGGTGTGGAATCGAGACTCGACAAAAATAGAGCGGATGCTCTAATGTTAAAGCTAACGCAAGATAAACTTACTGAATATATATCGAACAGTTTTGTGCAATTCAAATTCAAATATAAGTAAAAATAGTACATCACTACTAGATAGTGTTGGCCAAATGACCATAATTATGCACGAGTACTAGTTGGGGTACTATGGGTGCGACGGACAGAACCGATGCTCTAGCACCCCTAAGCGGGGGGGGGGGGAGGGAGATTAGCCCTTATCAGCAAGTAAAAGCCAGATTGGAAGCTCGAAGGAAAATTGAAGCTGAACAACACTAGACGCCAAGGATGATCGTACTAGTGCAACAAACCACATGTTAAGGCCTTATTTGGAGCAGAGGATTCCGAGAAAAATTTCTGTGAAATCCTACTGGGTAATGGAAATGCTACGCGTACGACGTTTACGCGCATACGACGCCCTGGCAGTCCACCCGCGCCGGCCGTCCCCTCCTCCCGCACCTCCTTCGAACGCCCACCGACTCCGGTCTGGCCGCGCGCTGGCCCTGGCTTGGCCGCCCCCGAGCGCCCGTTCGGCTACCACGTGTATCGTAGGCGTACGGCGATAAAAATCGTTGTGCGTATAGCATTCCTTACCTGATAAAAGGAGGCAGAAAGGGGGCATGGGGAGAGTGTCAATCATCAATTGACACAATTGATGAGTCAAGAATACGTACCTTCAAATCTTCGCACCCGGAAGCATAACTTTACCTCAAAAGTGGAGATGAATCTGGTGGGAACAGCCTTTGTTGGCTACTGGCCAATGGATGAGAGGGGGGCGTTCGATAGGAGATGTCCCTTGTACTGTGTAGTCACCATAGCCCATCGAGATGGGTGTGATCAATGCGTGAGTGGTTAGGGGGACCGTCCCTTCGGGCAAGGTCGGGCAGATGAACTAAAATTGCAGAATAAGTAACAGTGAAACTTTAATTAAGATGACTTGCAAGTCGACAAATTTAGGAATTTATGCACAATATTTTTGGTATATGTAAGTCAAGTTGGTATAAACGAAGTCTTGAATCATATAGACTAAGGCATTGAAATATCAGAGAGACTGGCTTCGTGAAAACAATAAAAACATGGCGAAAGGATTAACAAAGATAGATCTACCAAGCAAGATGACATGATTCAAAACACGAGCCTAATTCTTGCTAAGGATAGAAACACATCAATAAAAACATTATACTCATTTTGCATAATGCTAAAAAAATTAATTGCACATTTTAATGATTTTGCAACTGACATAAAACTGCAAATCTATCCAGCAAGTTCCTTCTGTAAATGAATATTAAGGACTGTGTCGATCACGGAAATTTTTTATTTGAATCTGAAACTAACTACATATTCTAAAATGGTGAGAAAACCGAACTGCCGAATTAGATTTATTGGCTAAATCTAAAATCTAACTACAGAATTTGGAAATATAACATGACAACCAATAAGTATGAACAAAACAATCATCACAAGACAAAACCCGCAATATGCTACAGAAATTGAGTCTTAGAGACAAATCTTATAAGACAATCCCCTAAATATTTCACATATATTACTAAAAAAACCCAATGAATAGAACCTAGGCCTGGTAAAAAACCAACTCAAAGCACCCCTACGAACATCCAAAAATTTCATATACATATTTTGCAAGTACACCTTGCAGGAAAATCCATGAGAAAAAAATATATCACCAAGCAAAGGTCTCATATACCAAGGATGATGGAACACAAATCATGTTATTCATATCATGATGATAACTAACCAATCGGTACAAGTTACCAAGTGTTTGAGACTAAACCTTTTGTGCTAGAATATACAACAAGCCAACTAAAAACCAAGATTGCTCAAACCAAGAAACTGACACCACTAATGCATTATGTCACCGTTTGATACATAGACTGATAGACATAGACATAGACATAGACAAACATTTATTTTATACATGGGAAAATAAATAAATTAACATTGGTCAACCCCGATACAAACAAAAAAAAACTTCTAAGATAGACAAAAAATAACTCAACATTTATGAACCCAGACATAAAACAAAAAAAAACTAAGCTAGACAAAGAAATGACCTAAACATGGTGAACCGGTAGAAAAACACATACACTGTAGCAAGATATCATTATAAAAATAACATAAGTTTAGAGACTTGTGCACCCTAAAATTACCCAATGACATTAGTTTCATACTGAAAATTAAAATTGCAGTACAAAGCAATAGAAATTGCAGAAAGTTCAACACTGCAATTTATAAACAAATAGCCTGCAATTCTTTGACTAGCTGGTAAAATAGCAAAATACAACATATTTACTACCCATAGTTAGCAATAATTCATATATATGTCTAAAAAATTAAGTTCACAACACACTTCGGATAAGATAATCAGCTCAAAAGAAGAAGAACACCATCTCACAAATAGTCACTGTAAATAGTAACTCCAACAAATCAAAAGGCCAGGAACCTAACTCCTAGATATGACCATCTAACCAACCCATTACTTCAATCAAAAGGTCTGGAACCTAAATATCCAAGTAATTTCCAAGTTAGTGTGGTATAAATTCATTGAATAAATATAAGGACTTGTGCAAAAATGCATCATTTTGAAATATGGTCAAACAGATGCAGTAATCTTGCCTAAATTCACTGAATATGTGTGATTCAGACATGCTAACACAAGTAATTTATAAGTAAGTGTCTGAAGCATGAATGAACCCAAAGATGCACATGTGTACAAATATATAGACAAAATAGATTATTCTAGGCCAGAAAATAAACCCATACTAATTTGAGAAAAATTAACATCAAAACAACGAAAAACAGATGCCTCCCAAACCTAAGTTCATTTCAAAAACTTATTGCTCTCATATGTACAAACAACAACAAATTGATTAAATTAGATCTGACCATGAAATCAAGCCTAACTTCAGTTCAAATACATGCATATTCATATAAATAAATCAGCCCCCAATCAAATAATTCTAGCCCACATTTCATCAACATATAGAACAATCAAACCCCAGCACATCTGTTAGCCAACAAAAAACAAAGCAAAAATCATAGCACATCTGTTAGCCTTAGTTCATATACAAGATCGTGGCGAGGGGAGCAACATGACTTGGCAATAGTAGCAATTCTTGTTGTCACTAGTATCCTACTATCTCAAGTATTCCCAAGCAAGGCGCGTTTAATAATCTTCCATGCTTGGGTACTCCATCTATCATCAATTACAATAAAGTACCTAACAAATGAGAGATGCTATGGTTCAACTGAGTCATGTCAATTCAATACATACGGGATATAATATGAAAATTAAATTGGTAGCTAAACAATGAAGATGGTGTGCAAATCTATAGAATAATTAAGGAACTGACGTGACTAATGGTATTAGTTGAAAGTCACATGTATGGATAGATAAAAAAACTCAAATATCTCGTGTAAAATACATAGGGTAACTAATGGAGAAATTCTACGTACATTTTACTAATAGTATATGGTGGTAATATAAATCAAATCTGACAATTGATTTGTTAAGGATTTAACAAACTTTTTTTTGTATTTATAATTTTTTTTTTCATAAAGGTAACATGGACTTTTCAACTATGATAAAAAATATTACTCTTATGTCGGGTGATTCTCACATAGACAATTATTTATTACCCGTGGCAGCGCTCACCATGATTCCTTCCATCAACCACTCTGTTCTTTGTGTGGCGAAGCTTGTAGACAAGCTCAGACAGAACCTCAAGGTGATTTGCGGCTGCGCGAGTGAAGCAGAAGCAGAAGTTAGTTGCTGCTGCCAAGGATAGTATCTCAGAGTGGTTCAGATATCAGAAAATTTCACACAAGAATTATGTTCATGGAAAATCGAGAACAAATTCGTGCCATAGTTGTAAGTACCTACTGTTGTACCGCGGCCATGGCCTCACGCTGGCTAATGGAAAACAATGGTGCAGCGAAAGATTCTAGGCGAAAGTTGGGTAGAGAGAAGAGAGCATGGGTAGAGAAGAGAGGAGGAAGCTTGGGTGTCGGGAAGAATAAATAATTGATAGACCGACCCAGGCTACACTGAACCTAAGCAGAAAGCATAATAATATGTTACCAATTTGCTAAGTGCCCATACTTTCAGCGCAATAATAAGATTCTCGCGTCCAAGATGGCCGACCGGACGATGCGTGAACCGAGTGCCAAGCACATGCGCGTACACGACGCACAGAGAGGACAGAGCCAAGCACGCGACGCACAGAGCACACCCACAGGGAGGACAGAGCACTCGGACAGGGAGCCAAGCACATGCACGTACAGGAGGCAGGAGAGAGGCAGAGCCAAGCACGCGACGTACAGAGCACTCGGACAGGGAGCCAAGCACATGCACGCAGGTACAGGAGGCAGGACCCGCAGGAGAGGCAGAGCCAAGCACGGACGTACAGAGCACATGCACGTATAGGAGCAAGAGACATCAGAGCCAAGCACATGCACTGATGCACGTACAGGAGCAGGAGATAGCAGAGCAAGCACGCGATGCACGCACAGAGGACGAGACAAGCAGACGCAGAGGCGCACAGGACACACGAGCCACGCACATCTGGCTACCTACGGTTGTTCCGCGGCCATGGCCTCACGCTGGCTAATGGACAACAATGGTGCAGCGAAAGATTTTAGGCGAAGTTGGGTAGAGAAGAGAGGAGGAAGCTTGGGTGTCGGCAAGAATAAATAATTGATAGACCGACTCAGGCTCCACTGAACCTAAGGAGAAAGAATAATAATATGCTTTTCCTTCTTCACTTGTTACGATATGGCCTGCGAATTTGCTAATTGCGCAACTTTCAGCTCCCATCAGCAAGGCTGCAGGGGGGACTTATACCTGCAATGCAGGCAGCAGTTCTGCCGTTCTGTGTGAAATCTGTTCAGTTTCAAATTGTTGTACTTTCCTGTGAGGTTCTTGCTCGCCGAGTTTTTTCTTGTTGCCTAAATAGCACTGTTGACGACGTTAATAGCAAAAATGGTTGTCAGAGTGCCGTAATGCAAAAAATGGCATCACGGACATGCCGGTGGGCAACACGTGTTCAAAACCGTGCCTCCAGCGTCCAGATTTCATCTCCACCACACACTTGGCGCCCGGACTCGCCTCCTCCCACCACGTGGCCTCTACCGTGTGTGTGGCGTCCGGCCAAGCCTTGTTCGTGCGACCAGCGCACGACACCGGATCCACTGGCCCCCCTGCCACGGACAAGTGTCTGCCGTACACCTAGCACCTGGACAAGCTGTGTCCGGTCCATCGTAGCCCGGACGAGCACCACGTGGGCACGTCCGCTCCCCCCTCACCCGGAACTGCCTTGTCCCTGCCATGGTGGCACGATCCACACTTGGGTCCCCTGCCCATCGCATCGTCAGTCCAATCCATCACGCCCATGCCCTCCGCATGAAAAAAAACACGCGGGAGGGAATCTGATTCCCCTCCCATCGCTGCACTATCTGCGGGAATCGCGCTCACGTGGCTATAAATACCGGTCGTCGCTCTCGCTCTCAGTCATTCTCAATTTCATTCTTGTTCTCGCGCTCGTCGCTGAGAACACAGAGAATAGAAAGATTATTTTCTCAAGATTAAAGAGTGTTTAGAACAGTTCTTTGGACCATATTAGTATAAAACGGTCGCCATCAAGAAAAGGTAATTTTCCCCAATGCATTTGTCATAATTACTTTAGTCGTAGTTAAGAGGGTGTCAACATCCAGCAACAAATATCGTGCCATGGTGGCACGACAGCGATAGGATCCGGGCCAAGAGGGAGCGGACGAGTCACGTGGCGCTCGTCTGTTCTATGGGGGACCGGACATGGCTTGTACGGGCGCCAGGTATGCGGCAGACACTCGTTCGTGGCAAGGGGGACCAGTGGAACCAGCGCCGTGCGCTGGTCACATGGACAAAGCTTGTCTGGGCGCCAGACGCACGTGGCGGGAAAGGCGAATCCGGGCACCAGATGTGCGGTGGAGATGAAATCCGGGAGCGGGATGCACGGTTTTGGACAGGTGTCGGTCGTCAGTACGTCCGTGGTGTCATTTTTGGCATTATAGCACCCGACGAGCATTTTTGCTATTGATATCGACAACGGTGCCATTTAGACAAAAAGTCCTTGCTCGCCATCTAAGTACACACCGATCCTGTTCTTACCCAACATGGAACGGCAATGTTCTTAGCAGATGTATCATCTGATGAACAACAATGCGTAGTTGTGAGTTGTAAGATTCCTAGTTGTAAAAGAAGACATGCAGTATTTGGAATTTTGGATAGATAAATGCAGACAAAGTCGATAATCTGTGTTGACTATCCCTTGAAAAATGCTGTTATGCAATACCTGTAATTCCACGTACGTGCATATGTATCGAAGAGAATGAAATTTTAACTTTTTATATAATCTAGAATAGAACATATTGCAGTTCAAGTTTCTGATATGTCATCATTACATCAAACAAATGCCTGAAGAATACAGGAACTCAGAAACTACAGAGTTTAGACTTTAGAGTAAAAGATTGACCATCGCTCTATTTGCATAAAGAGGCAGCTGACGGATTCCATTCAACACCGAATAAGGGCCTCTTTGTTTGGGTTGGGCTTTCCTAAAAAACGGTTTTCGGTTGTGCTGTAGGGTTTTTTGGTTATAGGCTGAACAACTGGGTTAAAGAGGTTTAGTGTTTGACTGTCTGGCTTCTAAGTAGGCTGGCTGTAGCTTTCGAGATGAAAAATATCTGGAATGCCCCTGAGGACAGTAACGGCTTGTTTGATGCCGTTTAACGCAATTAACAACATTTAACACAAACTAACAATAGTTGACTATAATTAATGACATTTAAAGACAATGAATAACTAACACAATTGACGACAACTACTGCAATTGACGATATATAACGATAATTAACGTCGACTACCGCAATTAGGGCAATTGGTCGTATTTAACGATGACTATCGCAATATACCGCAATTTAGCACAATTAGCACCATAAACCACAATTAACATGTACAACTACTACAATTTACGACAACTACCACGATTAACAACAATTAACGCAATTAACGATAATTATTACAATTAACAATTATTAAAAAGCAAATATTACAACACATAATTATTAAAAATAAACAATTATTACAAAACAATAATTACATAAGTATTTATTTTACAACAGAAAAAGAAAAGGTAAAAGAAAAGAAAAGAAAGCTACGGTTGGGCCTGCAGTGGCGGCAGAGGAGTTGGGCATCAGGGCAACAGAAGGAGGAGGGAGTCGAGGGAGCTCAACGGCGGTGGGGCACCGCACGCGGGGAAGAAGGGGGCTGGCGTTGGGGGAGGAGGAGGGCGGTGCGGCTTCGGCGGCGCAGGAGGAGGAAGCGCGCGTGGGAGGATGGGTGCACAGGAGGAGGAGCGGACGGGGAGAAGAAGGGGGCTGGCGTCGGGGGAGGAGGGGATCGGGGAGAAGGCGCCGCGCCGGGGGAGGTGGACGGCGGCGACGTGAGCCGGCGGAGGAGGCCAAATGCGAGCCAGAGGAGTCGAGGTGGAGGCGCCTAGATCTGGACGGGGGAGAAGACGGCGGCCAGTGGCGGAGCTAGGATTTCACAAGGCCTCGGGCCCAAAACTAAGGACCTAAATTAGCCGAAACATGATTATTACAAAACAAGACAAATGGCAGCTTAATGCAGCCCTCCCTAACCTTTTCTCGAAAGGGTCGAACATAATAGAGCGAAAGTAAATAAAGTGATACCAGATTTTAGCAGATTTTTAGGCAAGAAAATAACATTCAAATACTAAAATGATCATAGGAAAATAGAGTTTAGACAATACGCGTTATAGTTGTCATGAAAACTAAAATCTTGAGGTTCTTCTGCAACAGCCTTCTGCATGTAGAAATGAGAACCATGCTAAACCAAAACGCAGGTAGCCAAAGATTGAATCTTGGCATGTCAATTTAATGTCTGAACTTGATAATCTTATATTAACCAAGCTTTGCTATTATTATTTTTTTGACTTTTTCAAAAACAAGAGTTGGGACGAATTAGTGTTTGTATTATGCGTATAAAAACTCAATGACTTCACCAGATAGAAAAACGTAAATCTTGATCATGAGTATGGAGATAATAGGCGAAGTCATAAGTCTAGAAGATTGCCAAATCATTTACTTTACTTAGACATTTCCTTTCAGGACATGTTGCCAGTAAATGCTTATGATCACACAATATAGGCTGCTTCTCTGATCCTTTTATTTTAAAAAGAGTAAAAAAAAACTGATTTGCCAAATACAAGAATCTAGCAAGGTCAACCACGGCACCTCATAAAACAGTTATACTGACTATTGACACAGCACCATAGCCTTTGCACTACATGCAAAGGCATCATGCTCCTTTAGTGCAAAATCAAAGTCAAGATGAACTAGAACTCTAGTATAATACTATACATACTCAAGAATTTTCTGTCCGCCGACTTACGCGTGTTATGTTCAATGTCTCGAGTCCACACATTTTAGTCTATTCTATCAATAGAAGAATGTACTTCCAACCAAAGTGAACACTTCACAGGATATGGGAAAATCTCAGAATACTATATCTGGCAAGTGACGACTGAGGAAGAACAAAAATAAAACGAGAAATCAAACAGGCTGGGCTAATTAGAGGAGTGACACTAACACCTAACTTCAATATTCCCAAATGGCAGCAATGAGCAACGATTGCAAAATTGATAATAATACTGAAACATTTAGAGTTTGTAGAATCGCGGCACTGAAACATCATAATTTCACTAAATAAAATTCTCATACATATGGACTTGTGAAGCATATATTGATATATACGTACCTCCCTCTGAAGAGCCTCGTCGAGCTCTTGCTTGTCTACAGCCGTGATGTCCTTGGCGTACAGCTGTCTCAGGCAATTCCGAATCCTGCGCAGATAGCAACAACAACAAGAACACAAACATTAATTTCCTTCCGTAAGAATCAAATGTGACAGAAATCGAAGGGAAGCAAGTACACCAATTTCATTTTGGTAGTAGAAGATTGCAATGCAGACATATATTATGGAGTAATTGGCAGCCCTTGCGTGCTTCTGGGTGGAGGGAGTGGAGCCGAGCTGTGCTTTGAGGAGGAGGGCAGGAGGCGCTGGCCCTGGGCCGGGGGGGGGGGGGGGGGTGCTGCTGGAGAGCTGGGCCTGGCGCACCTCTGTCTCGGGCCGGTGGTAAACCTCGGGCTGACCCACTGTATATGGAAAAAAAATGCAGATTTGCATAGTAAAAGATCTACCTTGAGGTGTGTTTGGTTCCCTGCATATCCCTAGCCTGGCCCGTACGGTTCATTCAGGCTGTGCGGATGCAATATGGGTTGTTTGGTTAGCTGTTTCGGTTGGACCAGGGTGTGCTGAGATGTTGTTTGATTTGCTGCATTAGGAGAGTGGATGCATGACTGGATGCAATGCTGGGTTGTTTGGTTGCCTGCATGTGGGAGTGTGTGGTCACCTCTTGTATTGGGTGGTAAGAATACCCAATTGCTCTTAGCATCATGTAACATCCCCAATTATGGTTTGTGTTTCAAATGTATAAAAGTCTGAGCTTTTTAAAACTTTTGTTGTATCTCATGAATTTGCACTTGGTTTTCTAAAAGTTTGCTTTGAAATTTCAAACTTTTGACTTGAATTCAAGTTTCTATTTGATTTCAGAAAATTGTGTGTATAAAAGTCTATAGAAATAATTTTCTAAAATACTAGATTAATTATCATGGTTTAATATAAATTTTCTCAAATTTTTAGAAGTTATTTTGACTTTATCAAAAACCAAACCATATCTCTAAAGCAGATTTGAAAAAGGAATTAATTCTCACAAATGGATAGCGAACAGTAGCCAAAATAAATTTTCCTAAGTCCTAGTTGAACCTGAGAACACCCACAAAAATTTTCAGAATTTTATTTCTATTTTAAACGGTCTAGTCAAACTAGTTATTTTTCGGTCAAAATCCCATTTAAACTCTAGTTCCGATCTGACCGAGCCAACTTGGTCTGATCGCACCTTCTCACCGTGCCTTGCTGTTCAAACCAGGTACGATTACGCCAATCTTCGTGCAGACCGTATGATGCGGATCGAACGGCTCACATCACTTGTGTCGTTCGGACTGTCCTAACTTCTCAGCGCATCTGGACCCTCTGATGCGAGTCAAACGGCTCACATCACTTGTGCTGTTCGGACCGACCGAACCCATCACCTTTTTGGACCATCTGATCCTTTTTCAACCGTCCGTTCTGCTGGTGTCGATCGGACCGCCCGTTTTGACTTGGTTTGATCCAGCCGCTTGTCCAAACCCGAGTCTGACTTGAACCACCTTCAACCGCGCCATTCCTTTCCGTCGCTAACCAGTGGGCCACAATCAACGCTTTCATTGGGTCCCACCGGTCAGTGATCGTGGGTCAGCTGAACGGCGGTAGCAAAAGAAATAAATACTTTTAGAAATTCTGAAACCAATAAAATTTGTACTAAAAATTCAAATAACTTAGAAAATTCATAACTAATTCAATTTTGCTCCAAATTGAATGAAACCAATTTTGATGGTTTTAATTTTTAGTGTACTTTTGAATGGATTATATTTTTTAAGTATGTTTCTATACCAGAAAATCTTGGAATAAAATTAATGTCTAAAAGGATTTGTTTTTATAATGGAAAGTGGTCTAAAACTTCAAAATTTCCTAAGTATTTCATCTTAACTCCAAATTAGGTGAAATAAATTTTGTTAATTTCTATTTTCAGTGAAGTTTAACTGGACATAAGTCTAAGTGTTGTTGAATATGTTGTCGTAATCAATAATCTAGAAAAAATGCACTAATACATCGAGATTCTGTCAGATCCATATACAAGCTCCACATACAAACATTGTTAGATCCATATACAAACATTGTCAGATACAAACAAGCTCCATATTCTGATTCACAGTAGTCCAATCATTAATCTAGAAAAAAAATATGCACTAATACATCCAGCCAGAATGGTGATTCATTGGAGGCCAAGCTCCATGTACAAAGCTCCATACTGATTCATAGTAGTCCATACAAAAAAAATTATACAAGCTCCATACTAATTCATAGTAGCTCCATGTACAAAGCTCCATACTGATCAACATCCTTGGGGTGGTCCTATAGGATTATAAGTTGGATTGGAGGTTAGATGTTTGTGTTAGAGACAAGCAAGCAAGGATTGGAGGTTAGTTGTTATTGTTGTATTAACAAACCTTGATGTATCCCTTATAGTGCTCTTCATAAAGCACTATCATGCAGAGGTTTGTCATCCCAAAGTGCCCCGCTAATGTCTCTAAGTAATCTTCACCCACTTTGCATGCCACTTGCGAAGATGGTTGTAGACCTGAGTTCCACTGACCTCAACACCCGTGTCCTCAGTCAAAGTCCTAGCAACTTGGTTGAGGTGGACCTCTTTGAACCCCTTATCGGTCTTAATACCTTGCCCTATGAGCTCAACCAGGCGTCGAAGCATGAAGCTAGACATTGCATTTTCCAGCGAAGAGCGTGCCTAGCCCCTTGAGCAGCACTACCCCCTGCCCATCGTTTCCCCCCAAGTCATCACCCAAGTCAGCCACCCCCTTTAGTGCAACAAGGACCAAGTTAGCACACACAATAAAAAAAAGTAGGAATCAGATACAATGCTGGAGAACATATACAATGATGGAGGTAATACGAAAATTATCACCATTGCATGCAACCAATAGTCTCAGTTAATGCTACATTGTTCAAATGTTCCTGATGTAAATGATAGGGGTGGGAATGGATCAGGGTGGCCCAATGGACCACCGCTCCGCTCCAAAAAAATTGGCCAAATGGGCCACCGGTTCGATCCAAAAAGAAAAACAAGGCGAAAGTCTCTGATCCTAGAGCTCCGTTGGATTGATTGGATCGACCCTACGCACAACGGCACAAGCCTCCTCCCCCAGTACCTCTATCCCCCAGACTGCAGACTGGGATCCGCCGCCTCCACCCGACACCGCTGGATCTGCCGCCTCCGACGTGCCCCTTTCGATCCTCCACCCTATCGCGCCCCCCGTCTCCTTCCCTCCACTCTATTGCGCCCCCAATCTCCATCCCTCCACCTATGCGCAGACAAGAAGGGGAAGAAGCGAACATGAAGCGGGTGGCCGAACACGAGCAGCGAGAGAGGAAGAGGGTGAAAGCCGGCGGTGGGGGTGGAGGATCAAGGCGGATCGAAGGTGGGAGCGAGGAGGAGGGCGCCGGAGGTGGTGATTTCGAAGGTGGGAGCGAGGAGGAGGGCGGCGGCGGGGACGAGATCCAGATTCAAGAAGGGCAGCAAGATTGTTCTTCGTCGTCGCCGGTAGCAAGGGCTACGGTGGTGATGTCTCCGGCAGCAAGGATCTCTGCCGCGATGAGGTCTCCGGCTACACCGTTTGCCCTTGTCAGTACCCCTAATGGTGAGTTTCCCGGATGAACTATGTTGTTGCAATGCAATGCAAGGTCTTAGTTTAATTAATCTTTTGCTCTTGTTCGGTCAACAATTGCAGGGCTTCTTGATCCCACTTTATCATTTTTCTTGCATTAGTGTCCTCTGTAGACTTCTTGTTTTCATGCGTTCCTTGATTTAGTCCTCACTTGAGCAGAAATGTGTTCATTGATACAATGTAGTCCTCTGGTTCCTTGATTTAGTCCTCTGGTTGATCAATTTTAATGTTAGAAAGTTTTGCTGGTATTGGCTTCTTCTCCTGACAAGAACAAAAATGACAAGCAATGAGAATCTATCTCTAGTAAAAATGTACAAAGGTTTTTGGCATGTTGCTTTAGATAATATAATATGTATGCACACACTCGATGGTCACAGCTTTCACTTAAAACTAGAAAATCACTCGGGCACAAGCTTGATATTAGCATCCCAGAAGTAAACATTGGGGCTGTCTAGCTAGCTTAATTTCTAAATCCTTCTTTATTCTAAAATTGACTTATGCCTTGTTTCATGAAAATGCATCCTTTTATAGAAAGACACAATTCTATGGTACTGTTGAAAGTATGAATAGTTTATACTTTATGCCTTGGTGCATGGTCATGAGACAAACTGATGAAAAATTTAAAAGAAATACCGATTCCAATAATATGTATTCTGGGAATGTTTTTGCCAGAATAGGTAATTGTTGGGAATATTAGATATTAGATATAAGACAATATGTTTTGCCAGAATAGGTAATATTTAATATTGTTTTCTCCTATTTAACTAGAATATTAGATATTATATATAATGTTCCAGCTTGAAATGTATAATGTTAATGTTAGATTTTTCTTGCAAAGTTCTAATATGTTTTCATTATCTTTTTGAGTAAAAGCCTAAGTATTTTAAATAATCTTTTTTCCCTAATGTTCTTTTGTAGTCATTGCTATTGATACCGAAATGCATGAGGACGAAGAAAGTGATGAAGAGGACGACGAAGATTATGTTGATGTTGGGACCTCACTTGTTGAAGATGGAAGAAAGTTCAGGTCTAAGGCTTGGAGAGAATATGTGCCTGTCAGAGTCGATGGAATAGTTACAAAGGGACAATGCAAGTATTGCAATGCAAACATTGGTGCTAAACGTGGGGCGGGAACAAGTGCTTTGCGCAATCATTTAAGTAGATGCAAAGAAAGGAAAGAGGCTCTTAGAGTTGTGGATCAATTGAATGCCATTGTTATGTCACCAGATGGAGTGACTCTGAGGGATTGGAGTTTTGACCCTGAGGTAACACGAAGAGAGTTGGTGAGAATGATTGTGTTGCACGAGTTACCATTTTCGATTGTGGCGTATGATGTGTTTCGAAAGTTTGTCTCTAGTCTAAATCCACTCTTCAAGGTGGTATCAAGAAGAACATTGAAGAATGATTGTCTCAAAGCATTTGAGGAGCAGAAGCAATCTCTTAAGGAGGTACTCAATAATTCAAACTCAAGGATTTCCTTGACGATGGACATGTGGACGTCCAATCAGACCTTGGGCTATATGTGCATCACCGTCCACTACATCAATGATGATTGGAAGTTACAGAAGAGAATCATAAAATTCTCTGTGTTGGAGACACCTCACACTGGTGTAGTTATGTTCAACACAGTCCTGAAGGCCATCCAAGAGTGGAATTGTGAAAACAAGTTATTTGTAATCACTTTGGACAATGCAAGCAACAATGGTGCAATGGCTAGGTTGTTGAAGGATAACTTGTTAGCTAAGCGTGTGTTACTTAGCGACGGCAAGTTTTTGCATCAACGTTGTGCAACACATATCCTAAATTTGATATGCCAAGCAGGCATGTCATTTATCAACCCTATTGTCAACAAGATTCGGGAGAGTGTGAAATACATTCGGGGTTCCCAATCTCGGAAGGAAAGATTCGAAGAGATAGTTACACAACAGGGCATTTCACGGGTCTTGCGCCCATGCCTTGATGTTCCGACCAGAGGGAACTCAACCTATCATATGATTGCTGCAGCTATGGAATTTAGAAGAGCGTTTGATTCTTTGGGGCTGCAAGATCCAAACTACATCTACACACCAACTTTTGATGATTGGGAAAGGGCGGAAGTGTTGTGTAGACTACTAAAAGTGTTCTATGATGCTACGGAAGTGATTTCAGGGTCGAAGTACCCCACCTCAAACTTGTGGTTTCATGAGATTTGGGAAGTCAAGCTTGCCTTAGAGAGAGAAGGTTCCAAGGTGGACTCTGGTATTCACGACATGGTTACATACATGCAGAAAAAATTCAATAAATATTGGAAATTGTCATGGATGGTATTATCAATTCCAGTCATTTTGGACCCGTAGTTCAAGTTTGTCTTTCTCGAGTTCTGTTTTCTCCAAGCTTTCGGGGTAATGCTACATCTAAACTTGTAAAAGTGAAGAAGGTGTTCAGACGGCTCTTCAGTGCATATGCTGAATTGAATAATGACAACTCAGAGTTTGTAGCTCAAGGAAGTGGTGATGTGGAGATGGGTGCAGATGGTAGCCACCGTCTGGCAGATTGGGATCATCACCTTAGCCTTAAGGCCCGCTCGGCGAGCTTGGTGTCCTCAGAACTTGAGACGTATTTGGCGAAGCCCCCACTCCCTCGAGGTGGTCACTTTGATATATTGAACTGGTAGAAAATGAATTATCTTGAATATCCCACTCTTGCTCGAATGGCTAAGGATATTTTGGCTATGCCTGCTTCAACGGTAGCATCCGAGTCGGCTTTTAGCACGGGTCAGAGAGTCGTCTCTGATTTTTGAAGCCGAATGACTCCCGAGACAGTTGAAGCACTTGTGTGCCTACAAGATTGGTTGAGAGCATCCGGTAAAACTTTAAATAGAATATCTTTGCAATTTTCATTAATTAGATAATGGTTGCTCTATATAAACATGGGTTCCTACTGAGAATAGTTTCTTAGCAGCTTTTTGTTCATGTTAATCTTGAGCTGCGTTTAATGTGGATGCAATGTGAAATTTCAATGTAACAATTTTTCTTTTGTTTTGAACCATAGGTTCTTGTCAACTTAAGATGGAGTCGATTTACGACTTCATTGAGGAAGATGATCTTCAACTATAACCTATTGGATCAGGTACTGAGAATAGTTTTTTTGTCTTTTTGATGATGTGGATCTACATGATTGTATACATACATGGCCTTTTCTGATTCCATAAGTTACATCATTACTGGTCACTTTGTCACTCAGTGCATCCATGATATCACTATTTCCAATATATGAAGTTTGCCGTTTTAATTCATCTGTCGCTACTCACTTGTTGCTACTCACTTGTTGACGATATGATCACAGGACAGTGCCTCTAGAAAGGCTTGCTTATGCTGTTTGTTTACTTTGTATAGTCCTTATTACATGGCTCCAGAGGTGCTAAAGAGAAATTATGGCCCGAGGTTGATGTTTGGAGTGCGGGAGTGATTCTTTACATTCTTCTTTGTGGTGTCCCTCCATTCAGGCAGTTGGTTTTGTACCGAAAATGATCAATTGTGACATTGAATGCTCTTACGAACATTTTGTTGTTTCCATGTTATAATGCAGCCGAACAGGGTGTTTGTCAAGCAATTATTCGCTCGCGATTGACTTCAAAATGCATCCATGGCCAAGAGTCTCGGATAATGCAAAAGATCTTATTAGGGGAATGCTTAATCCAGATCCACAGCAGATGCAGATGCAGATACTGGACATGAAGAAAGTCAGGAGAGACAAAGTCTACATGAGGGATAGGATGAATGCACTGCTAGAAGTTTGGATTTGGGCCTTTGCTGATAGTAGTATCCAGAATGCACTGCTAGATGTTGTTCCAGAATATATTTTTTTTGTAAAAGATTAGTATCCATAGGATCTTATTATTTATTAGCAGTATAACGAATGAGAATTATTTATTTACCATGTGATTATAGACAAAAAAAGAGCATTAGGATAATAGTATCCAGCAAAAAAAGGGCGTTAGGACATCCAGCAAAAAAAAAAAACAGTTCGACCCTAAATATCCAATGGGCAATTTGGTTTTGCTTGCTTCCGCCTGGGGGTAGCCCACAAACCTCCAAATTGCAGTGTGGGGCAGATGGGGCAGGAAAGGTTTGGACCGGTGCGACCCATGCCCACCCCTAGTAAATGACAAAGTGCAACACCATCACACACGAGAGGACCCCCCTATTCTGCCACATCTCCCTAGCCAAGTCATCCCTCATCTAAGCCCATGCCCTATTATCTTGTGCAATGTCGTTGTGTCCTTCCTCATCGATAGGGTTCGCATCCCACGTGGACTCCGGTGGGACACACTCATCCATTTCATATTGAAGGATCCAATTGTGTAGGATAGCACATGCAAGAACTAACTTGACTTGGGACTTGAATGGGTGGAAAGGTTTATTGTAAACAATCTTGAATCGGTTCTTGAATGTGCCGAAGACCCTTTCAACCGAAACCCTAAGAGAGGAGTGTCATAGGTTGAATAACTCCCTCTCAGTCCAAGGGTAATTCCTTCCGCCATACTCTCTCAAGTGGTACCGAGTGGCTCGGTATGGTGGAAGGAAGCCAGGTCGAGCAGCATAGCCCGCATCCACAAGGTAGTATTTGCCTACCAAATGATAAGAGTACCCTAAACATTACTACCATAAGTGTGACAAAATTTTAACCAACATGAACTTCTACGTAATTATTTAGTATACCTTGGGGGACCCTTAGGCCATCGCCCCTCTCCAATGCATCAGCAAGTATGAGAGCATCATGGGCTGACCCTTCCCAACCAGCAAGGACATAAGTAAACTTAAGATCAAAGTCAATAGCAGCCATGACATTCTGGGTAGTAGTGCCCTTCATACCCCTGAAGGTTGCTGAGACTTTTGTAGGAACCCTTGCGAGCACATGGGTTCCATCAATTGCACCGATGCAGTCCTAACACACATGGAAGCAATTTAGGCAAGCTCAAACCTCTCTACAAGTTGAGTAAGCATATGGTTACCTTGAAATAGGGATTGAACCTCCTATTTGTTTGGATTTTAGTGGGGATTTCAGTGGAGGGTGGTCGGATCATCTCGTTACACAACTCCCTAACAACAAACAGAACATCCTGAAAGTACTGGCTAATGGTCTCAATTTATCTCCTAAATGTTGGCTGCAAAGCCCTAAACCTATGGTTGTGGCCAACAACGAGGAGAAACATGGCCACTTGTTCCTCAACACAGGTATTAATGCTGTCTCGGAGCAGCTATCTTGCACGAAACAAATTACAGAGATGGAAAAAGGGGGTCCTCCTCATTCTAAGCTGCTCTAAACAATGTGTGTCATCTGAATTGTAGATCTACTGGAGGTTCGATTGTCGAGCTATGTCCCTTTCTACCATAGGACCATACGTAATCGCAGGAGTGGACTATCTAGCACTAGCTCTTCTAACTATGGCAAGCATGTAAGCACACAGGGCAGCAACTAGACTAGCACCCCTCACAATTAGGAGTTGTCGTTTACGCGCCAAGTCATCTGTCAGGACCCAAAAATACAATTCTGGACCCTCTGTGTATACTGCACTAGTCCAGGATCACGCTAGTGCACACAGTGGCAACATCGATGAAATATCATTTCCATATGCAAAGATGACTAATAAATAGGCAAATAACAATAAATATCGAGTAAAGACCTTAAGGTCAAAGCTACGATTAATGCCTCGAAGGCGAATAGCTCAATGAAGTCTGCGGAGGCGAAGCGGAATAACCGGTGAAGCCCATCCATATGCCCACGAGCAATCGGCGGTCGCGACCTAGTTCTTCTCGATCCTTGAAGTAGACCTTGTTGACCGACGATTCCTCCATTTCTCGAGGTTTGGGCGCAAGTTTTACAACAAGCGTGAGTACACAACCGCACTCGCAAGTCATACCGAGAATGCAATGTATAGATGCGAGCTTATTCCAAAGGAAATGGCTTACGTGGTTATTTTGCGTAAATGCAACATTTGCAATTGAATACAAGTAATAGATTGAAAGCTAAATTCAAAACAAATAGACAATATTAATTTATGATTGTTTTCACAAAGACACATAGGTTAATCAAATTTTTCACACCCATATGACTTAAATCACACAAATGTGTCCCTTCCCAATAGTTTTATGAAAACTACCCTCGTGAAATCCCGAGCATGTCCATGACCATGACGCGGCTATTCGAATAGATTGTTTAACACTCTGCAGAGGTTGTACACTTTACCCACAAGATGCAATCAAGCTGGATCGAGCCGATCACAACAAAACCTTTCGAAACTTCATCTCAAACATATTCCCGATGTGCTTTCCCGCTATACCACTCACATAGAACAAGTATAACACACACCGCCGGGACGGGGATGCAATGAACCGTCCCGCGATGCAACCACCAAGTAGTCACACCTCCACCTGTCACACGACTAACCTATCCACGAACATCAATGCAGAATCCATAACTTACTAAGTTAGGCCGTCCCATACCGGGCATGTGGTCGCGTGCTGATGAAAGCTCGGTTCAATGATGCGCAAAGTTAAGTCCTTAATTGACCAAGGCAAGACTTCCATGTTCTAACTAAGTCACAAAGATTATCATTCCCATGCACACAGCTTCCACCATATCACACAGTATCCACCACTTGCCCCAGTCTAAATCCTTTCCCACCCTGTTGGTTAAGTGCAACATATGCCATCCACAAAGTAATAGCACACAGTACACACAGTTTTATCACATAGTTCCATAATCACTTAGTCAAATTCATATTTGCAACTCAAATGATAAGTGAGACTCGTAGCATGGCTAAGCAATCTACTCGTATTAACCAACCCACGTTGGTAATACCATAGCACCAACTAAATATGAACCAATCTAGGGTGACAAAAGATTATGACATACAATAGACAAAGTGGATATAACAAATTGGATTAATAGCTAAACCCAAAAGTATTTAAATAATTACTTAAAGTAAATGCAATAATTTGAATCAAAGTAATTTTGAAAACTGGGATTCAATATGATCAAAGGTATAACTTGCCTTGCTATAGCAATGGTGATCTTATTTTATCTTCAATCCTCTACTTGCTTGATCTTCAGCTCCTTCGGACGATTCAAAGACTTCGGTGTCTAACGAGAAAGAAAGCGCAAAATAAACTAAATTCAAAAGACAAATCAAATAAACTCCAAATTGAAATTGAATGGTACTGGAAGGTAGATATTGAATTTATATGAATTTAGAAACTTGAATGGGTTCAATTGGAATTCGGATGAAGAAGATATGGCTCTTGGAAGATTGGAATTCACATGAAATGATGAAAAAGCTCTACAGAATATTCTCATAATATTCTATTCCGAAAATATTAAAAAAAATGAGTGTATGATAGGTGAGATCGACTGGTATTTATGGATTTTTAGAATTAAAATAATTCCAGAAATAAGGTAGAGAGAGTGACATGTGGGACCAATAAGATAAATGACTTTTCAAGAATTAAATTAATTCTCGAAAATAGGATTAGAGGTTGACATGTGGGCCACTGGTCTATGGACCAGGTCCACAGAGATATGCTAGTCCACGGTGGACCAAGCTCATGGCTAGGGTTGACCAAGAGTTGACTGACATGCGGGACCCGCATGTAAGTGAGATAACTAATTAGGATTTTAATGTGGGTGGATGACATGTGGGGCCGACATGGAAGTAAAAAGAATTATCAACAGGGAACAATATCACAGGAAAGCATTAACTGAATAGAGGACAGATCATGTGGTTGTTTCATGGCACATGGAATTACTACCAGCCAATCTTGGTGCAAGGTGATGGCAGGGAGTTAGCACTAGTATGGCAAAAAGTGACAGAGAGATAGAGACGTTGGACTACACACAACGAGATTAGAGAAATACAGAGAAGAATCACGTAGCAACAGAGGGCAGCAGCATGAACAGTAAATAGAGGGTTAGCCTGTTCTTGCTCATGGAGATGCCGATGAACGGAGGCGAACCAACTTCGGCGAAGGGGCAAAACGAAAAGGAAACGGAGAGCCGGAGATGATGACGCGGTCCGGACATCGAGATTTTGCTCCATGCGACGGCAGCGACGCGAAGAACATCGACGATGGCGGCCTCACGGGCGCGTAACACTTCCGGTGATGCTCTGCGAAAAGGGAGGTGAGCACGGCGTAGAACGCGGCGACGCGAACTCAACGGTGGTGGAGGTGAAGGCAGGGATCAGCTGTTGCGAAGTAATTGGCCGGAGAAGGACGACGTACAAGAGGCGAGAGAATGTCCGATTCTCAGCGCACGGTGGATGAAACTTGAATCCAAAAGATGCAAAAAAATAGGTATTGACGAGGGGCACAAGATGACGCGGTCGGATTTTGGAAAAACTTACCGAGGAAGCGAGGAACGCGATGAACATGTTTTGGCTTTAGGGCTTGACATGGCCGACGGTGCTCCGGTGATCTTTGGGCGAAGAGGAAGGAACCATGACGTAGAACGCGACGATGCAAAGCCAACGCCGCAGACGGTTCGGCCGGGGGACGTCGGATGAAGGCGCAGTTCGTCGGAGAAAACCTTCGGTTGGAGCTCGGTTTTTTGGAGATTGCGACGAAAATAGATCGGTTTGGAGGAAACCAATTCAGGGGATTGGAAGAGGAGATCAAGATGGACGCGTGAGCGCAAACGGCTCGCTTTTATATGCACCGTGGAGGAAGATATGGAAATTTGAAGGTTTCAGTTGGAAATGTAAACGTTTTGGACTGCTGCTGCGTTCGGTTCAGCCGGAGGTGGTAGATGAACTTGGGCAGGAGAGAGAAAATGCTGATTTTCGGAATTAAAATAAAGGCGAAAATCAAGGAGATCAAATAAATAGCAAACAAATCCAAAAAAATCTTAGAAAATACCCAAAAATTCCTTGAAAGACAAGGAAGCCAAATAACACAAGTTTTTATTTAATTAATTTTTATATTAGTCAAATTAAATATTTTTAATTTAGGAAAATTCTAGATTAAGCTTTATTAATTCAAATAAAATTGGTGAAATTTTTTAGGGACCTAAACTACTCAAAAGATTTTTGAAAAGCCAAATTTTGGGACGTTACAAAACCTCCCCCCCCTAAAGGAATCTCGTCCCCGAGATTCAGGCTGGTTATAGAATAGGATAACGAACTCAGCCTTCGGGTTCACTTCTAGCTTTCAAATTGCTTTGACTTTGACAGAATCGCTCTTCTAAACATTTACAGAACAACCACCTTGCTTCTTGCCAAACTTCTCGCTTCACTGAAAACTTGACAAACTGTCTCTTGGCTGGAAGGCATCTTGAAACTCGATTGCATCTAACGGGGCTGCTTTATCGGTGCTTGAGGGCACTTTTGGAGTGGAGGAAATCTTGCTGCTGACCGGCAACTCAGGTTAGCAAACTATCTCTTCTTCCGCGCTTCGGAATCTGAACTAACTGACACATTTTTGTCAACTCTGTCATACAATTCTTAGCACAGAACTTCAACAGGTATTCTGAAGATAGACTTGGCTGTGAAGATGAAAATCTATATAATCTGCGTAGCTTTTCTTCTTGAACACTGCTACTTGAATTCCATTTAAGATTAAGGACCCTTGGTCTTCTACTTCATGAATAATGCAACATCCACATACTTTGTAATTTCATCTGCTCCTAGCTGAGCGATGACTTACACAATCAACCACTGTGAACTTCAGAGGGTGACAACTGCAACTGGCTGACATATGGGTTGTGGGGAGGCTCTGCACACAACACTTACTTGTTCGACTTGGTACTATGGGTTAAGACACAACTCATTTTTTTGTCAATCTGTCTATCGATTCAGGGCGATACACAGTGCTGAACTGAAATGACCATTCAAGCTTCATACAGACTTTGTCGCTAATACAAGATAAGCTGGGATCCTTGGTCTGATACTAACTTTTCTGACATGTCGTGCAAATTGTCCATCTCTGTAGATCTGACACTGCACTCATGCTGACGAATACCATCTCTGTCGTATACAACCTTCGTCGTATACCACTCTGCTAAACGATCTCCAAACTGGGTGATATTGACAGGAATGAAGTGACAACTTTCTGTCAAATGATCAACAATCACCTTTCAAGAAGTTACATCCCAATTGGGTCCTGGGAGATCCTTTATCTGAATTCTCAGTGATAGGAGTACTTTGACTAGCCTCTGACATGTTGGCTAACTTTCTGACATACCAAAGGGTAACCCATTCGGCGATATTTCGCTTTATTTTGGGTCATCACAATGCAACTTTCAGATCTTTGTACATCTTGGTACTTCCAGGGAAACTGAAATGCTTACACTCAAATGTTGGTTTGAGCATCAACTACTGGAGTTCCTTCTCATTAGATATGCAAATATACTCATTGATCCATGGATCATTCTGTTCGCCTTCAGCGGGTTATCACGCTTTCCTTTGCTTTACGTGAGGACGAATTTTCTTGACAAACTGTCATCTCACTGTCTGGTCAGCACTCATTTCTAGCATCAGTTCAAATTCTGGGTTTCAACAGATATCCTTGCAACTGACTCAAGATCCAACTTCTGAATTTCACAGGTAACCTTGGCTGACTAATCAATAGATTCTTGTGGTAGCTCTTCTGTTTCAAAGTATCTGCCGCTGTACTGGTCTGGCTAGAGGGAACGGATTTCGACTTCACGGTTCTCAATCCAATAATCGTCTTTGCTGCCCCATGGTAGCAACTTCGAATTATGACTAGGATAATTTACTGCTTGACACTTCAGTTATTAAGAAGTGCTGGCGAAACTTCTTAACACACAAATTCTTGGATGTTCCGTGATAAAAGCTATCAAAGTTCTTTCTGGTATCTGGCAATCCGAACACTGGAGTTGTGATTAATCTCTTCTGAAATTCATACAAACCGGTGAGGGGTCTTGGCTAACTTAAAATGACTGTCTCACTGATCTTCAACTGACACTGTCTCAAAATGACTGTTTCACTGGTATTCAACTGACACTTGCTAAGCTGATGGGTTTGATTCGACACTGCCTTTATCTGAGAAAATCACCTGATCCGCTCTATCATTTTTGCAAACTCGTTTAACAACTTTTATTATAATTCATCTCTGGCGTAATTCCTTCTGGAATTGGCTGATCCTGGGTACCAAGTCAAAGACAAACTTGACTTCTAATACAGTTGCATGTTGTATAGATCATTTGCAATGGCAATTGCATACTCCCTTGCGGATATGGACATTATACAATGATTAGATTCTTCAATCATTTACCATTGTCTCACTGCTATGCAAAATGATGAGTTGGAATTCAACATCACATTCCATAGTTACGGCTCTACGACCTTCCATCATCATGACTTAACGCTTGATTACTCAACTTGCAAAGGCAGACTCTTGGAAAGGCATCCAATGATTTAATATCCAATAATTTCTTTTTCTCCGTAACTTGCATGCAAAGATGTCCACATTTTTAGCTCTCCAACAAAGGAAAAGTTACATTGATTCTCTGACTTTCTTGGTAACATCACCGTTCATACGGCTCTTCTTTGACTGCTTCGTTGGGCAAACGGATCCTGGTGCGTTACCAACTGCTCTAGGAGTTATGATCTAGACTGAACTGACTTCTGGTATTCTTGCATCTGGAGTTAGTGACTGGTTCCACTGAGGACACTGGCTGATGTAGTGACCTTTTCATTGATAGCTGTAGCATAGACCTGTCGAACCTTGCGATTTTTCTGACGAGACTATGGCAAAACAACTATTCTGGTGTTCTTCAACCTTCAAGATTGATAGTCACTTTGTAGGGCATCTCTTGGCATAGTGGTCTTGCTTACCACACTCGAAACAACCTCCTGACGATACTGGCTTGTTTCTCTTTTGAGGTGGGCTGCTGAGGTCAATATTCTGCTTTTGTGATCCTTCAGCTGACATATCTTATACTGACAATGGTTTACCTTCTTTTGCTTATGTTCTGACTGTGGCTCTGAAATTTTCTCGCTGATGTTGTGTTGTAGGGGTCAATACCGAATACATGGGCGCTGACTCGGACAATGATCATCACCTTCACATAAGAAATATGTGATCTTGCTCATTGGACATTTTCCAACGGAATGGTTTCCTTCGCAACTGGAACAATTGATATTGTGCCCATCAGCACTATGGCCTATTTCTCCACAATGAGTACATGCACAATCTTCTGACTTATCTGATTGGCAGCATTTCAACTGATAACGGCTAGACTTGGTCTAGAATATCGAAATAGCAGGTTTCTCTTGATCACTTATGCTTGATATCGCATGCTGTTGGCACAAAGCGGTGGTGAACTCTGCCCAAGTGATGGTGTGCTCCGTCCTGATGGGCGGCGCGAAATTTTTCCCACCAATCTAATGTAACTCCTTCTAATTGATGAGCAACATAGAAAACTTTCTCATTATCGTTGCACTGCACAATAGTTAGCTTTTCTTCTATGGTGCGAATCCAAGATTCTGCGTGGTTGATCCTTCAAAGATAGACGGCTTGGTCATCATGAACTTTGAAGATTTGAACTGAGGGTGCGTCATTGGGATGGCAACGAGTTGTGCATCCTTGCAAACATTAATACTGTCTGATGGTTGCATCGTCACTTGCATGATCTCGATTCGGCGGCGCAGGAACGGCTCGGGTTACGATGTGTCACTCACCGCACCGAGATAGTTGTTGGTCATCGCTGCGCTCTGCAATGCGACAATCGGCGATGGTACGATGACTTGCTTGATTATTCTGATTCACCAAATTGACTAAGGTAGCGGTGGTCTGATTCTGCTGGATCATCCTGTTGTTCATGTTCTGCATCATCGCGTTCAAGAGTTGAGTCTGAGCTACCAAGAATTGTTCCATGACTGGATCTGCTATCTTGGTACTGACAACTGTCCACTGGGATTGACAACATCAGAGGGAGGATTGGTCCTTTGAAATTCAGCAAGACCTCCACGCTGCCTATGATTTCCCCCTCCCCCTGCTGCCGCAGGAGTAGGAAAAGTATTGGGAGCAATAGCCTCCAGAATCTGGGTCTGATCCATCCTATTTCTCTCAATCTGAGCCAAAACCTCTGCCATAGTTGGTGGCGGAGGAAGCACTTCCTCAGATGAACTTTCCTGCTGATGGTGCTGCTGAGAGGGCTCACCCCTCTCTTCTCGGGCATAGAGTTCAGCTACTGTAGCAGATCGAGTGCCCTGGGGTGGAGATCCCCCGTCACGCTGAGCTCTCGCACGATTGGTAGGGCCTGACATCCTGAAGTGACAAGGAAAATTAACAGATGCCAAGCTTGCTAGAAACAGGTGTGAATTAAAAATCTGGACAGCAAGCACAAGGTTCTTAAGTAGGCATGCATAATGATATAAAATGCACAAAAACATAACACCAATTGGGCGTACAAAGGCGCTAATGCCAGTACAAGATCCATAAATTCAAATCATAGTTTTTCCCAAATGCGATTACATCATAATGGCCCGTGGGCGAAAAACAACTGCCGGAATTAAAAGTTTTTGCAAGGGAAACATTAATTGTTTGATTACTACTAGCTTAATACAGAAAATCAAAGATACATGCTCGTCCATGAGCTTACACCTACAACACCCTAAATGTTGTTCCGGTCAAAGTTCACCGGAAACTCGTCGTAAGATGCGCCTGTGATCCGTATCATCGGGGTCTCCTAGATTAGGAAGACGCAAAGGGGAGCCTTGTTCTATCACATGTCCTCCAGCAGGTTCCATCCTATGAGTACGAGCAAAGCCGACCGACATACGGGCCTAGCATCTCGTCCCATAGTTGGGTACACTCCCCGGTACTTCCGGAAGACGGTACATCGGTGGTGCTGAAGCATATGGGGGAATCTCATTTGCACCATAAACCACATGGCGATCAACAATCCCCATGTTACACAGGAGTTGTAAGTGCCCCTGGGCCACCACGAGACGTTGACGAGTCTCGTACAACTCATACACAGTGCACCGATGGATTTGGTCCATGATATGAACCAATCTTGCTAATCGCCTAACACGGGATCTTCCCAAACGGATCCGGCAAAGGCGTCCACTTCCGTGCCACGCTCTCTCATAGGAAAATGGTCGTAAGGCGGCTGAGACAACTCCGTCAGATCATAACTGAGATGGCTCATAGCCACACGAGCCACTTCCTGTAGAGCCATGGCCTCAGAAGTACCACGTGCCTAGAAACAATATGGGATACTCCCCGCGACTTGTTTGGCGATAATGTTGATCACGGCCAAGTATTCCTCCATGCCTGGCCCTCTGTCGCGGATAGATGGCATAGGTCGGTTGGTAAGTAAAGTTCGCCCTCCACATCATATCTCGGAGAAGCGCCGAGTATCCATCCACGTTCTCAGCTTGAGTTTCCTTGACCAGGTATTGACGACTCATCTAAAGGCAAGAAAAACAAGGTAAGACTTTCTTTTTCAATACAAACAAGAGTAAGGTAAGAAAAGACACTAGGAGGGATGAGGAATAAAAGATATTCCTAACTTATACTTTCTGAAAGTAATTTGATAATTTCAAAATATCTTGACTCAAAAAGGCTTACTAACTCTAACGCCAGTGCTATCTCTAACCTACAGTCAGTATGGCTCTTATACCAACGCTGTGGGGACCCTGGAGTTATATCCGTAAGACCAAGACTAATCAAGGTCTTAGGGACCTAACTCTAGATCTCCAGTAAATGGATTCCAACTTAACTCGATCCAAATGAGAGGCTTAACTAATGCTAGAGCCCCAACGATCATGCACGCCGCTCCTCTGCGAGCACTACATGATTGTCGGTTCCCTAACAAGTCGAGCACTACACTTAGTGAGTTAAATAGGAAGCCACGAACAGCGAGTATGACTTATATTGGCTCCCAAGATCAGCGACCAATATAATCATACTCTCATACAACGTTGCTCACATCCATACAACAATCATACATAAATAGTACAAAAGTGATACATCAGAGTTTCAAGTTTACAACAACATAACAGGCCGACCGGCCAAATTAAACAAGTTCATAGCGGAAGGAAGTAAATAAACCAAAATGCCTGCAGTGGTATGCCACACAACCCATCGGCAACCGATTGGGAGCTAAAGATAGCACATTACTCATCGGTGTCGCCTAAATCGACACCGACATCTCGTCGGTCTCATTATCTTCCTCACCTGTAAAAGCCAGCAAACATCTGGCTGAGTACAAAAGAGTACTTGCAAGTCTTACACAAATAAAAATAGTTATGCATAAGGTCATTCAAGGGAAGGCTCATATTGGCTTTAATTTTTGCGAAAACGACGCAATACTGAACAACCTACACATACTAGTTTTTCAAGTGCCATTTCAAAATCAGATTTGAAGTAGAAGTAAAACATGTGAACAAGTGATAAATTCAATAATAAATGAATCATACCAAAAACAAAGTGGCGGTCCACTTTGATACAACAACAAGCATGAACATCCCATTCATGACAAACCGAGTTCACCCACAAATTTTAATTCCAAGTCTAACAATAGTAACTCCCGAACTCAAGCGGTTGTTCATAACCGCGGACACGGCTATTCGAATAGATTTATACCCTGCAGGGTGTACTACTTTACCCACACGACTTGATTAGCCCGTAAGCCTCCAGATGCCTCCGAATATAGCATACTTCCTATGGTATGCCTACTGTAAATCAAGATACTGATGCGTTTTTAGCAAGAAGATCCCATTGAGCTAAGTCCTCAACCCATGTCTCTAGGAAACACAAGGCGTTAACGCCTCCATCCTATCACCTAGGAAACACAAGACGTTAACGCCCCATATCACCTAGGAAACACAAGACGTTAACGCCCAAAAGGAACACGGGATTTCACGGTCCCATGCCCTTACAATTTCACCACCGTGGGTCTCACCCCAACAAAACCTTCCCCCTACTTAACCATACGGCTCCCAACCCGCGTGTGATAGCATGAATGTACTTGAATCAACGACGTTACCAAAGTTCGGTCCTTAATTGTCCAGACAAGTCCAACCACATACCCAATTCTCGTGCACGAAGGCACCATCACTAACCATCACTTGTCCAGACCAAAAACTCAGGTAAAATGACAAAATTTAACTTAGAAAACAGATACGAAGATCTGAAACAAAAGTATAATGAGAGTTGTGTTTATCCCATAATTGTCGGGTTATTCCCGACAATCAGACTACCGTTTCTAGACTTGCATGGCTAAGCAAACTTGAACAACATAAATTCACACCTCCTATCATAATATTTTAGTAATGGAATAATTCATGGATAGCCACAATGACAACATAATAGGATGTGTCTACTATTCATCACAAAAATAGCGATATTATCAAAATAGCATGCAATCAATTATCATTGCATCTACCCTAACAAATCTGGGATCAAATATGATGCAAAAAGAAAGTTCAAAGAATGCTTGCCTTGCTGGTAGGCTAATTGCTCTCCTTCAGTAGCGTAAGAATCAATATCAATGAGCTCGGAATCTATATAAATACAATACCGAATAAACATCGAGAAATACTCCAAAAATCAAGATGCTAAAAAATGCATGATTTTTCTACAGTAGCTAAGTCATGATTTTAAATGATTTTTGGTGAAAGAATTATTTCATTTTGATTTAGTATATGAAAGTTATGGTGGTTTGAATTTAAGGTTCCGATATGTCCTCTTTAAGTAATTTAATTATGAGGGGAAAATTTGTAGAGCAGTGGTGAGTACAAGGATTACATGGATAAATAGGCAATATTATTATAAGTCCAAAACAGTTAAGTTTGCTCCAATTGGAGTTTTCATGATTTAGTTATTGATTTCTAAAGTTATCAGCATTAATAATGTAAAAATAATGCCCTTTGGATCATTTTCCTCAAACTATAGTTTCTGTGATAGAGGTAAGTTTGAAACCATTTTTATAATTAAGTTCATTTGAAATAGAAATTATCAAAACTGATTTCACTGTTTTTGGAGTTTCCAAGAATTACTTATGAATTTTTGAAGTGATCACCCTTTTTCCATTGTAACAATAATAGTGTTAATGGCTCATTTTCCAAAATAATGCTCTCTGTTACAGAGACATGTTTGAAACCAATTTTAATATTATGTTCACTAAATATGAAAGTTATCAGAAGTGGTTTAACTCATTTTGGAGTTAAAATGATTTAGTTATGCTTTTTTAGAAGTTAATGCCAATTTTCAGTGTGCAAATTAACAGATTTTGTATTTCATAAAGTATTAATTACTTTTCCTACCGACCACGCGCTAGCCGCAGTCGATGACGTGCGGGACCAGAAACAGTGCGCAATCCATTTTATCACAGATCTTAAAATCCATTCCGACACGCGGGGCCCGCCGTCAGTGGCACGGTCCAATGGACTCGATCCACTGGTGTGCTCGCACGGTGCATGGCGCTTACGCGGCTGGTCCCACCTGTCAGAGGCTGCCGCAATTCATTTAAACCTACAGATTTCTGTGTAAGGGGCGCACCTGTAAGCGACTCACTACTACGGCTAAGACAGTAATTAAATGCTAACCCAATCATTAGCCAATTAATGGTGTCATTTGCCGTAACCTCCCAGCTAAAGTGCTGGTCGGGGTACGACAACGGGAGTTCCTCCCGTGCGTTTGCCCGGCGGTTCGCCGGCGAATCCGGCCATGGCGGAGCCGGCCAAGGCCTGAGATAGCTTCGCAATAGTGCTACGCAACTTTGAGAGGTGGTGGCGAGGTCAGGGATGCCCTGCACCGGCGGCTAGCCGGAGCTAAGCGGCAGCGGTTCTACGGCAATAGTGTACGCAGCAAAAAGGAGCTCCGCAGCGACACACAAGCGAGTGCCCAGGGTCCTAGGGACTATGAGTGAGTTACCTGAGCGAAGAATGATGCTCGAGGAAGCTCAGAACCGCTGGGGCTGCGTCGGCGCCGGAGAAGAAGATGGTGAGGACACGGCTTCACATTGATAGGGTACTGGAAGCAAAACTAAAACAAAAGAATGCTCGGGATAGCTCGAAGATCCTATAAAGATGCTGTAATAGCAAGGAATCGACATAAGCCTTACCGAATCAAAGTAGGAGATGAAAAGTTTGTTCTTCGACCGAAAGCCCAATCTCTTCAAATCCACGAAGTGCTGTCGTGCATTGTTGAAATAAGGTTAGGGGTTATCCTAACCATGCTATAAGGCACGATATGACGCGAAAGAAGGTTTGAGTACCTTACCGGAAACGAAGATGACAAGATGGTGCTCTTGGGGGCGCGCTCTGGAGCTTCAGGGAGCACTAGGTTGGTCCAGGCGCTACAAAGAGATTCAAGAGCTCGCATGAGCCAAAATGGAAATGGCATGCAAAGGAGGAGCTAAGGGCACCAGAGATGAGAAGCTTACCAGAGAAATGAGCTCAAGGAAGCTTCCCTCTCCTCGGTCAAACAGAGGAGAAGTGAGGAAGAAGAGGGGTGTCGAGGGAGTATTATGCTCGGGTGATGACGGGAATGGAGGCAGCGTGAAGTGGGGAACGCTCCGGAGTGGTGGAGGGAGGCGGTGGATTGACGGTGTGAGCATCGGCGTTTCTGAGCGCGTCGGAGCGTCGCGGCCGCGTGGCATAGGATGCCTGCATCGCCAACGGACGGAGGAAGATGAAGCTGACAACCCGAGCCCACCGTGTCAGCGAGACAAGCGGCGCGCGTGAGCGCGAGTTAAATGTTTCGAGGCGCACCGTTGGATCTCGGCTGAACGGCTAGGATCAGAGGGAGTGTTCGGAACGGCTGAAGAGGTATACGACCTGGACCGTTGATCTCCCATCGGACGGTAGACCTCGGCTGGGTTTGGCGCAGTGCGGTTAGGGGGTTAGGTCTAGCCGTAGGGTGCGGTCGGGCTCGAGCCCAAGGAACAGTAGCAGCCGGTTTGGTCTAGGGTTTTGACTGATATTTAAATTGTTTTGCCTACTTTGACCAGAGGCTTAAAATTAGAAATAAATTTCCTAAAGTCATGAAATAATTTGTAGGGGTTCCTGGGATAGCCTAGTGTCCACAAAAATTATTGAACCCTACTATTCATGATATATTTTGCAATATAAAAATTCAAACTTAGGCTAGGTCTTTTAATGGTGTTTGAATTTTCTTAGGGTTCAAACCAGTCCCAAAATTTGGAAAAATTATATTAATTCATGATAACTAATATAGTATTTGAATAAATTATTTCTAGAGATACTTTAGTAGCATTTAGTTTAGTTTTTAACTTGGAGTTCAATTTAAAGTGTATGTTTCATTTGTATTTGGAGATTTTCCAAGTACAATATTTAAATAAAAAGTTTCAAAACATGATGCATGCTAATGGGATGCATAATAAACCTCTTTATTAAATTGGGGATGTGACAAAGGACCCTTGGTCTTCTACTTCATGAATAATGCAACATCCACATACTTTGTAATTTCATCTGCTCCTAGCTGAGCGATGACTTACACAATCAACCACTGTGAACTTCAGAGGGTGACAACTGCAACTGGCTGACATATGGGTTGTGGGGAGACTCTGCACACAACACTTACTTGCTCGACTTGGTACTATGGGTTAAGACACAACTCATTTTTTGTCAATCTGTCTATCGATTCAGGGCGATACACAGTGCTGAACTGAAATGACCATTCAAGCTTCATACAGACTTTGTCGCTAATACAAGATAAGCTGGGATCCTTGGTCTGATACTAACTTCTCTGACATGTCGTGCAAATTGTACATCTCTGTAGATCGACCTTTGCACCCATGCTTGTGAATACCATCTCTCGCGTATACAACCTTCGTCGATACCACTGCTAAACAATCTCCAAACCGGGTGATATTGACAGAATGAAGTGACAACTTTCGTCAAATGATCAACAATCACCTTTCAAGAAGTTACATCCCGATTGGGTCCTGGGAGATCCTTTATCTGAATTCTCAGTGATAGGAGTACTTTGACTAGCCTCTGACATGTTGGCTAACTTTCTGACATACCAAAGGGTAACCCATTCGGCGATATTTTGCTTTATTTTGGGTCATCACAATGCAACTTTCAGATCTTTGTACATCTTGGTACTTCCAGGGAAACTGAAATGCTTACACTCAAATGTTGGTTTGAGCATCAACTACTGGAGTTCCTTCTCATTAGATATGCAAATATACTCATTGATCCATGGATCATTCTGTTCGCCTTCAGCGGGTTATCACACTTTCCTTTGCTTTACGTGAGGACGAATTTTCTTGACAAACTGTCATCTCACTGTCTGGTCAGCACTCATTTCTAGCATTAGTTCAAATTCTGGGTTTCAACAGATATCCTTGCAACTGACTCAAGATCCAACTTCTGAATTTCACAGGTAACCTTGGCTGACTGATCAACAGATTCTTGTGGTAGCTCTTCTGTTTCAAAGTATCTGCCGCTGTACTGGTCTGGCTAGAGGGAATGGATTTCGACTTCACGGTTCTCAATCCAATACCACGCTCCAGTGGCAGGCGCTGGAGGGGTAGCCCTAGCGCTGGATGATGCACGTAGAGGGCTCAGGAGGGGGTAGCTTTTGCACGCGCGTGGCCTGGCTCGCGAGGGAAGCTCCCAAGTCGCATTTGCGTCGGGCCTGGCTCAAGGCCGACTTTTGCACGCGCGTGGCCTGGCTAGTGTGACAATGCAGGGAACCAAACGCGTTGTTGCTTGCATGAACAGGTACGAGCCAACCTGATATAGGGAACCAAACAAACCTGGCCTGAGGCCCATCTCCGCCCCTGTTACAGAGTGTTGCTATTAGTCCGCAGATGATGTGGGCGGCTTTGTTTTTTTAGCAGGTGGATCAAGCGTAGGATGGTGAGGTGGTGATGTAGGTCTGTTTAGCAAGCGCATGTGAATTGTTATGTCGTAGAAAACAAAATGAATCAATCAATGGAATATGTGATATCAGATGTAACATAATCTATATATTAGGATAATATACCTCTTAGCTTGAATGTTCTGTAGAGGCTCCTTAGTTGGTATGGCAGGCCTTTTAGTTTTAGGGCTGGCTTCTAGAATATGTTGCTCTGGATAAGAGACCTGCGAGAGTAATTGTTAGGGAGGAGAAAATAAAAATAAGATGATGTATGCAAGATGGTGTATAAAAGCTAATGATAGTTGTGAAGTCGAAATAGTATAAATGTATTATTTTTCTTGTTCTGCTGGAAGAGAGTTCCTTTTTTTGTGAAGGCAAAAATTTAGGTGATGGTGAGGAACTGTACAGGTGGAAAAGATAGGCCGAAGGATGAGGTTTGGTGGAAGAGAAGATATACTTTTGTAAGGAGCTATGAAAGCGAAGTAGGGTACGAAGGTAGTTATCTAAATAGCTGGTCTGTTTAAGTAAGAATAGTATGAATCATAGAAACTAAGCTTTTTTTGGGAATGCTGGTGATTTCGGTATTGTGTACTAAGAAAAGGGGTCTTTTATGCTAAACTTTTATGCATACCTCTGTGTAGTGCTAGCCGAATGGGCCAGGCCTAACGGGCCGGCACAAAGCACGACACTGTTGGCCCAGCACGAGCACGGCCCGGTCCACACTGTTCATGGGCCATGCCGGCCCGGCACGAGATCCCGGACCGTGCCTAGGCGCCTCCTCGGCACGGTGGGCGACCCGCACAAAGACGAACGATGTCGGTTTCCGCGCGCCAACACGGCCGGAGGCACGATCGCGGGAGGCGAGGAGGCAGAGGGCCGGAGGCGGCGGCGCACGGTGCTGCGTAGTCCGCCGAAGCGGAGGGAGGAGGAGAGCATTGCACAGAGTTGCGCGGGCGTGCGGCCGAGGAGAGGAGGGGAGGAGGCGGGCCAGGCGGCGGTGCGGCGCATGGAGCTGCGCCTACGCGGACCAACCGTCGAGGAGCCGAAGAGGCGTCGAGGAGGCGGTGGGGCCATCAAGGAGGCGGCCAGGCGGGGTCGACGAGGAGGTGGGGTCATCGAGGTGGTGGGGTCGACGAGGCGGCGGGTCCGTCGAGGAGGCATCAACGAGGCGACGGGCGGGGTCGCGGGGAGGCAAGGAGGTGGCGGGGTCGGCGAGGAGGCATTGAGGAGGTGGGGTCAAGGAGGCGGTAGGGCTATCGAGGCGGCGGCGGGGCCGCGGGCGCGGAGAGGCGAGTGAGGCGGCGCGGTCGGCTAGGGCGGTGGGGCCGTCGAGGCGGCGGCGGGGCTGCAGGGAGGCGAGGAGGCGGGGCCGCAGAGAGGCGAGGAGGCGGCGAGGTCGGCAAGGAGGTGGGTCCGCGGGGAGGCTACGGGGTCGGTGAGGGTGAGGAGGCACTCAGGAGGGTGTGCGGCAGTGTCGGCATGGGCAAGCCAACAAGGGGACAAGAAAGGGGGCGGGCAACAGGGCAGGTCGGGCAGGCGACATGGCAGGTTGGGCAGGCGGCCATGCGGGCTGGTGGGCTGTGCCTAGGCACGGCACGACCCGAAAAATCCGATCGTTGGGGAGATTTTAGTCTTTTTTTGACCGTTTTTTACCGTTGGGGTCTTAAAAAATAGCAAAAAATTCAAAAAATCCCAAACTATTTTCTATAAATAGCCACCTTACCCTCCCTCATTCAGCACACCCTCATTATCCATTCTCTCTTTGCAATTGTGTTGTGCAAATTCAAATCCGTGTTGAGCTAATTTGGCAAAATTCAAAAAAAATTGTGCCAAAATTTGGAAATTTCAATTTTCGGCCGCAAGTCAGCGAAAGAGGTATAATACTATTTTTGTAATACTTTTATTGTTCGTTTTTGTTATGCTAAGATGAAAGTAGTAATAGTGTTAGTTACAATTTTGCAGTTTTCGTTATGGACAGTCCTTACGATAGCTTTGCTCTTGGTGAGTACGGACTTTCATCGAAGGAAATTGCGTCCATAGAGGCGGCTGTGGCTATCTCAAACGAACCGGAGGTTTCACCAGAGGAGCATGGTGGAGTTCCGTCATTAGGCTCCACGTCGGCATCAGGCTCAACGGCAACCGGAGCAAAGAGATCGAGGCTGTCTACATCAGGAGTGTGGGAGAATTTTGACAGGACAACCAAGCAAGACGCAGTGGGAAATGAGGTACCATATGCTATTTGTAAAATTTGTCACCATAAATAGTCTGTGAAGTCTACAGGTGGAACGGGGCACTTGCTTAGACATGCTACAAGATGTCGAACCAAGCAAGGATTGGCGATGAGGCAGATGCAGCTGCAATACAACCCCGACGGTATGGTATCTAGCTGGAACTACGATCCTCAGGTAGCCCGCCAATCTCTCTGTCGTTTAATTGCTTCTGAGGATTTACCGCTAGGCTTTGGCGAGTCTGCTTCTTTCCAAAATTACATTAGGATTGCACATAATCCTAGATTTGCTTCCGTTTCTAGACAGACAATAACTAGGAATCTAGTGAAATACTATAATGAACGTCGTAATAAAATAAAGGAACTATTTAGTACGTGCACATTTTTGGTGGCCCTGACCTTGGACATATAGAGTGGTCGGGCTAGGGAGGATTACCTTAGTGTAGTTGCACATTATGTTAATGACAACTGGGCAATGGAGAAAAGGATTATATGTTTGTAATTAATTGATGTAGCACACACGGGGGAGAATATTGCGGACTATATTATGAAAGTCGTGGAAGATTTTGGTCTTACAAACAAAATATTCGCAATTACTTTAGACAACGCCGCGGCAAACTCGAGGGCTATGGACATTCTTACTCCAGTGTTGAGTACATATGCCGATTCCTTCTTGCTACATCAATAATGCGCTTGTCATATTATTAACCTTATAGTCAAATGTGGTTTGAAGAGGTTGAGTCCGTATATTAAAGCTTTTCGCGATGCAATTTCTTTCTTGAATAATTCTAACGTAAGAATAGCACAATATAAGAACTTCTGCAGGGCGATGGGTGTACTGTTGGTGATATGCCCTAGAGGCAATCATGGAGATGATTGTACCATGTCTATGTTTATGAGTTCTTGAATAAATGTTATTCTGTTCCTTAAATGAATCATTAGTTCTGACGATCAACGAGTATGTGACTTGTTGGTGAAACTCTTCGACTTGTATGATGTCGTTCTTAAAAGTATCCCTGGTCGAATGTCATTGATCGGAACACCAGTGACTCTACGACCAGCACATATATTGATTGATGACCATGTTTCACCGGTCATGGATATAGGGATATCGAATCAATAATGTGAACACATGTTAGAGAACATGGGGTTGGATTGACCCACCTTGAGACACTATTGAGATTGTTATGATCCTGTGTGTCATTAGTTGGTCTCAAGCAATGATGATGTATGATCCTTAGACCTGAGATCAGCATGGTTCCCTACATGTGTAATAGCACTCTTAGAGGTTGCCAAACGCTGCTCGTAACTGGGTAGTTATAAAGGTAGCTTTCGGGTATGCTATGAAACATGCGAAGGAATGTGACTGGTCGGATATGAGATTTGCCCCTCCTAGCATAACGGGAGAGATGTCTTTGGGCCCCTCGAAGTAGTCGGATAAAGAAAGTGCATGGTCGTGCCACTAGTGGTCGAAGTGTTCGACCACGTAAGGTCATCCGACAACTCGATCGAGAAAGTATTGAACAGTCCATGGATGACACATTATCTCACCTGGAGTTCAAACCAGATATCGTGAGGCAAAGGGAGAATACTAGAGTAAGTCGCTTAGTTCGATCAGATCCTAACAAGTCGTATGATGATACGAGCAAGTCGTAGACTGATCGAGCGAAATCCTGGTGGTGAAACTCAGTCGTAAGGAGTTATGAACTGGTCGTGACCAAATGCGAACTGGTCGTAAGTGATGAGGACCTAGTCGTAGATCATATTGCATTAAGGTTCGTCCGATATAATTTGTGTGTATTCGGGAATCGTTATGTCCTGCTAGGGACCGCTACGACTCGTGGTCGGAAAGGGTTTCCGAGTCACAACCGATTACACATAAACCTAACGGGTCACACACTTAATGGGATGGAACAAACCAGTACGAATGCGATTCGTAAAACGTGTTCGGATAGAATCCGACACAGGGGCACTATTTAAGGAGATGCTTGAGGTTAGGAGTAAGGGAGGTGAGACAGACACGTGAGTTGTTTCCACCAAAACCCTAGCCGCCATCTTTTTGAGAGAGCCTTCCCGTGCGACTTGGTGCTAGCACACCAGCATACGGTTGTTCCTTCTCTGGACGTGTGGATACCGTAGAGGCACTACTGCGGTCGCTGTTGCGTTGAGGATGATCCGCGATCTTCACAAGGGACTGCGGAGGCTACTGGAGGAGACGATCGACTACGAGGACGTTGGACGATCATCTACGACCACCACATCGGCACGTTCATCGTCGGACCAGGCTGCTCGGACTCTTCTTCCGCTGCACTGCGCGTCTGGTGGTAATGATCTATGATCATCTATCTTGCTTGGCGTCCTGGTTTACGTGGTAGAAATTTTGAATTATTGCTCGCGTAGCCTACCCGTATCCCTACATGTACGTCCAAGAAAGTTCGGTTTGGACATGGAGGTAAGGTGGAACTCTACTTACCTCATGCTTAAGCATCTTTTACCATACAAGAGCACTTTTTCTGTTTTTTATTCAAATGCACTATCCTAGCACTGACGGTACTTTGCTATTAACTGAGCAACATTGGTTCGTTGCTGAGAAGATACTGTCATTTTTAGAATTTTTTTTATGAGGTAACTGTTGCTTTGTCCGCTGTCTACTATCCAACATCTCCTATCATCGTGCATACTATTTTATGGATTGCTACCCAATTGAAAATGCATGAAAATGACTTAGTTTTACGTGAGGCTGTTGTTGCCATGAAATCTAAATACCTTAAATATTGGAGAGAAATCCCTTACCTATATGCATTTGCATTTAGGGCTAAAATTGGTGCATTTGGTACTGTACTTGATCTTCTTAGTGATGCTACAGGACTAGACTATACTAACTATTTTACAGAAGTTTGTTCTCGGTTATACGAGGTTTACCAAAGGTATGAAAATAAGTTCCGGGGAGCCCGCTCGCAACGACCTCCATTAGCCCCCACCTCGAGTGGGAAGACAAATATGTGGGGTGCGATCTTCGGTGCCTCTTCCTCCAGGTCCAGGTCCAAGTCTTCTTCTTCTACTACACCAGCACCTGCTCAGTCAAGACCCACAAGGAGCGGAGAACTATCCACCTATCTGGACAGCGATACGGTGGATTTCAACTCAGAAGACTTCGACATCTTGCAATGGTGGCAAACCCATAAGTTAACATATCCCGTGCTATCCATACTTGCACGTGATGTGTTAACTGTTCCTGTCTCTACGGTTTCCTCCGAATCTGCTTTCAGTCTTCCAGGAAGAATATTGGAGGAGAGAAGAACAATTCTCACAAGTGAGATGGTGGAGATCATTTTAACTGTGAAGGACTGGGAACAAGCCGATTCACGAACACAACACTCTGTGGAAAATCCAGAGTTGTCGGAGGTGTTCAAAAATTTGTACTTAGACAATGACACCGATACATAGAACAAGGATGTATCATGTATGTACAATTGTAGAGCTATAGGCTGTACTCTTTTTCCTTTGTCAAGGTTTTTTATTTTGAGTTTTTACTTGACGAAGGTTTAAACGAGGCAGTCAATTGGACATTAATAAAGCTCTTTATTGCATTTTCAATATGATTGTCTTATTATTTTAATGTTCATGTCTACTTTTGAGTTCTATATATTTTTCTAATTTTTCTGGATTTTTTTAGAATTTTCTCATTCTGACGGGCCAAACGGGCCACGCTTGGCTGACAGCTTAACGGGCTTAGGGCGCGACATAGCACGAATGCTGATGGGCGTGCTCGGCCGTCACTGCGGCCCGTGGGCGGCGCGCGCGACGACACAAATAGTACACGAGCCAGAATGGGCCGTGCCTAAACGGGCTGTGCCTAGTCGGGCTCGTGTCGTGCCAGGTCGGGCGGCCCGTTCGGCCACCTCTGCCTCTGTGTCTATGGCGTGCTTTGCAGATGTGTCATCATGGAATAAGTACCCTGTACGAAGGTGGGCCAAAGCGTGGTAGTGCGCATGAGATGAAGGAACTGGACTGAGAGGGAGAAGAAGTGGAAGAAATTAGAGCAGAAATATGACGCACCTCGGCGATCTTTTTAAAAAGAGATAATCAATTATTTGCCACTATCTAAGGGTGAAATTCAGAATTTGCCACTGCATGTGTCATTGACATCTGGGCCCGGGGCCACATGTCATAGGCACATCAGTGCAAATCCTGAATTACGCATGTTTAGCAGTGGCAAATGATTGAACCTCCCTTTTAAAAAGGATAACGCTTTGATTCATGCGTCCGCCCTGCTTCCTCTCCACTTCTCTCTCCATCTACATCTCAGTGCACACAGCCGTGGCCGACTGCAGGCAATCCTCCATGCTTCCCTTGCCCAAGCTCCACTATCGGCTATCGGTCCGAGGTTGCCATCGCCTGTGCTCGACAGAGGTCATCCGCTGCGGCTGGAGTTCGCCAGATCTATTGCAGCCGTGTCTGGTGCTCACCGGATCTGGTGGGGTTGAGGCTAGAGAAGGTGGGGCTGCAGATGGCTGCTGCGACTAGTCGGAAGCCATTCATGCCTCCATCGCCCAAGCTCCATTGCCAACCGCCGGTCTAACATCACCACTGCCCGTCGTGGCCGTGGCTCGCCGGATGTGACAAGGCTATGGATGTGGTCGGGGCGACGAGACAGTGGTGTTAGCGGGCCGCCGCCTCCCCTTACTGCTACAAGCTCATCTATGTTTTCACCCGTAGGCCTAATCCAATGGTCAATATTCCACTAGCAATAAGATGCCAGCGTACCTAAATATTGAAGCATGTTCAATATCGTGCCACAATTGTTTAGTGGAATTTTATCACACGCATACATGGATGGATTAAGTGCTTTCTAACAAAATAATCATGATTAGCAATAAACACATACCATGGCGTGTTGTTTCCAAATAGTTATCATCTGTTGTTTCTGCTGATATTGCGATCCGTTAAAAACAATGTTATGGCCTGTTGAAAACAATGTTGCATAAAAATGTTGCATATTGTTCACGGCGATGTTGCAATTTTTTTCAACGTGTTTTTTTTAGATGCTTTGTTTTTTTATTGTGGATGTTGTAACTGTTGTCCGGGAATGTTGCAATCATTGTCCTAGGATGTTGCAACCATTGTCCAGAGATGTTGCAAGTGTTGCATCTGTAGAAAAAAATGTTGCATCTATAGGAAAAAAATGTTGCATACTGTTCACGGCGATGTTGCAATTTTTTCAACGTGTTTTTTTTTCAGATGCTTTATTTTTTGATTTATGATGTTGCAACTGTTGTCCGGAGATGTTACAACCATTATCCTAGGATGTTGCAACCGTTGTCCCGGGATGTTACAAGTGTTGTATCTATAGAAAAAAATATTGTATACCGTTCATAGCGATGTTGCAATTTTTTGCAACGCGTTTTTTCAGATGCTTTGGTTTTTTATTTGTGATGTTACAACTGTTGTTCAGAGATGTTGTAATAATTATCCTAAAATATTACAACTGTTGTCTGGAGATATGGCTGTAGAACCTCCCATGAGAGACCGGCGAGTGCGACGGCAACGGAGTTGCCAGCCGGTCGTTTTCCTCTTTGGTGGAGGGAGAAGATTGGAACGACCGCAGGCGCATCGTCCTTGTCGCCGTTGCACATGCGCCCTGCCGGCTGCTGCAGTGCCTCTGCTCGTCCTTCACCACACAAAGATCTCGTCCTTCACCACACACAAAGATCTCTTCTTTATTCTCCAGCTAGTACTTTTTTTTTTGTGCGAGCAGCACGAAGGAAATGCTAGCCAGTACTGTTAGCCTTATCTTTTTAGGCAGTTCATAGTGTGCCTAGTGGTTTTACGATTTTGTTTATACTAAAATTTTTTATGGTGCTTACTCGTATAAGTTACAATTGCGATGTGTACATATACATATATGTGCAGTTCCTCATGTGCGTCATACACATGTCCTTATGTCTTGTGCATCATATACATGCACCTTTTAATGGTGGAACGGTCCAGATGTTAACATGTTAGCTGCTGCTTGTGCTGTCACTAACTTGCAGTTGGGCCAGAGTTATGCATAAGAGAATACGGTGAGGCAAGGCGTAGAAGACTACTAGTCTATCTGGATTTTGCGTGGCAGAACCCGGGCGTCCGATCCTAGCCCCCAGATCGGACGTCCGGGTGCTAGTATCATCCATATAAATCTGCTAGTTCTCGAACAATTAATGAACGGAGACTCAAGTCAAATTCATGCCGTAATTCGTTTTAAAAAAATTATGCCGTGATTATGGAGTGACACCCATACTGTGATATTCACCTTGCTTAAAATAAATAATAGAATGGAAGTAGCAGTGATGCTGAACACCTGCCCTCTACATCCTAGTGATAAAACGACGCATTGTGTTTTACTACTCTATAGCGTGCTTGTACAGCCATGTGGTTGTCCTGAAAGCCATCTCGCTGTGCAGATAGCAGTGCACAGTAGATGATTAAGAACTGAACTTAGAAGTAGCTAGCAGCATTGATTGACAGGGTCAACCGAGAGCCTCTAATAAGCTCCAAGCTGCAGTGCTGCAGAATCTGAAAACTAGTTACAGTCTTGCATTCCCACTTGCTTGCCAATGGAATGCATGGGTTCTCTTCATCACTCGGTATCTACAATAACTCTTGTGCTGCTCACAACCACGTTGGATTGAGATCAATGGATTGCATGGGTTCTCTTCATCACTCGGTATCTACAATAATTCTTGTGCTGCTCACAACCACGTTGGATTGAGATGCATCAGGAATGCACCTATAACCCCGTGAAATCCTGGTAAGTAGTAACCAGCGATATAAAAATTTTAGGTTGAAAAATATCGTTTTGTTCTTTAGCCAATCTAAAGATTCCCGGTTGAGAAATAACTTCGAGTTAACGTTGATAGGACGGGCAATCTTCAGCGGCCAGCCGACTCAAAGTTTCAAGGGCACTTGCCAATGGAGTTAATGTGGACCATGTGTTTAATCCAAAGAAGAAACTAATGATCATTTGACACCTTGACGCATCTGCTTGTCATGGTTCTAAAATACTACAACGACCCATATGTCTATCATGTATCATGATTCTCTCGTAAATAGGATGCGGCTATTTTGGGACAACGTAACAAAATAAAGTTCAAAATGATGGCATGACTACATTGTGCATACACCACACATATGAGACGCATCAAGGAAGAGAAGCACAGGTCCAGTCTGTCCAGAGGGCAGAGCGACTGAACGCACAGTGCCTTACTAGAGTAAGCAAACGAAGAACTTGTCTTTGCACAAAATGCGCGTAAATAATGCGGCGATTTCGTGTCCTACTGTGGGCGGGGGCTCGCACCCCACAGGTGAAGCGTGCCCCAATTCTCCGATTCTCCCGATGTCTTCGCCGCGGAGCTCGACGCCCACGGCCGTCCGGACGGTCCGAGTGGTGGGGCCGAGGGAAGCCGCGAGCTCCGCTTGACCTCTCCAACCTCCACGCGCTTGCTCACAGAGTCACAGGTGTGCCCACAACTCAGCGGGTGGCCAAGGCCCGAATGCTAGAACAATGGGCCGGGCTGGCCTAATATGCGACTACTAGATGGGCTGGCCCAATATGTGACAACCTGCTGGCCCAACTAATCAGTCATTGCCCTCATTGGGTCCTTGTTCATTTGGTACGTGAGTTATTGGCTTGGCACGGTTGCGCGACTAAATAGCAAAACTAGTTTCTCCGTGACTAAATAGCAAAACTAGCTTCTCCGTGACTAAATAGCAAAACTAGCTTCTCCGTAAGCGAATTAGTAAAAATGTTACTGTGGACATGCCACAGTAACATTTTTAATGCTCATGTCGCGCGCCCATCGAGTGACAAGTGGCGCATGGCGGGGGGCACGTGTCGCCGACCGGTAGGTTCACGACACTATTTTTGCCAATTCGCTCGTCGGGGTGGAGGAGGGGGGCTAATTTTGATATTTCTTAGTGCAACAGTGCCAATTAAGCACAAAACTCTTGGTACATGAAAGCATGTGCATAGATGCATATGCATTTGGTGAAGATTTGCCAAGGTCTTTTTACAGTGAAGAAAGAAGAATGCATATATGCCTCAACTCTTAAGGATGAGATGAACAGTCTTCTTGCATCTTACTTGCTTGCCAATATAGTGCATCCATGGGTTCCCTTCGTCAGTCCACATCCGCAAGAAGGTGGTACTCTCACAGTCTCACCAGCGTAGGATTCAGAGGTATGGGGAATGCATCTATAACCTGAAGGGTTTCTGGTAAGTAACTGTTTATGTAATTTTTTGGGTGTAGAATATGTGTTTATTCTTTAGGGAAGCATAAGCACGCTAGCTAACGACGGCTCAATGATCTGTTCCAAAGCATTGTGGTCTTGACCATTTGTAACACTAGAACAACAAGTTCAACCATGCCTTATTGCTTAGGCATATGGAAAATTGTTTCTAGGATCTTGTTGACATAAAAAAAAACATCATTCTGAACATAATATCCTCTTTAGAAGAATCGATGCGGAAAACAATCAACAGTCAGTTGAGAAGGTGAGCAAGTAGGCTGCTTCCTCGTTGACTAGCCCAGTTTTGGAGTCAAGTCATCATGCGAGTTCCAGCGAATCACACAACAAATCAAGAACACGTGGATCATGGATGTCTCACATACAGTGATCCATATATTCAACTCAAAACTCAAAATAAGTACTAGAAAGTGTCGCTTGATTTTTCAGTGTTAACTAATAAGTAGCATCAAATGGGCTCCTGGACGGGCTCATCACTAGGTACATGGATGAGGCCTTTTTTTAAATGAAAACAGTAGGAAAGGATCCTACTGTAAATATATTCAAGTATAGAAAAATACAAAAAAGTTATGTACAAACAAGAACACTAAAATTAACTCGAGCTATTGTACCAATCACTAATGAAAGGTTTGTATTTTGACTTTGCCTTATGGATAACCATGGCAAACTCAGGCTGAAAAGTATTCCGTCATTATGAGAAAATTGGATCAACATTATTGAACACCTTATTATTGCGAGTTATCCAAATAGCCCAAGTTGTTAGAATGATGATCTCCATGAAGAGAGGAAGCTGAATCCTGTCCTTCAGATCTATTTTGGACTTATCCTTTTGTTCAAGACTGCTGGACTTATGTTTGCCCGGGTCGAACACCTCTTTTTGCCAACACTCAGACATAGTAGATCAAACAGCTTGCTTCACCAACATAATGTCCAATACTCCTTGTACGCAGGCAGGGGCGGAACTGAATTGATGGACCCGGTGTCACAGGACACAAGGTCAAAAAAAATTAGCTGTGTCAAAAAAACCTCGGTTGGATGATTTAGCGATAAATTAGCCCATATATACTACGTGTACCCCGAGTCTAAAAGTTGTGCACCACTCGACAAAGTTCAACCAACCTCCGGTTGGATGATGCATTTCGCCAATGTTTGCTGCATAAATTACTATTTAGTACATTACTACTTCAAAATTATATATGTTATTATATGTATGGTAAGTGAACAACAAATGAAAATACAACTACCATTCATCTCGAAGGTGGCCATACTGATCGTGGTGAAGGAAAAGCTCCATCATTCGGGCGCATGAGGTGGATTATTCGAACCCGCCGATTGAGGTGCACAAAGGAGAAGAGATTGCATGTGAGACAAGATTACATTAGATACCTAATCTAGGAAGGTAGAGGTCATACAAGCAAAGCACAAGCGAAAGCAAATAACTTTCATACTCACGAGAGTAGCTGCAATGCAGGGCGCGTGGCGGAGGTTGAGCCAACGGCCCGGTGCACAAATGGCCGTATGTTGCCCAAGACCTTGTAGGAACTCGTAATGTCCGCCACCTCTGCGTCTGGGCTGCTGCTCGGCCGCTCGGCCTCGGTGGGCCGACATCCTCTCTGCTCGGCCTCGGCTCCCGCGTTGCCTCATTTCTTGTTCGGTAAGACTGCAATATTTCACCCAATGTTTCGATAATACAAAGCTAATAAAGGTGTGTAAAGATCAATGTCGACGAGTAAAACAGAATAACCTCGAGTCGTCGACCGGTCTTGTCGCGGCTGCATGCCGTGGGCGTATGGCGGAGCTCGCTCGTGCTCGTGCTCGGATCCGGAGAGAGATGGAGTAGGCGTGTCGATGAGGCCGTCGCCAAGCCGTAACCGCCCATGCTTCTTGCCTTGTCCCACCCTCATGACGATCTCTCCATCAAAGTCACGGGTGCTCGGATCATGGTCCGCCCATGGACCGACCTTGCGCCGGCGTGTACTCAGCGATGCGGGTGTGGGCGCTTCGGGTTCGTGTACGCCTCGGGCGGTCCTCGAGTTGAAGGAGACGTCGGACGCCGCTTGCCCTTGTGGGCCATACACCATGCCCGGAAGTCCGAGCAAGGTTGGGCACTATGTGACGCCATTGCGAGAAAGACAAAGAAGATAATTAGAAATCGTGCGAAATTGAGCGTCACAATAGATAAATGAATTCGTGTACCCATGCTTGTTTGTATGCGGAGAGGTTGCGGTGCCTTGATGGTGTCTTTGGACCTTGCATCATCAAGCGGCGGTCCCGGGCATCACTGCATGCGGAGATACTCCTCAGTGAACCACTTGTCCACGATCATCGCCCAACACTCGGGATCGATTGGCACCACGAGGAATCATCTACACGTCATCAAGCATTTGACATATAAGAAGATCAAATTAAGCGTACTTAATCTCAAAACGAACCAATATTAATGTTCTTCATCTACCTCAAGGTACCGCTCCCGGTCAGTCATGTTTCTTGCGTCTTTCTTGGTGACCTTCTCTCAAGCTTCACCCGTGGTAGGTCACGATGGCTCGGATGCGCACCTCGTGATGCATGTCGGTGATGAGTTTTTACAGCTGGTAGCCACCGTCCGCCGGCCTCAAATCCTCATCGCATCGAAATAAGTGCGCATACAAACGCGATGTATCCATTCATTATTTCAAGAAAAGTCCAATGAATGCGATGTATTGAGCAATGTTGTGCGAGGAGACTTACCCAAGACTCGCCTTCACCCGCGCGCCTTGTTGGGGTACTCGCATCGGGCCGGCGGCGTAGTGGTCAAGCGAGTAGGCGGCTCCGTCTTCTCGCGTACATGACAATGCCGGGTAGTGTTGCTCGCATTGAAGACCCAGGATGCCATTGGCGGGCGTGCGCCAAGACTGACACAACCACCCGTTCTCGCACACAAGTGATTAAGATAAATTATTAGTTTCTCTTTTTTCAACATATCATATGAAGTAGTGGTGACAACATCTAAAGTTACTTACTTTGCCCTTCTGGCGAATCATCAAGGCGTCGGTGAGGATGCGGAACTGAGGAGGCTCGCGGGACCTCGCAAGTAGACACCGAAGAGGCAAAGGAGGAAGCGGAACCGTGCCTACCGCCTCGTCGTCGCCCTCGTCCGCCCCCTCCTCCTCGCCTCGTCTGCCAGAACCAGGCTCCTCGCCCAACTCGTCCCACGGGTGCCACCTCCTCCTCCAAAGCACCTCCTCCTCCTCCAAACCTCTCACGCGGCGTGGGAGGAGACGGCCCCTCTCGCGCCGGCGGTCCTCTTCCTCCTCCTCTGTCCAGACCCCTCCGCCTCCTCCCCGCGGTCGTGGTCTCTGTAAAGCGAGGACACGTTCTGACCGGTTCCCGCCATCTTTGTTCACTCACCTGCAATTAAAAAGAATAAGCAAGACGTAATTAGAAAAAACATAACATAACATAATTACAAAAAAAACATAGTAATACATGTATTAGAAATAGATGCAAAATGAACAAAACATAATTACAAAAAACATAGTATTACATGTATTAGAAATAATCTTCATGATTGGGATTAGCTGGATCATAGGTCTCGTCATCACTATCAACATTGTCCAAATCATCAACACTATCCGAAGGAGGAATGTTGTCTTCATTGTCATTGCCTAAACGTAATCGCTCAAGCATTTGTAAGTCCTTCACATTTCGCACCTCGTCTCCAGCGTCCTCGTCATCAACCCTTTCATTGTCTACTTCCATTCCTATCGCTTCGGTTAAGTCTATCTCAAACCTCCCTTGTAGCCCCTCTTCTTGAAAGAACTCTCCATCATATGTGTTTGGGTTGAAGTTGTAATCTTCATCGTTTGGGACGATGTAGTTTACTGTGTGGCGATACCTTGTGCACAATAGCCCAACCCTTAAGATGCTCTTTGTCTTGGCACGCGTGTGGCGTATAATAAACTGGGACGGCTGTTGAGCCACAATGTAGACATCTTTTCTGGATAGGCGGAATCTGTCGATCTCGACTAGCCCAAGATTAGGGGTTCGTCTCGTTACTCCAGGATGAAACCAGCAGCATTTGAATATGACAGGATTAAGAGGTTTGGAACCATAGAATGGAAGTTCGTAGATTTCTTCAATTCTTCCATAATAGTCGAGGCCATCGCGTCTTGGGCGTAAAACTCATTGTTTGTGGTTTTTCGATTGGGCGACTGCGCCTCGTAGCTTCGTGTGTGAAAACGATATCCATTCACGCCATAACCGTAAATGACTTGACCCTAACGACACGCCGCTTGCAACTGTCTCAACTCGTCACTTATAGACGCGCGGTTTGGGCACGCAAGCTCAAGCAAGATAGATCGTTATATTATTGAACGTCACGATCTACTTGGAATGTCGAACTAAGTACGAGCTAAATTGGACAAGACTGCTTTGAACCAAGAAATGAAATCGGGCTCCACGGTCCCGCACTCGTGAAAGAAGGGTATCGGTTTCTGCGGGTAGGATCCCTTGATTCATGCGAGATTGACGAAGAAATTCCTGTACCAACGAGAAACAAGGGGTTGGACGAAGAAACAAGGAGTGACGGCGTATTGAAACAAGTTCGTTGAGAACTTACCCAATGAACAGTGCACCTCGACAAGGTTGGTCAACACATATAGCATGATATCGCGCCACTCTTCATTTTTCAATTGCTTAGTGGTCAATGCACTTGCGCTTCCGAGTTGCCCTTGAAAAGGTGAGGTTCGATTCATTTTCGCCAACATTGTAACGAGGGGTGGATTATGAGCGCTAGGAAGGTTCTCGTGTAGTATTTCTGTGAAGTTTGACACCTCCTCCGGAATGTATGCCTCTCGCAATGGAAGCCTCAATTTTGGCTTTATTTCTACATTTTTGCGAAGAGTCTTGAGACATCTCTCGATTGGATAGCACCAACGCTCTGCACGGCCCCATACGTGCCTCATACGGAGGTGCACAATCAAATCTTGCATCGCCAAGAAAAAGCCGGTGGAAAGATCTTCTCCAACTTACGAGCAACACGGGTGCCACTTTTTCCAAGTCATCAATGACGGTCCGAGATAGCTCCTTGGCACAAAGTCAGCGGAAGAAATAGCTCAACTCTGCAAAGACTTGCCGGACATGCTCGAGGACATAGCCTCGAACCATCGCCAGTAGAAGCCGCTCAATCCATATGTGGTAGTCATGACTCTTCACCCGTTGATTCGCGAGTGCCTAAGTTCACTCCCTCTTGATTCATTGCATACCCATCGTGAACATTAGCGTCTGGATCCATTCAAGTACTTCCTCCTTTGGTCCTTTTTCAAGACGAAATCGCCTTAGGCCTTCTCCATGTCTTGCCGCGACTAGGAGGCTGCATCTCTTGATTTGGTCTATCGCATAACGCTTGCGAGTCCACTCTAGCCTTAGGGTTGTCCTTAGACTTTTCGGTGTCCATGAGTGTTGCCCAAAGTGCCTCGGCGACATTCTTTTCGAAGTGCATTACATCAATGTTATGTGGCGTAAGAAGGTCATCGAAATAGGGAGCCTCGTCAAGCCCGACTTATGAGTCCACATATGTTGCTCACCATATCCCACAAAATCACCTTCTTGATTGGGCACGAGCATCTATGTGAGCATGAACCTCGGCACCGGTCATAATCCGCGATGCAGGTCTGTCACTCGACACCTTCGTAAAGTTCTTGATGTCTTGTCCGAATGGATGGTCAAGAGGAGGAATTGACGATGTCTGCCGAACGATGAGTACTTGCCACCCTTGTGCAACCAATGGAACCTCACACCTTCCTTGCATATCGGGCATGGGAACTTCCGTGAACACACCAGCGCAGAATAACCCATCTGCCGGAAGTCATGCGAGGAGTAGTGGTACCAAACGTGCATTTTGAAGCTTGTCTTTGTAGCTCGATCGTATGTCCATACCCTTCGTCCCAAGCACGGACTAATTCATCAAACACGGGCTCCATGAACACACCCATATTACTCCCGGTGTCGGGAATTATCAACGACAAGAATACGTTATGTCGTTGAAAGGAGACGCCGGGAGATTGAGGGGATAACGAACACGGGCCAACATGTGTATGGGGCAGCCATCATCCATAAGGATTGAACCCATCTCATTGCCCGACGACACGTACATTGCGAGCCTCATCCGCTTTCTCACGATGTTTGTCATCAAAGCGGGTCCATGCTTCACCATCGGATGGATGTACCATCTTGTCGATTGTACCGCTTGCCATTTTTGTGCCATGTCATCTGCTTCGCGAATTCCTCGGTCATGTATAGCCGTTGGATCCTCGGAGGAACGGAAGGTACCGTAGGATTTTCACGGATCGTAAGTCGCCTCTTCCGCCATCACGAGTCTACCTCCGTGCACTGGAGGATTTACACTTCAGACGAGACTTTGCATCCTTGTGTTCTTTCCTAAATAGGACGCACCCTTCAACAAGCATGTATCTGCTCATACGCATCTTAAGTGCACGAAGGAGTTTACGTGACTTCGTACATGCTCTTTGCGAAATGTGGCCCTCGAGTGTGGTGCCAATCACGGTCAACATCTTATCAAGCCTTCTCGACTCGGGTTTAACTCGGACTTCAACCCCATTAAGCGCCCAATGGCATCCACTTGAGACACCGCTGACCGATCGTGAAGGGTTTCGCGGCCGAGTCCATCATGTCGTGAAACGCTTTGTCGGCGCCTCCATCTCCTCCTTCTCACGCCCTCATCGAATCGCCCTTGGTGAAAGTCATCTAACATGTCTGCTACCACGGCATCAAAGATCATAAGCCTCGACGCGTGGTCTCACCACCTCCTCTCTCATACGATGGGCTTCACCATGGTGGACCCACCGGTGTAGTCCGCGTAAATCTATTCTTCAAAAGATGTTTACCCATGTACACCTTGTTTACCCTTCTCTGTTTCCACATTTGCTGCAGGACACAAACTAGACAATGTCCTTTAGCGATTTTTACCAAATGCACTGTTCAAGAAAGCATCGGTCTTGTTCATCCATTCGTGGTGTAATCACTCGACTTCTCCGCCCGTGTACATCCAATGACGGTCATCCATCCTCTAACATATGTATCGAGTAATGTAACCATCAATTGCATCTACGTGATCTACGACCATGATACTAAAAGAGGGGTTATACCTAGGGTGGCGGTGGAGTCGGGCTAAGCGGGCCGTGGCGGGTCGGTGCGATGTGGCGAGGCGACGCGCGGTGGAGACCGACGCGGCGGCAGGAACTCCGACTTCGGCCCGACGGGCTCTTCTCTGCAAAATGGAACAAAATACTGTCATTTAAAAAAAATCGTCAGAACCTCCCCTGCACGGTGAGGTTTCCAAAACCTGCAAAAAACAACGGCACGATGGCCGACAACCACAACCACAACTACACCGTATGATCACAAAGATCGCACAAAGGATCATAGCACTTACATATTTGCTCAAAACATATTATCTACAACCGAATAAGAGGGCCAACAATTTTTCATAGCAAATGCTTAATAGAAGTGATGTAAAAATGGATGATGCCTTAAACATGATGAAGAATGAGAACCTACATTTTTCCAGTTTTTTTTTACTTTGTTTCCATATATAAAAGGGTGCATATATGTTTATAAAATGGCACATGTAGTACTTGATCTAGTGGTTCTTTTTAATTCATCCAGATCTTTCAAATGATATCTGAAATAAAGAAAAGTGTGATGTGGCATTTTAAGAGCATATGATAAAAGTGTGATGTTGCATTGCTTGTCGAGAAAGGATGGAGCTGTGGGAGAAAATCAATCGACACTTGCTAAATGCTAACCTGCACTCCAAGGAATGAAATAGATCTTGCCACATGGCCCATGCATGGCACCTAAAGGAAATCAAGCCTTCCAAAAAGAACAAAATATTCTCGCTAATGTCAATCTCAAATATTCTCTATCACAAGTCCATTATATAAGTGTTTAACACTTGATTATTTCTAAGTGCAAGTCCATTATATAAGAAAATATTATTTTATCATAGCACACAAGTATTTTGTTAACTAGGTCCATTAATGTAAAATATAGGTACTTGTTTCATAATTTGTGAGGAAACCAAAAAGCTGAATCCATCTACTTCTATCCACAGACTATATATGCAGTAACATTTGAAATTTCATGTAATTGAAATTTTTATTTGGCACTCTAATAAAATAGTAAGAACATTTAGGCATGCACATGCACTATAAAATCAAATCCTCCTTTACGACGCTCCCATAAAAGTTTCTTACGCAATATAATGACATCTAAATTACCCCATGCAAGTGTAATAGCATCCCTGCAATATGGCTTCCCAATAATGAAAGACGATTGGCTTAAAGTCTAAAGACTTCTATTACTACCACTACTTAGATTTAACCCATCATCACAAAGACAAGCAAGATGCATCAATCGCTCCTAATTATGCTATACCGTAAGTTCTAGATCTTCAAACAATGTAGTGCCATATATATGAAAAATTAAACTATACTAAACTATCGATTACAATGTACATCTTGCAACAAACTGAAATAACATCCGAATATAGACTCGATCGACCGTACAAAAGCATATAGTATATGGGTATAGAAAGACATACATTCCCACACCGCAAAGCAAGAAAGCAGACTCTCCTCGGTGACTGAAATGAACAAATATGAGATGAACAATATCACATCTCGAAGTGACATACTGCTTCATACATGTATTTATGCATGGTGCACAAAAGAATGCATGGGCATATCGCCTTACAAGATGGTCGTGTGGCGTGCAAGCGCAAAGGGCAAGCGCGCAGGCAGGACGGCGGCCGGGCAAGGCGGCGTAGGGGCAGGGGCGGCGGGAAGCGGCAGCGCGGCAGGCGGCGCGTAGGCAGGCGCGTGCCGCGGCGAAGGGGCGGCGGCGCGCGCGGAGGGGCGGGCAGCGGCGGCGCGGCGGCACGGCGGCGGCGCGCGCGGCAGGGGCGGCAAGTGGGCGAGCGCAAGGCGGCGGGGTCGCAATGGGCGCGGCGGCGTGCGCGGCGGCAGCAACGTGTCCGGTGTGCGTGAGTGCGTGTGCGGGTGTGTGCATGCGCGCAAAAACTAATAGTGTCGAGGTTTGCCGAGTGCGTGATCCGCACTCGGCAAACAATTTTAATTTTTATTTTCTTTGCCGAGTGCCCGCGATCCGCACTCGGCAAAGAGGTTTTTCTTTTAATTTTTTTATTATTTTTATTTCTTTACCGAGTGCCCGATCCGCACTCGCAAAGAGGATTTTTTTAATTTTTTCCTCCAAATTTTTTTACTGATCAGGACATCTCCCCATCTTCGCCGAAAGTGTCGTGCAGTGGCACTTCGGCAAATAATTTTTTTGGCTCCAAATTTTTTTAGCAGCCCTAAGACAATTATTCTATGTTAGGATTTGGTACATTTAGGTTTTTTGTTATATTTAGTTAATTTATTTCATTTATTACAATTATTTTCGAAATGCAAATTTGATCAAGACGCAGATTTAATAATGGAATTTAATGATTCAAAAATGATAGTCATGTTATTGAGTGTAGTGTGAGGCGTATCCGAGAACGACCTGAAATTTCGAACATCTTGTTGACTAAACATGATCGTGAACTGCAAGGCAGTGTTTTAAATTCTATAGCAAACAAAGTCCAAAATTATGAAATTCAGGAGATGTCATGATATCATATGTGGAGGCTGTGATAAAATTTGAGAGGTTTCGCACGCGTTGTCACGCACGATGCTTGAAGTGGTGAACTCTCCTAACATAGTCATTTTGAGGCGTTTCTAGTCCCGCCCACACTTGCAAAGATTTATTTTGCCGAGTGCCAAACGCCTACGCAGGAAGAAACACTACAGGTTGTAACCCAGCTGACAGAAGATTACCATTAATTTGTAATATAGACATTTGTACTGCCATAGTGGTTTGTCTTCTGAGTCATCGTAGCTAGCTTATTTACCTGAGATTTTTTTTTTTTTTGAAAGAAAGCGTACTTGATAGAGGATTTTTTTAAAAAAAACAATCTATTTTTTATTCCAAAATACAGTAGTTTTTTTTATTTTACAAAAAAATCCTCTGTCACTCCACCATTGGGCGACTTGTGCTAGTCACCCAATGGTTGGGCGACAAGTGTACAAGTCGCCCAACGGTTGAGCAACAAGTACACTTGTCGCACTAACATAAGTCGCTCAACCGGTACAAATCGCCCAACAGTTGAGCGATAACTGTTGGGCGACTTATACACTTGTTGCTCAACTGTTGGGCGACTTGTACAAGTCGCCCAGCGGTTGAGCGACTTATGCTAGTGCGACAAGTGTACTTGTTGCTCATCCGTTGGGCGACTTGTACACTTGTCGCCCAACCGTTGGGCGACTAGCACAAGTCGTCCAACAGTGAAGTGACAGAGGATTATTTCTGTAAAATAAAAAAATAGAGGTATATTACTGTATTTCGGAATAAAAAATAAATTATTTGAAAAAACTCCTTGATAGAATATACGGAAACATTTGCTGAGCACAAGCACACACCAAGCTACCCTGAAAAATCTGAAATTTAATGGAGCAGGAGTAATGTTGGAATAATTAATGCATGTGACTGTAGTAGGCCAGATCCCAAAGTCTTCTCATGCTCCCTCCGTTTTTTTACCACTAATATGTTTAAATATATTTAGATTGATTATATGAAAATTATATCATTAGATTTATTGTTAAAAATAATTTTATAATTTTATTAGTATCTAGTAAGATAAATATACAAAAAGCAACAGTCAAATTCATCTCTCGTACACAGTGAAAAATAAAAAACATCACATGGCTGTGATGTGATGTCGGACCAGGATTTTGCGCAAATCCAAATCCTCCGTAAAAAACAATGTGCTATTCCCTGGATCAGTAGATAGCACTCATAGACACATTGCTGGATCATTTCATACCCAGTGTGAACTAAACCATTCAATATATTACAAACATCATAATGACATAAACCACGTCGGATCAAGTTTTTTTACAATAAGGACTGAACAGACCAAACTGATTACATTACACAAAAGCAGCGGAAACTACAACGGAAGCAAAAGGGGGAGGTAGAGCACATCTCTCCACAGACAAGCGACTGGGGTAGCTCGTGTACGACTGATATTAACCAAGGACTTGGATAATATCGACTGTACACGAGTACCGACTAAGCCAGCTAGACTGAGGCGAGACCTAGACTAACAGAACTAGACTACTCTTCATCGTTGCCTTATCCATCGACTTCGGGATTCTCGTAGTAGTCGTAATCTCCATGATCCACGGGGTCTGAAGGGTTTGGGGGAAAGAGCGAGAATGAGTACAACTTTCGTGTTCACGAGCCAACACACAAGATGCAATAATATACATGCAAGGCTTAACAAGGGTGGCTCGGGTTCTTTTATTTGCTAAAGCAATGCTTTCAAATAACAATAACAGTAAAAATACTATCACTTAGCATTTTAACCAAAATACATTTTATTAAAGAGAATAACTATGCAATATTTAAATTCAGCGAAGGTTACCTCCACCTATGCTTAGTTTGAAAAATGTGGCTTCGACCACTATTAACAAAACTAGGTACGACAACCCAGGAGCAACACTAGGTATGACAACCCAGGAGCAACACTAGGTATGACAACCCAGGAGCAACACTACCAACCAGGAACAACACTAGACACGACCACCTAGGAACAACACAAAGACAGGGTTACATCAGCCCGACCAGTTTTTATCCCATCCACAAAGGTTTTGAAATATAAATAATTCTAGTAAGTTCCCATATGCGCTTTTAACCGTAGGTACGGTTGTTTAAACGGTTTATACTCTGCAGAGACTGTACACTTTACCCACAAGAGATAATCAACTCGTTGCCCCATATGATTCCTTGGTCATGTAGTTGAGCGATCATCACAATAACCTTTCAAATTATCTCGCCCCTTCCGTCATCTCACCCATATGGGCTTCTCCCACTTGCGGTGGGTCCCATAAGTTGTGCGGATGTCCATCACAATGACTAGCGCAGCTGGTCCCAACCACAACAACTAGCGCAGCTGGCGACTTCACCTTACCTCGGTGTCCCATTCAAACCGGAACACATCCAACGCTTGCACTACCTCAATTCCCTCCAGCGAAATGACTTTTAGGGTTCAATAACTTTACTAAGCCAAGTTGTACTTTATAGACTTGTGGTTGCACATGTTTTACAATGGGAGATCATCACCGGATTAAGTCCTTAAAGCCATCTGGGCGATTCATACCACATTCCACACATTCTCGTGCTACATCAGCACCCACCATCATACCATCCGTCCAGATGTGGTAAAAGCAATTTATTCGGGTTTTGAGGAGGAAAACCAATTTATCTCAAATACTTCAGTCATGTACCTCCCATGACTGCCCAAAATCATTTCATGATTTTAAAAGATGATGATTGGGGTATTTTAATGCCCCGGTACTTAAGCAAGACTAGCATGTCGCTTAAGTACAACCTATAGCTAGTAAATTACCACATAATTACTAGGGTGACATGGAATAATGGATTCAATTGCCAAATGATGGTATAATAAATAATTAAACAATAAATGTGTATTTAACTACCTTAAGATTTGACATACATTTGCTTAAGGAATTAAAGCATGCAATTTTGGTAATTTAAAGGAATATAATTTACAAAAAATATAGGCTCAAAATGATCAAAGTATTGACTCACCTGAACTAAAGGCAAGAGAGTCTTGGAAGTTTTGTGCTTGATCAAACTGGAGATCTCCTCAGTCTTCGAACTCTACTCGAATGGACGAACCGAAAAAGAAGCAAACAAACAAAGAGAACAAATAAATACCAAAGAAATAATACATGACTCCGAATTAAATAAGACCAGAGCCAAAAGCAAGATCTTGAATTTAGACAAAATTAAAAACAAATTTCATAATTTTTGGAGTTATAACGAAGGAGAACGGAGCTTCCGAAGCTTTGGTTTTGAGTACTATTCAACCGACTTCGCATGGTCGTAAGGGGAGGTTTCGACCACCCAGTCGGAAGGAGGTTTCGACTACCAGGTCAAAGGAAGGTTTAGACTACCAGGTTGAAAGAAGGTTTCGACTAATCGGTGTGGTCGAAAGAAGGTTTCGACTAATCGACGTGGTTGAAAGAAGGATTTAACTACTCGATGCGGTCGAAAGAAGGATTCGACTACTCGGTGGTCGAAGGAAGGATTCGACTGCTCGACGCGGTCGAAAGAAGGATTCAACTGCTCGACGTAGTCGAAAGAAGGATTTGACTGCTCAGCGCGGTCGAACGAAGGATTCGACTACTCGGCATAATCGAAGGAAACAAGATAGAGAACAGGGCACGAATAACTCACCAAGGACGAGAGAGAGGCCAGAGGAGGTCGGCGGATGGCGAACGGCGGTGAGGAAACTCGTAGTCGAAGGCGAAGGAAGAATGCGATGAAGGGGGGTCAGCCGGGACTAAAGGAGAAGAGGGAAAATGTGGTGGCTCCTACGAAAAAAAACTGAAATTGAGTGAGGGGATTGCATCAAGGAGCTCTGGGACACGAATTGATGCAAGTAGAAAAAAGGGGGGCTGCACTGGTGCGGCGAGGACCAAGAGGAGGTGCGCGGCGGCTTGAACTCGAAGCTCGGGCTTCGGGCACAGCACAACAACAATAGCAATAGAGGGAGAGTTGGGTGGAGGAAGGAGATGAAGGGGGTTGCTCGGGCTCTTTATAGCTGGGAGGAGAGGAGGGGAGAGCCGCTGAAAGACTCCGATGGGATAGGGCGGAGGCAGGCGTCGGTGGTCGAAGCGGTGTTAGCGGCGGACAGAGCGAGCGAGGAAGCGGTGAGCGCCACGAGGTGCGGGCAGAGCGGGCACGAGTGTGCCAGAGCGGCTGTGGCTGAGCCTAGGAAAAGAAATAGGCCAAGCCCAAAATAGAGAGGTTTTGAAATTCAAGTTGAAATTTGAACCCAAATTTTGAAATGAGGCAGAAACTAGAGAATTTTGTAATTACACAATAATTTGAAATAGGTTTTGAAAACCAAGAAGACAAACGGAAAAATACTAATCAACATTCGAAAACGGGATGTTACGTGTGAGTGGGGTGTGCTTGCATTGGTTCGCAATCAGGTTCGCAATGCCATCTACTCATACGAGAACCTTTTTGTTTGCTTTGAGTTTTGGGAGTAGCAAAGATCTAAGCAAGTGCTTATCTCTGCTTGAATCAGTTTCAAAGAAGCAGAGCTCTGATCCCGTCATGCTAAACCAGCGTCCCGGTCTTTGGCCGCTATAGACGTAAGCGAGCAATAACCAAGGGGTCTTGGGCCATCTTCCCCTAGAAGACTAGCTTGCTAGGTAGGTATACCCTCACCATTATAAATTGTGCTCTGTTTTATCCCACAACCGATGTGTAACTATCCTAACAAATCCGCCACTTACACGTTGGGTGTGCTCCCGGCAACCGTGAGACCTGGGATGTATCTGGGATATCTAGGCTCTGATACCAATTGTTAGAACCGATGACAACCCTTAGTGTGAGAGAACAAGACATGATGGTTTGTTTACCAGGTCAAAGCCTACGTCCCCGGGAGCCGAATCGCGGTGGCTCCGTCTGTCTGAGAAGTTTTCTTTTGACGATTAGGGTTACGAGAGGTCGGCGATATATATTTATACCCCACATGTACAACATGTACATACATACGTACTCCCTCTGATTTTGATCTTTTTTTTCTTCTGAAAAGCGTGTTTTAACGGGAAAATGGTTTAGAAAAGTTACAAGACAGAAGAAATGGCGCGTATTTCCACCTTCATTGTAAATTACACTCTCTAACCAATTATGTAGTTGCTTCTTCCTATTATAACTTTTGTATAACTTTGGTGAAGAAAACTATATATATATATATATATATATATATATATATATATATATATATATATATATATATATATATATATATATATATAGCATGATTATATATGTGGTTGTAGTGACAAAGAGAGTGATGTGAATAACTTTGTATAACCTTGATGGTACGATATGCATTGTGCTTTCACTATGTTCCAAAATCACTGAGCCTGCTGTCATACAAGTATATATGTCGATCTAACTCCTAATTAACATGCATTCGATTGTAGGAAAAACAAGTATGTGTTGGAATTAATACGGGCTGGGCCAATGTTTAATTCTAATTAATTCCTGGAAAATCCCAAAGGCCCATGTGCATGTACTGAAACTGTTTAGTCCCATATAGAGAGTTGAATGTGAGTTACACCACTTTAAAAGGTGGAATGTGGTAGCCCCCTTATGGAATTTGAGAGAGCCAATACACGGGCGCGCTCGCTCGCTCGCCACGCCACGCCTTGCCTCGTCGAGCCGAGCCGTGCCGTGCGTGTGTGTGTGTGTGCGTGTGCGCGCGTACGCAGGCATGTCAGATGCGTGCGTGTTGTTCTTTATCTATTCGAAAATCAAAACGCACTGACTCGCAGTTAATGGCATTAACAAACGGCTGGCAGTAACGGTTCAGTTACCAATGAGGAATGGCGACCGTTTCTGGTCTCTGGGTAATGGTTGCGGTTACTAGTGAGTAATGGCGACCGTTTCTGGTCATACTCTCCACGAAAGACAATAGTACACCACTGGTTTTGTTCCTGTCTCTGGCGATCTCCATCCCGGCAAGGCGCGTGTACGGCTACACCGGGAGAGCAGGCCTCTGGAACCCTCGTCCTTGAAGGCTTGCACCAGCGAGGACGAATAAGGTTTTTGGGGAGCGTTTGTGCGATTGCTCGCTTCATCTGATTCTCCGCTACGTCTACATTAACTGCACGACTACTACCACTACATCATGACGAACGACAATCCAGTCAAGACTTCTGCTGTTGCTACTGGATCTGGAACTCCTATTGCTGCTACTCCTTCTACTGGATCCGGGTATGCTTATCTTGCACATATTTGTTGGTTAGATTTCTTATCTATTGTTAACTTGAACACTGAGATAGATATACTATAGTGTTATGTCCTTCTAGATCTTAGTATGGCTATAGTGTTCTTGTTCATTTAGTATTCTCCATGATTTATCTAGTACATTTCTGGATTAATATAATTCGAAAAATGCTCATATATTCAACAGTAGGGCTCAGTTCAGGCTGCCAATAACACCGTGGCAAGTTAGAAGCAAATATTCGGTGGCCTACGGACTAGCCATTTTCGTATCTGCAGTAGCATGGGCTGCAGACGTGCAGTTGCACGCCTAACTTTTTCTTCAAACTACGTACAAGACAATCCATGAGTATTGGAAACGCAGGACCAAAAGTTTGTGCTACACTTTTAGTAGTTTGCACCCTTATTTTTTTATTTATTAATAATATGTTTCATCTAGCTACTACAATGTAATCAGTAGTGTAAGATGTCTTATGTAATTCACATCTCTAAATTATTGAAATCATCACATTTATAGTGGTACGCATGCTCCTGCAACAATTGCGGGAGTTCATCCCAACGCAAATACACAATTTTTTTTATTTATTAATCATATGTTTCATCTAGCTACTACAATGTAATCAATAGTCTAATATGTATTGTACACAAATACACAATTATTTACTTACGAGCACTACCGGAAACAGCTGATTTGCCGAGTGCCAAATAGCGGGCACTCGGTAAAGAGATATTTTGCCGAGTGCGACACTCGGCAAAGAACAACACTCGGCAAATCCAGCTTTGCCGAGTGCCATGCACTCGGCAAAGTATAACACTCGGTACATGCAACCTTTGCCGAGTGCGGGCACTCGCAAAGGAGGGCACTTTCGGCAAAGCGGCTGAGGTAACGGTCCCGCCGACGTCAAATTTTGCCGAGATACTTATATCCCAGCTGGAGATGTCCTGGTTTGAAAGCATCGTACGTGACAACTTGCACGAAACCTTCTCAAATTTTTATCACAGCCTCCACATATGATATCATGGCATCTCCACAAGTTTCATAATTTTCGGACTTTGTTTGCTTTTATAGAATTTAAAAACACTTACCCGCAAGTTCATGGTCATGTTTCACAACAAGATGTTCGAAATTTCGGTCCGTTCTGAATCACGACCTCACACTACACTCAATAACATGACTATCATTTTTTGAATCATTAAATTCCATTATTCGATGCACGTGCAGTTCAAATTTGTATTTTCCGAAATAATTATAGTAAATGAAATAAATTAACTAAGTATAACAAAAAGCCACAAAAATGTACCAAATAGTAACATAGAGTACCGGGTACTGTAGTAGGGCTGCAAAAAAAATTTGGAGGCCAAAATAATAATAAAAATATATGTTTGCCGAGTGCCAGGGCACGGCACTCGGCAAAGGGGGTCTTTGCCGAGTGCCACACAGACGACACTCGGCAAAGATGGGGAGATGTTCTGGTTTGTAAAAAAAATTTGAAGGCAAAAAAAAAAAATCCTCTTTGCCGAGTGCCAGATCGCGGGCACTCGGCAAAGAAATTAAAAAAATTAAAAAAATTAAAAATTGTTTGCCGAGTGCCAGATCGCGGGCACTCGGCAAACCTTCGACACTTAGTGTTTTTTGCTGCACACCCGCACACACGCACACCCACCGCGCCTGCGCCGCCGCCGCCTCGCGCCGCCCCTCGCCCCGCGCCCCTCCCTCTCGCGCGCGCCTCCCTCCCGCCGCCTCACCTCCCGGCGCCTCCTCCCTCCCGGCGCCTCGGCCTCCCCCCGCTCCACCTCCGCCAACCCCACCCGGCGCCTCCTCCCTCCCGGTCCCCTCCCGCCGCCTCCACCACCCGGCCGCCTCTCCACCACCCGGCGACCCCTCCCACGGCGCCTCCTCCTACCGGCGCCGCCCGGGACCTCCCCTCCCGGCCGCCTCCCCTGGCGCCACACCGCCACCCCCTCCCAAGCACCTCCCTCCCACCGGCCTCCTCCCGCCAACCCCACCCGCGCCACCGCCTCCCAAAGACCTCCTCCCGGCCGGCCTCCCGGCCAACCCCACTCGCGCCACCGGCGCCACCCCACCCGGCCGGCTGCCCTCCTCTCCCCACCCACCGGCCACCTTCCCACCGGCGCCTGCGCTGCCGCCGCCTCGCTGCTGCCGCTTCCACCCACGCCCGCCGCGGCGGCCGTCAGACCGGCGACTGCGTCCCGCCAAAGACCGCGACGAGGTATGACCTAGGTTCTTCCCGCGATGGTGGTGGTGGTTGACGGTGGTGGTGGTTGACGGTGGTGGTGGTGGTGGTGGTGGTGGTGGTCGTGGCGGTGTAGTTGTGGTTGTGGTTGTATATGTGGTTGTCGGCCATCGTGCCGTTGTTTTTGTGTTTGGAAACCTCACCGTGCGAGGAGGTTCCGCGATTTTTTTAAATGACGATATTTTGTTCCATTTTGCGAGAGAAGAGCCGTCGGAGCCGAGTCGGAGTTCCTGCGCCGTGCGGTCTCCTCCTGCACGCCGCCGCCATCGCACCGACCCGCCACGGCCCGCTAGCCCGACTCCACCGCCACCCTAGGTATAACCGCTCTTTTCGTATCATGGTCGAGATCACGAGATGCAATTGATGGTTACATTACTCGCGATACATATGTTAGAGGATGGATGACCATCATTGGATGTACACGGACCGGAGAGGTCGAGTGATTACACCACGTAATGGATGAACAAGACCGATGCTTTCTTGAACCGTGCATTTGGCAAGGTCTAAAGGACATTGTCTAGTTTTGTGTCCTGCAAAGCAAATGTGGAAACAGGAGAAGGGTAAACAAGGTGGACATGGGTAAACATCTTTTGAAGAATGGATTTACGCGGACTACACCCGGTGGGTCCACCATGGTGAAGCCCATCGTATGAGAGAGGAGGTGGTGAGACCACACGTTGAGGCTTATGATGCTGATGCCGGGGTAGCGTACATGTTAGATGACTTTCACCAAGGCATGCTTCGATGAGGGACGTGAGAAGGAGGAGATGGAGGCAAACGCACGTGCGTTCTACAACATGATGGACTCGCACGAAACCCCTTCACGATCGGTCAACGGTGTCTCAAGTGGATGCCATTGGGCGCTTAATGGGGTTGAAGTCCGAGTTAAACCTAAGTCGAGAAGGCTTCAATAAGATGTTGACCGTGATTGGCACCACGCTTACGAGGGCCACATTCGCCAAAGAGCATGTACGAGTCACGTAAACTCCTTCGTGCACTTAAGATGCCGTATGAGCGATACATGCTTGTTTGAAGGTGCGTCCTATTTAGGAAAGAACACAAGGATGCAAAGCATCGTCCAGTGTAAATCCTCCGTACACGGAGGTAGACTCGTGGTGGCTAGAAGAGGCGACTACGATCCCGTGAAAATCCTACGGTACCTTCCGCTCCTACCGAGGATCCAACGGCTATACATGACCGAGGAATCCGCGAAACAGATGACATGGCACAAAAATGGCAAACGGTACAATCCTGACAAGATGGTACATCCATCCGATGGTGAAGCATGGACCCGCTTTGATGACAAACATCGTGAAAGCGGATGAGGCTCGCGAATGTACGTGTCGCTACCGCAACAGATGGGTTCAATCTTATGGACCGATGGCTGCCCCATACACATGTTGGCCCGTGTTCGTTATCCCCTCAATCTCCCGGCGTCTCCTTTCAACGACATAACGTATTCTTGTCGTTGATAATTCCTGGACACCCGGGGAGTAATATGGGTGTGTTCATGGAGCCCGTGTTTGATGAATTGGTCCGTGCTTGGGACGAAGGGGTATGGACATACGACCGAGCTACAAAGACAAGCTTCACAATGCACGTTTGGTACCACTACTCCCTGCATGACTTCCCGGTGTATGGGTTATTCTGCTACCGTGTGTTCACGGAAGTTCCCATGCCCGTATGCAAGGAAGGTGAGAGGTTCCATTGGTTGCACAAGGGTGGCAAGTACTCATCGTTCGACGGACATCGCCAATTCCTCCTCTTGACCATCCATTCGGACAAGACATCAAGAACTTTACGAAAGGTGTCGAGTGACGCACTCGCACCGCGGATTATGATCGTGCCGAGGTTCATGCTCACATAGATGCTCTCGTGCCCAATCAAGAAGGTGGTTTTGTGGGATATGGTGAGCAACATATGTGGACTCATAAGTCGGGCTTGACGAGGCTCCCCTATTTCGATGACCTTCTTCTGCCACATAACATTGATGTAATGCACACTGAAAAGAATGTCGCCGAGGCACTTTGGGCAACACTCATGGACACTGAAAAGTCTAAGGACAACCCTAAGGCTAGAGTGGACCTGGCAACGTTATGCGATAGACCAAATCAAGAGATGCGACCTCCTAGTCGCGGCAAGACATGGAGAAGGCCTAAGGCCGATTTCGTCTTGAAAATGACCAAAGGAGGAAGTACTTGAATGGATCCAGACGCTAATGTTCCCGATGGGTATGCAATAATCAAGAGGGGAGTGAACTTAGGCACTCTGCGAATCAACGGGATGAAGAGTCATGACTACCACATATGGATTGAGCGGCTTCTTCCGGCGATGGTTCGAGGCTATGTCCCTGAGCATGTCTGGCAAGTGCTGGCAGAGTTGAGCTATTTCTTCCGCCAGCTTTGTGCCAAGGAGCTATCTCGGACCGTCATTGATGACTTGGAAAAAGTGGCACCCGTGTTGCTCTGTAAGTTGGAGAAGATCTTTCCACCCGGCTTTTTCTTGGCGATGCAGCATTTGATTGTGCACCTCCCGTATGAGGCACGTATGGGGGGGCCCGTGCAGGCCCGTTGGTGCTATCCAATCGAGAGATGTCTGAAGACTCTTCGCAAAAAATGTAGAAATAAAGCCAAAATTGAGGCTTCCATTGCAGAGGCATACATTCTGGAGGAGGTGTCAAACTTCACAGAGAAATACTACACTGAGAACCTTCCTAGCGTTCATAATCCACCCCCTCGTTACAATGCTGGCGAAAATGAATCGAACCTCAGCCTTTTCCATGGGCAACTCGGAAGCGCAAGTGCATCGACCACTAAACAATTGAAAAATGAAGAGTGGCACAGTATCATGCTATATGTGTTGACCAACCTTGTCGAGGTGCAGCCGTTCATTGGGTAAGTTCTCAACGAACTTGTTTCAATACGCCGTCACTCCTTGTTTCTTCGTCCAACCCCCTTGTTTCTCGTTGATATAGGGAATTTCTTCGTCAATCCTGGCATGAATCAAGGGATCCTACCCCGCAGGAAACTGATACCCTTCTTTCACGAGTGCGGGACCAGGAGCCCGATTTCATTTCTTGGTTCAAATGAAGGTATTGTCAATTTAGCTCGTACTTAGTTCGACATTCCAAGTTGATCGTGACGCTCAATAATATAACGATCTATCTGCTTGAGCTTGCGTGCCCAAACCGATCGCGCTATAAGTGACGAGTTGAGACAGGTTGCAAACGGTCGTGTCGTTAGGGTCAAGTCATTTGCGGTTATGACGTGAATGGATATCGTTTTCACACGCAAGCTACGAGCGAGTCGGATCAATCAAAAACCACAAACAATGGAGTTTTTACGCCCAAGATCGATGGCCTCGACTATTATGGAAGAATTGAAGAAATCTATGAACTTCCATTTTATGGTTCCAAACCTCTTAATCCTGTCATATTCAAATGTTGCTGGTTTCATCCTGGAGTAACGAGACGAACCCCTAATCTTGGGCTAGTCGAGATTCGGCAGATTCCGCCTATCCAGAAAAGATGTCTACATTGTGGCTCAACAGCCGTCCCAGTTTATTATACGCCATACGCGTGCCAAGACAAAGAGCATCTTAAGGGTTGGGCTATTGTGCACAAGGTATCGCCACACGGTAAACTACCTGTCCCAAATGATGAAGATTACAACTTCAACCCAAACACATATGATGGAGAGTTCTTTCAAGAAGAGGGCTACAAAGGAGGTTTGAGATAGACTTAACCGGCGATAGGAATGGAAGTAGACAATGATAGGGTTGATGACGAGGACGCTGAGACGAGGTGCAAAATGTGAAGGACTTACAAATGCTTGAGCGATTACGTTTAGGCAATGACAATGAAGACAACATTCCTTCTTCTGGATAGTGTTGATGATTTGTACAATGTTGATAGTGATGACGAGACCTATGATCCAATAATCCCAATCATGAAGATTATTTCTAATACATGTAATACTATGTTTTTGTAATTATGTTTTGTTCATTTTGCATCTATTTCTAATACATGTATTACTATGTTTTTTGTAATTATGTTATGTTCATTTTGCATCTATTTCTAATTACGTCTTGCTTATTCTTTTTAATTGCAGGTGAGTGAACAAAGATGGTGGGGAACCGTCGTAACGTGTCCTCGCTTTACCAGAGACCACGCACTGCGGAGGAGGAGGCGGAGGGGTCGGACAGGAGGAGGAGGAAGAGGACCGCCGGCCGCAGAGGGGCCGCTCCTCCCACGCCGCGTGAGGAGGTGCTGGAGGAGGAGCCGGCGCCGTGGGCGAGTTGGACGAGGAGCCGGTTCCGCAGACGGGCGAGGAGGAGGGGGCGGACGAGGACGACGACGAGGCGGTAGGCACGGGTTCCGCTTCCTCCTCCGCCTCTTGGTGTCTACTTGCGAGGTCCCGCGAGCCTCCCTCAAGTTCCGCATCCTCACCGACAGCAGCAGATGATTCGCCCCAAGGGCAAAAGTAAGTAACTTTAGATGTTGTCACCACTACTTCATATGATATGTTGAAAAAAAGAGAAACTAATAATTTTTCTTAATCACTTGTGCAGGAACTGGGTGGTTGTGTCAGGTGGTGGCGCACGCTCCGCCAATGGCATCCTGGGTCTTCTGTGCAGGCAACACTACCCCGGCATTGTCACGTACGCCGGGAAGACGGAGCCGGCCTACTCGTTTGACCACTACGCCGTCGGCCCCGATGCGGAGTACCCCAACAAGGCGGCGCGGGTGAAGGCGGAGTTTTGGGTAAGTCTCCCTCGCACAACATTGCTCAATACATCGCATTCATTGGACTTTTCTTGAAATAATGAATGGATACATCGCGTTTGTATGCAGACTTATTTCAGATGCGATGAGGGATTTGAGGCCAGGGCGGACCAGGTGGCTACCAAAGCCTGTAAAAAACTCATCACCGACATGCATCACGAGGTGCGCATCCAGCCATCGTAACCTACCACGGTCGGCTTGGAGAGAAGGTCACCAAGAAAGACGCAAGAAACATGACGACGACCGGACCGTACCTTGAGGTAGATGAAGAACATTAATATTGATTCGCTTTGAGATTAAGTACGCTTAATTTGATCTTCTTATATGTCAAATACTTGATGACGTGTAGATGATTCCCCGTGGTGCCAATCGTATCCCGAGTGTTGGGCGATGATCGTGGACAAGTGGTTCACTGAGGAGTATCTCCGGATGCACGTGATGCCCGGACCGTCGCTTGATGATGCAAGGTCCAAAGACACCATCAAGGCGACGCGGCATCTTCGCATGCAAAAAGCATGGGTACACGAATTCATTTATCTATTGTGACGCTCAATTCGCACGATTTCTAATTATCTTGCTGTCTTTCTCGCAGTCGGCGTCACATAGTGGCCAGCCTTGCTCGGACTTCGGGCATGGTGTATGGCCCACAAGGGCAAGGCAACGTCCGACGCCTCCTTCAACTCGAGGACCCGCCCGAGGCGACACGAACCCGAAGTCCCACACCCGCATCGCTGAGTACACGCCGGTGGCAAGGTCGGTCCATGGGCCGACCATGATCCGAGCACCCGTGACTTTGATGGAGAGATCGTCATGAGGGTGGGACAAGCAAGAAGCATGGGCGGTTCTGGCTTGGCGATGGCCTCATCGACACGGCCTCTACTCCATCTCTCCCTGATCCGAGCACGAGCACGAGCGAGCCCGCCATACGCCCACGGCATCATCACGACAAAGACCGGTCGACGCACTCGAGGTTATTCTGTTTTACTCGTCGTACATTGATCTTTACACACCTTTATTAGCTTTGCATTATCGAAATATTGAGTGAAATATTGCAGCCCGCTCGAACAAGAAATGAGGCAACGCTGAGAGCCGGAGGCCGAGCAACAGAGGATGTTGGCCCACCGAGGCCGAGCGCAGCCCCAGACGCAGAGGTCGCGCGACATTACGGAGTTCCTACAAGGTCTTGGGCAACATACGGGCTTATTGTGCACCGGGTCATTGGCTCAACCTCCGCCACGCGCCCCGCACCGCAGCTACTCCGTGAGTATGAAAGTTATTTGCTTTCGCTTGTGCTTTGCTTGTATGACCTCTACTTTCCTAGATTAGGTATCTAATGTAGTCTTGTCTCACATGCAATCTCTTCGCTTTGTGCAAATTCAATCGGCGGGTTCGAATAATCCACCTCATGCGCCTCCGAATGATGGAGCTTTTCCTTCACCACAGTCGCAGTGGCCACCTTCGAGATGAATGGTAGTTGTATTTTCATTTGTTGTTCACTTGGTGATGGACTTGTGATATACTTATGATGCACTTGTCGACTGTGATGAACTTGTGGATTTGTTTGGATGGACTTGAGCACTTATTGTTATATATGTGATGGATGTGATAAATATGTGATGGATGAGATATATATGTGATGGATGTGATATATATGTGATGGATCTGATATATGTTTGGATGGATTTGTTTGTCGTGATGGAATGTAAAAAATAAATAAAAATGCAGTTTTGGGTCACTTTGCCGAGTGTAACACACGGCAAAGGGTCCTTTGCCGAAATGCCATGGTCATGGCACTCGAAAGCTGGAATGTGGGCACACGAACCCAGCTTTTCAGCTTTGCCGAGTGCCATGACCATGGCATTTCTGCAAAGAATTTTTAAAAAAATTAAAACTTTGCCGATCGCCAAACCTGCGGCGCTCGGCAAAGAATTTTCAAAAAAAAATTGTTAAAACGTTGCCGAGTGCCATCATTCCGACTCTCGGCAAAGACATTTTCAAAAAAAGTAAAAAATATTTGCCGAGTGCCGCCGGGTTGGCACTCGGCAAAGCGGCCGTCAACAGGGCCGGCGCCGTAACTGGTCCTTTTCTATGCCGAGTGCTGACTCGGCACTCGGTAAAGCCTTTGCCGAGTGCCCGACAAAATACACTCGGCAAAGGCTGCTTTGCCGATAAATTTTTTTCCGAGTGCCCTTTGCCGAGTGTCGCACTCGGCAAAGCCTTTGCCGAGTGCAAAGGAGCCTTTGCCTAGTGCCTGAGGCACTCGGCAAAGTACCTGAGTCCGGTAGTGGAGGTACACCCAACGCCCTAGAAGGGAATTAAAAGCCATGTTCCCAAACAAATAAGAAAACGGTTTTGCTAGTTTTAAGTTGTCTGAAATTTTTTTAAGTTTAAGTCATTTGTTGTGACCATTGGATTTGTGTAGAGATTGGTATATCATATGATTGGATATTGATCCAATGGATGTCATATGATTAGATATTGATCCAATAGCCGCAACAAATGACTTAAACTTAAGAAAATTTCAGACAACTTATGAATAGACAGTCCCATAAGAAAATAAAAGGCCATCGAAAAAAAACACAGAGGTCATCGAGATCCGGTGATCGGAAATCTCGGGGGAAAAGTCAAAAGTTTGAAACTAAATTTCAAATTCGAATTTGGTAACTGGCCGAAAAATTCTTGTAACCGGCTTGAATTCAAATTTGGCCATAATTTGTTTGCGGGTTCAAAAACTAACTGGGGATCACAGAGATTTCCAATTGTAGGGTAACCAGCTGGGTTTTTTGTTCCCTGCGTACACCCCATCAAAAAGAAAACAAACACGTAATAATGTTATGGTTTTTTTTTGGAAGAAATTAATCATGCATCGCTCGCTCATGTTGCTATGTTTTTGCCTTCATCAACGTTTTGGTCAGTGACCAGGAGGCCGACCATATATACGCATGTGTCTAGTGAGTAGTGACAGTCAATTTATTTCAGCAGTACAATACCTGTCAAAAAAATATACATGTGCCTAGTGGCAGTCAATTATTTATGTCAGAACAGTACAGCATGGCCAAGCTTGGTCGAGCTTCAGTTAATAAATAGGAGATGGCCATGGTGGAGGCCTGGAGGGCTTCCTTCACTTGTGGTGCCACAGCTCACAAGAGAGGAGACTTATCGAATGCGCTGAAGGTTTTTAACCCTTGCTAACCAGCTCGCGATCGAGCATGCCACCATTTTATATATAGGATTGGGAGTCATCGGGATTGTCCATGGTTCAACTCCATGTTGATACGGTATATGTAACTACTCCGCTTTAGTTGAATTATTGCAAAATGTGCTTTATCTTATAGCTAGTACACTATTATTAGGTGAAATTAAGAACACCATCGGAAAATAAACATGCGTTTAATTTTGAAAGTCATAAGTTGTAGAGTATACATACCATGCAACTTGTGTTTCAAACTCATACTAGGTCCCATCTAATTACAGGAACCGGATGATTTCACTATAGGCCGAGAAAATCCTGCAGGGCTGCCCATAACATTGTTTCAACTGCACCTGTAAAAGATGGATCGTGGAAGGGGTCTCACGTATGATGTACACGTCTGAGGTATGATATAATCCAAACCACGTGTAGCTTGCTCAACTGGGCAAGGCTGTAAGAACATGTAATGTCCTGTTTAATTAAAAAGCCAAAAGATCAGAAATAGGAATCGGTATTAGCAAGGAAATCAGGAAAAGAGAGAGTTTTGGCCGGTTTGGGCCCAAGGACTTGGCAGGGGGAACCCTAGCTATGCTTCTGCAGCCGTGCCTCCAGCTACTCCTTGCGCTGTCCATGCTACTGCCGCCTTTGCCTTCTACCAATTCTCTCCTGCATGCATGCATGCTGCTGCCTTGGGAATTGATTATTTACCCTTCGCTTAGATACGTTTCAAGATTATACCCTCATTCCCGAAGTAATTATTTTGGGGACCGACTTTGATGAATCGTGACACGTCGACTGGAGTGCGCCGCGAACTTGTAGCTCCTCGTAATGTTTCCTATGGACGACGCCAACTATCGTCGATACGAGTTCAGACAATAAACTTGTGGCACCCCTGGTCACACACGTCGACCACCGGGAGTGCGAGGGGAAGCTCAACAAGAATCACACATGAGGGTCCGCACCAATGTTTGCATATGGGGGAAATTAAAGAGTTACAAGTGGCCTCCCCCTCCCCATTACAAGGGGTCATATTTATAGAGGAGGAGAGGGAGATCAGTGAAGTTACATTGCTGCCCTTGGGGTTTAGCTTGCTCTGGGGTAGCTCTGTCTATCGCGTCAAGCGGGTCCGGTCATGTATGCGAGTGTCGATGGGACCTCACCTCGTGGCTACCCCGGACCCGATCCGTGGTGGGTTCGTCGATGTATCGCGACTCACCGAGGTTGGTCCTCGGACCTCGTCCGAGGTTGGTCTTTGGACCCCGTCCAGGGTTAGTCTCCGGACCTCGTCCGAGGTTGGTCCCCGGACCCGTCTAAGTTGTCATACATTCATGAGGTTTCCGTCAGCTCAATACAGCGCGGGGACCCTCTCCCAACAACATCTAATGAACATGGCAACATTCCATATATTTGTGTGGGTGTATAGGATTGGGAGACATCGAGAATGTACAAGACATGCAACTACTACTCCCTAAGCAAGTTTAAGAGTAGCACTGTACGCTCCAGTTAAGTTCGTTAAGTAAATATTTGACATAGATAGTGTGTGCAAAGTACATGCGGTATAGATGAATACCGGTGCTTGTATCGGAAATGGATATCTACATTGAAGAACAAAATGGAGAGCAGCTACAGTATTTTTGCATTAGGGCATGTTTTCCATCGTTGGATCAAAAGCGAACGTTTCAGATCATCTGCTACAGCTATAGCTATAGTGCTGACCGAGATTGCTATAGTGCTTAAATAGTACTTCTACGATAGCAATTGCATCCATATCTTTTGCTTTTGGATCCAAGAGCTTGAATGCTTAACGCATGGTACCGTAGCATGTGCATTTTGTTCTTTCGTACGGAGGATTCGTTTCGGCTTGTATCTAGTAGTGAGCTAGCTGCATGTAGTTCAGTTAGTTGCGCGCGTCATGGGCACATTGCCAGGGTCATAGCGTGAGAAGCAGTACAAAATAGTTGGTTACTACATGCATGTAGTAGTGGTGTGAGTTGGACCGAGTATTAAGCTAAGTGGCTTAAGAATAGGCCTTAGTATTTTGGAGTATGTTAGAGTACTTTACGTTTGCCCATGTAATCGTGTTGTTTATTATATAAGTTGTTGAAAATGAGGGCAATATTTTAATTCCAGATTTTATTAAAAGATAAATATTGCAAAAGACTAATGATGCATAAAACAGTACTGACAACAGACAACTCATTGTACTTCGCAATATATGAAAAACAGGATGTAAACAAGTCAATCAATCACACGATAGACTTACAGATGGGTCTGATGAAGAACAGGAAGCAGCGCAGACTTGATGCAATGGCGAAACGTAGATGTCGCAGTCGCGTGAAGCGGTCGCGCAGATGCGCTGCCGAAACCTTATTGCCGCCCCGCAGTCTTCACGGCAGCAACGGCTCGAGATACCGCTTCTTCTTCACGGTGCACGCCGAGAAGAAGAGTCGGCGAGGTTCGACGGCGCAGATACAACAAAGACGTGATTAGAAGGAAGAAGGAATGGAGGCTATTCTTCGCGCTATGCACCGGACGCTCGGACATATATAGATGCGCATCGGTAATCGATGACAAACAACCATTTACCCATCGTAATCGACACACTTAACCACCATTTACCCACCGTAATCGTCACGATTAATCGACCATTTACTCACCGTAATCGTCATCATCATTACCCAATAAAGCCTCGAATTAAACATTTGAATCTCATTCAAACAGAGAGATGCATGGGCCAAAAAAATAAGGTGGACTTGGTTCGCCAAATGGCGCGCCACGCCACGGCACGGCCGCGCCGCAAGTCACAAATCACGCGATTTTTCACGCGAAAATACGCGAACGCGCGCGCATGCGTGCGTGTGTGTGTTTACCAGAGCCCTCCTCATGCCACCCTCATCCATGTGTCACATGTTTTAAGGAGTGGCAAGAACTTCACCTTATATGTTGGTCACCTCCACCTTGCCTTAGCAATATGGTACTAACCCATAAATGCTTTGGAATTATAGAAAATGGGCCTCACTCATATGAGCTAATTTCTAACATAAGTAAATAAGAATAGTAAGAGAAAAGACATGGAGTGTGTGTAATCGCATGGAATGAGAGCACGTCGCCAAAACAATAGAGTTTCTTCTTTTGTCCATCGAGTGTGTGTATTTGTGAGGAACACAAGAAAAAAACAAGCCATAAGTGAGTTCTCTCCAGGAGCTGGGCCACAAATTGTCTCCCAGGATCCGTCGTCTGGTCGGCATACGATGATCTTCTTCTACCTGTTGCCGTCGCCGTTGCAGCCCGCCACAACGGCAGCCGCGAGGAAGCTCCCCAGGTTAGGCGCCGACGACAACACGATCTTGGTTATATTCCATTGTTCGTCAGTCCATCTTCCATTGTTCGTCAGTCCAAGGTGGCAATGAGATCCTCGCTAAGGTGAAAGCTTCGAACGGGAAGAGCCTGCTTGGGGACCCCGACACCGGCGCTGAAACGAGGGCCATCCAATTGTCGAAGCAACCGCGGCAAGAGGCGGCTCGGGCGCAGGGAAACAAATTTTGCCGAAATTTTGGAAATTTCGGTGATTTCGCGTCCCCTCTGAAATATTTTTAATTCGTTAAAAATAATTCGGAAATATTTGAATTTGGATAGATTATGTCCTAAATTTGATTTTGGACAAAATCCGGTCAAATTTCATCCAAATTTCAAGTCCAAATTTCGCCCGGTTTGAAAATCCACCGAAATTTTGAACCGAAATTCTGAAATTTCGGTAATTTCGTTCGTTTCGTTGGGCTCCGAATTTTTTTTTTCAGGCCGAAATTGTTTTCCCTGCTCGGGCGTCCTCCGGGAGGGCGACGCGGTGGACAGCGGCGTCAGGGAGGCTGACGTATTGCCCAGGAATGGCTAGCCACGGTGTGGGAGGGTTCAGGACCATAGGGTGGCGGCCGCATGCGGGGCGTCACTGCGCCAAACACAGCTGGCACATGGCGCGGAACCCGGCGCGGTCGGTGAAGGACGGCAGTCGGCCTAGGATGTAGCCGAGCAGGTCGTCCGGGAGGCCAGATCAGGTGGAGACGTCGTCGTCGCGCCTCGGCCGCTTCCCGCTCGCCGTCGCGCAAGGAGAGACAGGAGCCACCTCCTGCCCCTCTCGCTTCCACTTCACAACACAGTGCAGCGATTCTGCGTACCGGAGAGAGATGAGAATACGATGGCAAGGGAATGGATTTATTTATCTCGATCAAGCCCATCCGATTCGTCATGTGTGGCGGTTCATTAGCGACGATTCCGATTAGGATAACTAATCCGCCTCGAGCCCGCATGCAGCGATCTTCTTGTGGCTGTTTTGGTTGCAGACTTGCAGCCCACCATGGCAGCAACGACGCAGCTGTCAGACTCAGCACCAAGCTGTCATGTCTTGATTACCTGAACATGACAAGGTAGTTAATACCATGAAGCGACAATTTTAAGCACCAGACAGATTGATTTTGAGGAAGAAAAAAAATCAGACAGAAATAAGTAGCACATGAGCTGTGGTATTAAGGGAGTCTTATGAGTAGGAACGAGAACAAGTAGAGTTGTAAGATGAACAGAAAATCGAAGAAAAAAACTATGTTCACATAGTTGTTTAAGATTTTCTTGGAACTGATTACAAAGACACGTGTCGGGTGCGGTGCGACGCGCATCAGACGTGGCCCAGGCGAGTCCAAGTTGCCGATGGAGAGAGAGAGGAGCTGTAGCCGAGCAAGTCTGCAGCAAGAGGGTGAGGAGAAGAAGATGTGAAGGAAAGATATGTAAGGGAGGAGATGTAACATCCTGTTTTCGGTTGTCGAATAGTATCTTTTCGTTTGTCTTCTTAGTTTTCAAAATATATTTCAAATTATTGTGTATTTGCAAAATTCTCTAGTTTCTGCCTCATTTTCAAACTTTCGGCTTTCGGATTTCAGCTGAGTGCTTGGTTTTGAATCCAATCGATCCTTTCTTGGGCCCGACCCATTTCTTTTTCTCGAGTCAAGATCGCCGCTCTGGCAGCTTGTGCTCGCTCGCTGCACCCGTGCGCTCACCGCTCCCTCGCCGCTTGCTCGCTCTGTCTCATCGCCACCCGCCTCAGATCGCACGCCGAGTCCTCGACTCTCTCTCTCCTTCTCTCCTCCAGGCTATAAAAGAGCTAAAGCAGCCCCCTTCATCTCCTTCCCACACCCAACCCACCTTCTCTCGCTCTTGTGTTGTGGTTTGCCTGAAGCCCGAGCTCCGAGTTCAAGCCGCCGCGCACCTCCTCTCGGTCCTTGTCACACCAGTGCAGCCCCCTCTTCTACCCGCGTCTTCTTGTGTCCCAGAGCTTCTTGAAGCAATTCCCTTACTCTTTTCCAGTTTTTTTTCTCAGGAGCCGCCACATTTCCGTTTCTCCTTCAGTCCCGGCTGACCCCTTCATCGCCGTCCGCCTTCGCTTTCGACCGCGAGTTTCCCCGCCTCTGCTCGTCGTCCGTCAACCTCCTCCGGCCTCTCTCTCTCGGTCTTAGTAAGCTTCCCGTGCCCTATTCTCTCTCGTATTCTTTCGACCACGCCGGGTAGTTGAATCCTTTCGACTTCGACGGCAGTCGAGTCTTTCTTTCGGCCAGGTAGTCGAACCCTTCCTTCAACCTGATAGTCGAAACCTTCTTTCGACCAGGTAGTCGAACCCTTCCTTCGGCCAGTTGGTCGAAACCTCCCCTTACGACCACGCGTTGTCGGTTGAGCGGTACTCTAAACCAGAGCTTCAAGGACTCTGTTCTCCTCTGTTATGACTCTGATTTAAGTGAAGCTTATTTCTAAATTTGTCTAAATTCAAGATCTTTCTTTTGGCTCTAGTCTTATTTAATTTCGAGTTCATTTGTTATTTTTTTAGTATTTATTTATTCTCCTTGCTTGTTTGCTCCTTTTTTCGGTACGTTCGTTCGAGTAGAATTTGATGAAGCGGGAGACCTCCATTTCGATCAAGCACAAGACTACCAAGACTCCCCTATCTTTAATCAAGGCGAGTCAATACTTTGATCATTTTGAGCCTACATTTTACGCAAATTATATTCCTTTAAATTACCAATATGTGCATGCTTTAATTTTTTAAGCAAATGTATGTTAAATCTTAAGGTAGATCAATACCCATTTGATGCTTAATTAATTTTTGAATCTGCTATACATTAATCGACTGAAATTTTTTAGGAAATTAGTCAAATTTCTAACCTATAGATCCATGCCATGATTCGTGCTCCGGCCGACGGCATGTTTGTCTTCTCCGGCGACGGTGAGTTAGGGCGGGGCTTCGCCGGTTTATGTTTCAGGTTCACCGGAGCCCGGCTATAGAGGGAGGGAGGGGCGGCGGAAGCACAGTGATGGTGGCGGAGGGGCGACGAGGTGGCGGTGGCGTAGCCAGCCGCGGGTTGGAGGAGGGCGGTGGGTGGTGGAGGTCGGCAGGGGAGTACGGGAATCGACTAGAAATTAGGAGGCGGGGGTGGAGATGGTGGATCCGATGGTGGTAGCCGCCGGAGACGGGGAAAAAGGTGGCAGCGGGGGAGCACGGGAGAAGCAGGGGTAGCGGGGGAGAAAGATGGCGTGGAGGAGCAAGGGCGGCAGGGGTGGTGATGGCGGATCCGGCGATAGTAGCCGCCGAATACGGGGAAGAAGGTGGTGGCGGGGGAGCACGGGATGAACAGGGGCGGCGCGGATGGGAGGCACAGCTCGCTTAATCTAGAGTTCTGCACTCGGGAGGCTTAGGATCACTCAATCGAGAGTTCTGCACTCAGGATGCTTAGGGTTGGGGTCTCGTGTACAAATGGGAGAAGGATTTGGACCCCTGAATTGAGATCTAACGGTTGGAAAACCCGATTGGTTTATGGGCTTGAATTCAATCGAAATAATTTGACTGTTGTGTAGACAATCCCATTAAGTATTGCCATCATTTGATAGTTGAATCCCTTATTCCATGTCACCCTAGTAACTATGTGGTAATCTACTAGCTAGGTTGTACTTAAACAACATGCTAGTCTTGCTAAGTACCGGGGTATGAAAATGCCCTAATCATCATCTCTTAAAACATAAAATCGTTTTGGAGCAGACGTGGGAGGTACACGACTGAAGTATTTGTGAGATAAATTGGTTTTCTCCTCAAAACCGCAAACTTCTACTACCACATCTGGTCGGATGGTATGATGGTGGGTGCGGATGTAGCATGAGAATGGTGGGTATGCGGTATGAATCGCACAGATGACCCTAAGGACTTAATCCGGTGATGATCTCCCATCGTAAAACATGTGCGACCGCATGTCTGCAAAGTGTAACTTAGCTTAGTAAAGTTATTGAACCCTGAAAGCCATCTCGCTGGAAAGGATCGAGGTAGTGCAAGCAGCTGGATGCGTTCCGGCTTGAATGGAACACCGTAGTAAGGTGAAGTTGCCAGCTACGCTAGTCGTTGTGGTAAACATCCCACACAACATATGGGCGCGGCCCATATGGGTGAGATGACGGAAGGGGCAAGATAATTTAAAAAGTTATTTTTCTGATCTCTCAACCACACGACCACGGGATCAGATGGGGCAACAAGTCGATTATCTCATGTGGGTAAAGTGTACAACCTCTACAGAGTGTAAACTGTTTAAACAACCGTGTCTACGGTCAAAGGCGGACATAGGAATTTTACTAGAGTTAGTTCTTGTGGATATCATGGGGATATGCTCATGATCTTAGGATGATGTGACAATTGGCAATGACGTTGAAGGTTTGCGAAAACACGAGTTTTCGGCAAAGTTCAGTTCTCACGTGTCTCAAGCGGTCGATCAGCTTTGGTGGCGCCGATCGCCGCCTCCGTGAATTAGATCGCGGTCGACCGCGGATGAGCGGACCGACCGGTTGGGTGGCGGTCTGACCGGCGTCTGATGAGTGGTCCGACCGCCATATAAGTGGCATTGGATTTTTGAGCTGGGCCAAAAATAGAGGGTGTAGGCAAGAGAGGAGGTTCTACTACTCTTGGTCCCATAATTTTTGGAGCCTCCAGTCAAAAGTTTTATTCGTTTTAAATTTCCAAAGAGGTTGCGGATTTCAGTGCTGAAATTTTGGCTAAGTCCTTTGGTGGCGGTCAGACCGGCCTTCTATTGGCGGTCAGACCGGCCTTCTATTGGCGGTCAGACCGGCAGTGGCGGTCAGATCGGCCAAGGGTGGCGGTCTGACCGGTTTTCACTTAACTCGTCGGCCCGTGTGGCGGCGATGGTTGTTTGTTAGGTCAATCTCATGGGTTTCAGTGCATATGTGTTGCATGATGCATGTTTTGACTAACGTGGGTCAAGTTGTGAAGAACTTGTTCCCGGTTTCGATTTGTTTGTCTATTGTTGTGCAGGATTGCTTGGTGGTCAACGACGGTCAACAGCGAGGATGATCGGGACTAGGCTTGAAGAGCTGAGGTTCAGAACGATCGACGATGCCGGGTGAAGTCATTGGACTCAAGCTTGGTGCAAGATGGACAAAGGTGACCGAACGGCGCTTCGAGGCGACGGTTGGACAAGCGCACGGGCCGGTGCAAGTGCCATGGTGGTTTCGGTGGGAGCCGGATGGGAGAGACTTGCCGACATGATGAGAGCCGTTGGATCAACCTACACGTGGCGGAGCAAGCGAGTGCTTCGCACAATCTGGACTCGGTCTTCGGAGAAGGACCGAGAAGGGGTATTTTGGTAATCTTACCAAATACCGCCTTGGTGACCTTTTGCTAACCCGCGGCGCAAGACGGTGCGTGGAGAAGCGGATTAGGTCAAGAGGAGATTAAGACGGCGCTTTAAAATGCGTGCGTATATCACCCGTTTGTTTTGAGCCTTAACGGGAGCCCATTAGGGAAACTCTTCTAGAAGGTCTATGCCTCCACTATAAATAGAGGAGGGAGGTGGCTGCACCCCCTCAACCCTTTCATTACTTGTAAACCCTAGTTTTGCTTTGGTGCTTAGGGAGTTGATAGTTGGAGGTTAGGGTTCTAGAGAGTTGGATTTGATTTCGTGCTCATGTATTGAGTCTTTGTCCTCCATTGATGGAGTGGCTGTAAACCAATACCATATCAAATCAATCTAAAGAAAGTTTCCTCAAAGATGAGTTCATTTGCTTTCTTTCTCTCTATTTGATGATTTTGAGTCTTTCTTTGATCCGCGAGTTTTTGCTTGGTTTCTGGTCGTGATCTAGCTTGCTGTGACATGTGGGAATACATCTAGGATCATCAAGATCATCAATCACCCACGAGCAAGTCTCAAGATCATATTTGTGTTTTGACTCGGTTTTTGACCCACCTTCACTCAAACGGGAAAAGGTCTGAACTTTGGCAAGGATCTTCACGATCGTTGCTTGGAATAGGTTCCTGACATCCTTGGGAAGGTGTGTGTCAAGTTTCACGAAGTTTGGACGCACGAATCAAAAGTTAGATCAATTTGCGTTTTGGTTTTTCGGGCTGATTTCACTATTCATTGGCCTGGAGGTCTGACTGCCATGTATTGAGAGGTCAGACCGATTTCCAAAGGTCGACCGATTTCTAGTTGGAGGTCGATGCCCAACTCATTTAGGTTTTGAGTTTTTATGTTTTGAAGATTTTGCTTGGGTTTTGATTGATTCAATACAAGTCTTCCATTGTACATGATTGATTGATCTTCATAGCTTTCATAGCTATTGGAGTGAGATTCGTATTGAATTCAATTAGGGAGAAAAAAGAGATCGTGCTCCTATTCACCCCCCCTCTAGTCGTCTTTTCGGTCCAACAGTTCTATTCCCAAAAACCTTTGTGGGTGGGTTGAAACTTGGTCGGGCTGATGTAACTCGGACTGGGTGTGGTTCCTGAGTGGTCGTACCCAGTGTTATTTTGAGTGGTCATAGCCACTTTTCAAAATAAGCATAGGTGGAGGTAACCAGCGTTGTTATAATTACTGCACACTTGCTTTTTTATATATAAAATGCAATTTGGTTAATACTCCCTTCGGCTTATGTAGAATCAATACATAGGCTCTCACTAATTAATACTCCCTTTGGCTCACAAACATAATTCATTCTAGGATACGTGCAATCAAACTTTTGAAACTTTAACTATCAATATCTTTTTAAATATTTAGATTGGATTCACGAAAATCACATGTGTATATTCGTCTCAAAAAGTTCTTTCATAATATAATAATTTTTTTTGGATCAAATATATTACAATAGTAATTAGTGGTCAAAGTTGCATTTTGGGAACCATATCGATGTCCAAAATGACTTGTTTTTTAACTAGAGGGAGTAGTTAACCGTCTTCACTATTCGGCATTGGATTATTCCCTCCGTTTCGCTATATTTGTCCATAGCCTCATATGTATCCGTTTCAATATATTTGTCTATTGAGGGAATCTAGAGTGTAGTTATTGTAATTTTTTCACTCTCTATCCCCACTTAAATGCCTTGGAAGAGGTTAAGTGGTTGTGTTATGTTATTTAACAGGGGTGTGTATAGTCATTTTTCATTAACTATTTCTTAGATTTAATATTTCTTTGGTACATGCGTACGTACGGTAGGCTGTGGACAAATATAGCGAACGCCACGAGCACAAGCCGATTATCAAAGGATCTAACGCACACAGTGTCGGGTGTGGCCTCCTCCAGGAGCGCGATGCATTGGACGGCGCCGTTCGGGAGGCAGACGCTATACCCCAGGAAGATGAGCCACGACTTGGGAGGCTGAGTTGGCTAGTTACGCAGGATGTCATGCCACTGCCGACAGACAGCGCATAAGCAAACGTGGTCTTCGAAGGACGTTAGGAAGCGGAGGACCTCGCCGAGGGTGTCTTCCTAGAGGTCGGACCAAGAATTCAAAATTTGTTTAAAGATCTCGGCCAAGATTTTCCCAAGATTCCGGTGGAAATCTCAGCGGCCTCCATTTGTTTCTACCGGTAACTAAAACCCTGATTTGAACCGTGGACAATCCCGATGACTCCCAATCTTATATGTACACCCACATATAGTATAGAGAGCTCTTTTACGATACACTCAGTTCAATATAGGTCTTCCATTCCTTTTGATCCAATGATTCATATTAGTTAAGATTTATTTATACTATACTTGGCAGTATGAGTAGTAAAATCTCGACAGAGGTAAAATTGTAAAGGAAATGCATGTCACATGAGTAATTTCGGCAGCCGTGAAGTGGGAGATTAGGTTTAAGGAAAAAGGTCGTTAATACCCTCATAAAAATAATTAGATTTACAGTGAATAGTCTAAAATGCCCTCAAGAAATAAATGACCTGATCTAATTTCTACTATCACTTCATGCTATACCAGTAGAATATATTGTAAAATTTCTGATTTGTTAACCGAATCTTGACCAAGCTTGGCCATGCCCTACTGCTCTGAATTTCTGAAATAAGAGAGCGCCCTCTACGTCTTCCATCTTGAACCGCATCAACATCTTGGTGGAATTGTAGCAACCGCCGTCCTGATCCGCCACTCCAAGCGCCCCAAGCGCACGGGTGTACCAGGGACTGTGCTTTTTGCCGAACGCCTCCACCTCGACGAACTCCCATGGGAAGAACGGCATGTTCACCTCGTTGTCGGAGAAGAACACCTCAGGGTTGCAAATAAAGTTAACTTTAAAACATTATTATAAATAGTATGAAATAAAAAATACCAGCAAAGCCCAAAAGTATCGATCTGGCTGCTTCCAAAATGGCAGGTAACACAATGAAATGACGTGGACGCAATTGTATAGCCACTTGGCAGCATTAGGTATTGCGGGACTGTGCTGCTTTTGCCACGCCGTAGACAGCGGCGTGACACAGTGGTCTTAACACACCGCGCGTCCTGGCGCGACGCACGGGTTCAGAATTGCAAACAAAGGTTGTGAGGGGTTAACTTTAAAATATTAGAGCATCTACGATAGTTTGTTTCTTGGCATGTTACTAAGACGAGAGAGAGTACTCCATCTAATAAAAATAAATACTCAATCTAATTCAATGGGTTGTTCGCATCAGCTCAATCAAAGCGCTCGGCCCACCGGTTTTCTTGTGCTGGCCCAATGGCCGCGCGTGGCAGTTCGGAAATTTACTTCTCCCCGCCCGAACTTCTCCGAAAAGAAGAGGGGAGATCTCTAAAACAGCTACTGTCACGCCGTGATGCTTGTAATGATTTCATAATTTATATAGTCGTTTGTGCTTATGAATTCTTGAGGATATAACTTGAAAGTATTTGTTTGACAATGTGAGCGATATACAACTGAGCTTAGGTTTTATTTTTGTTTAGATTAATTTTGATTACTGCTAATCATCGATTAGCGTTGTTTAGATTAATTTGATTTTCCGAGTTCTCACACTCTTGAGATTAACAACGGTGTCATGCAGGGACAAACTCAAATTCCTCCCTGGGCATAAGTAGTTCCAGCAACCTTGCCAAAAGGGCAATGGAGGAAAAGATGATCCCTGGTTTCACCTGCAAACCACACGACACAACAATATGATGGCAGAAAGAAGTTATTTCTGCACAGCATGTCCCTAGTGTTTAGTCTGACCCATCTTATCTAACAAGAACCAAGCAGATAAGCTAGTTGCACACGCCAATGTTTAATTGCAAACACCCATCTAACAAGTCTTCATGGGCACAACACAAACACCGTACTTGAGCCATACTGCATATTGACAACTGCAGCCCAACATATGTAAAAACAGACACAGTTTTGTAATAAATTACCTAAATTAAACCTGGTTGTTTCGTCAATTCATCAACATCACATAGGTTGTTCTAGAATCTGTGTCATTCATAGAACAATTAACCATACAACAAAGATAATAGCAAGAACATAAAACATTTTCTTATACTTGCACTCGTCAATCCTAGCAGCTAAGGCAGCCATCTCAGTATCCATCTTCCTTACCAACTTCATTGCATCATCTTCTTCGATAACCTGCTCCTTTTCTTCTTCTTTGCTAGCTTGCATCTTCAAATTAGCATTCTCATTCTTCAATTCCCGGACATTATCTCGCAGGTCACGTATCAGCTGGTTCAAAAACGGAGGAATTTTGGGATCTGCCCACTTCCAGAACGTACAGCCATGCATTACATCACTTGCACTTTCGGCGTGGTCCCGTTCCCGGTGTGAACTTACAAGTTCGATGTTTGCTGCGCATGCCTTCGACGATGTTGACTGAATTAATGTCTGTGCGATCACGGCGTTTGCGGCGCTGACGCGTGGTACGTGCACCAACAAGGTCCGAGAGGACCATCCCGTCGGGCAACCTTGTGTCCACATCGCCGTCGTCGTCATCTTCGTCGTCTTGTGCGGCCGGAGTGGATGAGCCACTCCAAGCCGGGGCAGGTTGAACAACTTCTCCCGTTGCGGTGCAGCGCTGACGCGTGGTACGTGCACCAATAAGGTCCGAGAGGACCATCCCGTCGTGCAACCTTGCGTCCACATCGTCGTCGTTGTCGTTGTTGTTGTCATCTTCGTCGTCGTTGTCGTTGTTGTTGTCATCTTCGTCGTCTCGTGCGGCCGGAGTGGATGTTGTCGCCCAGGATGATGTACCACGCGATGAGCAACTCCAAGCCGGGGCAGGTTGAACAACTTCTCCCGCCACGGTGCAGTTCATCTTAGCCGCCATTCGTCGGCATCGACGGCAAACGATCTACAAGAAAATGTGAATCTGAATCTGAAAACAAAGGCATTTCTATTCCTGTACATGCTAGTAATATTCAAATTCATGTGTACTGAAATTTGATAAAAGAATCATACGGATTAACCATCTTTATAGAAACACATACATGAAAGCAGAGTTATATATCTAGCATGCCATGGCTTTTACTATTTCAGTTCTGAAATCTGACATTCTTAGATCACTCCAGCACTTAAAGCATGATCTTTGTGACAAAATAGTAAATACAGAATATTTGTATGTTTACACACTCCAACTAGCAGCTGTGATACCTCCAAGCAGTTCCTCATGCGTTGGAAGCTCTCCCTTGAACCCTCTGGTAGCATAAGCACCTCATCAATTTCATTGCTGATGCATGCCAGCTGCCTTCCCTGTGAATGGGTAAACAATGTAATTTAGTTCGCCAACCGTGACGTTGGAAATTAGTAGGGGAGCTAAAATTTTCTCACATAGTATGCGTTGAGGGGGGGCCCTCTCTGGCTGTGTACCCGTCCGGGTGAACTCATCATACACATCCACGAGATCCTCATCTGACGAGTGACCCTCCCCTATGTCCGTGTGGGTCATAGCTGGTCGCAGTTGCAAGTGCGCGGCGCTGCGGAGCCACTGGAGGTAGTTGTCAAACTGAGGACGCAGATGGATCTGTTGCACGTCCCTGGACTGGTTGGACCGTTTGTCCCACTCCAACAAGTACATATGGTGATTATCGGCCCAGTTGGTGTTCCGGTACCTCCTCCTTCGGTTAATCCTGCCATGCAAACAAGGTAACTGTTAACATCGAGACTGGAACCAGCGGTGGAAACAAACGATGATAGGTACCCTTACCCGTGAAGGTTCAGATCTGTAGAGAACTCCATCGGTGGACTGTCTTGATACTTGTTAAACTGTCTCATCACCCGATGGGGCATGTGGTACTCCACCACATGAAAGTAAATGAGTGGTGAGAGAGTCATCCACAAATCTTCGTCCTGCCGACACATTGGGTTCAGCTCCATTTCCAAGACCTCATTGCGGGTATATGGTAACCACGTGACCTGCACAGGAATGACAAGACATTACTGATGACATCTAAGTTAGAACAAAATTATCAGCACGCAAATTAACTCATGAAACTATACCTGGTCTTGAGTGATGACGTCGAGCTCGTTTGTGTACCCAAGGTAGCGCGAACTGGGACGCCCAGTAGGTGGCACAATAGAGCTCCAGAGGTAGGCCACCGTCGGATGCGACGAAGGGTTGTCATGGGACCATACCTGCAGGGAGATAGATTTCAGTCGCTTTTTTATTGAACGAGAAAGAACATAAAAGAAAAACAAAATATGCCCGTACCTGCAAGGTAGCACGAGTGGGCCTACCCACGGGCAAACGCTCCCACATCCACACTTGTAGGAGGTATACGCAGCCACCCAAGTTTCCATCTGGACTCCTTGAGCGGCACACATCGCACAAATGGCGATATAGATAGGCTAACACAGCCTGTGAGGACCCGGAATATTTAACTAGTAACACTTATCCTCCAAATGGTTCTAGCGTTACTAATTAAACATTCTAAGCCTCGATAGTCATATGCTTCCCAGAATTGCAGCATATGCACATCATCACAAAATTACACATCATTTCCATACAACATACGGCACTAAGTTCAACAACGACATACATAAAGTAAAGTTATTACAAAAGAGAGCCGACCGGCCAAATAGAACAATATACAAGAATGACAGCGGAAGCAAAAGTGCCATAAGATGGCTAGAACAAAAGTCGACCAGGTTAGCCATACACCCACAAGGCAACCGACCGGGCCGCTAAGCTAGTCGCCCGCAGCTACCACAACACAGCTCACAAAAGTGAGGCCTCTCGTGCTCACCTTCTTCCTCTGCAACAAAACAATTAAGCGTAGCAACCGAGTACAAAGATTGTCTTTGTACCCAAGACTCGACGTGTGGAATAGCGCACCTATTCATAAACTACATGCAAGCTTATTTAGGTGGAGGTTGTATGTCTCATTTGCATGAAGCCAACTTTATTTGCAATAATGTAATACATTTTAAAAGCAAGTTTGCAAACTGCTTTTGTTATCAAAGTAACAGTAAGTAAAGATACATACAAGTAACCACCGGAAGCGACTATCCCAATAGCCACCACAACATAGCACCTAATCCCGATTCGTACCACCCATCAAGTTTTAATTTAAAAGGTTGTAGTCTAACTCTTGAAAGACCTTGCCAAGCGTGTCCATAACCTAGGATGAGGCTATTCGAATAGTTTTAACCCCGCAGGTGTACCAATGTACCCACACTTGCATCGCTTTAAGCCACACGCACACTTCCAAGGTATGTTGGCACGGCTAAGTCCTACGAGACATTTCCAATCTTGTGTATTAACTACGAGCCGCCATATGGATAGAAACCCATATGCTTACATTGCAAGCCGAAGACAACAAATCCCATCACGGTGAAGTCTTTCGAGACACTACAATGCTCCCAACACCATCCCTCCTGCGACCTCCCGCGACCAAGCCAATACACGCCAAAGTACTTAGTCAAGAGAGGTCCCATACCTCTAATGTGGTTAGCACGCTAAAATGCTTGGTTTAGTGTAACAAGATGTTCGGTCCTTGTTGACTCTGCACCATTCCACCACACCCAAAATCACACCATCATACCATTGTGCCCAAGTCTAAATCATTTTGTTTTCGCTTTTAGTTTTCATAAGTAGACATGGCACAAGGTGGAATCATAATCATAATAAGTTTGATAGATCAAGGTTATCGACAAGTCGATAACCGCCCATTTCTACCGGCTAAGCATGGCTAAGCAGCTTAATTCGCAACTACTAAGTGACAAGAGCCCATCCATGAACTCTAAATCACAGCAAGTAACCTAGGCTCATGGTAGTAGAGGATAATCATTTGCTAAGGAAATGCATCTACTAGGCCAACTATTAACACAAAGTAGCAATGCATACATAGAATTTGTAATCAACATAAATACTTAAAATACTGGGATTAACATGATCAAACCGCTTGCCTTCTTGCCGTTGCTCAAACTGTTGTGGAGGGTCGTTTCGGGTTACCGCAAATGTCGAACCCTAAGCGAAAGGCAAAAGAACCAAGAACAACCAATAAGACGAGCCACACTTAAACAAACGAGCAAGCAAAATTATCAAAATGCGACGTAAATTTATACATAAGGTAGAATACGAATATACCTAAACATAGAAACTGAAAACCTAATTTGGATTTGTGGTGCAAAAGATATTACCTAAAACCCATTTTCGCCATAATTAGGTACTGTGGCAAAATATTTTCTAGAGGTTTTCTGACTTGAAAATCTTATGATAGGTTGCTACTGACATTTTAAGGCTGATACAAGTGGTTTCATCTTAATTGGAGTTAAAATGATTTAGTTATGATTTTTCTAAGCTCTAAATTTAGCATATATCATTTTTCAGGAACATGAATAAAGACAAAGCTTGGTTCAAATTAAAGCATGTCTACAGGCCAAATTCACCAGGTTGAGTTTGCTCAGTTTGCAACTACAGAGAGGAAGTTATGTGTTTTACAAATTTTCCATGAATTCCTAGACATCATTTTTCATTAAACAAGATCATATTGTTTAAATCATTTTCTGCTACAAAACAGGGCCTAATTTCATTCTCAGATTAAAGTTCATACTATAACAAAGCTACAAAGAATCGAATCATTCAAAAGGAGTTAAAATGGCAAAGTTATGCACTTTTGAAATTTGAAACAAGAAAAGACTTAGGAAACTTTGAGCTCTCGGAGGTCCAAACGAATCGAAGACAAAGGAGAGGTCGTGGGCCGTTAGATCAAGGTCCGACGGCTCACGAGCCTCGGCACAGCACAAGACAAGACCTCTCTCCCAGATCGGGAGGTCCGGACCGTTGAGATCCGATCCAACGATCACGACCAGTGCGTGCACAGCGACGCAAGGAGGTCTACGCGCTTACGAGGTCGTGGATCAAATCGAGATCCGCGGTCCCGAGCACTAGGGAGGTCCTAAGGCTTTAAATCCAAGGAAGGAGGTCGGACGGTCGATCTCACGGAGGAGGTCCCAACGGTCTAGATCTCCAGAGAGGTCCTCGGCTAAATCCACTGAAGGAGGTCTAACCCGTTAGATCTAAATCTAACGGTTTAGACCAGAGGAGGAGGTCCTAACGCTACGGATTCAAAGGAGGAGGTCCTAGACGGTCAAGATTTTAATCGGAGGAGATCTGGACGACTCGGATTAGACCTAGGGAGGTCCTGAACGGTTCAGATCGACGCGGAGGGAGGTCTGAGCACTAAAGATTTTACAAAAAGAGGTCTAACGCTCAGATCTAACCCGGGGAGGTCGTGAACGGCTAAGATCGAGCCTAAGAGGTCCTGAGCGAGGGTTGTCTTTGTAAAAGACCAGGGGTGGCTTTTTACAAAGAGGACCCCGAGGGTAGTCTAGGGTGGTCTTTGCGAAATGACCAAGGGGAGGTCTTTTGCAAATAGGACCTCGGCGGAGGTCCAGGGGAGGGTTTTGGCAAAATGACCAAGGGAGGTCTTTTGCGCGCGGGGAAATGTCTAAATGGCTAGGATTTAACCGAGGTGGTCCTAGACGGTGAGGATCGACTCTAGGGGAGGTCCTAGCGCGCAAGACTTGACATAGAGCCAGATCTGACGGCTAAGAGCTAATCCCAGGAGGTCTTAAACGGCGGAGATTGAACTAGGGAGGTCCTGGGACTTGTCGGAAACCCGACAAAGCACAGAGCACCGCGCTGAGATCACCGGCACGTCGCCGACGACCAAGACCACGACGGCGGGGACCAAGGCCACCAAAACGAAACTAATACTATTGCGAACTTATCGGAGGTGCTCTCGACGGCGGCGACAGCCTTGAACGCCGGCGAGGCGGAGGACAGGTTTTTGGCAAAATCCAAAAACGCGAAAAGGGGCGCTACGAGCTAACCTAGCTAGACCTTAAGCTCTAAGGGGCTAAAACGGACTCACCAGGGCACAGGGGTGGTCCAGAGGAGGTCGGAGGAGTGCCAGCGGCGGAGCAGTTCACCGGATGCGGAGGAGATGACGACGGCACGGATCTCTGACCAACCAACAGCGAAATGAATGGTCAGGAGGGGTTCGCACGAACCACAAGGTGGTCCAGAACCACACGATGGGACGGAGGAGGCTTACCGCTACCGAGACGACGAAGTCCCTTCTCGCCGCAAACCGCGAAACTTCGATTCGAGTTGCTCTGAAAACAACCGAAAAGGAGTTAGGATCGACTTTGCGATGACCAGAGGTCCCGGAAACGAAAATCGTGCGAGAGAACCAATGGAGGCCCCAAGTTCACCGATGGAGCTCCTCGCCAACAATGGTGGTTTGGTGCTTTCAGGGTTTGAGCTCCACAGCGGGGTGAGTGGGTAGGAGGTTGTGAGAGCGAAGGAGACTCGAGGAAGGCTCAGAGGTGCTCAAGTACTCGAAGGTCCCCGGAGCACGAGGACGAAGCTCTAATTGACGAAGTGACCTAAAGCGACTGCCGCGCGGGAAAACGAGGCAAGGAGGCAGGTAAGGTCAGAGCAAGGCTGACATGGTTGACAACAGGGGGCTCCGAGCCGTTGCAGGGCCCCACGAAGTGAGTGGAGCCTGCCCCGCCCACCTGCCACCGCGCACGCGGGGAGGAGGAAGAAGAACAGAAGCGGAGCCCTGGGAGGTCGCGAGCCCCACGATCTCAATCCGACGGCCCAGCACCTGCGTGCCCGAGACCGAGCATGGCGCTGGCCGAACTTGGCCCAACCGAGCCAGTTGGCTGGGTCGGACTCGGGTCCGACTCGAGCCCGAGTCTGACTCAGCCCCAAATTTGGGTTTCAACTGATCTCAAGTTTGAGGATTTATTTGAGGTAGCAAACCAACCCCAAAAATTATGAAATTTTTACAGGAGCTAGCTGACTCAAACGCGGGCCTCGCATAAAATTTTCAGAGGTTTTGGTGCTGTGGAATTTCCTCCAAAAATTTGACAAGGTGCTGGTCCTCTGCTTGACCAGATTTTGATTTGGTTTGACTTGCCTCCAAAAGCATTCAAACAATTTCTAAAAGTTGTGAAATTTTTCAGAGGGGTCACATACCATCCCAAGAACTTAGGAAAAAAATATTTCCAGGAGAATGATCAAGAGGTTTGACAAGATTGTTTTTGAAAGCTCAAGATTTGGACCAAAAGACTTGTGACTTCGTATTTCCATAACTTCTTGTACAATACTTGTTTGGTACAATAGGAAATACAGGATGTAAGAAAAAGTTTTAATTTCTACTCATTTTCTTACATTTGAAACACAAGCCCAAAATTGGGTTGTTACACAGCCGAACCCCAACTGTATGTCTTTCCCACTTGGGTTTCAGTTAACATGGGCAAGTATATAAAGGAGACGGCATTGCCGGTAGCGTCAGGGAATAGGAAGGACCCAAGTAGATGCCATGCCCATGCCTGTGCAAAGCACTGCACTATTGCTGCATCTGCGTTTGGTGGGCACATGTTGAAGTTTGCTCGTAACCATGAAGTAAGAACAGAAGATGGCCGATTGTCCCTTGCGCCCTCAGCGGGATCGGCCGGTCGTACTCGTAACCATTCACCAACCCGGTCACGCCAACCCGCGTTGTTGGTATCCCCTGTCACGGGACTCCCGTTTATTGGAAGGCCCAGGATCATAGCTACATCTTGTAGCGTGATGGTCATCTCGCCTGAGGGGAGGTGGAAGGTGTGGGTCTCTGGGCGCCATCGGTCCACGAGTGCCGTCAATGCGGCGCCGTCCATGTGGGGTAGTCCATTGGTGACAATCCGCGCCAAGGCTAGCAAACCAACCCTGTGGATGTATTGAGCATACCGCTCATCCCATTTAAGAGGGGTGTGGGTCCGAGGGCGTAGTGGCCGGAGCACCTGCCAGAGAAATAGGCATACACATGGTCAAAAAGTTGAAAGCACGATTGAACAGAGATAAATGCATAGCAAGGTCAAAAAGTCAGAAAACTCACCACACCCTCGTCCGCTCTAAGGTGTGCACGGTGGTTATTATCGTACTCCGAGAGGAGCAACGCGTACTGCAGGTGTTGCGGCATCCTGCAATAGAAGATAGAAATCTGTTAGTGCACATGTCCAAATTCTAGAATTAAGTGGAAACCATTAGCAAAAGTCAGTCCTGAGCCACAAGGAAATCACTTGTAGCCAATTTTGCCTTGATTCTTTCTGAAGATTCTTGTCTGATAGTAAATTTATTGAAATGCTAAGGATCGGATAATGCTTTGTTGTTTTCACACTTTGATTTATTTTGGCTGTGTATCAATTAATGCCCAAATTCAGTTTTTAGGCTCTGATTTGAACAGATATATCCAAAATCGTGTCCTTTGACTTGTTCTATCTAGAGCTGTCTTAGAATTTGAGCCAGATTATGTGTGTGCATGGTGAAAACTCCACCTCTTCGGTGCAAATGCCTCGAAAAATTAGTCTCTTGCAGGATGCTGAGATGCTCAAATTCAATGCATCTTCAAAAAGGTCAACTGCTCCTTTTTGTGGATATTGTGGTCTTGCGGAACTAAGCAAGAAAAGAAAAAAAAATAACGTTTTTCCCTATAAATCAAATTACTCGAAAAGAATCTCAGCCAAAAAGAAACTTGGTAATAAAGCACAAACATTTCATTTATGTTCTAACGTTAATTGCATCATGCATGTGCTCATGTTGAAGGCTACCGTTTTACTCAGAAGCAAAGCTGATGTTCTTTATATACTTGTGGTACCCTAAGACAAAGGTACTCAACTTGTCCCTTGCACCTTCTATTTTACAGGTTTTTCTGTACATTGGATTGATGTGTGCTTTCATTGCAGGGAACTACCTACAGTTATGGGCCTTTCTTTAGGACATATATTGCATTAGGCATTCCTAAATATGCTGTTGGTTTTAGACGAAAGATTTCAAGCAAACTGCAAATATTGACAACTGGAGCATCGTCAATAAAGTTAGCATCAAATGCTTTCTTAACTTCTATAACAGTCTAAACAAATTAGCTAACAAAGCAAGGATGTGGAGCTTAAAGTGTATGGATGGAATGCGTGACATAAATTCAAACATCCAATTCGGCATAAACCCTAAATCCAAAAAACAAACCGATTTAAACCGAAATAAATGGATGGAATGGGTGACATAACCTAAGGGGATGGTCTCCACGAATCTATGGGCGTCGAATCTGCTCCAAACAGCCGGATTTGTGGAGGTTGGAGGCGGGGAGGCGGGAGGACGCGCGGGGATGAAGAGAAGCTCGGGGGACGCCGAGGACAGTGGCGTGACCTAGTTATTTAGGCACGCCCCGCGTCCTGGCGTGACTCTAAAATAGTTTATTTCTTACCTTGTTACTAAGAGGAGAGAGAAGAGAGGAGAGAGAGTACTCAATCTTTCAATGGATTGTTTCTTGAGCTTGTATTTAAGACTTTAATTGCTATTTTCATTACTACCTACAAAACAAGTTTGTGTTCGCTAATTTATTTTTATTTGTTCTGTGCACAAATTGGGTCTTGTTAAAGTTGTGAATTTCTAAATCTTGGATTTTTCATTGAACACTCACGCTACATACACATCTGGCATCAACTCAATTATTGCGCGCGGCCCACCGTTTTTCGTGGGCCGGCCCAATGGCTGGGTGGCAGTTCGGACTCGGCAAAGATCTCATGCGTTCAGAAATTTACTTCGCCCGGTCCGAACTTCTCCGAACAGAAACGGGGAGACCTTCAAAATAGCCACTGTCACGCCACGCGCATTAGTGATAGCGTGACAATGGCCTTTTCTCACGCCGAGTATAGTGGCGTGCCACATTGTGCAAGCAAGGCCAGCAGCAGCCAGGGTCTTCATCCCGTGGTATAACAAGTTAAAAGCATTTTGTGCTGCCTAAATAAATAACTGTCATGGTTGCATTGCACGACACAGCAAGCAAGGCCAGATATGCATAACAAAATAGCAAAATAGGTAACATAGAAAGCCATCATTTTGGTTCATTGCATAACACACCAAATAGCCATAATTTTGTTTCATTACATAAAACAGTACCAGCCATAGGTATGGCAACGAGCACCACAGTGACAAGTTTGACACAAGTTCGGAAGCAGTGTACTGAAATCAGACTACAAGAACAGCACCATTAGCTAGTCCTGGTGCTCAATATTTGGTAGGCACCTGTTATTGCAAACTACAAATAACACCAGTGTGCTTCTGCCTCCACATGTCAACCAAGCCTGCAAAATGGACGAAGGTGAAGAAGCTGGACAACTGGGCAGTATTTGTAATCATCGCACACAAAATGGCCAGTGATCATCGCGCGCAACCACAACTTGCTGCTCTACAAGCTTCTGATATTTCCCTTGTAACAGAGCGCAGCCACTGGGGCTATCTCTGAGAAAAGCAGAGCTGGTGCTGAATCCTAGGAGGAGGGATGTCAAGTAAGCACTCTTCTTTTGAGTGATGCTTAAGCACTGTAATAAACATTGTCCAACCTCACGCTGACAAGGTGGCTGAGCATGACGGTCAACTGGCTGAGGAGGCTCTGCAGCTACTGGATCTCTCACTGGAGCTAGAGGTGGTACTGCTGGTGCTGCTGCTACTAGTGTTGGAGCTGCTCCTGCTACTGCTGGAACTAGAGGTGGAGCAACTAGAGCTGGACGCGGTGGTATACGGAATGGTTGCTTGGACTTTGAGGATCTGATATTCCGAGGCTGTTGAGGCTTCTGAGGCATTATATTGTACTTTGGGTGCTTGAACCATGCAGTTCCTCCACTTTCAGGTACAAATTCCTCCCTAGTTGTGCACTTAATCAGTAACATGATGTACGGGGCATATGGTATCAACATTCTGGTGTCGCAGCGAGTTTTTTGTATCTCTCCGAGCATCATGTCTACAACGTCGAAAGGCTTCCCAAACAAAATATGATACAGTATGAGCTTGTTCTCATTGTGAAGTATAGTCTTATCTCCAGCCTTAGGAAGATGGTCGCTCTCAGCATACGATTTGTTGCATTAATAAGAGTAGGATTTGCATTGCGGAGCTGTTCTTCTTCTTTGTCAGTCAAACTGCCCTTAATCTTCGGGTAGTCATTCCTTCCATCGTGCACGGACAGATCAAGTAGAATCTCCTCCCAAAATCTCTTTGTGACGGTAATCTTCCTATTTATACCAGTCATCCAAGTCAGAGAGGTTCTACTTGGATGTATGTAGAATGTGGCGAAGAACTGTTTGATCGTCTCTACATGCCAGTCATGTTTTGCGGCCATCACTCTATGAAGACCAGTGTCATGACATTTTTTCTCGACATATTGAAACTCTTCGTAAGGCCTGATTCCATCCCAATCGATCCATTTGTTCTGAGCAAAATTCTTCTTCACGCCATAAGCACTGGTGTACAGGTCCTGCTGCTCGATGGACCAAAAGCGCTCATCTGTTGCAGTTCTGGCCCGTTCATAGAAATTTATTGCTGTCTGGTACTTTTTCCCATCGTCTCCGGTGGTGAACAAGGACTTTCGGGCCTTCTTCCCATCTGGTCCATGGTAGTTCATAGGTTTTCTGACTGGAGCCTCAGCTAGTTGGGACAACCCTTCCAGATGCTCAATTATCGGTGCTGGAGGTGGATCAACGGCTGCTGCAGGCGCTGTAGCGTCTGGAAACACTGCAGCCTCTACTGCCTGTGCAGGCACTCCTGCCCCTACAGCCACTGCTGCCTGTGCAGGCTCTCCGGCCTCTGGCACCTTTGGTCTCGTGTCAAGGCTCTGCTCTAGCTCATCTGCGAGTTGTGCAACTGAAGCACACTGACTGGATTGAGACGGAGAAGGAACTGCGGGCTGACAGGAAGACGGACTGGCAAGCTGGTCCTGACCCAGAGAACGGGCCCTCTTCATCGAAGGACTGTGACTGGGCGAGAATTGAGCAAGAGGCATCTGCTCTGTCTCCTTCACCATATCTTGCACTGACATGTTCAACTTTTTTTGAAGACAAGAGTAACTTTTATCTCCAATGTCATTATCTGCAGATTTTTGCCTTTTTCGAGAAGTTAATTGAGGCTCTTTATCATCCTGCAGATAATTTTGATCCAAAAATAAATCAAAGATAGGAAAGAAAAAAAAACACATCAGTACACTATAGTCTACAGTCTTCAAGACATGTTTTGAGGTAACATTGTGTATGATCTAAGTTGTGTAAAAGGAAGAAGAAAAGAGAGAATACTCTAACCACGAATGAATTTGCATATTCCTAATACATTTCCAGGTGTTCGCAGTTTCCTGTGCATCAATAATATTACATTCTCTGTGCACTAGGAATAAGTCCATCCCCTTGAACTTTACAAACCCCTGAACTACAAAACTGGGTATTTAGCCCCTAAACCTACAAAACAAGGTCACTTTACACCCAAGGCGGTGGAGAAATGACCAAAGAATGCCATTTAAAGGAACTATAGATTTCACTCTGTATGATTGTGTTGGAGGGAACCATCACAAACTGCCGGTATGTAATTTTCTTTTCTTTTGTTTTCCTCCTTCCTGTCCTCAAACAATTTGAACGTTTTGGCTCCCTTTAATTTAGAAATGTTCAGATAGGCCAAGCGCATACCATAGTTCGTCCAAAAACAAACTGTTAGGAAGATAACCAGGTGCCTTTTTTTTAGAGAGAGAAAACCAGGCGACTAACAAGCAGGATATATGGAGACATGCCTTACTACACAAGGATTCCCACAATATTACCTGTCCTCCTTGTTTTAAATCCACTTCCATAACATCTTCCTCCTCCTCATCCTGACAAGTTCAGACTCAGTGGGAATATCAACCCTATCAGCAACCCCACTTGCAGGTACATCTTCAGGTTGGGACTCTTGCTCTCCCACAACTGCACTGTCAGACAAATTCTTCAACTTACTGTCAATGAGCACCTGAGACTGATCCTGGTGAGAGGACAAAGGACCCTCCAGTAACATCTCTTCCTGAGAGAAAACGCCCAAAGGAGCCAATACCTCATCCTCTGCAATATTCTCATGCATAGCACTTACCCTCCCCATGGATAATGGAGTTTGAATGGTGTCAGGCACCTGCATAACCTTAACTTGCTTCCTGCATAGCTCCTCGATTGTTCCAGCTAAATACTTATCCTCACGAGCATCAAAGGAACATTGACGTCTCCTCGCATCGTCGACTAAACTACACCATATTGAATTGCTATTAAGGAGAGTCGTTTCATGTCCAAGGATCCAAAGGCAGTTCCTGTGGCAAGAATATAGTATTATTTTAAATGAAAACGTAGTGGAATATTGAATTGCTTAACTTGAATGTCACCAACAAATTAAGATAACATACTTTGCTCTTGTCAAGGCCACATTAGTTCTCCTATCAGAATCAAGAAAGCCTACATTCCCACCATGATTGCACCTAACTGTTGAAAGTATTATTATGTCCTTCTCGTCACCTTGAAATGAATCGATAGTTTGTACTTTAACAGAAAGAAACTCATGGTTCTCAAAACTTCCAATTCTTTCTTGCAAAGCAGTTACTTGGGCTGCATATTGAGATATTACACCAACACTGGTTCTCTTCGTCTGCTTGGAGCATGCTGCAGTAGTTTTAGACCGAAGAGACACGTATTAGCTTTATTGAAACCCTGAAGCATAGAGATTACTTATTTCTTTAACATGCTATTTGAAAGCTGAAGCGTTAGATATACCTTCCGCAAGTCTGTCAACAATATTGGCTGCTACAGCAGCCTCAACCATATTTTTTGAACTCTGACCACTGTGCTCTTCCATACCATCTTCAATATGAATGAATGAATAAGTACCATAAATATTGCCAGGGAGATAACTGTTGTTATGGTCCTTGACATTGGGACCATCTATAATTTTTCCATCATAAAAGTTTTTATTTGGAAATCGACTGATGGAAGGATGCATTCTATATTGCACATTTAGCAAGTGCTTGCGGTAACCAATTTCACACAATCTCTCGAAGAGGCTTCGTCCATACTTAGCCTCTTTAGCAATCTAGAAAGTAGCAGCAAGGAGAAAGTATGAGCAACTATGGATGTCTGAAAATAATCACTGGTAACAAACATAAGGATAATAGCAGGGAACATGACATTCAAATGATCTTATACTAAAGACATACCGGGCTCTTTACCACTGATTGTAGTTGTTTGTCATCCCCAATTAGTATGGCATGTTTTATCCCTCGGATTGCGAGAGGGATCATTGATTCACATTCTTTTAGGTTTGCTGCCTCATCAATAACCAAGATGTCTCTTCCCCTTTTGTGCAACTTAGACGACATAGAAGGAGTGCAAAATATAAGTTTTGCTTCGTCCAAGAAGATGTCCTCTAACTTCTTTTTGGGTTTCTCAGGAAACTGAAGCTTCATCAGGGCATCAATACACAAATACTTTATCTTCACAGCATGTTTTTCAGAGTCACTCAGGCCATCATGATTATTAGAATGCTCGAGGATTCTAGTAAGAGATTCGTCATCATCTAGACACAGTAACTTCTGCAATTCTTCTACCAAACTTTTGGCACGCATGATCTCAGCGCGTTTTGGAATCATTGGAAGGTGGTCAATTAATATACCAGTATATGTTAAAATGTATTTTACCGAAGTGCTGAATGCTTTAGTAAAATACTCCTTAAAGTCGTTCTTTTGTTTTTCATGTGGGACAGCTCGGAAAAGAGAACAACAATTTTGTAGGAAGTCCACGAAATCATCCACAGAACGCTTCAACTCATCTTTTTGGTCGAAGTACTTAGACAGCTCAGCGACATGATTCTTCAAAAGTATTTTTGACACCTCCTTGTCAGCCTTCATACGGTCTTCATTACCAAACAAAACGATGTCACCAAGTGAATAACAATTGCTTCGAGAGGACTTCTCAAAAAGCCCAACAAGATGAGAAGCCAATTGCAAGACAGCCGTGTTGGTTGGCGCACATGCAAGAATTCTCTGTCGCATCGGCATCATCAGAAGCATATGTAGCATTACCGAAACTGGTTTAGTTTTACCAGTGCCAGGTGGGCCCCAAATTAGCCGCAGAGAAGATCTATGAGAACAATTAGTTGCTGAAATGCAAGTTGCTACTGCATCACTCTGTGAGTCATTCAGTTCAAAATCATTACGTGTAGCCTCAGAAAAAATTGCTTTATCTGTGCATTCGCTACATTCTCCATCGGCCTGCAGCATCTATTCGAAAACTTCAGTGCACAATAAAAAGAATGCAAAACGTTCTTCAAATTGAAAAAAAGAGAAGTACCAGTGTACAATCATTTTAGTGCACCCAAAATGTTATTCAGTGCACATTCATTTTATCTATATCCATACTACTTATAAAAGCGAGAGTTGGATTTTGACACAAACCATCGCGGCCATCCAACTCAGATCTAAGGGCTCATGACTTAAGTTGAAACATTAGAAATTACCTATTAATTGCCAAGTTACAACAATTGTCACTCCCATAATCGATCCCTCATGATTACCTCTTAATTGCAGACTTATGGCTCATAATTTAAAATATGCTTAATGCCTGGTCTTTTTCTTCGGTGGTTTATGGGAGAAATAAAACTAAACTTATAAATTAAATATGATTTTCACAAGTGTGGGTATATATTCCATTTCCACGCAATATATATTGTGAAAAACGTGCATTGCACGTGCACTGTTGTTAGTATGGAAGGAAATATTGTATAATAATGTTTAGTTCAGTTGTGGTATACTTTTTGGCATGACAAAACGGTTTGATCTCTTGTACACTACAAACTAGTCATGGAAGGAAATATTGAAAGTGAGAAACTTACGTCGTTATTTTTGCTCAATATGAGATTGATGATTTTTTATCTCTCTGGGAAACAGTTCATCATCACTTCCCAACTACGATCAAACGTCGTCAAATTAGTCAGGTGCACAGCCTGGAAGGACCCTGGCGTCAGATTCAGTTCGTCACCATACGGGTACAGCGAGAGCAGGACAGTCATCCACACTGCCATCTGCTTTTCTTGAGAACCCACTCTACGTTCAGACTTAATCTCACCGACCCACTTAACCCATAGGATGGCACAAAAGGTGGACTGCTTGAGAATTTGGTCTCTAGATTCCAGTGTCCTTGCTGAGATTAACATAAGATCTCCTGGTTTCGGCGAATTCTGCCTCTTTGGTAGAATGAGCTTGACTTCGTACCGAGTTTGCCCCTTACCATTTGACCACCTAGACTTTTCAAAAGATTCCACATCTAGGCCTCTGGAGATGGTATCCATGCCTGAGTAGATTTGATGCCAGATCTCCTCTAATATTGGGCTGCGAAACGATTTTGTGTAGTCCGCTCGGGTTTTAAAGTTCTCTGGGATCGTCTCCACCTGTAACAACATTTCACTTCCATGAATCCATACATTTTTTTTGTTACTTTCTGGCAATTGACAAAACTAGATTCATAGAGCTGTTAAACAACATGGTAGCCATTGAAAATAAAGAATGGTGCTTCTATGCTCTTCTAAAAGGTGAAAAGCACAATATGGTGACAGCGAACTGAGACTTGATAGGGGTGCTCCTTACCTTGTCGCGGAGCTGTTCCTGGTTCAAGATATTGGAAACCGGCCACGAGAGCACCTCATGGCGCAGCCATCGGTCGGCTTTGTATGAGCGCTGCATTTCGCCTATGCGGCTTTACTCTACTCTAGGTCAGAGAGGAGGAGGAGAACAGCCGGCAATGGCGGCGGCGGCGACGGCGCACACCACCCTAGCACCTCAAACGAAAAACGCCAGGTCTTCCCGTTTCTGTTCGGAGAAGTTCGGACCGGGCGAGGTAACTTTCTGAACGCATCAGATCTTCGCCGAGTCCGAGCTGCCACCCGACCATTGGGCCGGCCCACTAAAAACGGTGGCACCGCGCGAATTGAGTTGATGCCGATGTGTATGTACGTGAGTGTTCAATGAAAATCCAAGATTTAGAAATTCACAACTTTAACAAGACCATCATTGGCATATTTAGTGCAAAAGAATATATATATATATATATATATATATATATATATATATATATATATATATATATATATATATATATATATCTCATCATGGCCCTACGTGTCATAAAAATTAATAAAGTTATTATTTTATTGGATTTAAAGTTGGAATTATTTTTATTAAGTTAAAACTAAATCCAGAATTTTAGAATTTTTGTGACCATATTTCCTAAACCGAGTATCTGATTTGCGATCCAATTGAACCATTATGTTCCTTGTCATTTTATCAATAAAACAAGACCACTGTTGGCATATTTTAGTGCAAAAAAGAATATATATCATGCGGGCCCCACGTGTCATAGAAAGGAATAAAGTTATTATTTTATTAGATTTAAAGTTGGAATTATTTTTATTAAGTTCAAAATAATTCTATGAATTTTTCTAGAATTTTTGGAATTTGTTTGGATTTTTTTTGCTATTTTATAGAGCTCAGCTCTGTTTGGACCGTCCGACCGGAATCAGACGGTCCGATTCGATGAGACGTTAGGACCGTCCAACGCCTCCTCCGTCTCAAGGCCCGATCGATTCGACGGTCCGAACGCCTCTTCGATCGGATCGTCCGATTCGACGGACGGTCCGAATGCACTGGCTCTATAAATAGCCAAAAAAATAGCAAACAATCCAAAAAAACCTATAAAAATTCACAAAAATTCCTAGAATTATTTTTAACTTAATAAAAACAATTTAAACTTTAAATCCAATAAAATAATAACTTTATTAATTTTTATGACACGTGGAGCCCGCATGATATATATTCTTTTTTGCACTAAAATATTTTATTAAATTTTTATGTAATTTTCTTAAGAAAAGAAGAAAAGAAAAGAAAGAAAAATTATGGCCATCCAAATACAACCACATTCATCAAACCAAACACCATCTTGAACCATCAGGATCATCCTATCCAAGCAACCAAACAAAATCATATATTATCTTATCCCACCAACCAAACACCATACTTGTATCATCTCATCCAAGATCATCCTATCCATCCTGTACCATCCCATCTAGATTCATCCACTAGATTCATAGAGCTGTTAAACAACATGGTAGCCATTGAAAATAAAGAATGGTGCTTCTATGCACTTCTAAGAGGTGAAAAGCACAATATGGTGACAGCAAACTGAGACTTGAGAGGGAAACTGATGAAACATGATGAAACTCCATAGGACTTGGTATGAAACACACTGAAACTCCACAAGACTTAGTGAAACATTATGAAACTCCATGAGATGTGCTATGTAACACGATGAAACTCTATGAAACTTTGTGAAACATGATGAAACGCCATGAGAAACGATGGTACTGTCATGAAACTTGGGATTTTCCTTATTTCCCACATTATCTATTCGTTCCCAGTTCGAAATCGAAAAGTGCGCCCGCCTACTGCTACCCAACGCTTCAGATTTTCCTTATTTCCCACATTATCTATTCGTTCCCTGTACTCTCTCTCTCTCTCTCTCAACATCACTCTCTCCAATCGTCAAAGGCGGCGGTTTCGAGGCTGGGACGAGGAGGCGGGGGCGGTTTCGCGGCCGGAGGAGAAGGCGGAGGCGGCGGGGGAGGAGCCGCGACCGAAGAAGGCGGCGTGGGAGGAGCCGGCGGCGGAGGAGTAGAGAGGAAGAGGAGCTGAGGTGAAGCAGCGCGCAAGAGCTAGGACAGGAGCACCGCCTGGTGAGTTTTTTATTATTTTTTTAGGTGAATTTTTTCGATTTAAACCTTATGACACCGGTGATTCGGAGACTGCAGTGTGTTTGTAGGCATGCATTGTCGGTCCGTTGACACTGATTTCGTGTGTGATCCACACAAAAATGAGAGGTGAATAAAGCTTTCATGATACTATATGATACATTGCGATAATAATCAAAAACTCACTATGATTATTTTATACCGCTCCCTGCATAATCACGCATGAGCCAAGCATATACATGTCCTCAACCTCGCACCGCTACTTGCGAAATAAGCGCAAAAACTGAGAGTATTCACAGTATAATATGGAATCAACAATTTATGATAACTGCTATTTGAAATTATTCATTATCCTCGATGACTTTTGATATATTTTTGTTATGAATGGAGGTTCAAGTTGTAGGTATGCAGATGCGCTCCGCATCGAAAACCCCCAATAGTGAAATCCCTTTCATCCTCCGAAGACTTATGTCAACAAAATGGGGTTTCAAAGCCTCCGTCGATGGCAGAGTGCAAACTACCCAAGGGTTGACAATATGGTGATAAAAATGTGAATTGTGACAAGGGTACGTTAGAGGTCGGTGGCAAGTCAATACAAATCAAGCAGCTTGACAAAGAAGCTTCTCGGTTCCTTATGTACCATGCAAGTACTGCGCCCGATGGATGTGGAGGGTACATTGAAAGATAGATTCTCGAACCGAGGGAGGGGAAAGTCTGTGGATGTGACTATACCTGAGATGATTAGCGAAACAGACGAGGAGACATTTTGCAAATCTTTCTTGCTCGTCATGTTTTGTCTGTATTTAGCACCGAACACAAGTTTGTATATCAACAGATCTTTATTGAGTACAACAATGATATAAAGAACATAAAGGAGATGAACTGTGCGACTTCATCAGTGATTATTTGCTTCAAGGCACCAGGGACTACCAAGTATCCCAAGCATCTAATGTGCAAGTGCGTGGGTGTGTCCATATTCTTGATGTAAGTCACATTTTCTTTTGGTTCTTTGTGTTTTGAAGCATGTGAGTATCATATGTGTGTGTTGTACTAACACAACCTTTTCTCTTTATTTTTTATTGCATCTCTTTTTTATGTGCAGTTGATATATATCGACTTTGTACATGCACCGAGCATATCGACTCCGCGAGGCATCCCGCTGTCTCGAACATATTACGATCGCACATCTCAAGTCTTTGAGCTCATTTGATGTCACGTCTTCAACGAGGAACCACACAGAGACTCAAGATGGTCGCTTGATGGTGCGGAATTTTTCTCAAACCTTGTATGCTACGCCAAATGGGGATGAAACACATGGGGTTGTTGGGGATACGATAAGGAAACCTCAACAAGAAAGAGGTTAGTAGTTTGTTTTATTTTTCATAAATTTGTTTATTCTTTTTGTCCGTGAGCAAAATCATGATCCATTTTTTCGCTCTTATTTTGTGTATGTTTTTCTATCTATGCTCTAGAATTTGCCCGGGCCTTATCATGGTGATGGATCAAGGTCAAGGTGATGTTGAGACCGGAAAGACAAAGCAGGAGGTCACCATTTGTGTGTGTGTGTGTGTGTTTCCATCTTAAATTTTTATTAAACATGCTGATTTTTTTTAGTGATTGTGCTTTAACCTTTCCTTTCTGATGTTTTTGTTTCATGTCAAAACAGATAGATGCTATGACCAAGTTGATCAACAAGTTCAATATGAAGCTTCAGTCCAGACGCTCTCAACTTGTTAAAGATGTCATTCAATATTTTGAGTCACAGATTGCGTTATCCGACGCGAAATCATTGCCGAGTTCCGTGATGACGTAAGGAATAGTTTCGTGCTCGTGCCCAAGATGAAGAGAATTTCATTGCTCGCTAAGGGCAATGAAGAGGATATTGCACCTAGTAAGTAGCTATCCATTCTAAAATGTTTTTACCGCCAAGTATCACTAGTGACATTGTGTGCCATTGGTTTATCCATGTTTTTTGTAGAGCAAGTTTTACAATGTTTCATGCGCTTCATTAATTTTAATGAAGTTCAATTCCAAATAATCGGTAAAACAAATTCATATGTGTTTCATCAAGTTTCATATGAAAGTATTTGAAGTTTCATCATATACTAATATCTAGTTTCATCAAATACTGACATCTAGTTTCAGGTAGTGTCATCAAGTTTCATCAAATACTGACATCTAGTTTCATGTAGTGTCAACTAGTTTCATCAAATACTGACATCTAGTTCCATTCTTATGAAGACATCAAAGCAATAACTTGCTTGATGAGGAGGTCGAAATTGGCACTGTTGCTGCCCAAGAGGCAACTAACATCGGTGCTCAGACCCAAGATTCTGTACCCGCTAATGCTAATGAAAAGTATTCTGTACCTGCCAATTCTAATGAAGAGGATCTTGCACCTGCCAAGTATATCAATGAGGACCATGGATTCGCCAAGGCTAACAAAGAGGATCATGCACACGGGGGTGCAGCCGAGATTGAATTCAGAGAGTCGTCTACAACATTGGTGAGCCCCACTGATACAGAGCTGCAAGCTGAAATGGGTCAGCTGAGAACTGAGCTCACCCCTAGTAAGTAGTTATCCATTCTAAAAAAATTTACTGCTAAGTATCACTAGTTTCACAATGTATCATTGTTTATCGATTTTATTGTTGACAAGTTTCATTCCGTTTTTAGGAGGCAAGTTTCATGTAACCTCACACAATTTCATTCAAGTTTACCTAATCTAATATAAGTTACATGAAAATACAAGACAGTTTTCATGATGTCTCATGAAGATTCACACAAGGGTTTCATTATTTTTTAGCTTTTCTTTTTTTTTTAAAAAAAAAAACTACCCCCTGATGAAACATGGTCGGTAGTCTCATTTTTTCAAGAAACCATTTAATGAAATATTTGAAAGTTATGCCCATATCTGAAAAAAAAAATTCCGTTTTAAATGTTTTTATGTCTTCATGCTGTGCAGCTTGTAGCACCACACCAATAGAGATTGGTGACTCAGAGGGGACCCCCCGACCTGAAGATGCCCATAATATTCATCCACTGATTGAGCCAATACCCGGTGGGGAGCGTTTCCCTGATCCTGGAAGCGTACCAGTTGCCACAAAACGAAGATAAAAAAGGTACAAAAAAACTATGGACAATGTCGAGGCTGTTGGGCAGTTGGTAAAAAACAAGAGCTGTGTCAAGCCAATTGTAGTACAAACATTTAATGAGCATGTAACGGGTGGGAACGCACAAAAACCTGAAAAAATGAAAGTGATAATAGGTGGAGTTCACCTTACAATGGAGGAGTTTTCAAATGCTTTGTGTCCCAGGAAAGGCGAAGTGTGCAACAACTTCATGTGGCTATGTTGCAAAGCATTGATGCTTGACTGGGATTCCAAAAAGAAGATCATTGTAGATCCGATAACCACTGTGAGTACCAGACGGATCTTTTTTGGAATGCACACATGACACGCATTTGAATGTTTTTGTATCTGTTTGTTCCCTGGTTTCGTGTAGGCTCAGTTGATGATATCGAACCTGCAATCCGATAAGGCAAAGATTGAAGCTGGATTTTCCAAGGTTTCAATCAAAGAACTCGAACATGTATGCGTTCGTTATTTTCTTATTCCGTTTTCCATTGCACACACATGTTTTCCTTTACACACATATAAGTATCATCGCACTCACTATACACAATTCATAAAAAATCCACCATCCCTTTTTTAAATTTCACTAAGTTTCACATAGTTTCATCCATGTGTCCTTCCATACCAAGTTAATGCAGATTTGTATCAGTTTGAATATACACAAATACATTTTTTTTGTGTGGATCAAATGCAGATATACATTCCAATTCTATGGGATAAACACTGGAGTTTAATTTTTGTCGACCTGCTTAATAAGACTGTTGAGATCTATGATTCTATGAGGAGCCCAAAAGCGCGCCAACAGCTTTACCAAACATTGTGGTCCAATGTGGTGAGTAGTCGTCCCAATCTTATATAGTTTTTGTGTTTTTAGTTTTTAAATGCATGTGACAAGTACGTAGATTGTGGTGAGTAGTTGTCGCAATCATCGCACCTTTTTTCCATGGTATGAACCTACAACAGCCTTGTCAACGCTATAGGGCACCTCATTGAGGTACATGATACATTCAAGTCCAAATTTCTCGATTCCAAAGCAAACCACCATGTTTGTCACTTCAACTCCTTTTGTTTCCTTCATTTCTACATCGATCATCTTTTTAATTATTGTTTTGTATTAACTTTTTTATCGTCATTTTTGTATGTTTTTGTCTTTTGTGAGAGAAGTCATGACTGCGGATTTTGTGTACTAAGGATGCTTGAATGTCACAATGGCAGGAGTCTCATTGGTTACAACATTGTACGTAACGAATTTTTTATTTTCTGTCTTTTTTTTTGTTCTTAGTTCGAACCATAACTGAGATTCAACACTACCTTCACATTTGCAACTGCCAATGTTAATCTCAGTGGGCACAACTTGTACACTTATTTGCTACAGATTTTCACTTATGTCTAAGTTTTTATGCTCCACATTTCTTGTGATGCACCAACATTGAAGATTACAAGAAGACACTAGCTTACAGGCTCATATACCACCGTTTCAACGATCTAAACCCTAATTGGATCTCCAACTGAAACTGCACAAGACGATCTTCCAAATGTGTTTTTCTTTGGTTGCAGTGTATGCTTTGTTAGATGGTTTCATTAATTTCACTTTTGTGTTAGCTTACAGGATCTGGATTAGTTTTACAGGTTCACACTTTTTGCTTTGTCTTGCATTGTTTCATCTATTGAAAATGTACAGGATGTCACACTGTTTTTACGGTCTTTCTTGTTTTCTTCTTGAACCAGTTGAGCATTGTTGAAGGAAGCCTCCACTGATATATCTGGGACATTTAATTTCAACAGGAAAAGATCGCCCTTTAACATGAAATGTTTGATAACCATAGAAGTATTCAACAAGTCTATTATCACCAGCAGTGGCAGACATTATAATAAGTCGCAAATCCAACCTATCATGCGCTTGACATTCGAATCGGCGTGACCGTATAGTATTGTCACGCCGGGATATTGTCACGCCCAAGAACTGCAGGATTGAAAAACGAATCCAATCGAGTTGCTGTCATTGTCATTGGATTGTGTTACCACGTACAGTGACTAGAACGTTACGCGACTTACCCTTTCTTATCACACTTTCTTTTCATCGAGCTTCAACAAGTGAACAAATACTATGACCCGCAAGCGCTTTGTTTCAAATACTATGTGAAGAGTTCGACTTTTGTGTTCCATTGTTTTATATCTCATCTCCGTCCGATCACAATATAAATGTTGTTTGCTTGCATGAATTTCAGCAAGTTGATTTGGTGTAGTGGTGAGTTCTCCATCCACTTCGGTGACCTGGGTTCGAGCCCCACCACATCGGCTTGTAATTATTGTTGACATACTTCAATTTCAATGGCACCACCACCAGTCCACCAGGCACAACTGTTCCGAGCGGAGTTTTCAATCACACTGACCGACCCTTGCCCTTCCATTAAACTACGACTCCTAAACTCTCGCATTAGGTCCTCGTCTCAACTACGACTCCATCCCATTCCCACCAGAAACCGATCGACATGGAGCCTCCTCCCGTTCCCGGTGCGCGCTCCCCTTCCTCGTTTATTTCTCACTCCCGGTAGAAAATGTCGTTATATCGCTTCTAGGTTTTGTTCTGCGATCGACATTGGTCTTGTGGTAGCTTCCGTTCGGTTGAATTTTTCGAGTATACGGTCGTGTATGGGCTCATCTTAGGACTATGATGCGTGCAAATGGCGGGCAATCTAGATGGATTTTGTGGCGATTTAGGTGAATTTCTGTGGTAAAAAGTCCGACTTTAGCGTATTTACCTCTTACTTTGTTGGTTTGTTTGCGCTTATGAGATATTTAGCGAATACGGTGTTGTGCCCTTGCTTAAAGTTGCAATCGATGGATAATTATATTGGGATTTTGGAGCAACAAGCGCTGTGCCTCCGGGATCGGTGGCTTTGAAGAAAATGAAGACGGCAGTGGCGGAGTTGCAATGTTAGAAGAAAAGACAAGTCCGGTGGTTCGTTGTAATGTGTGTGGCTTACTCGCCTCGATTTTTTTGTTGGTAGAGAATGTGTTTTGGTCGCCTAAGTTAGAGGTTTGTTGTTTTGGTTGTGTTGGAGCTCTAGTGTTGCTAGGAGCTCCAAGTCCGCTCTATTCCTCCAAAGATGGTCGAATCGAACTTTGAACTTCGTGTTTGGTCTCTTTTTAATGAAAATGGAATCGAGATGTTACCCTCTGTTCTAAAGGGGGAAAAATAGCTAATCCGGTTTTGGGTTTCTTGTGGTTTCCTAGTCTTGTAGCGAGTATGGTGTGGGGTTTGTTTGCTCACTTCTTGATCAATGGATTGTGCGATCTTGATTTATACTTTGTCGAATTGTTTCCTTTGGTTTGCAAGAAGTGCAACGAGTGTATTCTCTCGCTTGGTCAACAAATGTCTATTTTCCGAGTGCTGTGAGATTTCTTTCCTTTCTTGTATTGATGTCGATCTCTATGGTAGCCGGTTTATTGCAATGGCAAAGATCACCATCGACTATCGAGCACTACCTTTTCCCAAGTACATAGTAGTACACTTTTACCATACTGTGTTACTTTGTTAGTAACGTAATATGGCATGCATGGTGAAGTTATTTAACATGGTTCATCCCGTGTTAATTGTGTGAGATTGAACTGGATAAGGGAAAATCGACAAAGATTATTACGCCGTCAGATGTACATGTGAGCCATGAGCCCTTTACCCTACACACGCACAACCAAATCCTGTGATGTTGTCTCATTAAAATTCCAAGAATTAATATATGTTTTTAGTATGTGCGCAAACTATGCATTTTAGTTATCTCATCTGCTTGTATAGCATTTTCTGGTTAATTGTTCTGGAGTGTACTTATTGGTGAACTGTTTAATTGTTCTGGAGTGTACTTATTGGTGAACTTGTGTTATGCAGAGCAGTGTAAGCATAAAAACCACCTGCAAGAGTTTTCTCAACTGACACATCGGTTGCCAATCTACCACACCGAGAGTGAAGGTCAACAACATCAACTTAAGTTCGGATGCACTGCTCTGTGGGCGGAGTCGTTTTCATCAGTCATAGTTATAGCCGCCAAGGAAGCGTAACAGATGCCGCAAGAGTAGCCTATGAAATATTGGTGAAAAGAGAAGAGGTGTAGATGTTACGACGTGTTTGGGCTGATTGATCGTATTCTTTTGGAACTGCTCGCGTTTTGGTCGTTTATCATCTTCCACATCATGAGCAATGATGTTTACATTGCTGCTGTGAATTTTGTTACATCATATTCTTAAAGTATACATTGTCATTGTTTCTCTCTTGTATTTCGACTCACCAAAAACAACGCAAACACAATTTGGTGGTGCTTGTAACTTTTTTTCCTTATATTTTGCCTAGTTACATTGCAATTTTCTGTCATGGAATTATTGACCTTGCCACACGATTTATGCACATCGGGAGTGACAACCTTTACGATTGCAGAGTTTAATATAAATATTTTAATTCATCTGAAGAAACATTCCAACTAGTTTTCCTCTGTTGCTTTTCTTTTGGGCCTTACGTGCATACTTCTTCTAGTTCATCTATACCATATTGTATCCTCGTATTGGGAGTTGGAGATCAAAATTAAACCTCGGTTGCATTTCTTTTTGTTCCCCTTCTATTTTGGCAGGTTTTGTATCTCATTTTTGGTGTAAAAGTCTTAACTAATAAGACTGAATAAAAAGAGAATCTCTTTTGCATTCTTTACTTTCCAGATGATAATTAATTAAAAACACTGTCATTTTAGTATTGCCTGTGGATGTTCATACTCAGTTTATAACATTGTGGATCTTATTTCCTCATCTTTAATTTATAATTTTAATAATTATGCAAGAAATGAAGGAATTGATTTCTATCTAACATATGCATTCCTTTTCCTTCTGTCAGGATGTGGTGTTCTGCAAATCAATTCTTCATGAATTTGCTGATAAAACAAAAGCCATTCAACCCTCTTACTCTGTAGTTAATCCGAAGGGTTAGGCCTATGATCCTGTTTTGTTGCATCGGTGTTGTTTGATGGGAATATTTACATCGGTGAAGTTGCAAAAAGCAAGAAGGATGCAGAGCAGACGGTAGCTCGTGCTGCGATCAAGTCAATTTTAGGTAACTATTATTTCATCATTCGTGATTAAAAAGAAAGTGCCAAAACCTTCTTTAACTTTTTGTGTTGAGAATTAGTAGTGGGCTTTTAGGATTATAACTAATTATTCACTGTTGTCAGAGATACAAAAAAACGCTTGTATGTTGCAAATTATTAGATCGAAGAAAAAGCTTATCACTGCCATCACATCTTCTGGGTACAACAAAGAAAGAGGACCTGTAAGCCAGGAAACCCACAATACTGCAAACACCCCACCTCCTATTTCTACTGTGAACTTCACACCCCCTGTCGCCCATGAAGCATATGTTACACCTCAGTTTGCATACACATCTCCCGGGGGATCAACTCACATAGTGCCTCTTTCACAAGTTGGATCTTCCTTTCCAATTGCTGTTCAAGGACCCAACATCATACCAGCACCAACTCACTTAATGCCTGTGTCACAAGTCGGATATGCCTCTTCGCCATTGTTCAAGAACCCAACATCATTCCGTAACCAACTCACTTAGTGCCCGTGTCACAGTCGGATCCGCCTCCAATTGCTCTTCAAGGACCCAACATCATGCCATGTTGTCGACGCATTTATAGGTAAGACATCAACGTCGCAATCACAAGACTTCAATAGTTCGCAGATCGCCGCTTCGCTCAGATCGACCGCTTCGTTGGAGTTCCCGGTAGCTAGTCTCGATAAGGCAGTGGTGGAAAGCAAAAACTATCTTTTGTCCAATGACATTGGATTCGCAATCCATTCCTAATGTAGTGGGACCTATAGTATTAGTTATCTACCGTCCGTAGTTGCCGAGCAAAACTATGTCAGTGCACCTCATTTCTCGCCCGTCAAGAACTCGTGATTTTCTCATGAGTTAATCGGTATTTGTGTAGTGTCCAACTCATGTTTGTGTAAAGAAACGTTTCTGGGTCGGATCATCAACTGATGCATTATATGAATGTCTTGGCATGTGGGTATCAATGTTTATGAAGTTCTCGGAAGAATTTATTTTCTTGTGCTTCACAAGTAAGGAGAGTTTTATTTCTTAAATTCCTCATAACCTTTTTATTTTCTTCACAGGGAAATTGAGATATTTGAGCAATAGAATCCTGATGCTCGTATTCCAAACTCATGAAATATTTTGTATTCCAAACTCATGAAATATTTTGTTGAGGTTAATGTGGTTACATCTTTGTGTGACAAAGGTGGGGATGGGTTGAGAACAATGCAACACGCATTGCCTGATCATCCGTATGGATGTTTTTTACTTTCAAAGATTGGACTTAAAACATTATTAGTCCGGGCACTGCTGCAGAGTCTCAGTTGATCAAAACATTATTAGTCCGAGCACTGCTGTAGGTTGATCAAAACATTGCACATCCCCTTCGATAAACATGGAGGAAGCGAAACTCATGCAAACATGGTCATTGCATTAGTTAATAATTATTATAATCATCCAAACATGTCTGATCTAATTAGAACCGCTAAGATATAGATAATACTAAAAGTCATTTGCCATATTCCATGCATACCCAAGTATCTTGGAGTCTTGCCTTCCAGAAAAAAAAAGTCTCAGCTGTAATTTACGCCAGCGTGATCCATCAATGGACAAGTGAACCACCGATTACAGGAATGAGATCAATAGTCCTCAATACTGACTACTTAGATCTGATCAGAAAAGGAAAGTACAATGACATGTACAGATAACAAACTTCTCCGAACAGAAGCAAAGCCCAAGAACTGCAGGATTGAAAAACGAATCCAATCGAGTTGCTGTCATTGTCATTGGATTGTGTTACCACGTCCAGTGACTAATAAAATTACATAAAAATAATAATAAAATATTTTTGAATTTAATTGAAGTTTATTGTTTATTTCATTCATCTTTTTTTTTTTGCTATTTTATAGAGTTCGGGTGTCATAAAAATTAATAAATTTATTATTTTATTGTATTTAAAGTTGGAATTGTTTTTATTAAGTTCAAAATAATTCCAAGAATTTTGGTGATTTTTTCTAGAATTTTAGGTTTTTTTGCTATTTTATAGAGCTCGGGTCTGTTCAGACCGTCCGATCGTAATCGGACGGTCCGAACGGATCGATCTGTTCGGACGGTCCGAACGTCTCATTCGAATCGGACCGTCCGATTCCGACCGGACGTTCCAAACAGACCCGGACACGTGGGGCCTGCATGATATATATATATTCTTTTTTGCACTAAAATATGCCAATAGTGGTCTTGTTTTGTTGATTAAATGACAAGGAATACAACGGTTCAATCGGATCGGAAACTCGGTTTAGGAACTGAGTTTGAGTCTGGAACTCTTACAACACAAACCAAAAACATGGCAGAGGATCGACACACCTCCTCGCCACTGCCGTGCAGGGAACTCCGCCGGCCCCCTTCCCACCTCGACGCGCCGACCCTCGACCTCCGTGTCGTGGTCTCCACCGCCCGCATCCTTCGTGTGAGGAGCGCGCGCGCGCGCGCGGCACGCTGCGGCGACGACGTTCGAGGGGGCCACCGTGAGCCTTGGCGCCAATGCCGGGTCAGAGTCGGCGGGAGGGCCTGTGGCAAGGCTCCATCGAGGCAAGGGATGTGCGTTGGGTTCATTTCTGAACGAAAGGAGGGGAGAGATGGAATCCAAGGAGCAGATGACAGGGTATATCCATAAGAACCAATGGACCAAAGGTTCATGTGGGGTTTGAGCCAATGGATTGACAGGATATCCACACCAAGAGAACTGAATTGCATGGAGCAGGTTCGGGTCGACCCGCTCCTACCCACGCCCACCCCCTACATATGGATGCCCCAGGATGCCCCATACTAGCCAACTCAACATGCAAATGGGGGACACGAGAGTGCTGCTGCTGCAGCAAAAGCACCAAAGCAAGCAGAGAGCATCCAATGCAAAAGTAAGGGGGGGGGGGACAACTAACTACGGGCCTGCTCCAATCCAAGGACCATCCATATTCTCCATTCAGCAAGCATCAAAAGACACCCATGTGCTATCAAAGCACTGCAAGCATCCAGCTGATTCATAGCATAAAAACAACCAACCGAAAGATAACAAGTGAAAAAACACGTTTCAATACCTAATCTAGCACAAAAAAACCTAAACCAACCTAGGAATGGCATTATGAAGTCAAAAATTCAAATTCAACTTTCAAAATTTTCGCCGCTTTTAATCTCCTGCACTCCCACCGGTAGCGGCGAAGCATCGGGTGGTATTTTCCCCTACCCCAAACTACTTGAGACACCCCACAATCAAAGAAAAGAGCTTAGCAGTCTCCACCTGATCACAAAAGGCAGATTCAAGTTTTGGATTACCGTGTTTTTGTTTTTTCTAGGATTCCACAAACCTTGAAATCATCATCCTACGTTTTTCTGTTCTTGTGTTCTTAGATCGGATGTTCTAAAATAGGACCTAGGTCTCAATTATCCGAATAACATTTATTCTGTGTTATTTTTATTTGTTCTAAAATAGGACCTAATTCTCTGTGAGAACCCTGACAATCTGATTAAGCTAAGCAACGTTAAACAGTACTGCACAGTAAAATAAACTAATCAATACAGTAATTACCAACGAATTGAACAGACAACAAATTCAAATTTCATCGTCACTTCAAACTCAGATTTATGAACCCAAAAATCCCGAAAAAAGACTGCCCATACCAGATGATCCGACAATGCGTGTTGCATTGTTCTCAACCCATCCCCCACACTGTCACACAAAGATGTAACCACATTAACCTCAACAAAATATTTCATGAGTTTGGAATACGAGCATCAGGATTCTATTGCTCAAATATCTCAATTTCCCTGTGAAGAAAATAAAAAGGTTATGAGGAATTTAAGAAATAAAACTCTCCTTCCGCCGCAGAAGCACAAGAAAATAAATTCTTCCGAGAACTTCATAAACATCGATACCCACATGCCAAGACATTCAGATAATGCATCAGTTGATGATCCGACCCAGAAACGTTTCTTTACACAAACATGAGTTGGACACCACACAAATACCAGTTAACTCGTAGAAAATCCTGAGTTGCTGACACGGAACGAGAAATGAGGTGCACTGACATAGTTTTGCTCGGCAACTACGGACGGTAGATGACTAATACTATAGGTCCCACTACATTAGGAATGGATTGCGAATCCAATGTCATTGGACAAAAGATAGTTTTTGCTTTCCACCACTACCTTGTCGAGACTAGCTACACCAGGAACTCCAACCGACGACTGATCTGCAGAACCGACGACTGATCTGCAGAACCGTTGAAGTCTTGTGATTGCGACGTTGATGTCTTACCTATAAATGCGTCCACAACATGGCATGATGTTGGGTCCTTGAAGAGCAATTGGAGAGGCAGATCCAGCTTGTGACACAGGCACTAAGTGAGTTGGTTCTGGAATGATGTTGGGTTCTTGAACAGCGATTGAAGAGGCATATCCACTTGTGACACGCATTAAGTGAGTTGGTGCTGGTATGATGTTGGGTCCTTGAACAAAGAATTGGAAAGGAAGACCCAACTTGTGAAAGAGGCACTATGTGAGTTGGTCCCCCGGGAGATGCTGTGTATGCAAACTGAGGTGTAACATATGCTTCATGGGCGACAGGGGGTGTGAAGTTCATAGTAGAAATAGGAGGTGGGGTGTTTGCGATATGGGTTTCTGGCTTATGTGTCCTCTTTCTTTGTTGTACCCAGAAGATGTGATGGCAGTGATAAGCTTTTTCTTCGATCTAATAATTTGCAACATACAAGCGTTTTTTGTATCTCTGACAACAGTGAATAATTAGTTATACTCCTAAAAGCCCACTACTAATTCTCAACACAAAAAGTTAAAGAAGGTTTTGGCACTTTCTTTTTAATCACGAATGATGAAATAATAGTTACCTAAAATTGACTTGATCGCAGCACGAGCTGCCGTCTGCTCTGCATCCTTCTTGCTTTTTGCAACTTCACCGATGTAAATATTCCCATCAAACAACACCGATGCAACAAATAGGATCATAGGCCCTAACCCTTCTGGATTAACTACAGAGTAAGAGGGTTGAATGGCTTTTGTTTTATCAGCAAATTCATGAAGAATTGATTTGCAGACAACCACATCCTGACAGAAGGAAAAGGAATGCATATGTTAGATAGAAATCAATTCCTTCATTTCTTGCATAATTATTAAAATTATAAATTAAAGATGAGGAAATAAGATCCACAATGTTATAAACTGAGTATTGAACATCCACAGGCAATACTAAAATGACAGTGTTTTTAATTAGTTATCATTTGGAAAGTAAAGAATGCAAAAGAGATTCTCTTTTTATTCAGTCTTATTAGTTAAGAGTTTACACCAAAAATGAGATACAAAACCTACCAAAATAGAAGGGGAACAAAAAGAAATGCAACCGAGGTTTAATTTTGATCTCCAACTCCCAATACGAGGATACAATATGGTATAGATGAACTAGAAGAAGTATGCACGTAAGGCCCAAAAGAAAAGCAACAGAGGAAAACTAGTTGGAATGTTTCTTCAGATGAATTAAAATATCTATATTTGCCGATATCAGCAAACTCTGCAATCGTAAAGGTTGTCACTCCCGATGTGCATAAATCGTGTGGCAAGGTCAATAATTCCATGACAGAAAATTGCAATGTAACTAGGCAAAATATAAGAAAAAGTTACAAGCACCACCAAATTGTGTTTATGCGTTGTTTTTGGTGAGTCAAATACAAGAGAGAAACAATGACAATGTATACTTTAAGAATATGTCAGAACAAAATTCACAAAGAAGAATGTAAACATCATTGCTCATGATGTGGAAGATGATAAACACCAAAACGAGGAACAGTTCCAAAAGAATACCGATCAATCAGCCCAAACACGTCTGAACATCTACACCTCTTCTCTTTTCACCAATATTTCATAGGCTACTCTTGCAAGATCCTGCTCGCTTCCTTGAGGCGCTATAACTATGACTGATGAAAATAACCACCGCCCACCCGAATAAGTGCATCCGAACTTAAGTTGATGTTGTTGACCTTCACTCTCGGTGTGGTAGATTGGCAACTTCGATGTGTCCGTTGAGAAACTCTTGCAGTGGTTTTATGCTTACACCGCTCGCATAACACAAGTTCACCAATAAGTACACTGCAACAATTAAACAGTTCACCAATAAGTACACTCCGAACAATTAACGAGAAAATGCTATACAAGCAGATGAGATAACTAAAATGCATAGTTTGCGCACATACTAAAAACATATATTAATTCTTGGAATTTTAATGAGACAACATCACAGATTTGGTTGTGCGTGTGTAGGGTAAAGGGCTCATGGCTCACATGTACATACGAAGCGGCGCTAATAATCTTTTGTCGCTTTTCCCTTATCCAGTTCAATCTCACACAATTAACACAGGATGAACCATGTTAAATAACTTCACCATGCATGCCATATTACGTTACTAACAAAGTAACACCTGTATGGTAAAAGTGTACTACTATGTACTTGGGGAAAAGGTAGTGCTCTGATAGTCTGATGACTGATGCTGCCATTGCAATAAACCAGCTACCATAGAGATCAACATCCAATACAAGAAAGGAAAGAAATCTCACAGCACTCAGAAAATAGACATTTGTTGACCAAAGCGAGAGAATACACTCGTTGCACTTCTTGCAAACCAAAAGGAAACAATTCTGACAAAGTATAAATCAAGATCGCACAATCCGCTGATCAAGAAGTGAGCAAACAAACCCCACACCATACTCGCTACAAGACTAGGAAACCACAAGGAAACCCAAAACCGGATTCGCTATTTTTTCCCCCTTTAGAACCAGAGGGTAACATCTCCAGTTCCATTTTTCATTAAAAAAGAGACCAAACACAGAAGTTCAAAGTTCAGATTCGACCATACTGGAGGAATAGAGCCAGACTTGGAGCTCCTAGCAACACTAGAGCTCCAACACAACCAAAACAGCAAACCTCTAACTTGAAGCGACCAAAACACATTCTCTACCAACAAAAAAATCAGAGCGAGTAAGCCACACACATTACAGCAGCACCACAGACTTGTCTTTTCTTCTAACATTGCAACTCCGCCACCTGCCGTCTTCATTTTCTTCAAAGCCAGCCGATCCCCGGAGGCACCAGCGCTTGTTGCTCCAAAATCCCAATATAATTATCCATCAGTTGCAACTTTAAGCAAGGGCACAACACCGTATTCGCTAAATATCTCATAAGCCGCAAACAAACCAACAAAGTAAGAGGTAAATACGCTAAAGTCGGACTTTTTTTACCACAGAAATTCACCTAAATCGCCACAAAATCCATCTAGATTGCCCGCCATTTGCACGCATCATAGTCCTAAGATGAGCCCATACACGACCGTATACTCGAAAAATTCAACCGAACGGAAGCTACCACAAGACCAATGTCGATCGCAGAACAAAACCTAGAGCGATATAACGACATTTTTCTACCAGCAGGAGTGAGAAATAAACGAGGAAGGGGAGCGCGCACCGGGAACGGGAGGAGGCTCCATGTCGATCGGTTTCTGGTGGGAATGGGATGGAGTCGTAGTTGAGACGAGGACCTAATGCGAGAGTTTAGGAGTCGTAGTTTAATGGAAGGGCAAGGGTCGGTCGCAGGATTGAAAACTCCGCCGAACAGTTGTGCTCGTGGATCGGTGGTGGTGCCATTGAAATTGAAGTATGTCAACAATAATTACAAGCCGATGTGGTGGGGCTCGAACCCAGGTCACCGAAGTGGATGGAGAACTCACCACTACACCAAATCAACTTGCTGAAATTCATGCAAGCAAACAACATTTATATTGACGATCGGACCAGAGATGAGATATAAAACAATGGAACACAAAAGTCCGAACTCTTCACATAGTATTTGAAACAAACTGCTTGCGGGTCATAGTATTTGTTCACTTGTTGAAGCTCCAGTAAGAAAAGAAAGTGTGATAAGAAAGGGTAAGTCGCAGAACGCTCTAGTCATCAGACGTGGTAACACAATCCAATGACAATGACAGCAACTCGATTGGATTCGTTTTTCAATCCTGCAGTTCTTGGGCGTGACAATATCCCGGCGTGACAATACTATACGGTCACGCCAGTTCGAATGTCAAGAAACTGCATGATAGGTTGGATTTGCGACTTATTATAATGTCTGCCACTGCTGGTGATAATAGACTTGTTGAATACTTCTATGGTTATCAAACATTTCATGTTAAAGGGCGATCTTTTCCTGTTGAAATTAAATGTCCCAGATATATCAGTGGAGGCTTCCTTCAACAATGCTCAACTGGTTCAAGAAGAAAACAAGAAAGACCGTAAAAACAGTGTGACATCCTGTACATTTTCAATAGATGAAACAATGCAAGACAAAGCAAAAAGTGTGAACCTGTAAAACTAATCCAGATCCTGTAAGCTAACACAGAAGTGAAATTAATGAAACCATCTAACAAAGCATACACTGCAACCAAAGAAAAACACATTTGGAAGATCGTCTTGTGCAGTTTCAGTTGGAGATCCAATTAGGGTTTAGATCGTTGAAACGGTGGTATATGAGCCTGTAAGCTAGTGTCTTCTTGTAATCTTCAATGTTGGTCTGCATCACAAGAAATGTGGAACGCAAAAACTTAGACATAACTGAAAATCTGTAGCAAATAAGTGTACAAGTTGTGCCCACTGAGATTAACATTGGCAGTTGCAAATGTGAAGGTAGTGTTGAATCTCAGTTATGGTTCGAACTAAGAACAAAAAAAAAAGACAGAAAATAAAAAATTCGTTACGTATAATGTTGTAACCAATGAGACTCCTGCCATTGTGACATTCAAGCATCCTTAGTACACAAAATCCGCAGTCATGACTTCTCTCACAAAAAGACAAAAAACATACAAAAATGACAGTAAAAAAAGTTAATACAAAACAATAATTAAAAAAAGATGATCAGTGTAGAAATGAAGGAAACAAAAAGGAGTTGAAGTGACAAACATGGTGGTTTGCTTTGGAATCTGAGGGGGCTGGACTTCGAATGTATCATGTACCTCAATGAGGTGCCCTCGCAACGTTGACAAGGCCTGTTGTAGGTTCATACCATGGAAAAAAAAGGTACGATGATTGCGACAACTACTCACCACAATCTACGTACTTGTCACATGCATTTAAAAAACTAAAAAACACAAAAACTATATAAGATTGGGACGACTACTCACCACATTGGACCACAATGTTTGGTAAAACTGTTGGCGCGCTTTTGGGCTCCTCATAGAATCATAGATCTCAACAGTCTTATTAAGCAGGTCGACAAAAATTAAACTCCAGTGTTTATCCCATAGAATTGGAATGTATATCTGCATTTGATCCACACAAAAAAAATGTATTTGTGTATATTCAAACTGATACAAATCTGCATTAACTTGGTATGGAAGGACACATGGATGAAACTATGTGAAACTTAGTGAAATTTAAAAAAGGGATGGTGGATTTTTTATGAATTGTGTATAGTGAGTGCGATGATACTTATATGTGTGTAAAGGAAAACATGTGTGTGCAATGGAAAACGGAATAAGAAAATAACGAACGCATACATGTTCGAGTTCTTTGATTGAAACCTTGGAAAATCCAGCTTCAATCTTTGCCTTATCGGACTGCAGGTTCGATATCATCAACTGAGCCTACACGAAACCAGGGAACAAACAGATACAAAAACATTCAAATGCGTGTCATGTGTGCATTCCAAAAAAGATCCGTCTGGTACTCACAGTGGTTATCGGATCTACAATGATCTTCTTTTTGGAATCCCAGTCAAGCATCAATGCTTTGCAACATAGCCACATGAAGTTGTTGCACACTTCGCCTTTCCTGGGACACAAAGCATTTGAAAACTCCTCCATTGTAAGGTGAACTCCACCTATTATCACTTTCATTTTTTCAGGTTTTTGTGCGTTCCCACCCGTTACATGCTCATTAAATGTTTGTACTACAATTGGCTTGACACAGCTCTTGTTTTTTACCAACTGCCCAACAGACTCGACATTGTCCATAGTTTTTGTACCTTTTTATCTTCGTTTCGTGGCAACCGTACGCCTTCGTGATCGGGAAACGCTCCCACCGGTATTGGCTCAATCTGGATGAATATTCGGCATCTTCAGTCGGGGTCCGCTCTGAGTCACCAATCTCTATTGGTGTGGTGCTACAAGTGCACAAAGATGAAGACATAGAAACATTTAAAACGGAATTTTTTTTTCAGATATGGGCATAACTTTCAAATATTTCATTAAAAGGTTTCTTGAAAAAATGAGACTACCGACCATGTTTCATCAGGGGGGCAGTTTTTTTTTTTAAAAAAAAGAAAAGCTAAAAAATAATGAAACCCTTGTGTGAATCTTCATGAGACATCATGAAAACTGTCTTGTATTTTCATGTAACTTATATTAGATTAGGTAAACTTGAATGAAATTGTGTGAGGTTACATGAAACTTGCCTCCTAAAAACGGAATGAAACTTGTCAACAATAAAATCGATAAACAATGATACATTGTGAAACTAGTGATACTTAGCAGTAAATTTTTTTATAATGGATAACTACTTACTAGGGGTGAGCTCAGTTCTCAGCTGACCCATTTCACTGCGGCTACTGTAGACGATGGGGCTCACCAATGTTGTAGACGACTCTCTGAATTCAATCTCGGCTGCACCCCCCCTGTGCATGATCCTCTTTGTTAGCCTTGGCGAATCCATGGTCCTCATTGATATACTTGGCAGGTGCAAGATCCTCTTCATTAGAATTGGCAGGTACAGAATACTTTTCATTAGCATTAGCGGGTACATAATCTTGGGTCTGAGCACCGATGTTAGTTGCCTCTTGGGCAGCAACAGTGCCAATTTCGACCTCCTCATCAAGCAAGTTATTGCTTTGATGTCTTCATAAGAATGGAACTAGATGTTAGTATTTGATGAAACTAGTTGACACTACATGAAACTAGATGTCAGTATTTGATGAAACTTGATGACACTACATGAAACTAGATGTCAGTATTTGATGAAACTAGATATTAGTATATGATGAAACTTCAAATACTTTCATATGAAACTTGATGAAACACATATGAATTAGTTTTACCCAGTTATTTGGAATTGAACTTCATTAAAATTAATGAAACTGCATGAAACATTGTAAAACTTGCTCTACAAAAAAACATGGATAAACCAATGGCACACAATGTCACTAGTGATACTTGGCAGTAAAAACATTTTAGAATGGATAGCTACTTACTAGGTGCAATATCCTCTTCATTGCCCTTAGCAGGCACAGAATTCTCTTCATCTTGGGCCTGAGCACCGAAACTATTCCTTACCTCATCACGGAACTCAGCAATGATTTCCGCGTCGGATAACGCAATCTGTGACTCAAAATATTGAATGGCATCTTTAACAAGTTGAGAGCGTCTGGACTGAAGCTTCATATTGAACTTGTTGATCAACTTGGTCATAGCATCTGTCTGTTTTGACATGAAACAAAAACATCAGAAAGGAAAGGTTAAAGCACAATCACTAAAAAAAATCAGCATGTTTAATAAAAATTTAAGATGGAAACACACACACACACACACACACAAATGACTGACCTCCTCGCCTGTCTTTCCAGTCTCAGCATCACCTTCGACGCCCAGTCCATCACCATGATAAGGCCCGGGCAAATTCTAGAGCATAGATAGAAAAACATACACAAAATAAGAGCGAAAAAATGGATCATGATTTCGCTCACGGACAAAAAGAATAAACAAATTTATGAAAAATAAAACAAACTACTAACCTCTTTACTGACTGAGGTTTCCTTATATGTATCCCCAACAACCCCATGTGTTTCATCCCCATTTGACGTAGCATACAAGGTTTCAGAAAAATTCCGCACCATCAAGCGACCATACCGAGTCTCTGTGGTTCCTCGTTGAAGACGTGACATCAAATGAGCTCAAAGACTTGAGATGTGCAATGTAATATGTTCCAGACGCGGGATGCCTCGCGGAGTCGATATGCTCGGTGCATGTACAAAGTCGATATATATCAACTGCACATAAAAAAGAGATGCAATAAAAAATAAAGAGAAAAGGTTGTGTTAGTACAACACACACATATGATACTCACATGCTTCAAAACACAAAGAACCAAAAGAAAATGTGACTTACATCAAGAATATGGACACACCCACGCACTTGCACATTAGATGCTTGGGATACTTGGTAGTCCCTGATGCCTTGAAGCAAATAATCACTGATGAAGTCGCACCAGTTCATCTCCTTTATGTTCTTTATATCGTTGACTGTACTCAATAAAGATCTGTTGATATACAAACTTGTGTTCGGTGCTAAATATAGACAAAACATGACGAGCAAGAAAGATTTACAAAATGTCTCCTCGTCTGTTTCGCTAATCATCTCAGGTATAGTCACATCCACAAACTTTCCCCTCCCTCGGTTCGAGAATCTATCTTTCAATGTACCCTCCACATCCATCGGCGCCGGTACTTGCATGGTACCGCAAGGAACCCCGAGAAGCTTCTTTGTCAACTGCTTGATTTGTATTGACTTGCCACCGACCTCTAACGTACCCTTGTCACAATTCACATTTTTTTATCAGCCATATTGTCAACCCCTTGGGTAGTTTGCACTCTGCCATCGACAAGAGGCTTTGAAACCCCATTTTGTTGACATAAGTCTTCTGGAGGGATGAAAGGGATTTCACTATTGGGGGTACTCGATGCGGAGCGCATCTGTACCCTACAACTTGAACCTCCATTCATAACAAAAATATATCAAAAGCTGTCTGAGGATAATGAATAATTTCAAATAGACAGTTATCAGAAATTTGTTGATTCCATATTATACCTGCTGAATACTCTCGTGTGTTTTGCGCTTCTTTCCGCAAGTAGCCGGTGCAGGGTTGGGGACATGTATATGCTTCGGCTCTGTACGTGATTGTCTGGGAGCAGTATAAAATAATCATAGTGAGTTTTTGACTGTTATCGCAATGTATCATATAGTATCATGAAAGCTTTATTCACCTCTCATTTTTGTGTGGATCACACACGAAATCAGTGTCAATGGACCGACAATGCATGCCTACAAACACACTGCAGTCTCCGAATCACCGGTGTCATAAGGTTTAAATCGAAAAAATTCACCTAAAAAAAGAATAATAAACTCACCAGGCGGTGCTCCTGTCCTAGCTCTTGCACGCTGCTTCACCTCAGCTCCTCTTCCTCTCTACTCCTCCGCCGCCGGCTCCTCCCACGCCGCCTTCTTCAGCAGCGCCTCCTCCCCCGCCGCCTTCTTCGGCCGCAGCTCCTCCCCCGCCTTCTCCTCCGGCAGCGAAACCGCCCCCGCCTCCTCGTCCCAGCCTCGAAACCGCCGCCTTTGACGATTGGAGAGAGTGATGTTGAGAGAGAGAGAGTACGAGGAACGAATAGATAATGTGGGAAATAAGGAAAATCTGAAGCGTTGGGTAGCAGTAGGCGGGCGCACTTTTCGATTTCGAACTGGGAACAAATAGATAATGTGGGAAATAAGGAAAATCCCAAGTTTCATGACAGTACCATCGTTTCTCATGGCGTTTCATCATGTTTCACAAAGTTTCATAGAGTTTCATCGTGTTACATACCACATCTCATGGAGTTTCATAATGTTTCACTAAGTCTTGTGGAGTTTCAGTGTGTTTCATACCAAGTCCTATGGAGTTTCATCGTGTTTCATCAGTTTCCCTCTCAAGTCTCAGTTTGCTGTCACCATATTGTGCTTTTCACCTCTTAGAAGTGCATAGAAGCACCATTCTTTATTTTCAATGGCTACCATGTTGTTTAACAGCTCTATGAATCTAGTGGGTGAATCAGGGTGAATGGGATGGGATAATACAGGATGGATGGGATGATCCTGGATGAGATGATACAAGTATGGTGTTTGGTTGGTGGGATAAGATAATATATGATTTTGTTTGGTTGCTTAGATAGGATGATCCTGATGGTTCAAGATGGTGTTTGGTTTGATGAATGTGGTTGTATTTGGATGGCCATAATTTTTCTTTCTTTTCTTTTCTTCTTTTCTCAAGAAAATTACATAAAAATTTAATAAAATATTTTAGTGCAAAAAAGAATATATATCATGCGGGCTCCACATGTCATAAAAATTAATAAAGTTATTATTTTATTGGATTTAAAGTTTAAATTGTTTTTATTAAGTTAAAAATAATTCTAGGAATTTTTGTGAATTTTTATAGGTTTTTTTTTGATTGTTTGCTATTTTTTGGCTATTTATAGAGCCCGGGTCTGTTCGGACCGTCCGATCGGAATCGGACGATCCGATCGAAGGAGACGTTTGGACCGTCCGAATCCGATCGGACGCCCAGACGGAGGAGACGTTCGGACGGTCCTAACGTCTCATCGGAATCGGACCGTCTGATTCCGATCGGACGGTCCAAACAGAGCCGAGCTCTATAAAATAGCAAAAAAATCCAAACAAATTCCAAAAATTCTAGAAAAATTTATAGAATTATTTTGAACTTAATAAAAATAATTCCAACTTTAAATCTAATAAAATAATAACTTTATTCCTTTCTATGACACGTGGGGCCCGCATGATATATATTTTTTTTTGCACTAAAATATGCCAACAGTGGTCTTGTTTTATTGATAAAATGACAAGGAACACAATGGTTCAATTGGATCGCAAATCAGATACTCGGTTTAGGAAATATGGTCACAAAAATTCTAAAATTCCTGGATTTATTTTTAACTTAATAAAAATAATTCCAACTTTAAATCCAATAAAATAATAACTTTATTAATTTTTATGACATGTGGGGCCCGCATGATATATATATATATATATATATATTCTTTTTTGCACTAAATATGTCAACAGTGGTCTTGTTAAAGTTGTGAATTTCTAAATCTTGGATTTTTCATTGAACACTCACGTACATACACATCTGGCATCAACTCAATTATCGCGCGCGGCCCACCGTTTTTCGTGGGCCGGCCCAATGGTCGGGTGGCAGCTCGGACTCGGCGAAGATCTGATGCGTTCAGAAAGTTACCTCGCCCGGTCCGAACTTCTCCGAACAGAAACGGGAAGACCTGGCGTTTTTCGTTTGAGGTGCTAGGGTGGTGTGCGCCGTCGCCGCCGCCGCCATTGCCGGCTGTTCTCCTCCTCCTCTCTGACCTAGAGTAGAGTAAAGCCGCATAGGCGAAATGCAGCGCTCATACAAAGCCGACCGATGGCTGCGCCATGAGGTGCTCTCGTGGCCAGTTTCCAATATCTTGAACCAGGAACAGCTCCGCGACAAGGTAAGGAGCACCCCCCTATCAAGTCTCAGTTCGCTGTCACCATATTGTGCTTTTCACCTTTTAGAAGAGCATAGAAGCACCATTCTTTATTTTCAATGGCTACCATGTTGTTTAACAGCTCTATGAATCTAGTTTTGTCAATTGCCAGAAAGTAACAAAAAAAATGTATGGATTCATGGAAGTGAAATGTTGTTACAGGTGGAGACGATCCCAGAGAACTTTAAAACCCGAGCGGACTACACAAAATCGTTTCGCAGCCCAATATTAGAGGACATCTGGCATCAAATCTACTCAGGCATGGATACCATCCTCGGAGGCCTAGATGTGGAATCTTTTGAAAAGTCTAGGTGGCCAAATGGTAAGGGGCAAACTCGGTACGAAGTCAAGCTCATTCTACCAAAGAGGCAGAATTCGCCGAAACCAGGAGATCTTATGTTAATCTCAGCAAGGACTCTGAAAAACATGCTGTGAAGATAAAGTATTTGTGTATTGATGCCCTGATGAAGCTTCAGTTTCCTGAGAAGCCCAAAAAGAAGTTGGAGGACATCTTCTTGGACGAAGCAAAACTTATATTTTGCACTCCTTCTATGTCGTCTAAGTTGCACAAAAGGGGAAGAGACATCTTGGTTATTGATGAGGCAGCAAACCTAAAAGAATGTGAATCAATGATCCCTCTCGCAATCCGAGGGATAAAACATGCCATACTAATTGGGGATGACAAGCAACTACAATCAGTGGTAAAGAGCCCGGTATGTCTTTAGTATAAGATCATTTGAATGTCATGTTCCCTGCTATTATCCTTATGTTTGTTACCAGTGATTATTTTCAGACATCCATAGTTGCTCATACTTTCTCCTTGCTGCTACTTTCTAGATTGCTAAAGAGGCTAAGTATGGACGAAGCCTCTTCGAGAGATTGTGTGAAATTGGTAACCGCAAGCACTTGCTAAATGTGCAATATAGAATGCATCCTTCCATCAGTCGATTTCCAAATAAAAACTTTTATGATGGAAAAATTATAGATGGTGGCCAATGTCAAGGACCATAACAACAGTTATCTCCCTGGCAATATTTATGGTACTTATTCATTCATTCATTCATTCATATTGAAGATGGTATGGAAGAGCACAGTGGTCAGAGTTCAAAAAATATGGTTGAGGCTGCTGTAGCAGCCAATATTGTTGACAGACTTGCGGAAGGTATATCTAACGCTTCAGCTTTCAAATAGCATGTTAAAGAAATAAGTAATCTCTATGCTTCAGGGTTTCAATAAAGCTAATACGTGTCTCTTCGGTCTAAAACTACTGCAGCATGCTCCAAGCAGACGAAGAGAACCAGTGTTGGTGTAATATCTCAATATGCAGCCCAAGTAACTGCTTTGCAAGAAAGAATTGGAAGTTTTGAGAACCATGAGTTTCTTTCTGTTAAAGTACAAACTATCGATTCATTTCAAGGTGACGAGAAGGACATAATAATACTTTCAACAGTTAGGTGCAATCATGGTGGGAATGTAGGCTTTCTTGATTCTGATAGGAGAACTAATGTGGCCTTGACAAGAGCAAAGTATGTTATCTTAATTTGTTGGTGACATTCAAGTTAAGCAATTCAATATTCCACTACGTTTTCATTTAAAATAATACTATATTCTTGCCACAGGAACTGCCTTTGGATCCTTGGACATGAAACGACTCTCCTTAATAGCAATTCAATATGGTGTAGTTTAGTCGACGATGCGAGGAGACGTCAATGTTCCTTTGATGCTCGTGAGGATAAGTATTTAGCTGGAACAATCGAGGAGCTATGCAGGAAGCAAGTTAAGGTTATGCAGGTGCCTGACACCATTCAAACTCCATTATCCATGGGGAGGGTAAGTGCTATGCATGAGAATATTGCAGAGGATGAGGTATTGGCTCCTTTGGGCGTTTTCTCTCAGGAAGAGATGTTACTGGAGGGTCCTTTGTCCTCTCACCAGGATCAGTCTCAGGTGCTCATTGACAGTAAGTTGAAGAATTTGTCTGACAGTGCAGTTGTGGGAGAGCAAGAGTCCCAACCTGAAGATGTACCTGCAAGTGGGGTTGCTGATAGGGTTGATATTCCCACTGAGTCTGAACTTGTCAGGATGAGGGAGGAGGAAGATGTTATGGAAGTGGATTTAAAACAAGGAGGACAGGTAATATTGTGGGAATCCTTGTGTAGTAAGGCATGTCTCCATATATCCTGCTTGTTAGTCGCCTGGTTTTCTCTCTCTCTAAAAAAAAAGGCACCTGGTTATCTTCCCTAACAGTTTGTTTTTGGACGAACTATGGTATGCGCTTGGCCTATCTGAACATTTCTAAATTAAAGGGAGCCAAAACGTTCAAATTGTTTGAGGGACAGGGAAGGAGGAAAACAAAAGAAAAGAAAATTACATACCGGCAGTTTGTGATGGTTCCCTCCAACACAATCATACAGAGTGAAATCTATAGTTCCTTTAAATGGCATTCTTTGGTCATTTCTCCACCGCCTTGGGTGTAAAGTGACCTTGTTTTGTAGGTTTAGGGGGGCTAAATACCCAGTTTTGTAGTTCAGGGGTTTGTAAAGTTCAAGGGGGATGGACTTATTCCTAGTGCACAGAGAATGTAATATTATTGATGCACAGGAAACTGCGAACACCTGGAAATGTATTAGGAATATGCAAATTCATTCGTGGTTAGAGTATTCTCTCTTTTCTTCTTCCTTTTACACAACTTAGATCATACACAATGTTACCTCAAACATGTCTTGAAGACTGTAGACTATAGTGTACTGATGTGTTTTTTTCTTTCCTATCTTTGATTTATTTTTGGATCAAAATTATCTGCAGGATGATAAAGAGCCTCAATTAACTTCTCGAAAAGGCAAAAATCTGCAGATAATGACATTGGAGATAAAAGTTACTCTTGTCTTCAAAAAAAGTTGAACATGTCAGTGCAAGATATGGTGAAGGAGACAGAGCAGATGCCTCTTGCTCAATTCTCGCCCAGTCACAGTCCTTCGATGAAGAGGGCCCGTTCTCTGGGTCAGGACCAGCTTGCCAGTCCGTCTTCCTGTCAGCCCGCAGTTCCTTCTCCGTCTCAATCCAGTCAGTGTGCTTCAGTTGCACAACTCGCAGATGAGCTAGAGCAGAGCCTTGACACGAGACCAAAGGTGCCAGAGGCCGGAGAGCCTGCACAGGCAGCAGTGGCTGTAGGGGCAGGAGTGCCTGCACAGGCAGTAGAGGCTGCAGTGTTTCCAGACGCTACAGCGCCTGCAGCAGCCGTTGATCCACCTCCAGCACCGATAATTGAGCATCTGGAAGGGTTGTCCCAACTAGCTGAGGCTCCAGTCAGAAAACCTATGAACTACCATGGACCAGATGGGAAGAAGGCCGAAAGTCCTTGTTCACCACCGGAGACGATGGGAAAAAGTACCAGACAGCAATAAATTTCTATGAACGGGCCAGAACTGCAACAGATGAGCGCTTTTGGTCCATCGAGCAGCAGGACCTGTACACCAGTGCTTATGGCGTGAAGAAGAATTTTGCTCAGAACAAATGGATCGATTGGGATGGAATCAGGCCTTACGAAGAGTTTCAATATGTCGAGAAAAAATGTCATGACACTGGTCTTCATAGAGTGATGGCCGCAAAACATGACTGGCATGTAGAGACGATCAAACAGTTCTTCGCCACATTCTACATACATCCAAGTAGAACCTCTCTGACTTGGATGACTGGTATAAATAGGAAGATTACCGTCACAAAGAGATTTTGGGAGGAGATTCTACTTGATCTGTCCGTGCACGATGGAAGGAATGACTACCCGAAGATTAAGGGCAGTTTGACTGACAAAGAAGAAGAACAGCTCCGCAATGCAAATCCTACTCTTATTAATGCAACAAATCGTATGCTGAGAGCGACCATCTTCCCTAAGGCTGGAGATAAGACTATACTTCACAATGAGAACAAGCTCATACTGTATCATATTTTGTTTGGGAAGCCTTTCGACGTTGTAGACATGATGCTCGGAGAGATACAAAAAACTCGCTGCGACACCAGAATGTTGATACCATATGCCCCGTACATCATGTTACTGATTAAGTGCACAACTAGGGAGGAATTTGTACCTGAAAGTGGAGGAACTGCATGGTTCAAGCACCCAAAGTACAATATAATGCCTCAGAAGCCTCAACAGCCTCGGAATATCAGATCCTCAAAGTCCAAGCAACCATTCCGTATACCACCGCGTCCAGCTCTAGTTGCTCCACCTCTAGTTCCAGCAGTAGCGGGAGCAGCTCCAACACTAGTAGCAGCAGCACCAGCAGTACCACCTCTAGCTCCAGTGAGAGATCCAGTAGCTGCAGAGCCTCCTCAGCCAGTTGACCGTCATGCTCAGCCACCTTGTCAGCGTGAGGTTGGACAATGTTTATTACAGTGCTTAAAGCATCACTCAAAAGAAGAGTGCTTACTTGACATCCCTCCCTCCTAGGATTCAGCACCAGCTCTGCTTTTCTCAGAGATAGCCCCAGTGGCTGCGCTCTGTTACAAGGGGAAATATCAGAAGCTTGTAGAGCAGCAAGTTGTGGTTGCGCGCGATGATCACTGGCCATTTTGTGTGCGATGATTACAAATACTGCCCAGTTGTCCAGCTTCTTCACCTTCGTCCATTTTGCAGGCTTGGTTGACATGTGGAGGCAGAAGCACACTGGTGTTATTTGTAGTTTGCAATAACAGGTGCCTACCAAATATTGAGCACCAGGACTAGCTAATGGTGCTGTTCTTGTAGTCTGATTTCAGTACACTGCTTCCGAACTTGTGTCAAACTTGTCACTGTGGTGCTCGTTGCCATACCTATGGCTGGTACTGTTTTATGTAATGAAACAAAATTATGGCTATTTGGTGTGTTATGCAATGAACCAAAATGATGGCTTTCTATGTTACCTATTTTGCTATTTTGTTATGCATATCTGGCCTTGCTTGTTGTGTCGTGCAATGCAACCATCACAGTTATTTATTTAGGCAGCACAAAATGCTTTTAACTTGTTATACCACGGGATGAAGACCCTGGCTGCTGCTGGCCTTGCTTGCCCAATATAAATGATCAGGACGTTTCGATATTGGAGCAGTTCCGGGCTGCAGCTCGATCACAAATTCAATTTCTCGTGCGGGTGGCATGCCCGGTAGTTCCTCGGGAAAAACATCCAGGAACTCACATACAACTGGAACTTCACTCAGATCTGGTAATTCTTTGCCGCTAAGGGCATAGAGATGAGGATGCTCCAATTTCGGCACCAATTCTACTTGAAAACCAAGAGGACTTGTTAGAGTGATAACTTTGCGGGCACAATCAATTTGACCATGGTTCTTGGACAGCCAATTCATCCCAAGAATAACATCAAGGCCCGCTGAATTTATCACAATAAGGTTGGCCAAAAACTTCACCCCTTTAATCTCAATTTCAACTTCACGACATTCATGAATGCTTCTCATTTCAGAACCCGGTGATTGAATCATCATAGGGGCAGGCATCAAGCTGAGTGAGATGTTGTGAAGTGTAGCAAAGCCTCTGGACATAAAAGAATGAGATGCCCCAGAGTCAAACAACACGGTCGCAGGGGTTGAATTGACTAGAAACGTGCCCAACACGACGTCGGGTGCTTCCTGCGCTTCCTCGGCGGTGACATGGTTGACATGAGCACGACTGGGGTTTTGAAAAGTGACATCAGACCGCTGAACAAGGGAATTTTCAAGGTCTTGGCGCTGACCGTGAAAGGCTTGGTGCTTCACTGGACAGTGACTTGCAAAATACCCTGGATTGCCACAAGAGAAACATGTGGACTTTGCGGCCCAGTTGGGTTGCACCTTCTTCTGCTTTCTGACCTACCCTTGCTGGATCTCTTATGGAGGTGGATGAGACACTTGCATAGGAGATACTGGAGATGCCAAGTCCTGAAAATTAGGAGGAGAGGGCTGCCAAGTACGCGGTTCTTGAAAACTGCAGCTTGCTAAAATTTGTGCAGCCTTCTTGCGCTTTCGTGATTCTGCCACCGCTTGCATCTTGTTCTCCACCACAATAGCCTTGTCCACCAATTGTTGAAAGTTCCAGAAATCCTGTATAGCGAGTGCCAGCTGCATCACTTCCGTTAGCCCATTCAAGAACTGGTCTTGCTTCCTTGCATCGGTGGAGACATCGTCTGGAGCTTAACGAGCCAAACGATTGAACTCGTAGAGATACTCCATCACGGACTTGGTGTCTTGCTTCAGCGCGAGGAATTCACGCCTCTTGATACTCACTATACTGGAGGGAACATGTGCCTCACGAAAAGCTATCCGAAACTCGTCCCATGATGGAACGTGATTGGCGGGCTGCATGGCGCAAAAAATTGTCCCACCATGCAGAAGCGGCCCCTTCGAGTTGATTGGAGGCATATAAGACCTTATCATTATCGGCACACTGAGTGATGATCAACTTTCGTTCAATGGTCCGAAGCCAATCATCGGCCTCGAGAGGATCCTCAGAACAAGAGAACACAGGAGGCTTCGCGCTCAGAAAATCAGCAAATCGAGCCATAAAGATCGGCTCCTTCCGCTGCCATTAGAGCTCCTTGAACACTGGCGGTGTTGTGAGCAATTTGCTGCAAGATGAGAGTCTGGTCTTGCTGACTCCGTTCCATCTGGATCAACACATCGGCCACAGATGGCTGAGGTGGAGTCACTTCTTCTTGCTGACCCACGTGTGGTGAGTCCTCCATTACTTCCGATGTCAAACGAGTTTTAGGACCCGACATCCTGTTGCCATTCAACTTGTTAGCAACCGGCAAAAAGGAATGGGGAAAAGCATAAGGTAGGCAATAGATAGCAAGGGTAACTTAACCTAGTATGAATGCACGATAAAAGCCATTTATGCTTCATGAAAAACGAGTGCTAAGGTCCATGTGGACAGCACAAGATACAATGAAAACTCAGTCAGTCTTCCGACATAGTTGCGACATAACCCGCCCGTAGGCGATGCACAACTACTAGGAACGAAAGAGAGCAAATGGTCACCACAAAATCCAACGTCTACAAGCTACGTGGTATCCTTAGGGGGTATAATATCTAAGGGTAACCCTAGTTTATTCCTAAAATCGCAGCAAGGCGTCGTCTTCTTGTTCTTCCACCAATTCTCTTTACCGATGACTACTTAACGTGTCTATTGTTGGAAAAGAGAGGCGAGTAATGGAGAAAAACCATTTTTCTTAAATCAAAAGAATAGTGAGGTAAGAAATCAGATGCTAGGATGGGTAAGAAACAAAAGAATTATATTACTAACATTTTTGCCAAACTTTTGATAGTTTGAAAATTTTCTTTGTAACTCAAAATCCTAACAACGTCCATTACTACGGCTTTAACCTAGAGTCAGTATGGCTCTGATACCAACGCTGTGAGGACCCCCGAGACCGGATCCGTATCAAGCTAAGTGATTACGCCGTAAACGCAACACTTAACGTGAGACGAATACGATTCCGAGTGACCCGGATATGTGTCACATGCTAGCTCCCAAGGATCAGTGACTAACATGCACATATCCTAGTACACAACATTGCAATCACATCCATACACAATGTACAAGAATAAAAGAATCAATTACAACATCATTTAAATAGAACCTTATAGTACAAGGTTGCAAAAGAGGGCCGATCGGCCCAATCTAATTAACACAAATAAATTGCAGTGGAAGATAAACTTAAAATTAAAAGGGAATAACCGAGTTGGTATGCCCACAATCCCACAAGCAACCAATTGGAGTTAAAGCCGTTGCACCTGTCGTTCTCACCGAACAAATAGACAATCATTAGAGTACAAAGTTGTACTCATGAGACTTTCAAAAGAAATAAGGATGCATGTAGGTATCAATGGAAGGCTACTATACTAGTCAATTTTTCGGCGTAAAGCAAATTTTACACAAGGATAAAAGATTCTAACTTGCCATTTGTAAAACATTTAGAAAACATTTGATAATAGTAAGTAATGATCATCAATGGTATAATCTCCAAGTATAATCAACACACGAACATCCCATTCGTATCACAATTCATTCCTCAACAAATTTAACGCGCGAACTACGCGTCCATGAAATAATTTCAGATTTGAACAAACTAACATAAAGACATAACATTCCCAAACATAACCCAAACTTAAATTTTCCAAAAGACTAACTGTGCCTGCTTTCCCACAAGTGTTGTCCATAACCTAGGACGAGGCTATTCGAATAGATTTAGTTCTCTGCAGAGTTGTACAGCTTTACCCACACGATATGAATACCTTATACTGTCGCCATGCACTCTTCCGAAGGAGTGTGACTAAGATATCATAACGAGGCTGTTACAATGTTATGCCCTAACTATCAAACCACCCGAGGAAACAACACCATGGTCGAAAGTCACTTATCGGCGCCATGGGTGTACCCGTTGTGTAAGTAAGTCCCTATCCAACAAGAGACCCTTAAGGGCAAGTAAGGCAAAAATTTAATATGCCCCCACGAGATTGACAAAAGAACAATTAAATACATAACAATAACAATTGTCAATCCCATTGTGTTTTGATAGCTAACACACAACAAATTATTAAGCCAAGCCTTCGCCATTATCCCGGCGTGTGGTTGCACGTAAGACTTGGTTCATCACACCACAGACCGGTCCTTAAACACTCAGACGGGGCTACACAATTCCATAATAACAACAACAACAATATTTCATGATCACCCTACACCCGTCCAAGTTAAGAACATAAAACACATGCCCACATGTCCACAAACCCCAGATGCGAAGATCTGGATACAACTCTCAAATCCGACATAATCCAATCCATAAAATCCTCAAATTTCATTAGTATTCAATTCAATTCACTGGCCGATGGACTAGCTCCACCAACCGCTCTCGGCTAAGACTAATAGCATGGCTAAGTATCGTTCTACAAACTAATAAATAAACCCATATAACATATAACCTTAGTCGTTCAAGGTAAAAGGGTAATCAACATTCAAAGGAGGGTTAATGCAGCAATTAGGAATTTAACTACCTCTACCCATAAACATACATTTCAAAATAGCATGCAATTGCGATAAATAACTCACACAAATCTTTTAAAGATCACTGGGAGCAATATGATCAAGAGGAGGGTGCTCGCACCTGTGCCGGTACCACTTGTTCAACCTCAGGTTATACTCATAATAATCTCACGAATATATCGTTATCGTCGAAAACTTAATGAAAGACGATAATGCAATAAATATCGAATAAAGCCAGAAATTCAACATGCTAAAAAATGTATGAAATTTATATAGTAGGTAGGTCATGATTTTAGGTGATATAATTAGTTCAATCTGAGTTCATATGGCTATTATAATTTAATAAAATTTCCAACCATTTATATTAACCAAGTTACTCACCTACTGTTCTTTTTAATCAACCACTGATTATCTTCTCTGTCAGTATTTCATAAAACATGATTTGTTGTTTAACTAATCTTCTTACTAGCCCAGAGTTCCAAGTTGCTAATTACAATGCTCACTGGACTAAGTAGCTTACAAGCTGCTTGTATTAAAATGTTATTAGCCTACTACCAACTCAAATCTTCAACTACACACCTTCCCTGTTCAAAATTTTGACAAAGGAAAACTGCTTTTTGAACTGCAATGTTGCCAACTAAAATTTCTTTAAATTTCAATCTTCAAATTGGTTAATGCCTTCCAGTGAACTAATGGACAACCATAACACTTGTTATCATTTGATAATTGGTTTTGAAAAAAGTTTCACTGACGAAGTGCTTTTCAAGCTTACTATCAATTTCTAAAGGCCCCTTACACAGCTCTTTTCTCTCTTGCACAAAAAGGGGTATTTGCTTATTGTCATACCTTAGCTAGCTCAGATTATCTTTTCTGTCGATGCACTTCATAAAAAGGATTTGCTATACTGAGGCATTGTTAAAAGAGTTTTTCTCATTTGATTCAATTATCCTTTTGTCAAATGTACTTCTATAAGTTGTATTAGTCCACTGTCATTTCAATTCCTCCTATGAACACCTCTCTGTTTATACATCTTGCAAAGGCATAGCTTTTCCTGAACTAATAGTGCTAAAGGGCAAACTTCCTGTTAATCCCATTATTCATTTGTTAAGAAATTCAGGTGATTTAACAATCCTTACAAAGGTAGCACTTCTCTGTTTGTAAATACACTCTTTTCTGATCAACAACTGCTCATTCAATCAGACAAAAGAAACTACCTCTGAACTGAAAAGCCATTGTCTAAACTTCTACCAAAAATCAAATTTTACTTTTTTTTTCAGATCATTAGAGTGTCCCAATTAAAAGATACATCATTTGTCAGCAATATATACACATTTTTGATTGACTTTACAAGGGGGGTGTTCCCATTGTTGGTTCATGCTCAGGAACGACAGAGAAGGGCAACTACAGGGGAGGCTCGGGCGTGGTTCATCGCCGGCGGGGAAGCGACGGCGTGGCGGAGGTGACCACAAAAACGGAATGCCCGAGGAACAAGGAGGCTAGGTTTGGCGGCCGTGGTGCTTGGGCTGCACTGAGGCGGCGCGGCCACGGTGAGCGGCGGTTGGCCGTGGGGTGACAAGGCGCGGCGCGCCAGAGAGGATTAGGGGAAGGTTTAGTGGAAGCACGAGCTAGAGGGAGGAGAGGGGGTCTTACCGGAGTGCTCGGAGGGAGCCGAGGTGACCGGAGGTGGGCTGACGGCAGGAGCCGGTGGCGGCGCGACGAGGGCGTCGTGGAGGCAACAGCCGGGTGGTGGAGAGCTCCAGTGAGAAGTTGGGGAAGGTAGAGTAGGACACAGGGGTGCTCCTGGTACGAAGAATTGACGTAGGTCTCGCCGGGGATGATGCGGCGGTGCGGGCGGCACTTATGGCCGGGGCCGGGGAAGAAAATGGCTGCGGTGGCGATTTCCTGTGCCAAAGACCAATTAACTTGGTGGGGACACTCAACGGGGTAACGAGGAGCTCCTAGACGTGGTTAAAGGTCTCAAGGCTCACCGGAGGCGACAGGGGCGCGGTGGAGCTCCACAGAGCGTGCTCCGGCGATGATAAGGACCCGGTTGTGTCTCGGGAGCTACAAAGCGAGGGAGAAGCTCGGGTTAGATAAAATGGGGATGGAAACAAAGGAGAAAGAGAAAGGAGCAGTTTCGGTTGAAGCTTACCGAGAGGAGGTGGAGCTAGAGCCTCCCCCTCTTCCACGCCGGGAAGAGAAGTGAGGAAGAGAGGAGGCATCGAAGGGTATTAAGCTCGGAAAGAGGACGGAGTGGAGGTGGCGTCACAAGGAGATGCTCTCGGGTTGGTCAGGTTGGGTGGTGGATGAACGGCGCACGAACGGAAATGGCAGGGCGCTCAGAGCAAGCCGGGCTCATGGCGCGCCACTTCTGCCTGAGGAGGAAGAAGATGGTCTGACGCGTGGGACCGGTTGGCAGCGACTGCGAAGTGAACGGGTGCGGGCGAGCTGGTGCGGTCCAGTCGAGTGGCAAGGGGCTCGGTCGGAAAGGTTTGGACCGCATGATCTAAAATGGACGACCAGGATTGAGTAGTGCAATCCGGCTGTCCGATCGGGCGATCCACGTGGACCACACGATTCTCATCGGACGGTCGATATCAGTTGGTGCGTTTAGTTGATTAAGCCGAGCCAACTCACCCGGGTCGGACTCGAGTCGGAGTACGGTCCGAGCCCGAGGAACAGTGCCGGTTTGACTGGTTTTGAAATCTATACATTCTAGTTTGACTGAGGCTTTAAAAATAGAAATAAAATTCTAAAAATTCTGAAATAAATTAAGAGTGTTCCTGGGATGACCTAGTATTTATAAAAATTATTAAAGTCATTGTTTATAATATAATTTGAGTAAAATAAATTCAAACTTAGTCTAGGTCTTTTAATGGTGGTTGAATTTTCATAGGGTTTAGAATAGTCCCAAAAATTTGGGAAAAATTATATTTATTCAAGATAATTATTATATTATTTGAATAAAATATTTCCAGGTGATGATCAAATGTTTTTGTTCCTGTTTTTATTTGGAGTTTTAATTCGAAGTGTATGTTTGATCTTTGATTTAAATTTTCCAATTGCAATAATTTATGCGAATGTTTCCAAATTGTCAAGCATGCTGATAAGATGCATACTAATTCCCATTAATTAATTTGAGGATGTTACAAAAACCAAGCTTTTCCAAGCTCTCAATGAGACCAATCATTTTGATCACATGAGGACTGACCGGGTTACCTTCTGACAGCCTGCAAGAAAACAATGCCTTAGAGGTGTTGAACCTCTCTGCCCTTGCTTGATCCTGAAACATACTCTTCAGACTCACAATCATATTGTAAGCATCCGCGGTCTCATATTGCTTCTGAAGCTCAGAGTTGATGGTTGCAAGCATTAGGCAGTGCACATCGACTGCGTCATTGCAATGCTTCTCATAAGCATTCTTTTCGGTTCGAGTAGCATCGGCTTTCGGTTCCTCGAGATAGGATTCTCGAACATATTCCTTCTTTTCTTGTTTGAGAACAATTCTCATATTACGAAAGCAGTCAATAAAATTTGAACCATTCAACTTTTCCTTTTCAAGAATAGATCGCAAATTAAAGGTAGGTGCAGAAGTAGTAGGTGCCATGATCTACAACAGAAAATATATGCAATGATTTAGCACTATGTTTATGAAAGATCTTCTATTAATCATTCATGTCAGTGGTTATGTTCGACCAGTCTACGACCTGCTCATATCACCATACGACATGTCTGGACCTGGTCGTATCACCATACGACCAGTGGTCGAACTTAACATAACAGTAGATAACAAAAGATACTCCCACTATAAACCATGTTTCCCTCAAACAACATATAGTGAGTCCAAGATCCGTAAGTCATTAAGTTCTAGTGAGCTTTGGCATCACTACTAGAAACTTAGTGATTTAAAGTAGGCAACCTTTTGCCAATCATATCGTATATGATTCTTGTTTGTTGGATGGCATCTTGATGCCCCGGCTACCAACACCATACCTCTAGGCCCAAAACTATTTTGATAGCCTTGTCAAGTCAAACCAACACTATGCATGTGGGTGTCCGACACTTGAGAAGAAAGGTTGCAAGTTCATCATTACAAAAACTTTAGTTCGCCCACGACATTAAGTCTCAGGTCCATTTCACACTCCTTTGCATCTTCTTCCATCGCATTTGAACCAGAAACTTTGCACTATAGATATTAAGTCGGCCATTAACTGTATTCTGTTGCAAGCTTGCTAGCTGAGTCGATTCCGCTCTCCATAACTCAGTGGCATAGTACTCATTCAAGCATTTAGATGGTCTGCTGTAAATTACTCCATGTGGTGTCCTGATATCTGATGATACCTGATAGAATGTGGGAACACTGTGCTACTACTGCCATCACGGAGGGGAGTTAGAGCCTGAAAATTAGAAATCCAAATATTGAGATTTGTATTTGCATTTTAATACCAATTTGTGTCTCCTGTGCGTTGCCAGTAATAGGCAATCCACTGCTTTGGTGATGAGACGAGACTACGTGAGCATTATTTTCGCTGTAAAGTAAACCGCACCAGATGTTCGGTTGTGCTACTTGAGTCTTCAGATTTAGTATTGTCAGCTTAACTATGCCACCTGGTTCCTTGCCATTATTCTGAATCCATGCTCATCCTTTGATGTACCTTTTTGCAGATCGATGCAATGCCTTACATGTGCTGAGACCGTGGGTGCACAAAACGTGATTGCGATTCTAGTTCAACTCACAGCTTAATCACAGGCGCTTTTGCACGACATGTGCTCACCACTCGCGAAAAATATCTCATATCTCATGTTGAATTGTGATCCGAATTTTTAATATGAAAGTATCCGGATTAGTTACCATATTAGTGGATTAGTTTCTTACTTGGACTCTAAGTCCTTTTACCCCTTTATATACCTTTTGTAAGCCGCATGGGGAGAGTTGACCTCACGCCTCATTGTAATCCTCGGCGTTTTGTAATCGCTCTACATATAGTGATCATCACCGATTGGCGTCTGTGGTTTTTTCTCGTAAGGGTTTTTCACGTAAAATTTGTGTCTCTTGTCCCTGTTAATCTGTGCATTATTTCTATCAAGTGGTATCAGAACACAGGAGATTAGGATTTGAGGAGAGATGCGAAAAAAAATAACAGATCGGTTCGCCGGCCACCGACGTTTTGTTGCAGCGCGCCGTCGCCTCGGTCCTAGCGGGCAGCGGCGTCAGCAAAATTCCATCGGACCAACGCGCAAGCAGACAAAGAATCGCGCGCGCGCAAAGCAGCGGCAGCCAGCGCATCCTCCGTCATCTCGGTCCTACGGCTCCAGCCGCGCGTGTGTCCAAGCAGCAATCCAAACCGAAAGAAGCCATCAATTAGCACAAGTCCCAATAATTCCTTCTATTATTTTTCTAGTCACATCAAGCTTTGTCCTCCATTAAAGCATCTCCAATAGTTAGAGACAATCTTGTCTCTAACATATGTTACATCATCTTTAGAGACAACATCTCTAATAGACAGTCTCTATTACACTCTCAAACACTTATATTTTTATAATTTTTCTTTAAAATGGGCCTACATGTCAACTAGAGTAAATTAATGTATCATGTCTTGTTTCAGGTGCACGATCGTCTCTTCAGGAAGAGACGACCTATTCTCTCTCTTCTCCCCATCTCTCTTTCACGTAGGATTTTGTTGACGTGGCATAGCTAAGAGACGACAATAAATGCACTATTGGAGATGCCCTTATAGGACGTCCTGTTGATTCGTGGAGATACAAATTCTGGCCGTCTTTGCTACATCCACACGAGAAGAGTACCGGGGTTTCGAAGATCTATTGATTCGCGTACACAGAAAGTGTACCAAAAATATCGTAATTTTTGTTAGGTTTATACATATCAGTACCAGCAATTTTCAGGTTTTATTTCTTATGGCGACTTTGAAGTATGATCTTCCACTCCTGGATCGAGACACAAGATTTTCGCTGTGGCAAGTTAAAATGAGGGCTGTGTTGGCACAGATGGATTTGGATGATGCATTGGAAGGATTTGCGAAACAACCTAATACATGGACCGCAGATGACAAGCATAAAGACCGTAAGGCTTTATCTCAGATTCACCTTCATTTATCAAATAATATTTTGTAGGATGTTTTAAAGGAGAAGACAACTGCTGCATTATGACTGAAACTGAAAAAAATTTACATGACAAAGGATCTCACCAGCAAGATGCATCTCAAGCAGAAATTGTACTCTCATAAATTGCAAGAAGGAGAATCCGTAATTGATCATCTTTCGGCGTTTAAGGAGATCGTTGCCGACCTAGAGTTGATGGAAGTAAAATATGAGGATGAAGATTTAGGTCTTATTCTTTTATGTTCCCTGCCTAGTTCTTTTTCAAATTTCAGAGATACCATATTATATAATAGAGATACTCTCACTCTTAATGAAGTTTATGAAGCTTTGCATGCTAAGGAAAAGATGAAACAGATGGTACCTTCTAAAAATTCGAGCTCGAAAGGAGAAGCCTTGTTTGTTCGTGGCAGGCACAAGGAGAAGAACTCAAATAATGGACCTCGAGGCAAAAATCCAAACGGCTACAAGAACCGGTCAAAATCTAGAGACAGGTACAAGTCGTGCAAATATTGCAAGAAAAATGGGCACGACATCTCTGAATGTTGGAAGCTCCAAAACAAAGAAAAGAGAACCGGCCATTATAAGCCAAAAGGTAAAACAAATGATGAAGGTAAAGCCTCCCTTGCTGCTGATGATAATCCTAATGGAGAAATTCTTGTTGCCTTTGCTGGATGTGCTAAGACCAATGATGAATGGATTCTTGATTCTGCCTGTACCTTTCATATGTGTCCTAATAAGGATTGGTTTGCCACCTATGAACCTGTTGAAGGTGGTACTGTGTTGATGGGTGATGACTCATCTTGTAAGGTTGCAGGAATTGGTTCAGTACAGATCAATACCTCAGTTCATACTACAGAAGGTATTTTGGATTATGTGCGTTCTGATTTATGGGGGTCATCTCGCAAGACATCTCTAGGAGGTGCTCGTTATATGCTAACAATTATTGATGATTACTCTAGAAGAGTGTGGCCTTATTTCTTAAAGCATAAATCAGAAGCATTTTCAACATTTAAAGAGTGAAAGACTATGATTGAAAGGTGTGAGAACCCAGGATTAATATCCGGGATCCTCTGTGCATTTCTGGACTAGTCCCATGATCAGTAGCTAGTCCACACAGTAAACAAAATGATAAAAAATTCATATCACAACTTTATTAATAAATAATGACAGAGTTAATTACAAAGGAGGCTTACAGGCCCACAATAAAATAAACACAGCGGAAGACGAAGAAGTAGTAGGGTCCAGTTAATCTGCCACAGGCAATCGACTGGGGAAGCGGCCTAGTCGTCGAGATCCACATCGGTAGCAAAGTTCTTCTCCTCTGAAATTTTGTTTGCATAAGCAAGAATGAGCACAACTTCCGTGCTCGCAAGTTACACCCGTCAAATAACAGAATGACATGCATATATGGATGTAACAAAGGGTGGCTTATAGGGTTATTTGCATAAAGCAACATTTTCTTTAAATACTGGTACTAGATTCCAAAGCCGTTATTCTATAACTAAAAATCATTTTATAAATTCTCACTTTTATAGTCAGATAACATTCACACATGAATGGTGAATGATACCTTCCTATCACAAGGCTGCCTGCCCAATTCCCATCTGGATAAACCAGTTTTGAAGAAGTTTATTTTCAAACAAAACCAAAGTCTAACTTTGAGCAGTTCGGCCAGCATGTCCATAACCGCGGACACGGCTATTCGAATAGTTTTACACTCTGCAGAGGTTGTACAACTTTACCCACATGACAAGACTTCTCTAGTTTGTCCGGCATATATCTATGTCACCGCTCACTACCTTTGGTAAGCAGTCTAGAGCACGTGCCAAGGCCTTTACAAAGCGTCATTCCACCATAGTTACCCCTCGCTAAGGTTTCGCCACCACCTTTGGAATAAAGACCTCCGGGTTCGGGCCCCCTCTTGCGCTAGGTGGGACTAACATAAGTCGTAATATGACTACCCATTGCATCTGTAGGGAACGACCACGGTGGAACATTGCAGATTAATTAGCCAGGTCCTACTCCCCACACTGAGGACATGTGGTGGTACAGTATGGCATAGCTTCATACACTCGAAGACCGGTTCTTAACTGACTTAGGCAACTTTCCAACAAAACCCATGGGCCTCAACCATACCCGGTTGAGCCTGTGCATAAACTTGCACCCACCGAACATCCATTATGCCCAAGTCCAAACCATTTTCATTTATTTCATTTTTCAAAGTCATAAACTTCCATAACATACCGATGCCATGGATACCATCTAAACAACAATTGATTTCTGGCTGAAGTTCCCAAAATAAATATGTTGGGTCTATAAGCATGGCTAAGCATAATATTTTCCAAATGATCCTAGTCCATACTATTGTATCAACTAGGTTTTACCTATGGTGACAATATGTTTGCTTCAATTATCAAAATTGGTCATACAAAGGAGTTTAGGCATAACTATATATTTAAAGTAGGAATTTAAAATACTGATATAAATAAGCATGCAGTAATAATTTAAAACAGAATATGAATAAATTGAAATAATGGGATCGATATGATCAAGGGTATAACTTGCCTTGCTTGTTTACTCGTTGCTCTCAAACAATGTCGAAATCCGGTCGTCCGAAGTCGTCGAAATCTATACGCGTAAACGATCCGAATTCAAATAACATTCAAATAAAATCCAAATAAAATCTAAAAATATATATAATAAATACAAGGAGGAAGGTATCAACTTTATATGAATATAGGAATTTGAATCGACGGAATCGGAGTTCGTATGAGGGAGAACAAAATTGTAGAAAATGACATGCATGCATAAAGCACTATGCATGCAGGGTACTGTAGCTTGCATGCATGTGAACAGTAGCTCACAATGCAAAGTTCATGGAGAAATAGCGATGCCGGGCGAGAGGAAAGGATAGATGGCCGGTGAACCACAAAAATGGAATCCCGAGAGCAAGACGGACCCACTGGTGGTGGTCGCGTCGTCGGCAAAGGTCCGGTGTGGCGGCGGCGACGTGCAAAACAGTGTTGGATGAATAGTAGCACCGATGAGCCGGGGTATTTTGGAGGAACGGAAGAGAGCATCGCGTAGAACGTTGCGAGGCGAAGCCAACGGTGTGGACGATGTCGTCGGGGAATCAAAAACGGCACCGGAAATGACGATAGAAGGTGGTTCGGCCGCTCACGGAAAACTTTTGTTTGGGGCGAGATAGAGGGGCGAATTCGAGGGATATGAAGAGGACGCCGAGGGGCACGCCGCGATTCGGTCGGCTCGGGAAATGAGTGACCGAGGAGAGAGAACGGAGGAGAGATTAATAATGGACCAAAATAAATGACAGAAAATAAATAAAATCTAAAAATTACAAAATAAATACTAAAAATAGTAGAGGAATTTAGGTGAATTTAGGAAGAAGAATCAACGGATTTGGAGTTTGTATGTGAGAGAAATAATTTTTGGAAGATTAAACATGTGTATGTACAAAGGATGAAGCGACTAGATAATTTTTACTGTTCATCGTCTTCTTCAATTGGCAGCCAGTACAGAACGCATAGAAGAAAAAGAAAAATGGTGGCACCGGTAAAGGAAAAGGGAGAGGTGGCCGGCAAATAACGAAAATGGGTTGCTTACCCCGCGACGATGCCGTAGGAGGTGGCGGTGCGGCGAACGGTGACCGGTAACGGCGGCGGCGACCTCAACCGTACACGGTGGTGGTGGTGGCGGCCATGGAGGGAGGTGATGCTCCGGCGGTGAGGGAGGGTGCACCACGTAGATCACGATGTTGCGAAGCCGGCGGTGGGGACGAGGGTGGTCGAGACCCACCGGAGGCGACGCTAGAGGCGAAAGACGGCGATCGGCCGGTGGTAGAAAAATAACTATTGCAGGTTGGAGAGGAGAGGAGAGGGCTTGAGATTTTGGGGGTGGAATGAGGTTGAGATGGGGCACCCGATGCTCCTTTTTATAGGGCCGGAGAGGAGCCGAGGAGGAAGAACCGCGTGCGTGTGTCACGGCCGGTCAACAGCGCGAATCGCGAAATTGGGTGATTAAGGAAAGCATTTATGGCCGAGGACGGAGGAGGTGATGATCGGGGAATTGAATGCAATCAATTTCGTGAAGAATGGGGAGGAAATCACGGGGTTTTGAAAGCTTCAATGGCGCCAACAATGGTGGTTGGGCTATTTTGAGCTCTCTGGATAAGCAAAAAGAAAAGGGAGGGAAGGGCAAGGGAGAGGAGAAGGCAAGATGGCGCGGTGGAGTGGGACCAGGGCGGTGCTACCGGCGGCGAGGTGATCGGAGTTGGTAGCCCCTAGTGGTTCGGCCATGGAAGACAATGGTGGCCACCATCCCTTCGGTTAGAGAAAAACCAACAGGGAAGAATGCTGGGAGGAAGAAAGCTTTTTGGGAAAGGTGGAAGCAAGTAGATATAAAAGAGTTGGAGGGGGTACACTAACAAGGGACGACTGTCTATTCATAAATTGCCTAAAATTTTCTTAAATTTAAGTCACTTGTTGTGATCATTGGATCAATATCCAATCATATGACATCCATTGGATCAATATCCAATCATATGACACACCAATCTCTACACAAATCCAATGGTCAAAACAAGTGACTTAAACTTAAGAAAATTTCAGGCAACTTAAAATTAGCAAAACCCCACTAACAATTGAAAGCAAAAGCATATGTTGGCTGCATGCATGCAGATGCCTTCACGTTAAGTGAGCTTGCTTTGGAGAAATCTAGGATGGGTGACTGAATGGGAATTGAATTACAAATTTTTTTTATTTTTTTATTTTAATTTCGAAATTAATCGGACAGTCCGAACAGCCACAAATCACTATTTGAACAATTTCTGATTTTCGGAATTTAAATAAATCAATAAATCAAATAGATTTTTAGAAAAATAGCAAATAGAGTCCAAAAATTCTAGAAAAATTCACAAAAATACCTTGAATTATTTTAAACTTAATAAAAATAATTCCAACTTAAAGTTGGCCTTTATTTTTGTACAGTAATTGTTTTTATATTCTAGAAAATAGGAAAAACCTTTTTAAATACTAGAAAATTCCAAAATTTAATTAAAATTTTACTTTTCACTTTAAATTCAATAAAATCCCAGAAAACTCCACAAATTTTCTTTTTGACTTTAAAACCAAGAAATTAAATAATTGATTTGTTTTACAATGAAAACTCTTTTTAAATTACAGAAAATCAAGAAAAAAAATTTGACAGCTGAAAAATCTAATAAAATAATATCTTTATTTATTTTATTTTGGTAACAGAACTTTGGGATGTTACAAAAGGCAAACTGAAAAGAAGGTAAAGAAACTTCGCTCTGATAATGGGATGGAATTCTGTTCTGATGAATTTGAATCATATTGCAAGACTGAAGGTATTGTTAGGTATTACACCGTTCCTGGTACTCCACAACAAAATGGTGAAGCTGAACGTATGAACAGGACCATCATTTCCAAGGCATGTTGTATGTTGTCTAATGCATGTTTGTATAGGCGTTTTTGGGTTGAAGCCGCTTCCACTGCTTGTTATCTTATTAATCAGTCACCCAATATTGCAATTGAAAAGAAGACTCCAATTGAGGTATGGTCTGGTTCCCCAGCAAATTATTCAGAATTGAGAGTTTTTTTTTGTACTGCTTATGCTCATGTTGATAATGGAAAATTGGAGCCTAGAGTTGTTAAGTGCATCTTTCTTGGTTATAAATCTAGCGTTAAAAGATATAAGTTGTGGAATCCTGAAACAAGGAAGGTTGTGATTAGCAGAAATGTTATCTTTAATGAATCTACTATGCTTTATGATAAACTGCATACTAACGTTCCTGTTGAGAGTGAGCAGAATTCAAGTGTTCAGGTGGAGCACTCTGTTGGTTCAGGTAACACATCAGATAAGGAAAATACCATTGTTCATGATGCACCTATTGTTGAGAATACTCCTATTGTTGAGCAGCCACCACAACAGTCTATTGCAGTTAACAGGCCTAGGAGGGAGATTAATCCACCTAAGAGGTTTATTGAAGAAGCTAACATTGTTACTTATGCTTTGAGTGTAGCAGAAGAAATTGAAGGTAATTCAGAACCTTCATCATACTCTGAGGCTATTAGCTCCACTGATTGTAATAAGTGGATAACTGTAACACCCTGGCTATTCGGAAGCCAAGATGTCACCTAAAACATCTAACATACATCCATAATGCAGAAGAATTTGAACTAAGTATTTCAACTAAAGACATTAAATTAAACAGACATGGTGAAGGTATCCTTCCTTCACCTTCTAAGTTATTTAATACCGATCATCAATAAAGAAGGTTCACACGTAGTAATAAATCAACATCCATGTGGAGAAGGTATCCTTCCTTCACCAATTATAATTTAATTATTACAGTTCATCATTAACGAATGTAAGATATAACTAAATTTAATCTTGAACATGAATGGGATGATGTGAACGAGTAGTGCGTGTCTACTCCTCCCAAGTGAGCCAACATCGGGGTTACCTAAAATAAACAAACAACGCAAGAGTGAGTCCATGACTCAAGCATGTACAAGTGAAAGAAAAAGAACACATATACAAACAGACATCACCATTTAAGAATGCGAACCTTGCATCGAGCGAACACTTATGAAAACATGAAATGAATGAATGTAATCAAGGATGGATGCACACATGCATATACGGTATAGTGAGTGACACACCGTCGGTGTTCACTTAAGCCCGCACCTTAACAAAAGTGCGGGGATCCAAGTCCTATATGAAGAACGTTTCATATAGGTGTCCAAAGCTGCCCATACTGGAATTGATGGGTCTTACGTGCCCATACTGGAATTGATGGGTCTTTCAATCCACTCCCATGGACGGGACATGACAATGTCCAAATTTGCCCACATTGGAATGGTAGGACTTACAATCCACTCCCGTGGACATAACATGAATAAAAGGATGCATGATATGAACATGGACAGTGATAATACCATCTCTCAGTATATACTCCACATAAGGAAAGAACATAACCAATTCAGCATCTCGGGTAACACAATATGTCACACTATATTCATGAAAACATTCACAATCACAAAGACTCAAAAGCAACAAAGTATTTGCCTTCGCGTTGCGCAAGTTAGCGAACAACGATGACGCTCCCAAACCCGTAGCCTCGTGGCCTCAAACAATTAAATAACCGAAATAAGAACAACATAGAATCCAACCCAATTAATAGTCTACAATACCCCTTGAACTCCCAAGGAATCGCCATAAAACCTAATCTGAAAAACAGGCTGCAACCCAAAAACGTGTCGGGACAGCAGCACGAAAATGACAGTAGTTAATGACGTGGGACTCGAAATGAGATGAGTCCAGATCCTACCTCATCTTAACGAACATATCTAAAACATTCAAGTTGATGAGATTTCCCAATCCGGCCAATAAACTTCTCTAATAAAGAAAACAAAACAGCAGCACAGCTTCTGTCTGAACAAACAGGACAGCAATACTAAAACAACCATAACTTTTAATCTACAACTCCGAATTGAGCGTTCTTTAACAATATGAAAAGGTTATGAAATTACCTACAATAAACTAGTTGGCACGACATTCAAATTTTTCATTTAACAAAAAGTGGCACACGGGTCAAAACTAAAGATAGAAACTGACATACAATCTGGACAGACTGACATACAATCTGGACAGTCACATTGAAAAGTGCATAACTTTTGATCTATAAATCCAAATGAAGTGTTCTTTATCAATCCTGAAAGCTAGTGATATCACCTTCAAAATTTGTTATGGGAAAGACCTCTGAATCACCCTCTAACTAGGCCATATATCAACCTATACAGAGACTGCTAATTCTCGTCAGGATTCTGGACAGCAGATATTAAATTTATCATAACTTTTGACTCGAAAGTCGGAATGAGGTGATCTTGGCGGCCAACGAAAGCTAAGAACAAGACCTACATAACTCCAGGAGATGATCATCCCAGATTCGGCCTCTAAAACCACGAAACAGACCCCGCAACAATCTGGACAGAAACAAAACTTCTGCAGACAGATTTTAATCCAAACAAAACTAATCGGTTTCATAGCTAATCATCAACAATCAGCGGGGAAAACACCTCATTACCCTTGAAGTCCCTTAGGAAGATGCGGATCAAAACCCCCGCGAAGAATTACCCTTTCCTCTCCCTTGTTCCTCCCTTGATTCGGCCAGCAAACCCGCAATCTCCCCTTCTCTTTCCTTCGCGAATACCGGCAGCGGGAAGGGCAGCTCCAAGGAGGTGGCGACCTGGGGCAGGGAGGAAGAGAATGAGGCGGCTTGGGGAGGGGAGAGGAGGAGAGGCGGCTTGGGGGGGATTAGGGTTAGAGGGGAGGAGGTGGGTGCGGCTTGGGCTGCCCAAGGCTTGGGCCGGAGGCCCAAAATCCGAAGATTTCCCCCAAAAGAAGAATTTTTGATTAAATTCTCTCTTCCGAACACAAATCTTATGAATTTGAATTTGGGATATTACATTCTATCCTCTTAATGAATTCGACCTCGAATTCTAACCGTCAAAACGAAAGTAACCTCATGACTAGATCTTAACAACGGTAAATAGATAACCGCTGCGTAACGAGCGGATAAAGCTCACGCATGTGAAACTCCAACTCCCAAGTGGCCTCTCTCTCGGGTTGAGGACCACAACACAAAGACGTGAAACAACGTCTGATCTAACCCCCAACCCAACATTTCCAGGTACAATCATCGGACAAGACTCGAAGGTAAGATCTCACTCGATGGTCAACGGCGCAAACGAAATCTCAACCTCTGGATCTCTCAGGTACTCACTCAACACGAGAACAAACAAGACGTTACGTACTCCGCGCATGGACTCGAGACAGTCATGGCGATACGCCAACTAGCGAAAACAACCCAATGTACCTGGGGTTAATCTTCCCATTGATACCGAACCACATGACAAGCACAAGGAACACGGAACACTTATTCCGCCTCTTAATTGAACCCTTCACTGAAAACAAGGATCACCTCCTTTAACTGGAAACACACGATTGAAATCTCTTTAAGCAAACTCTTTTACCAACAAAACATAACTGATTAAGAAAGATTCACGTCACAACTAGACGTTACCAACTGAGTACTGAAGAGTAAAATCCAGAAATCAGAATTTCATCAAGAAAACCTTTCCACTTTCCAAGTGGCAAATTGCGAATAAACGTCACGAAAGCCAAAGGGGAGATCACTTGAATGCTCAAACCAAATACTTCTTTTGTTTTGTCTGAATTGGAAAGAAGCAAACATGCCAACACAACACCAACTCACATTGCGTAGACACCAATGACAACACAAAGCTCAAATGAGTATCAATAAAACGCTCAATACCCAAGGAAACATCCTTTTCTCAAGTCCTCTTTTAGGAATAAAATTTCTCTCGACCTTGGAATTGAATTCATCGCATACCACAGGCTCAAACCTCTTAATTTAACATCCTCAAATTAGGCATAAACCAAGTACATCATCCACACCTTTGTGGAGAGACTCTATTGATTCCATCAATGCTCTAGACAACTCATTCAACCGATGACATTAATTTGATAGAAGGCACCAAAGCACCTCAAAACCCATGCAATCTCATCACCTCCAACTTTCAGAATAACACATCGAATCCTCAAGACACCCGCCATGAACTACATCGAAGGGTTCTATTGACAATCATTCCACTACTCGTGATACTCCAATGTTCTATCTCCTCTACACACAAATCTTTGGGCGACCAAAAGTCTAGCATGACAATGGAAAGCCAGACTTAACCTCCAAGACCTCTACAACGAATTCCTCTTATAACAAATAATGAAATCATCGGCTTAAATCTCTAAGATGCCCACAATTCCGACATACTCACTCATTGACCTCATCAGGAATCACTCATACAACATCGCGATACTTTCAATAGTGTTACTCTATAAAATTGATTACGGTTTTCATACATTTGATAATCCCCAACATTTCAACATGAACCAAGGTTCTGGAACTACACTATACCATAGGTCCTACTTCGTCGAACAATATACAATTTTTACTTCGAAACCATACATTCCATCTGAATCAACTTCCCTCCAAGAGGTTCAGGTCAAAACCAACTCATCTTATATTACTCCTCCAATAGCTGGGTAGCAAAACCTCACCCCTACAATCACTTAACCACCACCAAACAATTAACAACTCACGATTTGTAAAACTTTATAGCACAAAACGGTTGATTCTTTCTCAAAAGAAAGAGGCGAACAAGAGCAACTTTCACCACACAGGAAAATGTTGCTGCTCACAGTGAGCACGAGACCAAAAGAAATAATCTGTAAAAAGATCCGGAAAACGAAAGTTGAGTTCACAAATGGAGGGCACGCATCACCTCGAAATGGAAATAGCAAATAACAACCAATAAGAAAATGACATTGCGATTGGAACTCGACAACTCTTGAGTGAAAAGAGCAAAAATTTATGAACAATTCAAATAACCACGAGTTACAAAACTTCACTCAAATGCTCAAATATTCCTACTGCACTCTTTCCTTTAACACTAAATTAATTCTTTGACTAACATCGCTTGCCACAATGAACAAGATAAGGTCTTTAGTCCAAACCACACGGACTAAATAAGAACCAATGAAATTTCTCAATACGTCCTATTTGTTCGAACAATTCAACTACACACTAAACATGAGATCCAAATAATCTCACCACCAAACTCAAACATTTCCAATTACGGAATTCATGAAAAGCAAGCGATTATTCTCCTCTTAAAGGAACCAACATAACTTCTTTGATTTCAACCTCATGTTGCCCACTTAGACTAAAAAGTCTTTAAAATTAAGTCACACAAAACTCTTAAGAAGCAACAAGACAATTCAATACCTTAGTTTATTTAAAATAATTTCAGCTATCGATGATTCAAGAACCCAAAGAAAATATCACGAGAGCTAAACTTGAAATATTCTCATCTAAACGATATTAACTTCAATTCTCACAACAACAATTTGAAAACACTTCAGAAGACCCACGTGAAAAGAATGAGTTGATTCTTTCTCAAAAGAAGAGACAAATGAAAACGATTTTTCACCAACTAGAAAACTCATCTACCACTCGCACTGAACACGGGACCAAGGGGAAAACCAATTAAGCAATGAACTCATAGAACATAAGTGGAGTCCACGATTGAAAGCATAAGCCTCACAAGAAGAGAATATCGAACCTTAACAGATAAGAACAAATAAGTATTCAAGATCGAAGCACTTGTATCACTGAAGAATCATTATAACTTTGCAACATATCGATACTCGATAAACTTCATTTACCACATAAAGCCCGAACCCCCAAAAGATCATGAACACAAAACATGAAATTTGATCATTTAGGAAATATCACCATGGATGATCAAATTTCTACGAGAATTAGCCTCATTCTCACATTTTGACTATTTAATAACGTCGACAACACACACTAGTACCAAGAGTCATCAAACTTTATTACTCCATCCTAAAACTTCCCAAAGGGAACACAAACAAAAGGTTGAAACAAATTTATTATAACAAGACTATGCTAAGCAATAACAATATCACAAGGCACGATATCAAAGACTACTTACGTAAATTGCCTACTCCACTGTGGGTGTTGCTCAACACCTTCTTTAGCGCTCAAAACAAATGATGATTGTATTAATCATGTATGAACATACAGACTAATTCCATTTGCAAACACATAACCATATATAAACATAGAAATCATTTCAAAACATGATTAAAGATTCACTAACATAATTTTCTATAAACAAGGTTTCCCGAATCGATACACCGGCACCCATCCGGTCCTTTATACAAGTTTCAACAATTTTAGCATACCATGGAATAGATAAATCTAGCTCTTATGTAAGATCTATAGGTTCTGAACAGATATGGATGATTTTTATTTAACATACAAAGATGCATCAAATACAAGGATATTTCAAATTAATCAATTTCACCTTCATAGATGGTAGTTAAGAATAGTTGATTTGCACCATGCTAATAACCCAACTTGGTAACTCATATCGTAACAATTTATTTGCTTAGTTATAAATTTTCAATTTAAGCATGGCAAGACATCACAAAAGGGATTCTAACACCTTACTATAGCAAAAGAGAGACTTCAAACCTCAACGCTCGAAGTAATCCAAAAGAAACGCATAAAGCCAAAGCTTTCTTATGCAAACGAACTTACAGCGGAAAACCCTCACTAACCAAGCTATCAAACGAGTAAATGAGTCATTCTTTTTCAATGAGAAATAAGGAGCAACCATGAAAACATCAATCTTGCCAATTGACAACGACCACAAGTAGTAAAAACAACTCAATAGTCGAAAAGCAATAATTGTTTCAGAGAACCAAGAGGGATCTATGGAAAACCATAACTATCATGGACCACAAACCCCGGAGAAATTCATCAACCACCACAGGACAAGAATTGCCAAATTCCGAAATCAAGAAAGAGAACAACTTTCTAAAGCAACTCACACTTAACACCGAAACTATGGTACTCGGGTAACTACTCCTCTAACCACGTGACGCGAACGGTGGTGTAACTCGTGAATCCGAGTAACAACCACGACTCCACTTCTTATCATCCGTTAACAACACGCTTCACCAAAATACTCAATTATGAATATGCAGGATCATCTCACGACAATCAAAGTATTAGTTCATAGATAATGAATATCATAGTAGATCATAGATTAACAACAAGAAAGATAATACGTACAACTCAACAATTGCTCAACGAATGAAACATAACAATAGAAATGCGGAAGCAATAGATTCCCAACCCCACCCATCAGTACAAGGTGTCATTTTAATGTTCTTCTATTAACCACGGACCTAAAGCCCGCTCGATACCAATCAGTAACACTCGCTATTCGAAGCCAAGATGTCACCTAAAACATCTAACATACATCCATAATGCGTAAGAATTTGAACTAAGTATTTCAACTAAAGACAAGATTAAATTAAACAGACATGGTGAAGGTATCCTTCCTTCACCTTCTAAGTTATTTAATACCGATCATCAATAAAGAAGGTTCACACGTAGTAATAAATCAACATCCATGTGGAGAAGGTATCCTTCCTTCACCAATTATAATTTAATTATTACAGTTCATCATTAACGAATGTAAGATATAACTAAATTTAATCTTAAACATGAATGGGATGATGTGAACGAGTAGTGCGTGTCTACTCCTCCCAAGTGAGCCAACATCGGGGTTACCTAAAATAAACAAACAACGCAAGAGTGAGTCCATGACTCAAAGATGTACAATGAAAGAAAAAGAACACATATACAAACAGACATCACCATTTAAGAATGCGAACCTTGCATCGAGCTTAACACTTATGAAAACATGAAATGAATGAATGTAATCAAGGATGGACTGCACACATGCATATACCGGTATAGTGAGTGACACACCTGCCGGTGTTCACTTAAGCCCGCACCTTAACAAAAGTGCGGGGATCCAAGTCCTATATGAAGAACGTTTCATATAGGTGTCCAAAGCTGCCCATACCGGAATTGATGGGTCTTACGTGCCCATACCGAATTGATGGGTCTTTCAATCCACTCCCATGGACGGGACATGACAATGTCCAAATTTGCCCACATTGGAATGGTAGGACTTACAATCCACTCCGTGGACATAACATGAATAAAAGGATGCATGATATGAACATGGACAGTGATAATACCATCTCTCAAGATATACTCCACATAAGGAAAGAACATAACCAATTCAAAGATCTCGGGTAACACAATATGTCACACTATATTCATGAAAACATTCACAATCACAAAGACTCAAAAGCAACAAAGTACTTGCCTTCGCGTTGCGACGCGTTAGCAGGCAACGATGACGCTCCCAAACCCGTAGCCTCGTGGCCTAAACAATTAAATAACCGAAATAAGAACAACATAGAATCCAACCCGAATTAATAGTCTACAATACCCCCCTTGAACTCCCAAGGAATCGCCATAAAACCTAATCTGAAAAACAGGCTGCAACCCAAAAACGTGTCGGGACAGCAGCACGAAAATGACAGTAGTTAATGACGTGGGACTCGAAATGAGATGAGTCCAGATCCTACCTCATCTTAACGAACATATCTAAAACATTCAAGTTGATGAGATTTCCAATCCGCCAATAAACTTCTAATAAAGAAAACAAAACAGCAGCACAGCTTCTGTCTGAACAAACAGGACAGCAATACTAAAACAACCATAACTTTTAATCTACAACTCCGAATTGAGCGTTCTTTAACAATATGAAAAGGTTATGAAATTACCTACAATAAACTAGTTGGCACGACATTCAAATTTTTCATTTAACAAAAGTGGCACACGGGTCAAAACTAAAGATAGAAACTGACATACAATCTGGACAGACTGACATACAATCTGGACAGTCACATTGAAAAGTGCATAACTTTTGATCTATAAATCCAAATGAAGTGTTCTTTATCAATCCTGAAAGCTAGTGATATCACCTTCAAAATTTGTTATGGGAAAGACCTCTGAATCACCCTCTAACTAGGCCATATATCAACCTATACAGAGACTGCTAATTCTCGTCAGGATTCTGGACAGCAGATATTAAATTTATCATAACTTTTGACTCGAAAGTCGGAATGAGGTGATCTTGGCGGCCAACGAAAGCTAAGAACAAGACCTACATAACTCAAGGAGATGATCATCCCAGATTCGGCCTCTAAAACCACGAAACAGACCCCGCAACAATCTGACAGAAACAAAACTTCTGCAGACAGATTTTAATCCAAACAAAACTAATCGGTTTCATAGCTAATCATCAACAATCAGCGGGGAAAACACCTCATTACCCTTGAAGTCCCTTAGGAAGATGCGGATCAAAACCCCCGCGAAGAATTACCCTTTCCTCTCCCTTGTTCCTCCCTTGATTCGGCCAGCAAACTCGCAATCTCCCTTCTCTTTCCTTCGCGAATACCGCAGCGGAAGGGCAGCTCCAAGGAGGTGGCGACCTGGGGCAGGGAGGAAGAGAATGAGGCGGCTTGGGGAGGGGAGAGGAGGAGAGGCGGCTTGGGGGGGGGATTAGGGTTAGAGGGGAGGAGGTGGGTGCGGCTTGGGCTGCCCAAGGCTTGGGCCGAGGCCCAAAATCCAAGATTTCCCAAAAGAAGAATTTTTGATTAAATTCTCTCTTCCGAACACAAATCTTATGAATTTGAATTTGGGATATTACAATAACTGCTATGCATGATGAGATGGAGTCACTTGAAAAGAATGGCACTTGGGAATTAGTAAAATTGCCAAAAGAGAAGAAGCCTGCTCGTTGCAAGTGGATTTTCAAAAGAAAGGAAGGTATTTCTTCATCGAACCAAGAAAGTATAAAGCAAGGTTGGTTGCTAAAGGCTACAATGATTCTGTATTGATTTTAATGATGTCTTTTCCCTAGTTGTGAAGCATAGTTCTATTCGCACTTTACTCAGTATTGTTGCTATGCATGATTATGAACTTGAGCAATTAGATGTTAAAACTACATTCTTATATGGGGAGTTGGAAGAAGACATTTATATGGATCAACGTGAGGGTTTTATTATTCCTGGAAAAGAACACCTTGTTTGTAGATTAAAGAAATCTCTTTATAGTTTGAAGCAATCTCCTAGGCAATGGTAAAAGAGATTTGACTCCTTTATGCTTTCTCATGATTTTAAGCGGTCTGATTATGACAGTTGTGTTTATTTAAAGACTGTTAATGGTTCAACTATTTATTTGTTTCTCTATATTGATGATATGTTGATTGTTGCAAAAGATAAGTCAGAAATAGCAAAACTGAAAGCACAATTGAGTAATGAATTTGAGATGAAGAATCTAGGTGCAGCAAAGAATATTCTTGGCATGGAGATTATTAGAGAGAGGCAATCTGGCAAGTTATACCTTAGTCAAAAAGGTTATATTGAGAAAGTCCTTCGTCGTTTTAATATGCATGATGCAAAACCAGTGAGTACTCCATTAGGTTCGTATTTCAGATTATCTTCAGCTTTATGTCCTAAGTCAGATTATGATATTGAGTACATGTCTAGAGTTCCATATTCCAGTGCAATTGGTTCTCTTATGTATGCCATGATTTGTTCTCGTCCTGATTTATCTCATGCACTAAGTGTTGTTAGTAGATACATGGCTAATCCTGGAAAAGAACATTGGAAAGTAGTTCAGTGGATTTTCAGATATTTGCGTGGCACTTCTAATGCTTGTTTGCAGTTTCGGAATTCTAGAGATGGACTTGTTGGTTATATTGATTCTGATTATACTCGTGATTTAGACAAGAGAAGGTCTCTCACAGGTTATGTTTTCACCATTGGTGGTTGTGCTGTTAGTTGGAAAGCAAGTTTGCAATCTACTGTTGCCTTATCTACCACTGAAGCAGAATATATAGTTATTTCTAAAGCTTGTAAAGAAGCTATTTGGTTGAAAGGTTTGTACACTGAGCTTTGTGGAGATAATTCTTGCACTACTATATTTTGTGATAGTCAGAGTGCAATATGCCTTACAAAGGATCAGATGTTCCATGAGAGAACAAAGCACAACGATGTGAGATATCACTTTCGATAATCCAGCTGACATGATGACAAAGTCAGTCCCTGCTACTAAGTTTGAGTTTTGCTCAAGCTTAGTTGGTGTTACAGTCTAGTCTTAGAGACTAGTTGGCGCACGGTGATTTTTGTCTTATTGTGGAGATATTTGATGATTCTTCATTATGCTACAAGAAGAAAATCGTTTCAAGGTGGAGATTGTTGAATTATAATCTGAATTTCTAATATGGAAGTATCCGGATTACTTACCATATTAGCGGATTAGTTTGTTACTTGGACTCTAAGTCCTTTTACCCTTTTATATACCTCTTGTAAGCCGCACGGGGAGAGTTGACTCCTCACACCTCATTGTAATCCCCGGCGTTTTGTAATCGCTCCACATATAGTGATCATCGCCGATTGACGCTCGTGGTTTTTTTCCGCAAGGGTTTTTCATGTAAAATTCGTGTCTCTTGTCCCTGTTAATTTGTACATTATTTCTAACATCCTATTTCCTGGGTTTGTCAGAATACATGCCTTACTTTGTAGTATTTGGTGTTTTACATGATCTGGACTAGTGTTAAAATTACAGTGTTGAGTGTGCTTGCTTGCAATAATATAACCTCCATGGAGCAGAACCTGTATGCAGTGTGCTCGGACATGCTACTGCCTTTTCCCATGGAGATGTTTATATTAAGTTTACATGCGAGGAGGGTCCTAGCCCAATAGATAGTAGTGATTGACAGGTTGAATGTTGGTTATAGGTAGGACTAATTTCATATTTGCCACTAGAAGTTGGTTGAGACTCTAAAATACTATTGCGAAACTGCTACTCTCTTCGTTGCCATCAGATCTCAACTTGTATCTCATTTTTTAACTCTCATCGGTCAACCATAAGTTGATTATTAAATTATATACAAAAATACTTATTTACCCTTCTTTCTCTTTATCCTCTTCATCATCCCCTTTCTCTCTCCCGTCTCTCTCTCTCCACCAGCACCGAGGCAGCATTGCGCTTGAACACCAATGTAAACAATTCGCCGCTCCCCACACCTAAACTAGCTAGCAACTAATGGCCGAGGTGCTGGTGGGCTTGGAGCGTCGCGTCCTCATCAGCGGCTACAGCATCCCCGCGCCACCGCCGCCCTACAGCCTACTCGGCAGGCTAGACCAGATGGACCTACGGGTACGTATTGTCATCACAGTACTGTCAATTGTCATGCGATCGATGTCTCTCGTTGCTCCTCGGCGTTACAGGCCGACGACGGCTGCTTCGTTGCCAACGTCCGCTGCGCACCGGCGCAACACCACCACACGGAGTCCCTGCCCTCGGCGCTCCAGCACGTCCACCTCAAGGGAACCCTCATGGACTGCCTCAACCTACTCGAGTCCCTCGAGTCCCGCATCAGGCAACTCGGTTGCGAGCTGGACGGTGTCGGCAGCAAGGCCATCGCGAGCTCGTCCGTGGCGCCGCCGTGGCAGGCCGAGGACCGGGACTTGTCCGAGTTGGTTCTGCTGGAGCCGTGCAAAGAGCCGCCCGCGATGTGCGTGGCCGACAAGCCGGACGCGACGGCCGGGAGCCGGAGCACCGTGCAGATCCTGCAGATGGGCGCGCGCGAGCTCCATCGCAACAAGCCCAACCAATCAAAGTTGAGTTCCACCATTGCGAAGACCCTATTTTGGAAGCATGCAACATGCACTGCTCTTGATTACAAGTCACATTTTGCTCTGTATATTTGAACCATTGAATCAATATAGAACTAGAAAACCGATTTAAAGTTGACAAAAATTCAGGCAACGTACAGATAGCAAACCATCAATTGGACATTTCATTGTTTGTAAACACCTGGAGTCGAACACCTGGCGGGCACTACGGTGTCATGCCCAACGGTGGCGAATGGCTTCGGCAAGGAGACCTCCATGGGCATTGGAACGGCCGTGAACGCGCCCCTCGAGAGCGGGACACGCCCACGCCCTGGACTTCGCCAGTGTTGGGGTCGGAGTCCAACGTCGAACACTTGGAGGGCGACTCGATGGCAAGGGCGGCGCCTGCGGACAGAGTAGCTGTCACCACAGTGTGGTCCACGGCGGCAACACGGGTGGACATCAGTGCTGTCACGGACGGTGGCGAGGCTCAAACAGGCGCGACCAGCGGCTGGAGGTGGTCTTGATGCTGGCCGCCAACACCTTCGCGTGGTGCGCCGCGTCATGGCTATGAGAGGACACCTCATTGTAAGAGGCCAGATAGAGAATGAAGTAGGTATGATTGCGATACTATGTCTACTTGTTTGATTGATACGTTTTCAGATCCCTGCTCTGTTATGTTTGATTCAATTATGTATTCTTGTGCAGCAGTTAGCCCCGTTGGAGCATGACATTTCTGATGCGATCATGTGGACAGGGCGGATGCAGCTTTAAATTCTATGCTTGCATGGTACTAGCAGTTCGCAGTTTGCAATGCCAATGCTACTTGATTCACCGCGTGCCACTGGGCGGACCTCCATCCATCCGGCGGCTCGGCTCCGTCGCGCGAACCCCCACTCGGCCCGGCTCGGCCCACTAATCCCCACGCGGTCGGCACCCCACTACCGTCTCCCTGTGCTCCCACCCAGCGGCCAAGACGCAGCGGCGGCTGCTCCCAAATAGCAACCTAGCGCTTAGCGGCGGCGACCAGCGATGACGCGAGCGGCGCACGCGGCGGCGGCCGGCGGCGAGTCCAGAGGTCGAGGCGGGGCGGCGACGGCGAGGGAGCACAGCGCGGGACGCGGGTGGAAGCAGCCAGCAGGCAAGGCCGCGAGGGCGCGCGGTGCGGGCGGCGGCGGTCTCCCTCTCTCCGCTCCGGCGCCCGGCCGGCTTCCTCTCGCTCCGGCCTCGGCCTCTGTGCTCGGCTCCAGCCTTCGGCCTCCAGCTCCGGATCTCCCACTGCCTCCCAGCGCTAAACTTGTTCTCAATTCTCTTCCATGCCCAGCATCGGCAATTCCGCTCGCCTCCCTGCCGTCCAGAATCCTGAGAGCGCCTCTTCCCGCATCGGCTCGTCGCCGTGCAGTGCTCGACTTGCCCGAGGAGGAGGTGCGTCTCAGTGGCACTGTCGGTCCCCATACCCCGTCCAGGGTTGGCCCTGGGACCCTGTCTGGGTGGGTTTCCTGGCGTGTTGCATCTTAGCGAGGTTGGTCCTTCGACTCCGTTCGGGGTTGGCCCTCGGACCTCGTTCGGTGCAGACCCTTGATGTGGCATGCCTCTACAAGGTTGCCGTCGGCCCGAGGTAGCGCGAAGATCCTCTCCCAACATATGTGGACATTGAAGTTAGGAACCAAGACATCACCATAGAGTTGGTGGTGTTCCACACCCTCCAATCCGTGCTCCTCATGTCACTTTATGTGACCAACGAGGAAATAGAATCAACAATTCTCTTTCTCTTCTCTTCTGCCGCCTTCATTGCGGCTTCTTCCTCCGCATTCTTCGTAGCCTCAATCTCACCAAGAGTCATGTTCTCGAACTAGAGCAATGCCACTCATCACAAAGTTATGATGCGCATATCTCCTATGGTCACGGCAATCCTTCACGCATCAACATTCTTCACTGCCTTGGTTACTCCGACCGTTACAGTGTGCATCACAGTTGTGAGGACCCTTGGGTTATTTCTGCAAGACCGAGGCCTTCTCAATCTTATGGAAATAACTCTAGGCCTTAGGTAAATAAATTCCAAATTAACTCCACCTAAGTGAGGAGGCTCAACCGAGCTAGAGCTCCGATGATCATGCGTATTGCTCGTCTGCAAGCACTACATGATGACTAGTTCTCTAAATGGTCCGAGCACACAATTAAACAAATTAAGAGGGAATCCACAAACAGCGAGTATGAGACCATGTTGGCTCCCAAGATCAATGACCAACACGCTCATACCCTCATTCAACGTCAATCACATCCATACAACATTCATACATTGATAATCCAAAAAAACATATAATATAATAGTTAAATCTAGACTATTACAGAGCGACCGACCGGTCAAATTCAAATAAGAACAGTAAGTAGCAGTGGAAGTAATGTAAATAAACCAAAAGTCCAGCATGGTGTGCCCCATAACCCATGGCAATCGACTGGGAGTTAAATAATAGCACTACTCGTCAATGTCGCCTAAATCGGCGCTAACGAGCTCCTCGGGCGCGATGTCTTCCTCACCTGAGTTTCCAGATCCGGATTGAGTACAATTATACTCACAAGTCTTACACAAATTAAAAATATTTATGCATAAAGGATATCAAGAGAATGACATTAGTGACTTAGTTTTGCAGAAAACGCAACAACTTACATTCCTAGACCATCTAGTTTTCAAATACCATTCTGTAAACAGTTGTTTAGTAAAAGAAGTTCACAAGACATAGATAATTGTATAGATCAATCAATATCAAAGTGGCTGCCCACCTTGATAAACTAAGATGCATGAACATCCTATTCATGCCGAAACCAAGTTACAACCATATCAACTTTTAGTTACAAGTCTAACGATGACGCATCCCAAACCAAGTGTTGTCCATAACTATGGACACGGCTATTCGAATAGATTAAACTCTGCAGAGGTGTACTACTTTACCCACACGACTCGACTAGCCTGTAAGCCTCCGGATAATAACACACTTCCTTAGGTATGTCAGCCGGGGAGAATCGAGATTCAGTATTGTTTAGCAAGAAAATCCTATTAAGATAAGTCCCCCTTGCGAGATGATCCCCATACTCAGTACAAGCTACGGATATCGCTTGCTAAGCGGACTCACAAGTTGTATCAGAAACACCGATGTAATGTAAATAACGAAAAATAGTGCTCCCATGCACACTATAGAAAATTACATCGCTCCTACGGACAAATAATCAAACACAAGTGTCCTCACACCATCTGAGACTTAACACCATAAAACTTTCCCCTTACTTAACCGAACGGTGCCTATATCCCGCGTGGTGATAGCACGATAGTTACTTGGAATGACAGCCCATGGCTCGGTCCTTAATGATCCGAACAAGACAACCATAATACTCGAGTCTCGTGCATAACAGCACCCACACTACCAACCACTTGTCTAGACCCAAAAACCATTTAACAACAACAAAATTTAACTTAAGAATCAGATACAACGATCTGGATAAAAATAAATATAAGAAAAGTTATGTGTCTCCCACAATTGACGAGATAATCCTGTCAATTGATCTAATGCATTTTCTAGACCCGCAATGGCTAAGCATTCAACACATAATATTCATATCATCACAAACATCTTACTTAAGCATATTCATAAGGGAATTATCAAGGATAACCAGCAAGTATATGACATAGCTAACTAACTTGCAACATATCGATATACGAAAAAATAGCATGCAAGCAATATCATTGTATTTCAAACACTAGCTTATTAAAACTGGGATCAATATGATGCAAAAAAGAAAGTTCAAATGATGCTTGCCTTGTTGTAAGTCAAGTTTCTCACTCTCGGTGGCGAAGGAGTCTACATCGATCACTTCGGACTCTATAGAATTAACGACACATTCTCTAGTTGTTTTCTTTTGTTTCAACCTACAGTTCTTTTTGTTGCGACCGTTGGAAAAAAAATATTGCGCCTAGCACATGGCCATGTTGTGCTTTGTGAAATCAAAATGTTTCATAAGTAAGTTTTAAATGTTGCAAATTAATTTCTTGATGTTGGCCAAATCCTGATTTCTACTTCTCCTAGTCGATCGACTCGAATGTTTTCCCTGCCCCATGGCCTCTCACTTCATTTCGCTCTTTCTCTGCACCCTCACTTGACCGATCGGTTTTGCGTATTTGTTGCACGTATAGAATTTTTTTGTTACACACATTGTGCCTATGTGTTACGTCGGAGCGCACGATTGGAAGCTTCTTATTATATGTTCTAGCGCTAGTTGCGCCCCTAAGACATGTTGTATTTGTCTACGGTATGCAACTACTCCTCCCTAAACGAGTCTAAGAGTAGCACTGTACGCTCCAGTTAACCTTCGTCAAGTAAATTGCACTATATGATCGACTTCGGTAAAAGAACGACTGAAATAACATAATGTGTAAGTATTTAACTCCTACCATCTTATATATTGTAGGAATATAATGAACGTGCACAAGCAAATAAACCAGCTAGATGAGAAACAATATAGATGCGATTCTGACATGTTAAAGTTATATTAGTAAATATTTGAAAATAACGATGTTCCTTAGCATATAACTCGAAGGATGGACTGACATTCTGTTGACATGCAACGGTCGAACAGTTTATCGAAAAGTTTGTGGAAATGGTAAACATATGTACTTCAGCACATGATTATTCGAGTGTAAGTTGCACCAGTTATGTCGGTTTCGTTGGAATATCTACTTTATATTTTGAGTTCCTTCAGAAAATAAGCTTGAGCCCAACATCCGAGGCCTTGTACCTTTGTAGGCCCCATGCATAAGACATGAGAATTTTTTGCCGATACGGTCATTTTATGAAACGTTTTTACACATATGGCAACTTTCGAAGCGTATTTGTAAAATAGCACGTCAGCGACGGTGACCCAGCGCCGCGCTCCCATTGTGACACTGCGCCACAGGCGCGAGCTCACCCAGCGCCGCGCCACCTCGGCTCCGCGCGCTGCTCTCACGCCGCGAGCCCGCCACCACCGCCCCCACGTCGGCCTTCCGGCCCACCCGCGCCGCATCGCCTCGCCTCGTGCCGCCACGCGCCGCCACCTCCCGGCGCAGCTCACCGCGCGCCCGCCTCCTGTGCCGCCAGCGCCGCCCCTGCGCCGCGCCTACACGCCGTGCCGCCACGCCCTGCCCGCCATCGCGGCCTCCCGAGCGCGGGTGAGCTGCGCCGGCTCCTGTGCCGCCACTTGGCACGCGCCCCACGCGCACTGGCCCCCTCCCGGGCGCAGGGTGAGCCTGCGCCCGGCTCCCTGTGCCGCGCCAATTTAATAATGAGGCCAAAAGTGTTAATTGAGAGATTAAGTGAGAGGTTAATTAGGGTTAGGGTTAGGGAAAATTTGTGGTAATTTTAAAATATAAAAATGAGTTGAAAAAATTACGAATTTTTTTTGTGTAGTGTAATGAAATTTTATTTGTTTGTATAAATTTTGTATAATTTTATTTGTTTAGATATTTTATTGTTAATCGATATGATTGTGTTATTCTAATATGTGTTGATAGCAAAGATTTGAATCGGTGCCCTTCATTTGCATGAAGAGGCCCTTCTGGCCTCCATATTTGAACCATTTCCAGAAGGCCCTAACAGGTGTTGATTGTTTACACATTTGAACTATTTGCAGAAGGCCCTCACTCCTTCCATTGCAACAGGTGTTGATTGTTTACACATTTGAACCAGGCCCTGGCCATGTGTTGATTATGAAAAGATGCAAAGGAGGCCCTCACTTCTGTATTTTCCACCAAAGCATTGATCATCACCTCTTGTCTCTTGTCTCAAATTGTGAGCCGAAATTTATGGCTTAATTTGCACGCGGGGTAACGATTCTCTTTAAGAGCAGTGGAGGAGAGAGCTAGCGGGACTGCATTCGTAGTGGCTCATTCGTTCTTTTAGTAGTTCACTTCATATCGCACTGAGCTCGTGGCGAGAAGGTAGAAGCCAACCAGAGAGAAGTTGAAATCGTCGAGCACCTAGAAAGGTAAGTGTCATTCGCATTCGGCTATAGTTTTAGGTAGGTTTAGCAATGTGATTAGAATGTGATTAGATGAATTGTAGTTTGTTATTGTAGAAACTAAGTAGTTATAGTTATGTAGTCGGTATATTTTGACTAAGTGTTTGAATATAAAATTGGAAGATTTAGTGTGATTAGCACGTAATTAGAATACTTAGTAGTTAGCAACGATTAGTTGACTTAGTAGACTTATTGTTGTTAGTGTTGTAAATTTTAACTCGGTGATTTACATAGTGTGAGGAGCTCTGATGTAAAATATTAAAATATTTAGAGGTCGTTAAACAAAATTGAAATAGAGTGTTAGCAAACTTAGAATTGAAACGCAGCGAGGAGACAGTGTTAGCGGACTTAGCAAAGCCTTTTCTTTTCAATTAGTCTACTTAGCGGACTTCTTGTTGTTAGGGTTAGTGTTAGCGGACTTATTGTTGTTAGGGTTAGTGTTGAACTGGCCAGTAAAATTTTAAATTTTTAACTTGGTGTTAGCAGAACATGCACTATGGCTTAGAATTGTGTTGGTTTCCTTTTTATTGTACTTTAGCCGAACATGCACTATAGCTTACAACATGCACTATGGCTTAGAACATGCACTCGGTGTTAGCGAGAACATGTACTATGGCTTAGAACATGCACTCGGTGTTAGCGAACATGCACTATGGCTAAGAACATGCACAAGGTTTGAAACTTGTTACTACCACGAAAATTTTGGAATTGAAATTAATTTACAATCATTTATGTTCATTAGCTATATTCGACTAATATTCTCTATGCATGTGTTGGTAGGCATGTCTGCGTGAGACTCTCGGAACCATTCTACGATGAGGACCACCGTGCAAGCCGTGGCTCACCACGACGCGATGGCCCTCCACCTGGCGCCGGGCGGGAGGGACGGTGGCGGCTGACGATCGTTACGTCCCGATCCTCGAGCGAGCGGGCTTGTTGCCCTTTGCGAGATGGTCTCTGCCGACGCGGGTTCACCCTCGGCGGTAGCTTTGCTGTCCGCACTTGTCGGCAGTGGAGGCGAGAGCGCACACCTTCCACTTTCGGTGGGGTGAGATGACGGTCACCCTACGGGGCGTGTCGTTCTGGCCGGTCTCCGATCCGAGGTGTGCCGCTTGTTCCGGGCCCTGCGAGTGCGGACTGGAAGGCCAAGGTGGAGCAACGCTTTGGCCAATCTATCCGGAGGGTGCGTGGCGTCCGGACTTGGCTGAGGCATTTCAGGAAATGCCCGGAGGGTGCACCTGACGAGGTCGTTAGGACGTACCTCGTTGCTTAGATTCTACAACTCTTTGGTTGGGTCATGTTTCCAACATCAAAGGGGGATGTTTTGAACCCGACTTCATCCCCATCGCCGAGTCTTTGGTTGTGGCGCGGTGGGTCAATGCCTCGGTATAGTGGGGATCGGCCGTCCTTTGCGCCACATACGGGGTTGTGTGGCGCCAGCGACACGGTAGCACTGCTACCAACCTGGCCGTGCCTCTCGTGCTCCTGCGGTGTGGAGTTGGGAGCACTTCCTATTGGGCGGCGACCATAGAAAGCGGTGCACCGTGCCCTTTAGTCGGACCCCACATGGCGCGTGAGACGCGCCCACCATGGGCTTACGGTGGGTGGTGCCCGTCTGCTACCGGGCGGCGCAAGACCGGCGAGTGCTACTCGTTGTACCACAACGAGTTTGAGTCGTTACGCGAGCGACATCATCCGGTGTGTAAGGCATCCTGGTTTCTGCTCGGCGTGGCGCGCGCGGCTGTCCATCAATGCATCCGGACGTCTTCTTTGCGAAACGACCGCCACCGGTGTTCTCACATATGGTGGAGCCTTCGCGCGGCGGCGCGTAATCGCGCGATTTAGTGCATGCCGATCGTGCCCCCGGACGGCGGGCTCTGGAGCGAAAGATACACTGTGAGTCAAACTTTATCACGAGTAATATTCGCGATCCTTACATCTTCTTTTCTAACATTAATCTTTCCGAAAATGCGAGGCAAGCGAGGTGGGGTGGGCGATTCGGGCGCAAATGCATCGGAGAAGTGGACTATGACATGGATAAACACGGCGCGCGTGGATATCGGCATGAGCGGCGTCCGTGCGACCATGAGTCGTATGGTGCGTATATGGAGTGATGCGTGCCACGAGCGCGCGCGCAAGGCGACTATTCCTCCTCCGGGCGCCCAAAGGAGGTGACACGGCCGATGCACCATGAGGAGAGCCTCCGCCGCGCGCCACGGCCGTCACATCGCTTCCCGACTTGGCGGCGCCAGTGCGGCTTACGACGACCTCGGTTCGCGATTTCATTGGCGACATTCGTACCTTTTGTTAATGAACACATTCGTATGTCACTGCGATTGGAAGCGGCGCACGTCGAGCGTATCGGACGGCGCCCTCGGCGGCCGGATAAAACCCGGGTATAAAAAGTTTTGAAGCACATCTCGGCGGAGATGAAGAAAATAGTAAAGAACTTGAGTTGTGGTCGTTCGAGGGCGACACCTGCGCGTCGGTCTCGAAGTGGGGACCGTGCTCACCCGCTAGGTCTTGGCCACGACCTAGCGAGTCCGGCAGCGTCGTAGCGTTCCGTCGGTCATCGCGGGACAGTGTCGCCATGAGGTAAGTCGCTATGTGCAAATTTACGTTACATTTTTGGTTTATGCCATACATGCCGCTAACATCATGTCGTTCTCGCGGTAGGTTCGTCGGGATGAATCACTTACATCGTCGGACCGGTATACGGGTGGTGATCTGCCTCGATTATCTGCGGTGCATATCCGGAGAGTGCGAGGTTGTTACTACGTCCGAGTGCTTACTTGTACTAACATCGTTCGTCTTGCGGCCTTGATTGCCGTGGGGGGCGGCGATTCCGTCGTCGATGATGGCGAGATCGAGCCTCCCTCGTGTGAGGAAGCGTTACGGCGCTAGAGAGCGATCAATGGCGGCTAGGGTTTGTAGCGTACTCGAGCGAGCTCCTCGGGTTCGGTGCCCCACGGTATGTTCGAGCGAGCACCTGCGGGTTCGGTGCCCCACGGTATGTTCGAGCGAGCTCCTCAGGGTTGGTGCCCCACGGTATGTTCGAGCGAGCTCCTCGGTGCGCGGAGCCCCTCGTCGAAGGCTTGACTTCATCCGCGCAACGAGTTGCGAGCATCGCAACCCCAAAGTGGTTTAATAGCCTCCGTTGTGGATCAATTCCTCGGAGTTGTCCCAGTCGGCATGGTGATCACGATGACATGTCGGCTACGAGCCTTTGCTCGAGTCGACTTCTGCGGTCCACCTCGCCTCAACGGTCTCCCTACCCCTCCACGCGACACGCGCTCTCGGACCGGTGGGCGTACTCCACGAGTCATGCTCGGCGCAAAACAAGGCCGCGCGCCTGCGCAGCACGCAGCGTGCGAGAGTAGTGACTTCGAGAAGAGTGGCGTGTAGTATCGCGTGTTATGCGATTTTATTTTACTATATTTGTACCGTATTTTGGTTGTTATGTGTGTACTTGGGATGTTCTGAGCTATCACGTCTTGCTTTGGAGAGTCTTGTCTTTTGGTGCGAAAAGTGCGAGGCGCAGAGTGTTATCACGTCTTACTTTGCGGCGGTTGTCATGTCCTACTTTGCGAGTCTTGTCTTTCGATCTGAAAAGTGAGCGAGAGTGTTGTCACGTCTTACTTTGTAGGAGTCATCACGTCTGGTCTCGTCATCTACAAGCCTCACCCCGCGGGCTATAAATGCACGCCCACGCGGCAAAGTAGGACATACCATGGCGCACGAAACAATAGGACCATTCCAGCCGGTCGCCAAGCAAGACCTTCCTTCAAAGGAGGAGGACTTTGGGCCTAACTACTGTTGATGCCGAACAAGCGTGCTCAACGGTATGGTCGAAATGCGGACACAGGCGGGGCCGTCGTCGTGCGAGTCTTGGAAGGCCCTTTCGATGGCGGACGGCGTTTCTTCCGATGCCCACACTCTGGGTACAATTAGTAAGTTGTTTCCTTTACGTTCTGCGCTAATAGAGCCTCCTATTAACCCTCCTTTCCAGCGAGATGGTGAAATGCGACTTTGTCCGTTGGATCGATCCTCCCCATGAGCGACATGTTGCGGTGTATGTGGATAGATTGTGGAACCGAATCTTTGAGTTGGAGGCACGGATTGGCGATCTCAACGAGGAAAGCGATGACCTCCGCCAGCAGATGCAACGCGAGAGGGGCAACGAGGAGGTCGTAAACATAGGAAGTTCCTATGATCCCACATCTTTCTTGCGCGAACCCTAGCTGCATATGTGCGTGCCACTACAATGGCGGCAACCCACGTGAGGTGGCCCGTGAACAACACTCTATGTGGGTAGCGCAAGACACCATCTACCATTAGGCACGACCGGAGAAGCTTGTACCTCGTACTCGTCCCTTATTTACGCAATTATGTTCAATCTAAGTGAACCATGTAACTTAATGGTCGATGCATCATTGTGGTGGCCTTTTATCAGTGGATTGCTTCATGTCATTCTCGTTGCCTTTTATCGAGTGGGTAGCTTAATGGATGCGTCGCGTGCATTGCATGTCGACATCTCCAATGGACTTGCAATTTAGCATTTTTATACATTCAAAGTAAGGAAAGTATAGCATATTTGGAACCATGAAACCCTAATATCCAAAACCTAAAATCCAAATATCGAGACATAACAAGGAAGACGGAAAAACTTGAAATTACGACCTTTGAATAACGGCCAGGACGAGCTAGGTCTATTGGGACAATCCTTCATTGAGTGCCCGGGGTCTTGCATATCACGCACTTGATTTTGCGGCTATCTTGCTCGTTGACTAGCATCCATGTCGTGCAGGCGCGCGTCTGCGTCGCCCCTTCCTGTTCTCTTCAAGTCCTGTTGGGACCCCATTGCACCATGTCCGGCCAAAGATCCTTATAATTCATTTCCAAGCCGTCAGAGTGAAACTCTCCACTCCATGTACCGAATAGGTGCCGCATGTCGTAGAACTCGAGAGATGTATGGTGTAGCCATCTGCGCATTGTGCACATGCCTTGTACACGTGCGAGCATGGCTTGTGGAGGAGCTTCGGCTTGTTGCGGTGCATGTCGCCACATCACCCGGTGCATGCCTTTTCTTTCCCCCTTGCATGATTGTTGGCGTATTTACGCCGAAGCTTGATCTCGTACTTTACGCTGAGGCCGTCGATCACCGGATGTCGTGCATTGGGCCTTCTCCATCTTCCGGTCCATGTGTCTGCATGTTCTCGGACCACTTGCTTGCCTTCGTCCATCTGCCGCTTGGCGCGGTGGCTCTATTGACGAAATAACCAACGGTGCGAGTCCATGTCTCTGAGCGATCGCGGTGATAGGGAGGCGCGCACACCTTTGAGGCGCTATTGTAGACCTCGGACATGTTGGTCGTCATAATCCCGTATCTCGCACCGTCGTGTCATAGAGGAGGACCATTTCTCCAATTCGGGGCGTGGCCGTTAATCCACTCGGAGAAGCTTATGGCGCTCTTGGGTTGCACCCCTTCCGGAGTGGACTCCCTTGTATGCCTCGTAGTCCGGTGTTGAGGTATCTCCAAATAGACTCAAACTTCCGTCTCAGTTACTGCGGACACAATGCTTTGAACGTCTTCATGAGTTCCTGACTGCGGAACCGCGGGAACAAGTTAGATGCAAGATGCCTCATGCACCACCTTGATTGCATGTCGTTCCACTGGTGAGATGGATCCGTCGAACCCTGCATGGTCTTGATTGCCGCCAACAACCCGGTATTGCGGTCTGTGATTAGGCAGACCTTGGGCCGGTCTCCCACCACCGCCCTCTTCACGTTCTTCAAGAACCACAGCCAGCTGGATGTGTTCTCACTCTCCACAATGGCAAATGCCATCGGGAGAAGCTGGTCATTCGCATCGGCTGCCACCGCGGTGAGGATGGTGCCCTTGTACCTCCCTGTAAGGAAAGTGCCATCCATGGTTGCGCACGGGCGGCGAACTTGAAGCCCCGATGGCTGGCGAAAGCCCGAACACCGGTCGGTATGAAGCGGTTGGGCCCTTTGCTAGCATCTTCACGGTCAAGCTTGTTTATGTACGTGCCGGGGTTTGATTCGGCAATCTGGTGAAGCAATCTCGGCACAAGGTTGTACGCCTCTTCGTATGTCCCGTACATAGTCTCGATAACCTTCTGCTTGGCTCGTCGGACCTTCTTTGTAGCTAAGCGGATAGCCAACCTTATTGGCGACTTCCGACATCAACGGCTTGGGGAGATAGACACGTCGCCTCAACTAGGTGCGTGATGAGGTTTGCAACATATCGCGAAGTCACGTTCGATCTTTGCCGCGAGGCTCACTAAGCTCGCAATAGCGTGGTCGATCAACTCCTTGGCTGTGAAGATCGACCGAAGATCTTTGCTCGGCGAGCGATCTTGCCGAGCGACCTTCTACTCGCACTTCACTGCGTACTTTCTGGGTTGGACCGGTGCACTCGGTACACGGTGATGGGCGGGGCATACCGTGCTATAGCTTGTTGAGCGGCCCCCTTGTCGAGGAAGCGCCCCCAACTAAGAGGGTGTCGGCTTCAAACCCCACCGGAGCCTTCTTCTTGCGGTAGTGCGAGCGAGCGCGCGCGATATCATCAAGTCTTGATGCCACGTAAGGACCACCGGCCGTGTGCGTCCTCGTCGGTACCATCCGAGCTTGGGTCGGTGTCTCGTCGGACTCAACCGAGAGGCTCGTCCGGTAGATACTCGTGGCGATTGATGCGGGCGACCACCATGTTTCGCCCCTCATTTGGCACAAAATTAGGCACGGGACTTCCCTCCGAGGCAGCACATTCCGTGCTGCCATCTTCAGGCTCGGACTGCGTTTGCCGGCTTGTAGAGGCCTCGGCATCATCAGGGTTTCCCGATGCCCTATGTACGACATTTACGTACACCATAGGTTTCCCGTGAATGGCCGCCTCGGGCTGAGAGACAATCTCCATGTACTGCCTCCATGCTATGCTTCCATTCACCTTTACGAGCTCCCAACATAATTCGTGCAGGTGATCGCCTCGATCATAACTTTCTTCGTCGTTGGCTCCGTGACGAACTCCCTCCGGATGCAGCTTCGCAGCTCGTGAATATTCATCGAGTGGAGCCCCTCCGCCTGGACCACCTTGTACTGGCATTTTGATAGGTCTAACCCATCGTGTCCGGCAAATGCTGAGCCCATCGCAGTAAAACACCAACAAATCTTGCATGTTCGAAAATACCTAAAGCCACAACAATCACTAAATAATTATGACTAATTAATTACATCTAAACTAACTACTTATGATTAATTAATTACCACTACAAAATTACGAGTATTTTATTTGTACTTACTTACTATACTGTAATGATGACTACTAAACTAATTACGACTAAACTAATTCATTACTAGTGAACTAACTAATTACAACTAATTAATTACCTCTAAACTAACTAATTACGACTGATTAATTACCACTAAAAAATATCAGTACTTCATTTCCACTTACTTAATACGCTGTAATGATGACTACTAAACTAATTACGACTAATTAATTAGCACTAAACTAATTTATTACTAGTCAACTAACTAATTACGACTAATTAATTACCCCTAAATTATCTCATTACGACTAGCTGACTGAGAAATGACAAAAGCATAACACAAATTACCTGCTCTTCGGAGAAAGTAATCAATTAGCCCTTCGGGGAAGTAATAAATCAACGCCGAGCGACGAGAAGAAGGAAAACAGTTAATATCCCAATAAAATTAATTATGTTACGTTCTCGAGTTCTCACGACGGCGCAAGAACAAGAATCAAACGCAATTGATATGAGCGAAGAGCGAGTGCGAGTTCGGTATTTATAGTCAGTGGAGAAGGAGTCGCGGCGTTGGCGGCGGAATTCGTAAACATTGGCGCCAAATTTACGGATGAGGCGACAGATGTGCGGAGGAGGAGGAGGGACGGTGGAAAAGATGGCGGTGGAAAAGATGGCCACTCTGACAAATCTCAAATACATTTCAAGTCACATGAAATTATGAAACCTTAATCTCAAAACAAGCGAGTATACGGATAACAATTGATACGAAGTAGCGATAATAATTCTAAATAGATAAAATTACAAAAAATTTACACAAATAAGTACACGATGTCAGCAGACTACATAAAAATTTTCATAATTTTTAGAACTCATTTCCTATATTTTAAAATTCTTTTAAATTTCAGAATCTAACTATCTAATTAACCTAATCTAATTACTAAACCTAACCTAACCTAAACCTAACCTAACCTAGAAGCTAACCTAGGGGCACAGTGTTGCCTTTTTCGGCTTTTTTTTTTTTCGTTCTGCTTTTTGGTGGGGTTGGCGCGCAGGTGAGCTCTTGCCGGGGCGACGAGTTTCTTGGGGTTGGGCGCAGTGAGCTGCGCCGGAGCCGGCGTGGCGGGCGGTGAGGTGGCGGGCTCGCGGGCGTGAGAGCAGCGCGCGGAGCTGAGGTGGCGGCGGGCGCGGGGTGAGCCTGCGCCCAGGGCGCAGGTGTCACAATGGGAGCGCAGGTGCGGGGTCACCATGCGCCCGACGTGCTATTTTTGCAAATACACTTCGAAAGTTGCCATATGTGTAAATACGCTTCATAAAATGACCGTATCGGCAACTAATTCAAGACATGAGAGTTGCTGAGTTGGGTTGCCAGAGGTTGCAATTTCTTCAAATTAACACTTCTATTTCTTTTTATCATGGCAGAGGACCCATCACCCATGCATATGGCCATGTGCCAGTACGATCACACAGATCAAATTTCAGTTCATAAATAGGGGAGATGTATGGCAAGAAATGAAGTCTTCCTAATTCAGTACTTGTTGGAGATGGTATGGTCGAATGATGAATAGTGGCCACTTTGGCTAGCCAACATACGTCTAGAGATTCCACATGAAGGTGTATAGGATTGGGGTGCATCGGAAATATTTGATATAGATAGTGTGTGCAAAGTACATGCTAGCTGTATAGATGAATACCCATGTTGGTATCGGAAACTGATCATCTGCGTTAGAGAACAAAATACAGAGAAGCTACAGTGATTTGTATTAAGGCATGTTTTCCATCATTAGATCGAAAACGAATGCTCCAGAGATCATCTGCTACATTGCTGTTGGACCGAAAAGCCGACTAGAGGGGGGGTGAATAGGAGCACGATCTCTTTTTCTCCCAAATTGAATTCAATACGAATCTCACTCCAATAGCTATGAAAGCTATGAAGATCAATCAATCATGCACAGCGGAAGACTTGTATTGAATCAACTCGAAACCCCGAAGTAAAATCAACACAAAACCAAAACACAAAGACTCGGGCGGTCTGACCTCTCACGGGGGCGGTCAGACCGGTTGGCCTAGCGGTCAGACCGATCCAAGCGGTCAGACCTCTCCCTCGGGCGGTCAGACCTCTAGTTCGATGAACAGTGAAATCAGCCCGAAAAACCAAAACGCAAATTGATCTAACTTTTGATTCGTGCGTCCAAACTTCGTGAAACTTGACACACACCTTCCCAAGAATGTCAGGAACCTATTCCAAGCAACGATCGTGAAGATCCTTGCCAAGGTTCGACATTTTCCGTTTGAGTAAAGTTAGGTCAAAAACCGAGTCAAAACGCAAATATGATCTTGAGACTTGCTCGTGGGTGATTGATGATCTTGATGATCCTAGATGTATTCCCACACGTCACAGCAAGCTAGATCACGCCCAGAAACCAAGCAAAACTCATGGATCAAAGAAAGACTCAAATCATCAAATAGAGAGAAAGAAAGCTAATGAACTCATCTTGAAGAAACTTTCTTTGGATTGATTTGATATGGTATTGGTTTACTGACCACTCCATCAATGGAGGACAAAGACTCAATACATGAGCAGAAATCAAATCCAACTCTCTAGAACCCTAACCTCCACTACTCCTCTCCCTAAGCAAATTAGGGTTTCAAAACAATGAAAGGGTCGAGAGGGTGCAGCCACCTCCTCCTCTATTTATAGTGGAGACTTAGACCTTCTAGAAGAGTTTCCTAATGGGCTCCGTTAAGGCCCAAAACAAGCGGGTGACACATGCACGCATTTTAAAGCGCCGTGTCAGTTGTGCGAAGCACTCGCTTTCGCCACGTGTAGGTTGATCCAACGGCTCTCATCATATCGGCAAGTCTCTCCCATCCGGCTCCACCGAAACCACCATGGCACTTGCACCGACCCCGCGCCGCTTGATTCAACCGCCGCCAACCGCCTGCTCGATCACCTCGTCCATCTTGCACCATGCTTGAGTCAATGATTTCACCCGCATCGTCGATCGTTATGAACCTCGGCTCCCCAAGCCTAGTCCGATCATCCTCGCCGTTGACCGTCGTTGACCACCAAGCAACTCGCACAACAATAGACAAGTAAATCGAATTGGGAACAAGTTCTTCACAACTTGACCCACGTTAGTCAAAACATGCATTATGCAACACATATGACATGAAAACCATGAACTTGACCTAATCGGCAACCATCGCGCCACACGGGCGGCGACTTAAGTGAAAACCGGTCGATCGCCACCCTTGGCGGTCGACCGCCATCGCCGGTCGATCGCCAACAGACGGCGGTCGACCGCCAATGAGCGGCACGGTCGATCCGCCACCAAAGGACTTAGCCAAAATTTCAGCACTGAAATCCGCAACCTCTCTGGAAATTTCAAGCGAATAGAACTTTTGCCTGGAGGCTCCAAAAATTATGAGACCAAGTGCAGTAGAAACTCCTCACTTGCCTACACCCTCTATTTTTGGCTCAGCCTCAAACTCCAATGCCACTTAAATGGCCGGTCCGACCGCTCATCAGACGCCGGTCAGACCGCTACCCAACCGGTCGGACCGCCTACCTGGCCGGTCAGACCGCCAGTCCAATTCTCCCGAGACATGGGCGGTCTGACCACCACCAAGGCCGGTCTGACCGCTTGAGACCTGGCAGAACCTGAACTTTGTCGAAAACTCGTGTTTCCGCAAACCTTCAACGTCATTGCCAATTGTCACATCATCCTAAGATCATGAGCATATCCCCATGATATCCGCAATCTCCCCCTTGATGAACACATTGGTAATTCCCCACAAATGCAAGTTTTGAGGTTTGAAAAGTAAAAACTCGACGTTTTCGCGCAAAGGCACAACTTGGTCCATATGCAAGAGAAAGCACTGGAAATGACCAAGCTGGCTTCAGAATAGTATAGACAAGTGAGATACGGCAAAAGAAAGCGAGAAAGCTTCATTTTCTAGAAATAGTCAAAATCTCACTTAAGGTCCATATGAAAGAACAATTGTTCGATATGACCTTTGATCATCGTGAGGCTCAAGAATTGCAATTCAAGTTCAGAAAGAGCAATAAGATCAAACGAATGCAAATATGAAACTCCCCCTCACTGTGATCCTCAGATTTCAGAAAATTTCAAAATCTCCAATTTTATCCCCCTTTTTAACACTTTTATATCTCCTCCCCTTTATACATCTCGAAATATTTTCTCCCCCTTTGACAATGGAGTCATCAAGGAATCACACCTTCCTCTCGTCCAGAGATAATAAATGCAGAATGAGGGAAAAACATAAGAAGGAGCATGCATGAAATGCAATTAAGTGGCTTCATATTTTTGTATTTTTCAATTTTTGATTACAAGAAGCTTTGGAGATTACCCAAAAGAACAAGTTAGCATTTCTAATATTGCACAAACACCATATCAGCCTGAATGGCTAGAAAAATCATGATAAGACATATATAACAAAGTTAAAGCTAGAAGGCTCAATATAAAGCAATGAATTTTAGCATTTTAAGCAAAGCTTCAAATCTAGCAAGTTCATCAATAGGGATCCTAAGATGATACTGGCCATGTCAAAATGTCAATGTGAGATCAAAAAGCTAACAATGACCACATTAAGAGACAAACAAGTCCTGAATTGAATCATTTTGCTCAATTTGTCTCAAACGCCCATTTTTCAACAGTTTTTCATTTGCAATGAATATTGAAGTTGATTAAAGGTATATCTTAGTGAAGAAGATCCTGGACTAGGAGCCATCCACAAACTCTTCCTAAGCTTCTACCAGGGCGACAAATCTTGAGGTTCATGTCAGTCTTGACAAGCAGTCCCCATGAGATCGTCTGAATCATCAAACTACCTCCAAGTTCATGTCTATGACATGCAGTCTCGTGAGAGTAGTTTGGCACATTTTAAGCACAAGACAATCTTTAAATTTGATTTTTCATTTTTCACAAGAGCAGATTTAGATTCTTAAAAGAACAAGAAGCTCAAGTAATGATCAATACTAGATTCAAGATCTAACACAACAATTTTGTGAGGCTAATGTCACAAAAGGAGCACTAATTGCGCAACTAGCTAAAACATCCACAAATTGCGCTTTTAATTCAAGTTGTCTTAAAGTTCGCCCATTCAAGAAAGACTTAGCTACACATGTGAAAGCATGATAATTCTAGCAAGTCAAAGAACTAGACATGGCATTGAGCGAATTGAAATACTAAAGCTCAAAAGGGTAATAAGCAAAGCTTCATCAATTTTAAAAGACAAGCATAAAATCTTATATTACAATGCATCTTTTTGGTTTTTCATATAAATGCAGTATGATACAATGAGATGCACAAAAGACTTAAAAAGCCTAAAAAGATCAAAAAGATCAAAAGAAAATACCACTAGAAGAAGGTATCAGAAAAGATCAGAAAAGCTCAGATGAACAAGGAAAGTTCAGAACAGAGCCAACTCCCCCTCAAACCAACCCGTAGGGATAAATTACCCCTAACTCACTTCTCAAGGTGGCAAACCTAGTTGGATCTAAAGGCTTGGTGAGGATATCAGCCAACTGAGCCTCGGACTCCACGAAATGCAGCACAATATCACCCTTCTCGACATGGTCTCTAAGAAAGTGATAGCGAATGTCTATGTGCTTGGTCCTAGAGTGTTGCACAGGGTTTTTAGCAATGTTAATAGCAGAAGTGTTATCACAGAAAAGAGGAACACTATCAAAAGCCAACCCAAAGTCCTTAAGAGTGGACACCATCCACGAATCGACTACTGACAACTAGCGGCAGGCTACATATTCACCCAAGATGGATTGTGCAACAGAAGACTGCTTCCTAGAAGACCAAGAGACAAGAGAAGTGCCTAGGAAGTGACAAGTGCCCGAGGTACTCTTCCTATCTAGCCGACAAGACGCAAAAATCGAATCGAAAACCCCGAATGGACAAGGACGAAGAGCGGGAAAACCAAATGCCATCGGAGGGTAGAGTGTAAATACCAAGATGCGCTTAACGGCTTGGCGATGGGAAGTCATCGGAGACGCTGAAACCTCGCACGCAGGCAAACCGCGAAGTGGATGTCCGGTCTTGAGGCCATCAGTGCGAGAGGGAGTCAATCATCTTTGCGGTACTCGCGTTGATCCACGCTTCTCCTTCCTCATCTGGATCCAAAGCGATCGAAATCGCCATGGGAGTGGCGATCGACTTGCAATCACCCATCTCGAAGCGCTTGAGCAGATCCTTGGTGTACTTCGTCTGATGGATGAAGATCCCTTCCTTGCATTGATTGATTTGAAGCCCCAGAAAATAGTTGAGTTCTACCATCATGCTCATCTCAAATTCCCTGGACATGATCTCAGAAAAACTGAAAACAAGAGCATGAGAAGAACCACCAAAGATAATATCATCTACATAAATCTGAGCAAGCAGGAAGTCATTGCCACGCCTAAGAATGAGCAGTCTTGTCTACCTTACCCATCTCAAAATCATTCTTAAGAGAAAAGTCTTAAATCTATCATACCAGGCTCTAGGGGCTTGCTTAAGACCATACAAGGCTTTGGATAGCTTGAAAACATGATGTGGATGCTTGGGATTCTCAAAGCCTGGGGGTTGTCTAACATACACTTTCTCCTCTATAAAATCATTCAAAAAGGCACTCTTAACATCCATCTGATATAATCTAAAGCCCTTAGAAGCAGCAAATCCAAGCAGAATGCGAATGGCTTCCAATCTAACAATAGGAACAAATGTCTCATCAAAATCTAACCCCTCAACTTGGCTAAAACCCTGAGCTACCAATCTAGCCTTGTTTCTAACCACAGAACCATCCTCATTTTGTTTATTTTTGAACACCCAACGGGTTCCTATCACATTATGACCACTAGGAGGTTCTACTAGGTTCCAGACCTTGTTCCTCTCAAAATTCTCTAACTCCTCATGCATGGCATTGACCCAGCTAGAATCAGATAAAGCATGTGATATATCGCGGGGTTCATAAGAAGCAACAAATGCAGAATGAGAGTAGAGACTTGGATCGTGATACCTGGAGCGAGTGACTCGCTCATTAAGATTACCAATCATCTGATCTGGAGGATGATGCCTCTGAATGTGAAGTGGACCGCCCGGGGGAGACAATATCTCCTCAACCTCCGCAGGTACTACTGATGAAGAAGATGCAGCAGGAGTAGGGGTGGAAAATGTAAAGGATAATCCGTTTTATCTGATATTCGTATCCGAGAAAACACAAATGTGGAAAGTAAAAATCCGCATTTGATACTGTTCATATCCGTATCCGGTGTTATTCGCATCCGTATTCGGTGTTATTCGTATCCGGGAAAAATTGGATAGTATTCGTATCCGTATTCGGTGTTATTCGTATCCGGGGAAAAAACCCAGATAGTATCCGAAAAAACAAATACTATCCGGGAAAAACGAATACGAATACTATCTGTTTTTTCCCGAATACGAATACGAATACTATTTGTTCTACCGAGATTTGTCACAAAAGTTGTAGGATATTCGCATTCGACCGAATTGAGTACATATTCGATTCGAATTCGTATTCGTTACGACATTTGATTCATATTCGTATTCGAGAATATTCGAATTCGTATTCGTATTCGTATTCGTTTAAAAAATAGGGATTCGTATCCGTATTCGTTTAAAAAATAGGGATTCGTATTCGTATTCGGGACTATTCGATTCGTATTCGATCCGTTTCCATCCCTAGCGAGAGCCTCAATTGGAGGTGAAGCGATGTAGCGGTGTTCGGAGCTTGGGCAGAGCCTCAACAAAGGCAGTGGAGAACAAGTATCGACCGTCATCATCTTCCTCCACAAAGATGCTTTCACACCGTGTATCACCAAGCGCTCGGATCTAGCTCGGGGCTAGTCTCATCAAAAGTAACATTGCATGTCTCTGGACAATGTTAGTTTCAACATTAAAGACCGAAAACCCTCGAATGTGCGGGATAACCCGAAATAAACCATCAAAAGTCCTTGATTCAAATTTATCTAGGTTTCTGTCTTGAGAATGAAACACTTAGCTCCAAAACTCAAAATGAGAAAGAGAGTTTTCTACCAAATCGAAGCTCATATGAAGTCTTGCCCAAAGAAGGTCTCAAGAAGACACGGTTTGAAATATGGCAAGCTGTAGCAATAGCTTCGGCCCAAAACCTCCTCGGAGTGCTATACTCATCTAGCATCGTCTTAGCCATCTCGACTAAGGTTCTGTTCTTCCTTTCCACAACGCCATTCTGTTGAGGGACGCGTGGAGAAGAGAACTGATCCTCAATTCCACGCTCAGCACAAAAAGAGGCAAACGAGGCATTCTTGAACTCCGTGCCATTGTCACTGCGGATCGCTCTCAAGGCACCAGAAAGTTCAGAAGCCAAACGAAGAACAAGATCACGATAATGACCAAAAGCTTCATCCTTCGAAGCAAGAAAGAACACCCAAGTGTATCTTGAAAAATCATCAACTATGACAAGAATGTACCACTTGCCACCAATTGACCGACCCCTAGCAGGACCAACAGTATCCATATGAAGCAAGCGTCCCGGTCCGTCGAGTCATGACCAAAGTCATCAAGGGTGTGAGGCACAACTTGCTTGCCATGCCTACGTGGCGCACATCTGACATCCTTGACGGCTTTGAGTTTAGGCAAACCTCTCATGAGATCAAGGTTGCTAACTCGCGTCAGATGATCAAAACCAATGTGCCCCAAACGTCGGTGCCAAAGCCAGAACTCAGAAGAAGGTGTAAACAAACATTTAAGAGAACCACCAAGAGATTCAGAAAAATCAGCTCCAAAGATCCTAGCAACTCTATAAATCCCAAAAACGAGTTCACCAACAGAATCAAGCACCCGACAAGCATTTTTCTTAAATATGGTCTCATAGCCATCATCAAGAAGCTGTGAGACAGAGAGTAAGTTAAACCTGAGCTTGTCCACAAGGGCGACGTCCTTTAGGATGAAATTGTCGTTCACCCTGATTGATCCCGTTCCTTCAATCCGCCCTTGAGTATTATCTCCAAAGGTGATGAGGACATCACCTATCGACTGCGTGAAGGAGGTGAACCATTTTGAGTCTCTGGTCATGTGGCGTGAACAGCCGGAGTCGACGAACCACGTGTCCTTCCTTCCGCGGCGATCCTGAAAATCAAGGCACAGATGAACGATGTGTCTCAATACTGGGGTTAGTTAAACATGACTTGGGAACCCAGTACTGAGACACACGTCTGCGAGTAGTATGCAAAGCAGAAGTGCTATCCTTGATTCTATTTGAAATTATGTTGTGAGCAATGGTTACTATAACATGAGAATTATCCTGTCTAGGAATATGAGCATGATTAGCATGTGAAATAAATCCTAGACCAGGTTTCTTCCCTTCTAAATTACCATGTCTCACAAAAGCTCTAGGTTCATTAGATGACATTTTAGCAAGATTTTTCTTAGCATTTTTTAACCTACGCCAACAGAACTCAACCAAATGCTCATCCTTCTTGCAATAGGTGCAATGGTACTTGGTACCACTGGGAGAAGCACCTTTTGACTGAATAGATGGTTGGGCAAAACCTGCAGATTTGAAAGTGATCTTTGCAGGTTGGGTATCAAATTCAACTAAGCTATTTTCAAAATTTGAATGCCACTAGATTTGTCCTGGGCAAAGTTGTATCCTAACCCTTGCTTCTTATAAGGAGTTTTTGACTTGTCAAGAATCATGTTTAACTGTTTCTTACCATCAGAGAATCTTTCTAATGTGTCCTTAAGGTAAGCAATTTCTCTTCCAAAGTTAACACATGAATCACAAGTTTTAGCGTTAAGCATCTTCTTATAAAGAGCAACTTCAAGCTTAAGAGCTTCACATGAAGCACAAGTAGTAGAATTAATACTGTCCTTAAGCTTGGCATATTTAGCTCTAGTCGCTTCTACAACATCATGTACTTCACGTTCACGTTCTAAGGCATGAGCAAAACTAGATTCAACCACATCGAAACAACCAACTTGCTAGACTCTAAGCATTTTTCACAAGGAGCGATTTCACTTCAATTAGCTCGGTTCTAGCACTTTCAAGTTGTTGCAAAGCAATATCATGAGCAGATTGCAGTTTAGCTAGTTCAGTATGTAAAGCATGGCAAGATGAACATTCATCAGATTCAAGACTTTTAGCATTCACAAGTTCTAATGTGAGTTTATTTACTTGTGACTCTAACTCCTCATTCCTAGTCATGATGAACTTTAAAGCTTTATCCTGACCTAGCATTTGCTCATAGACAGTTTCGCATCTAGCAAAGAGAACATCATAGGAAGGAGATACCTCATTGTTGTCATCGATGTCGTCGGAGTCAGCCATGAAGCATATGCCTATAAAGTCCTTGGCCTTTCCCTTCTTGTCTTGAGGGAGCTCCTCCTCCTTGTCCTCTTCGCTCCCAGAGTCCACATCGCTCAAGGATCGATCTCCAAGAGCGGCAAGAACCCAGTGAGCAGCCTTCCTGAGCTTGGCATCATCAAACTTGGACTTGCGTCCCTGAGGCTTCTTCCAAGCTGGCTTTTCATCCTTGTAGTTGCTCTTACCTTTCAGCTTGGGGAAATTTGCCCGGATGTGATTAAGCTCTCCACACTCATAACAAGTCACAGGGCCGCCTCTCTTTTTGTTTCTCATATTGTTGTAGGCCCTTGTGAACTTCTTAATCAAAAGTGCCATCTCGGGCTCAGGAATACTTTCAAGATCCTCTTCTTGGATTGCAGATAAAGAAGCAAGAGAAAATCCAGAAGAAGACTCAAACGACCCATCAAAGGCTCTCTTAAGCGGGTCTGCTACCAAAGTCATGTTACCCTTCTTAGAATGGTCAGCTTTTTGGATCTCATGAGTCCTGAGCTTGCTATAGAGCAGCTCCAAGGTCAGATCAGAGAAGTTGACATTTTCCTGAATGGCGGTAGCCTTTATCTCCCACTCCCTGGTGTTGATTGTAGCCAGGAGATGGATGTCATTTTCAGACTGGGTAAATTCAATACCAACAGCCTTCATCTGATTTATCACTGTGTTAAAGCGACTGAAAATGTCATCGATACTCTCACCAGGACGCATCTTGAATTTGTTATATTCTCTTTTATAGACTCTGTGACGCACTTGTTTGATTTGGGAAGAACCTCATGATATGTTTGAGGTCTTCCAAATCTCATGTGCGATCTCGAGATTGCAAATCCTATCATATTCCTGTCTACCAAGCCCACCATACAGAAAATTCTTTGTCTTACGGTCATTAGCCAAGAGGGCTTCAGAAGCCGGCGTAGCAACCTCAGGCAAGATGAGCGGATCTCGAACAGCCTCCCAAATACCTCGTGGTTCGCTCTCAAGAAAGACACGCATGCGGTTCTTCCAAAAGGTATAGTCGTGCCCATCGAAGATATGCGGTTTGGAGGAGTACTTATCCATCGCCAAGTTCAGTGACCGGTTAAGATCAAGATTGAACTAACCGTGCTCTGATACCACTTATTGGACCGAAAAGGCGACTAGAGGGGGGGTGGATAGGAGCACGATCTCTTTTTCTCCCAAATTGAATTCAATACGAATCTCACTACAATAGCTATGAAAGCTATGAAGATCAATCAATCATGCACAGCGGAAGACTTGTATTGAATCAACTCGAAACCCCGAAGTAAAATCAACACAAAACCAAAACACAAAGACTCGAGCGGTCTGACCTCTCACGGGGGCGGTCAGACCGGTTGTCCTAGCGGTCAGACCGATCCAAGCGGTCAGACCTCTCCCTCGGGCGGTCAGACCTCTAGTTCGATGAACAGTGAAATCAGCCCAAAAAACCAAAACACAAATTGATCTAACTTTTGATTCGTGCGTCCAAACTTCGTGAAACTTGACACACACCTTCCCAAGGATGTCAGGAACCTATTCCAAGCAACGATCGTGAAGATCCTTGCCAAGGTTCAGACCTTTTCCGTTTGAGTAAAGTTAGGTCAAAAACCGAGTCAAAACGCAAATATGATCTTGAGACTTGCTCGTGGGTGATTGATGATCTTGATGATCCTAGATGTATTCCCACACGTCACAGCAAGCTAGATCACGGCCAGAAACCAAGCAAAAACTCGCGGATCAAAGAAAGACTCAAATCATCAAATAGAGAGAAAGAAAGCTAATGAACTCATCTTGAAGAAACTTTCTTTGGATTGATTTGATATGGTATTGGTTTACAGCCACTCCATCAATGGAGGACAAAGACTCAATACATGAGCACGAAATCAAATCCAACTCTCTAGAACCCTAACCTCCACTACTCCTCTCCCTAAGCAAATTAGGGTTTCAAAAACAATGAAAGGGCCGAGAGGGTGCAGCCACCTCCCTCCTCTATTTATAGTGGAGACTTAGACCTTCTAGAAGAGTTTCCCTAATGGGCTCCCGTTAAGGCCCAAAACAAACGGGTGACACATGCACGCATTTTAAAGCGTCGTGTCCAGATTGTGCGAAGCACTTGCTTGCTTCGCCACGTGTAGGTTGATCCAACGGCTCTCATCATGTCGGCAAGTCTCTCCCATCCGGCTCCCACCGAAACCACCATGGCACTTGCACCGACCTCCGCGCCGCTTGATTCAACCAGTCGTACCGAACTGCCCGTTCGATCACCTTTGTCCATCTTGCACCATGCTTGAGTCCAATGACTTCACCCGGCATCGTCGATCGTTATGAACCTCAGCTCTCCAAGCCTAGTCCCGATCATCCTCGCCGTTGACCGTCGTTGACCACCAAGCAACCTGCACAACAATAGACAAGTAAATCGAATTCGGGAACAAGTTATTCACAACTTGACCCACGTTAGTCAAAACATGCATCATGCAACACATATGACATGAAAACCATGAACTTGACCTAATCAGCAACCATCGCCGCCACACGGGCCGACGACTTAAGTGAAAACCGGTCAGACCGCCAACAGACGGCCGGTCTGACCGCCACCAAAGGACTTAGCCAAAATTTCAGCACTGAAATCCGCAACCTCTCTGGAAATTTCAAACGAATAGAACTTTTGCCTGGAGACTCCAAAAATTATGAGACCAAGTGCAGTAGAAACTCCTCACTTGCCTACACCCTCTATTTTTGGCCCAGCCTCAAACTCCAATGCCACTTAAATGGCCGGTCTGACCGCTCATCGACGCCGGTCGATCGCTACTGGCCGGTCGGACCGCCTACCGCGGTCGATCGCCGCGATCAATTCTCGAGGCATGGGCGGTCTGACCGCCACCAAGGCCGGTCTGACCGCTTGAGACCTGGCAGAACCTGAACTTTGTCGAAAACTCGTGTATCCACAAACCTTCAACGTCATTGCCAATTGTCACGTCATCCTAAGATCATGAGCATATCCCCATGATATCCACAATTGCCGACCGAGATTGCTACAGTGCATACATAGTACTTCACACAGTAGCAATTGCATCCACATCTTTTGATTTTGGATCCAATGGCTTGAATGCTTCGGCGTTGTAGCATGTGTATTTTGTTCTTCTATACGGAGAATTTGTTTTGGCTTGTATCTAATAAGTTGCGTGTGCGCCAACCACTCATGTGTATGGTACTAATTAATTGAATGAATTTGTTGTTCGCGGGTTGCAAAATACCAACACGAACGAGGCTGACTAGAAAATACTATCACAAACACACACAAAAACTCTGAAAAATGCTAATTTAAAATTAAATTGGGTTTTATTTTTACACAGTAAATAATTTTTAAAAACTGAAAATACTTTTTAAACTAGAAAAAAAAAAGATAGCTCTAAAAATTCTATAAAAATTTCAGAGTAGTTAAATAGGGTATTTTGAGATTAATTAAGATATTCTAAACATAAATTTGTTTTTCATTTTTACACAGTAAATATTTTTTAAAAGCTGAAAATACTTTTTTAAACAAGAAAAATAACAAGATAACTCTAAAAATTACATAAAAATTCCGTAGTAGTTAAATAGAGTATTTTGAGCTTAATTAAAATATTCTCAACTTAAATTTGGTTATAGCTTTCCACCAGGGCCATCTCCTACTTGCTTGGTACGTACGTTTATAAACACAAAGTACTTTGCCCTTGGATAACATGTCCACTACTACCGTTCTTAATTTGGTCTCTAGAATGTAAAATTGTCATATTTTCCATATCCTAGTAGTATATGTGATGGCGGAAACAAAAATCGACAGGCATTCATGCATGTGTTTGCTGGTTTGCTCTAAGTAGCGTACACCACACTAAAATGAAAGAAATTAAACAAAACAAGTACGAGTATACTAGAAAACCAAGTATTATTTGGGTGGTTAGTAGAGGTGGTTGTACTCTCAGCTCATCAAGGTTCAAACCCCAGATGGAGACGATGTACCGATTGCAAGCGAGGTGCCGATGGTGACTTCGTCATTTCTTCAAGCTCCGCTCGTCCGGTCTTCCGTATACATCGTGTGTGTGAGTGCGTGTGTGGTGGTGTGCGTGTGTGGGGGTGTCTATGTGTTATACTGAATGTTTCAAAACAAAAAAAAGTACGAGTATACTAATATATTTTTTCTTATGAAGAAACTCTCTCTTTCTCCCTCCGATCAATCGAGAAGAAACCTCGCTTTAAAGGTGCATTTATTGTCAAAGTTTTTAAAGGGTTGATTGTGTGCACGCCCGTGCACACATTCTAAACTAAAAGACTAGAGAATGGAGGGAGTATAGAGCTGTAGTGATATGTCTATTTCTCAGAAAACTTTTGTGACATATTGTACTTTAATTTGTAGCTAGCTAGATGTAAAGCCTTCTTCAATCCTCGTAGAAAAAACATAAAAGCATCTACAATACTTTATTTCTTAGTTTGTTACTAAGATGAGAGATAGTACTCAATCTAATAAAAAGAAACAAATCTTTCAATGGATATTGTTTCTTGAGCTTGTGTCTAAGACTTTAATTACTACAGGTGTGCATGATTCTTGATGATCAATAATGAAGTACAACTTTGTGACCTATATGTTTTAGCTCATTTATCATATCAATAATAAAGTCGGACTGCACAAATGATCGGGTGGATATTTTGCTTTAAGACAGTGGGATCCACAAAACGCGTTTTTAGGTAACAATTAAGTCTCCAATATAGTATTTGGTTATTTCTTGTGTCTTGGTATTAACAATTTGATAGTTTCTTTATCTAGAAACAACCTCACTCTCTCCTCATCTTCTCTCCTCCACATCATCTAAATGCTGATGTGACAACCCCTTAGTAACAGCTGACGTGGACTGTTGTAGATGCTTTAAGTGTGCCTAGTGGCAGTCAATTATTTATGTCAGAACAGTAGAGCATGGCCAAGCTTCGGTTAATACATAGGAGATGTCCATGGTGGAGGCATGGAGGGCTTCCTTCACTCGTGGTGTCACAATACCGACAGTAACACTTTGCAGGATTCAGCAAAGGAGGTAGGCATGACAGTAACACTTTGATGCTTCATCAGAGTTTCAGTATTCTGCTAACGGGCCAAGGGCCACGCTCATTCCCGCGTTTCAGCCCGCGTACAAACGCACTCACATTGGGCCGAATGCACAAAGCCCAATATGCATGCACGCACGCATACGTACGCTACCTGGTCGAGTGCAGCGAGAAGCCGCTCATGGTCGCCCGGCTCCTCGGACCTGACGGTGGGACATACCTTAGACGAACCAAACATTTCACGGCCGAGGGTCCTATTCGCTTGGTACGTAGCGTATAGGTTTATATATTCTCAAACACACCAAGGTTGCCCTTGGATGACATGTCCACTAGTACTGTTCTTTCGACTTTCTAGAATGTAAAATTGTCGTATCTTCCATTTCTAGAATGTGATGGCGGGGAAAAACAAATCGACAGGCATTCATTAATGTGTTTGCTGATTTGCTCAAAGTACCGTACAACACACTAAAATGAAAGAAAACAAAACAAGTAGGAGTATATATATTACAATATTTTTTTTATTATGAATAAAAATCCTCTCTTTCCCTCATCTGATCACTAATAGATTCAGAATAACATCACTTTAAATTATATTTTTTGTTAAATTTTTTAAAAAGGTTAATTGGACGCGTTCTAAACCGAAAGTAAAATGGAGGGATTATAGATCTGTCTATTTTGTAAAAAAAAAATTGTGACGCGTTGTATTTAAATTTGTACACGGATGTAGCCTCTTTCTTGGCATAAAGCCTTCTTCAATCCATGTCACAAAACATGCATGCGCCTAGTGGCAGTCAATTATTTATGTCAGAACAGTGCAGCATGGCCAAGCTTCGGTTAATAAATAGGAGATGGCCATGGTAGAAGACTTCCTTGCTACCATTCTACTCCCTCCGGATCACAAAAACAAGTCGTTTTGTAATACGTGCAGTTAAAATTTAATTTTTTGGTTATTGTTATGTTTTCAAATATTTAGATTAGATACATGAAAATCATATTGTAGATTCAACTAAAAAATACTTTCATAAAAATATAATTTTATTGAGTTTTATAAATATTTTATAATATTAATTAGTGATCAAAGTTGTATTTTGAGAACCGTATCATATCCAAAACAACTTGTTCTGTGAATCTGAGGGAGTGTACTAGCTAGCCATCGAGCATGCCACCAATCTATACTCTATGTTGGTGTACACGGAGGATCCCCCATTGGTGCGGTGTGTAACTACGCTCTAGTTTAATTATTGCATTGTGTGCAGCTGTGCATTAGCCTATAGCTAGTACACTATGATTAGGCGAGAGATCACCACTGGAAATAGTACGTGTGTTTCATTAGTTATAGAGTATACCGATCAGTACCATCTCATTACAGGAACAAACACGCAAATTTTCACTGTAGGGCGACAGTAACACTGTGCAGGACCTTTTTTTTCTGAGGACACGTACAAAAGACCTGCACATTATTATATTAATAGAAGAAGAGACCGCTGTTCTACCGGTTGTAGGCTAAGAGAACCAGCAACGCAGGCATGAAGCACCGCCTATACACCACAACGCTCCTTGACGGATCAATGGAGGTAGAGAAACGTGCAGGCACTACCGGAAACGGCTTCTTTGCCGAGTGCCCGCAAGTTTGCCGAGTGCATTATGTCGGGCACTCGGCAAATATACTTTTTACCGAGTGTATAAAATAAAACACTCGGCGAATAACAGACACTCGGCAAAGGTAGCTCTTTGCCGAGTCTCAGGATAAGATACTCGGCAAAGACCGTATTTGCCGAGTGTCAAACGTCACCACTCGGCAAATGACCGCAGCAGCTAACGGTGGCCAGTCGCCGTTAGTCGTTTGCCGAGTGTGGTTATCCGACACTCGGCAAATCAGATCTTTGTCGAGTGTCCTAATATGGCACTTGGCAAAGAGCTAACTTTGCCGAGTGTTTCTTGGTGGCACTCGGCAAAAAAAAATTTCTTCTTTGCTCCAAACTTTTTCTACTGCCTTTATACAGTTTCTGAAACTACATGTTCAAATTTGGCACATTTCTCGATGTGTTTGCTATATTTAGTTAATTTATTTCATTTAATTGATTTTTTGGGATAAGTCAAATTTGAACTGCAAGTCATTCGAATAAAAATGATATTCATGTTACTGAGGTTAGAATAATATTGAAATCCGGGCAATGAAAGGAAATTTCGAACATCTTGTTCACGAAACATGACCACGAACTTGTGGCCGAATTGTTTTTAAATTCTATAAAAAGCAAACGAAGTCGGAAAATCATTAATACTGATTTCTTTTGAGATTAAGTAGGCTTAATTTGATCTTCTTATATGCCATATACTTGATGACGTGTAGGCGATTCCGTGGTGGTGCGTCCAGCATCCCCAGTGCTGGGCACAGATGGTGGACAAGTGGTGCAGCCCCGAGTGGGAGGAGACGCACAACGCTTGCCGGAGCGGCGTTTGATGATGCCAGGTATACCACACCATCAAGGCAGCCTTAGCCTCGACGGATACGCACAAAGATGGGTACGCGAATTCATTTATTTATTCTAACGCTCAATTCTACATGATTTCTAATCATCTTGCTGTTTTCCTCGCAGTCGTCACACCATGGTGGCCAGCCTTGCTCCCAGTTCAAGGTGTTTTCTTTGGCCCACAAGGGCAAGGCGACGTCCGACGTCGACTACAACCCGGAGGACCCGCCCGAGGCGTACAACAGTGCGACCGTCCACAGCCGCCTCAGTGAGTACACGTCGATGGCAAGGTCGGTCCATGGGACAGAGTACGATCCGAGCACCCAGGACCTTGATGGAGAAGTCGTCATGAGGGTGGGAGGAGGCAAGAAGCATGAGCGGTACTGGCTTGGCGATGGCGCACTCGACACGTACAGTACTCCCACTCTCTCACAGATTCGAGCAAGGAGCACCAGCTCGAGCCCGGCCATACGCCACGCGGCGGACACGCACACTACCGGATGGAGGCACTCTGTAATTCTGTTCTATTAAATCGTTAATTGATTTTTACATACCTTAACTTTGCATTATTGTAACATACCGGGTGAAATATTGTAGGCCCAGCTGCAAGAAGAGAGGAGGCTACGGGAGGAGATGGAGGTGAGGATGGAGGCCGACCGGCAGAGGATGGCGGCCGAGCGGGAGGCCGAGCAGCGGAGGCTGGCGGAGATGTTTCAGTACATGCAAAGTCTTGGCGCCGCTACGGGTGTACCTCTGCCACCTGGGCTATTCGCTCCACCTCCACCTCCTCATGCAACTACTCCTGTGAGTATGAATGTTTTAGTTTGTATGTTCATGCTTAGGATCAAACCATAACACTACTTGGAACCTAGTGGAGTATGAATGTTTTAGTCATGTATGGTATATATTTATCTTGTCTCACACATGCAATCTCTTCTCCTTTGTGCAGAATCAATCGGCGGCATCGAATGATGTGCCTCGTCACCTCGGAGAGTCGCCGGGATCGAATCTTGGGCCTCATCACCCCCGACAGTCGCCATGAACAGTTTCTTTGTTATTTGTGGATTACTTGTGGTTTCATTTGTCGCACTCAGCACTTGTGGTTGTGAATGATGGATTACTTGTGAACTTATTGTGATATATTGTGACACATGTGATGTTTGTGATATATATGTGATGTTGGTGATGTTTGTGATATATATATATGATGTTGGTGATGTTTGTGATATAAATGTGATGATTGTTTGGTTGAAAAGTAATAAATAAATAAAATGTGCTGTTTTTGGTCACTTTGCCGAGTGTTACACTCGGCAAAGGGTGCCTTTGCCGAGTGTCATGACCAAGGCACTCGGCAAAGTAACCAATCCTGGGCACCTGGGAACCTCGTTTGCCGAGTGTCAAAACTTTGCCGAGTGTCATGGTCATAACACTCGGCAAAGTTCACGTCTTTGTCGAGTGTCGATAACGTCGACACTCGGCAAAGGACGGGCCTTTGCCGAGTGTCTTCACTTTACACTCGGCAAATCTGTCGTCACCGCTTGCCTCGCCATCACGGCAACTTTTCTTTGCCGAGGGTCGGTGCGGCACTCGGCAAAGGATTTGCCGAGTGTCCGAAAAAAGACACTCGGCAAAGAAGGCTTTGCCGACAGTTTCTTTGGCGAGTGTTGTCTGCCGAGTGTGGCACTCGGCAAAGTCTTTGCCGAGTGCATTTGGGGCTTTGCCGAGTGCCTGGGACACTCGGCAAAGCGCCTGATTCCAGTAGTGAGGTCTGCCAATAACATTGTTTTAAGGGGGATTGGCATGTTTGCCACACCAGTTCATGTGTAATTACATGTGGTCAGTGAGATATAGAGTGATATTTTGGTAATTACACATGAATTTAATAGCAAATCTTGAATAATCCTTTGTCATGTCAGTGAGACATGGACTAGCATTTTGACAATTACACACAAACTTAATGACAAATCTTCAATAATCCCTTGTTTCAATTGCACGTGTACGCTAACATATGGATCGTGCAAGGGATGCGCAACATATGATGTACCCGACATCAAAATTGTTGTTACTAAAAGATGAGAAACTCACTCTGCATTAGAGTTTCGGTATTTTGCTAACGGGCCAAGCCCACACGCGCTCCAGAGTATCAGCCCGCGTACAAAGCCCAATATGCATACACGCGTGCGGCATGCGTACGTTTCCCCTGACATATCACATAAGTACGTGCATGAAGGCGCCGAGCGCCTCATGAAACCCTAGCCGTATCCACCTTCAAGATGAACAAGTGTCGGAAGAGGCTTACGTCGATCGACGCGGAGGTCGTATAATACTTGCATGCAGTGCCGGAAGGGGGAGATCACGGCGGCCGTGTTCCTTGGCCCGACCTCCCGGCGGACACGCTCGGCGAGGTCCTCCGCTTCCTGCCTTCCTTCGGCGACCGCGCCGGCTTCGGCGCCGTCTGTCGGCTGTGGCGCGACGCCCTGCGCAACCAGCCGGCCGAACTGTCCCGCCCTCCCATGCCGTGGCTCGTCTTCCCGGGGTACAGCGTCGGCCTCCAGGAAGGCGCCATCCACCGCGTCGCGCTCCCGGAGGAGGCCGCGCGCGGCACCTTGTGCGTTGGATCGTTCGGCAACTGGCTCGCGCTCGCGCCCGCGCCGTTGTCGCCTGCTCTGGGGCTCCACCCCGTCCTGGTAAACGCCGATCGGCCGGATGCACGCGTGATCCCGCTGCCGGAGTGGACCAGTCCAGATGGCTTCTCGAGGATCCCAAAGATCGCCTTGTCGTCCGAGCCCACTTCGTCGAGTTGCGTCGCCGCCGCCTTAGTGAACGATGGCCGCGGCGGGTGGAAAACGATCGCCTCCGGTCGTCCAGGGAGGCAGGATTCATGCTGGTCCACGGTCACCGTGGATTTGTCGATCCTAGACATGGTCTTCTACATGGGGAAGCTCTACGTCCTCGACAAATCCGAGGAGCTCCACGTCTTCGCCGTCCATGGATCGCAGCTCGTGCACTGCGAGCACATCCCGGTCCACCCACCGGATATTGGAGTACAGAAGCTTCTCCCGCTGCCGCTACCTTGTCGGGTGCGGCGAGAAGCTGCTCATGGTCGCCCGGCTCCTCGGAGTCGGACCTGGCAGCGAGCTTAGACGAACAAAACACTTCACGGTCTTCGAGCTGGACCGCGCGCCGGCGGGTCTCCGGTGGGCGCGCGTCGGGCGGCTTCCGCGCGGGCAAGCTCTCTTCGTCAGTGATGCCGGGAGCAGAGCTTTCCGCGCTGGCAAGGTCGGTTAAAACATGGTGTTCTTCTCCGACGACGAGGTGAACATGGCGCTCTTCCCACGGGAGTTCGTCGAGGTGAAGTCGTTCGGCAAGCAGCACAGTCCATGGTACACCCGTGCGCTTGGGGCGCTTGGAGTGGTGGATCAGGACGGCGGTTGCTACAATTCCACCAAGATGTTGATGCGGTGCAAGATGGAAGACGTAGAGGGTGTTAGTTTTAATCTTGTTGTTCATATTAGTTTTACTTTTTTTATGTAACATCCCGAATTTAGGGTTTGTATTTCAAATGTATAAAAAAATATGATCATTTTAAAAACTTTTGCTGCATCTCTTGGTCATTCATTTTATTTGGATTTCAAATCAAGGTTTTGTTGATTTTAAAACCCAAAACACACCCTTTTATGAAAATGCAAGTAAAAAAATAAGAAACTTCAAAGATTTATCGGGAAAGCATGGGGAATAAGTTGTGAATTGTTGAGTTAAGTGCCGAGTTATGGCTGAACATGAATTTGGCTCGCAGCCAAGGAGGGTTGCGAGTTGTAGTGGTTACTATATTGTTGGATCATTCAAATAACTATTACTGTATAGTATCTTTTTAACAGCTCAATCAAATTTCATTGCAAAGTACTACTTATGAATATTGCAACTAAAATCGGCTTAATGCAAAATAACTTGTAGCATGGAGCCTTCTCTTTGATTAAGCCTTGCATCTATTTAAATTTGCGATATACTACAAGTCTTACTGGGTACACAAGTACATAATCTTACTGGGTACACAAGTAAAATCCAAATCACAGACGGCTCTTAATACCAACCGTCTGTGATGAGGTACTTATCACAGACGGTTCGTATTAAGAACCGTCTGTGATGAGTTACTTGAAACCGTCTGTGATTCGCAGCGCGGGAATTTGAAAATTTTGAACGCGTGCGCGGGAGGCAAAATATGTCCTTATATATTATGGCCAACCTCCTCTGGGCGCTCAGTCTCGCACTCCCGCAGTCCCGGTCCTCCTCTGGGCTCGGTCCTCCCTTGCTCCGGCAGTCCTCCTCCGAGCTCCGGCTGGTAGCTGCTCCTCCGGTCCTCCCGCAGCTCCCTGGCCCCCGCTACACCTCCAGGCTCCGGTCCTCCCTTGCTCCCGCAGTCCCCAACCTTCGACATGGTCTTCCTCCCCAACAGTTGAGAGTCGACGCCGACACCAACGCTGACCTCCTCTAGTCCTCCTCTGACGCCGACGCCGAGCTCCTCCAGTCCTCCTTCGACGTCGATGTCTGTTGGTACTTTTGTATATGAGGTTCTATTAGATTCAGATCTAGATTTGTACGTATGAGCTTGTGGTACTTGTGTTAGATTCATATCTAGATTTCTGTTAGATTCTCCTCCAGATTCTACTTCTGTTGGTACTTGTGTATGATCGAGTGTATGTGTGTATCCATGAATCCATGGCTTGAGAAATTTATTGGGAGGCTTAGGAGTTGGGAATCCATGTATGTGTATCAATGAATCCATGTTTGGGAGGCTTCGGAAATGGCAGTGTATGTGTATGAGTGTATCCATGAAAAATGACAATATTTTTTTTTGCAATCAAAAAAGCTATCACAGACGGTTTGGAACAAGAGCCGTCTGTGAAAACAGGTATCACAGACGGTTCGGAACAAGAACCGTCTCACGACGATTCTTGTTCGAACCGTCTGCGATACCTGCTTCACGACGCGCTCTTGTTCAACCGTCAGTGATAGCTTTTATCACAGATGGCTCAAAAACCGTCTGTGATAACCGCCTGTTATCACAGACGTACTTTTACATAGACGGTTGGAAACCGTCTGTGATGACGGTTCCGAACCGTCTGTGATGAGATTTTCTGTAGTAGTGTATAGCGATCAAGATTGCTCACAAGTACCTATTGATGTTCTATTCAACATTGCGAGTGCATAGAATAAAGCAGAACTGCTAGCTCGCCATCCTCACTCCGTCGCGATGATCGTGTCAAGGTCACCGTGTATGTGATAGCTTCTACTGTCGGTTTTGCTGAACACCACGTCCGTGCAAAACCCAAGTGTCAATATCTGGTTGAGCCAATATCTTTATGAATATTTAGATCAGTCTAATACTGAGGCCATAGATAAATCCGTAACTTTACAGAGTTTATACTGAGACTCATTTGCACCTGATTAGCAATATCTTTATGAATATTTAGATTAGTCTAATACTGAGGTCAAGGATAAATTCACAACCTTACAGAGTTCCTACTGAGACTCACTTGCTGTGCGTAGAGGTGACCACTAGGATTTAAACCTTGGTGGGTGGAGTTGTACTCCCACAATTCTATAAGCCCGCCAAGAGGTTGTTGCAAAAAAATAAAAATAAAAACAAATGCCACTTAGGAATTGCATTTTTTATCCTAAGTAGTGCTTCTATCCTCCTCTAAAAATAAATTACATAAATTTAAAGCAGTTTATTATGTACATATATGTACTAAGTAGTAGGTCAAGATTATAAATTTAATATGCAAACCTATTCATATTCTATACATAGACTATTTATTTAACATATTTAAACAATAAAAGTGTACCTTCAAATATTATATATATATATAAAAGTGCATATACATATTTTACCATACTCCTTTTACAAATCCACATAACAAATTAAACTATTATCAAAAGTTCATTATTTTCTCAATATATCAAAATTAGTTATGCTAGCCACGCAATTGCGCAGGCATTTAAGCTAGTTGGAAAACAAAAGAAGAGTGTGCCGCCGCCGTGTTCGTGGGGCGACCTGAGAGGGAATCCCATCCTGTTGCCTCCCCTCATTCCCTCGGCCCGCTCAGCTGCCATACACTTTCTGTGTCTCCTTTTCTTTGGACATTTTTGCCTTCTTCTCGGTCCTCTGGGGGCAATGAGAAGGTAAGAATGTTCAAAGAAAACAAGGCACAGCCAGCCAAGCCCATGGACGACATCAGGATTGGTATAACTCACAAGTGGAATGATCGTGTTAGCACTAACAGGGCACGATGCGATGCGCGTCGCCGTGCCGTGTCATGCTCGAAGCTGTACCCGTAGGCGCTGTTCCGTGGTCAATCAACGTAAACCACTCTGTCTTCGCGTACGCGTGCGCAACGGTAGTGGCATTTGTCTATACCACGCACACAAAAAGTTCTTTCAATTGTGCTCGGTCATTTTGTTTCCGTCACCATGCATGCTTTACATCGCGTTGGTACCACATCACCTAGAGAGCGGCATACAAGGAGTGTAATCCACTCTTATTATTAAGAATCTTCTAGCACGACATGGCGACGTTGGTGCTCCTCCTATTCCACTCTCATCGCACCACATCGCATGGATGGTGAAGGTAGGCACAACGTAGATATGTTGCTATGTACGTCATGTGTCAGATGTAAAGTTCCAAAGGGACGGGAACAGGAGCGCCTCGCATCATGTCCTATTATTTCTAATTTTGAACCTTGATATGTTGGTTTACGACATGTGGACGACCACTTAGACTCACGCTGACAAGTTTACGCGAATGCTCATGTTGTCAGAAGAGTTCAGTTTCCATATGCACATACGCTCGGACAGTTCAGTTTCCATGCGACAACGGATTGTCAGAAGAGTGAGTTCTGTTATGAAGAAACCAACTATTGTCATGGTGAAGCTCACCCGTGGAAATCAGATCCTATGGAAGACACAACTAATCCCGTATCTGTGAAGACAGAAGCTGCTGAGTTTTGTAGATCAATCTGAAGTCTGCCTACCATAAGGAGATCGTCGAAGGTGTTACTGAATAAGTACCTAATCCAGCGCATGATACTTGGCATCAACAAGATCAGCTGGTACTTAGTGGAATTTTTGCCTCATTGAGTGAAGAAATCCTCAGGGGAGTTCTGTTTCTCTCCTCGTCAGCGCAAGTTTGGAGGTCTCTAAAGGAGATGTTTGCCTCTCAATCAAAGGCACGTATCATGCAGATTTGACTGCTACTTGCCAACACGAAGAAGAAAGATAGCTAAGTAATGGATTATTTCCAGAAGATGAAATCGCTCACAGATACAATGGCCTCCATCAGCTATCCTCTACGCGAAGAAGAGACGACGACATACATCCTCGTAGGTCTCAGTGATGATTACGACTCGCTTGTCACCTTGGTTACAACTCGTCCAGAACATATCTCGTTGAATGATCTATACGCGCACTTGGTCAGTTATAAACTACGAAAAGAACTCAACAGTTCCAAGATGCAAGTTGGTTTTTCAGCAAACAATGTGAACCAAGGATACACAAGCGACAACTACAACCGCTCAAACCGCGGCAATCGATCCTACAGGGGTCGTGGCCATGGACAACCTTCTAGGCGCGGCTCCGGCTATAAGAACAATAACAGTAGCAATCGACCAACTTGTCAAGTCTGTGGAAAAATTGGTCACGATGCTCTTCGCTGCTATCATAGATTCGATCACTCCTACCAATCGGAAGACAAAGTTGATGTTGCAGCTCAATCCTACTATGTGGACACCCAATGGTATTTTGACACAGGCGCAACAGATCATATGACAAGTGATCTAGACTGGCTGTCCATCCGAGAGTGATACAAAGGAACATATCAAGTCCAAGTTGCCAATGACTCAGATTTGTCGATTTCCAACATTGGTCAATCTTTTATACCCAACTCTTCTCGCTCATTACTTCTCAAAGATGTCCTTCATATCCCAAATATTAGTAAGCATTTACCATCTATTTATAAGTTTACTCGTGATAACAATACTTATTTCGAATTCCACCCCAATTATTTCTATGTTAAGGACAAGGTCACTGTTAGACCATGTGGCCAGGTCTAGAATATTTTAGTGATGAATAATTGACAATGTTAGGTACTAAAGTGATTTGTGCTGTGTGTGTATGTGTGGACTTATGTCGGTCAAGTTGGGAAGAACTTGTGCCGGAAAAAGATGTGTTTTGGTCTTTGCATGTGCAGGGTAACTCGGAGGCGATCGTGGTCTACGGCGGTGACCGGGAGATGACTTGGTGCAAAGTCATGGTCCGAAGGGTCAAGGGTGCTGGAGGAGACGGTCGGGCTCGAGTTGGGGCACGTGGAGGTCAAAGCTGGATGATGTGTGGTGGAGCTACGGATGTGCAGTCCGGAGGCTACGACACGTGATAATTTTGGGGTGTCCAAAATTCGTTATGTAATCTGGTGTAAAAACCCACGTATTGGACTATAGGACTTTAGTGGGCCGTATGTGGGTAATTAGGTGTAAAAGACTAAAGTCATTAGGGCTGCACAAGGATGAGGTTATATGTTGTTTTTCCTGGAGGTGTATGCGCCAGCGGCTTTCAACGGGATATGTACTAGACAGGGGCTGGCGGCGGCTCGAGAGAAAATTGGGGACAGAGGTTGCAAGACGTTCTGACGCAAGGGCTTGAAGCAGCTTGAGCTTTTGGGATTTATTTATTGTATGGCTGCATGTAATCAAGGCTGGTAGGGAAAGGGCATTAATTAGTGCTTTTGATTTCCACGGTGGTTGCATTGTTGTTGCATTGTAGATGTGTTCATGGTGGTGGCTTGATCTTTTCTCACGTGGAGATGCTGGCAGAGGTCAAGGTACTGGTGGCGTGAAAAATCAGGATTAGCGGCGACTGTTGCATGAGGCTGTGCATGCGCATGTGAGGTGACTTGTTTTCTTCCTAGTCGTGGCTGAAAAGAAATCAACGCTGCCTGCTACTTACGTATGTGAGGATTTGTGCTATCGGCTGTACACAATTTTGAGTGCATGCATCTTCTAGTCAAGCACATCTTCTAGTCCATCTTGTGTGCATGTGCTTTTCTCCAAGGATCGGCTTCCAGCGTCTAAAAATATTCTACAATCATTCAACCCCTCTGATTGTCATTAACGTTCCTACAAGTGGTATCAGAGCGGGTTGCTATGGCGTCAGAGAGGTATGTGAATCGTCCCCCCATGCTATATGTCACTGATTTCGCTTTTTGGAAGTGTCGTATGCAAGCTTATATTGAGGCTCAAGGTAGTGATGTTTGGAATATAGTTGCTAGACCTTATGAGGTTCATGTTACTATTACTAATTTAAATAAAATAGATGTTGATTTAAATGCTTAAGCTCGTAACTTGCTGTTTCAAGGGATTTCTCGCAAAGAATTTGATCGTGTAGCTCATATTAATTCTGTCCACTTAATATGGAAGACTCTTTGCGATTATCATGAGGGAACCATTAAAATTAAGAAAGTACGTAAAAATCTTTATCAAAAAGAATATTCTGATTTTGCTATGAAGTCTGGTGAATCTATTGATGATCTTTTTGCTCGTTTTGAGAAAATATTGAGTAATTTGTGCGGTGTTAATGTTATTCCTTCTGATGAAGATAATGCAACTAAAATTTTGAGATCTTTAGATTCTGAGTGGTTGATGGTTGGATGATCTTTTCTCTAGATTGAAAACCTATGAGATGGAAGCTTTGCCATCTAAGATCGATAAATCTTCATCTTTAGCACTTGTGACTAACCCTGTGCAGGCTGCTTCGTCGAGTTCTTTTTCTTTGTCTGCTTTGTCTTCTTTTTCAAATGAACAGTTCGAACAGCTCCCTGAAGAAGACTTAGTGTTGATCTTCTCACGGGCATACAAGGCACTCAACAACATGAGGATGAAGAAGCGAGGTGGCGTCTCTCGTTCGATCACGTGCTATGAGTGTGGCGAGCCAGGTCATTTTAAGTCGGAGTGTCCTAAGCTCAAGGGGAAGGTGATAAAGGAAGATAAGAATTACCATCGTTGGCCATCCAAGAACAACAACACCAAAGGTGGCAATTTTCGTCGTAAGCTTGCTGAAAAGATCATATCGGCTATTGAGCATCTTGATTTGAGTGATGTGGAATATGAGAGTTGCGACGACATCGACGACGTTGATGATTCTAAAGGGAAAAAGAAGAACAACGAATTTACGGGCATGTGCTTCATGGCAAGAAACGACAATGACGACAACGACGACGACAATGACAGTGATCCCGATGAGGTAAGACCATCATATGATGAGCTTGAAGATGGTTTGATTAAACTTGCTATTGAATTGAAAAAGACTAAAAAGAAACTAAAATAAAATAATAGTCTGGTTGAAAGCTTAAATTCTGAAATTAATAGACTTAGAGCTTCTATTCCTGATGATGAATCTTGTGAGTCTTGCCAAGTTTTATTTTCTGAATTGGAGACTGCTAGGTCAATACATACTAAATTTGATGAGTTAAGACTAGCACATGACTCCTGTGATGAAAAGTTAAAACTTGCATATGATGAAATTGAAAAACTCAAGTCTAGTTCTACTTGTTTAGAGTCAAGTATGTCAAATGCTCAAACTAAAACTTGCTCTATGTGAATTGCTAGAAGCTAGACTCAATACTTCTCAGAAACAATTCAACAGCTTGCTTTATCATGAGATAGCTTCTTGCTCTAACTGTCCTAAACTTACAATAGAGATAGAAGCTTTGACTAGACAACTAAATAAGTTTGCTGAAAAAGAAAGATTGGCTCAGTCCAGTGCTTCTAAGAAAACTGTGAATGAATCTGTCAAATGCACAGCTTGTTCTACTCTAGCTAAAGAAAATGAGTATCTTAAGGACACTTTAGAGAGATTCTCTTTTGGTAAGAAAAATTTGAACATGATTCTAGACAAGTCAAAAGTGAGTGTTAAAAGTCAAGGTCTAGGATTTAATTTTGTTAAGCATGCCAAGAATAATCCTCCTAAGATTGTTAAGCTTCTTGAACCTGGAAAATTTGAAGTAAAATCTGAACCAAAACAAACTGTGTTCAAATCTGCTGGTTTTGTGCAAAGTTCTTCTATTAATGGCGTAGGTGCTAGCTTATCATCTCAAAAGAATTCTAATTATGTTAAATTTCATTGCACCTATTGTGGTAGAGATGGTCACTTGCATGAATTTTGCTTCAGGCGTGTTAAAAAGGAGAAAAAGGAAATATTGAATCCTTTAAGACAAAAACGTGCATCCTGTTTTGTTGTTCCTAGAGCTAATGCAAAAGCTAGGTTTGTAGAGAACTTTTATGATGATTTTCAATCTGTTTTACGTGCTGGTTTGGGTTATAATTCAAATAATATTTATTCAGCATTGCCTGCATTTCAAGGGGCAGTTAGACAGACTTCTTTTTGGCATTCTGATCGCTCACGCACACATATTTCTATTTCTAGTTTTGCTGCACATGTTCATCGTGTATCTCAGTACTGGATTCCTAAATCTTATTTCACTAACCCAAGTACTGTGAGACCGATGTTTCCTGTGATGTGATGTAAGAACAGTTGACGAGGCTGGAGAACATGAGCTTGATTTGGTTCCAGTCTTTTACGTCATTACTTGATTGGAATATCTGATGGTTCTTCACTTTCTTTGATGGCTTCCAAGAGATTTCACTTTCTAAGAGACTATGTGGAAAAGGTGATGTTGCTCTACACCTTGTTAAGTTTGAATTTTGATTTTCTCTTTTACGAAGTGAGTTGGGTGTGTTGCATCCTATGGGCTTATTGCGAGGGGGAGCTTGTGGTTTAACAATTCAGAAGATTTGTTTATTATACTTGTCAAACAATTCATCTAGTCCAAGACATTGAAATCAAATGAGTTGTAGAGCTCTCGTTATCATATTTACTCATGTGCTGTGTAGCTTTGATCATGACTGGTTTTAATTAATTTGCTACATTTGAACTAATGCATGATATGGCGGAATACTTTGGCTAGATTGATTATAGTTATTACTTTGCGATGTTCGACGAAAAAGATTAGCTTGATTGTGAGTCTTTTTTTAAATCTTGGCTGAGGCTCGTTTGTTTCTTATTGCAATCTTTTTATGCTCACTCAATTTAGCATGTTATACAAAAAAAAGAGTCAGTTGTAAAGATGTATGCTTCAAGCATGCCATACATATATATGTACCTCTATAAAAAAACTCAAATGGAAAGATGTATGCTTCAAGCATGCCATACATATATATGTATCTATATAATAAAAAGAAAGTGTTCAAATGAAAAGAAGTGTGCTTCAAGCATGCCAACAGTGAAAAGAAGTACGCTACAAGCATGCCACATGCTTAAGAATTGAGTGTGGAGCAATAGGTTGCTACATGAGACTGCTAGCTCATCTAGATTTAAAGTTTGCTTCACTTTTAGGTTTTAACTTTTCATTGTGATATCGTATTGTGCTCTCTATAAGCGATTTGGTCATTGTTGAGATGTTTGTCATTAATTTAAATTGTCTAATCATTCAAAAGACTTGTTTTGAAATTGCTATATGATATATGACTTTATATGATTCTGATAGCTCTACTAACAAGATGGCTTGGTTACTATCTTACATCAATGCAAAATGACTTGGATAATCTACAAAGCTTCTTAATTTTTACTCTCATTGCTCCTTCTTAGAATGATTCTTTCTTTGATGCTTCCTGATGATTACATTGCCAAAGGGGGAGAAAAATAAGAGAAATTTGCTTCACTTCCCTTGTGTTGAGGGGGGGTTTTCAGCTCCTTGTGTTAAGGGGGAGCTTTTCTGGTTTTTTTTTTGGCTTTTCGGCTTCAGTTCTTCACTTATATCTGTTTTGAAACTTCTGTATTTTCCTATTACTCATTATGCAATCTTGAAATATTGTTAATGTATTCATCAAGGGGGAGATTGTTAGACCATGTGGTCAGGTTTAGAATATTTTAGTGATGAATAATTGACAATGTTAGGTACTAAAGTGATTTGTGCTGTGTGTGCGTGTGTGGACTTATGTCGGTCAAGTTGGGAAGAACTTGTGCCGGAAAAAGATGTGTTTTGGTCTTTGCATGTGTAGGGTAATTAACTCGGAGGCGATCGTGGTCTACGGCGGTGACCGGGAGATGACTTGGTGCAAAGTCATGGTCCAAAGGGTCAAGGGTGCTGGAGGAGACGGTCGGGCTCGAGTTGGAGCGCGTGGAGGTCAAAGCTGGATGATGTGTGGTGGAGCTACGGATGTGCAGTCTGAAGGCTACGACATGTGATAATTTTGGGGTGTCCAAAATTCGTTATGTAATCTAGTGTAAAAACCCACGTATTGGGCCATAGGACTTTAGTGGGCCGTATGTGTGTAATTAGGTGTAAAAGACTAAAGTCATTAGGGCTGCACAAGGATGAGGTTATATGTTGTTTTTCCTGGAGGTGTATGCGCCAATGCTTTAGACGGGATATGTACTAGACAGGGGTCAGGCGGCTCGAGAAAAATTGGGGACAGAGGTCGCAAGACGTTCGACGCAAGGGCTTGAAGCGACTTGAGCTTTTGGGATTTATTTATTGTATGGTGCATGTAATCAAGGCTGGTAGGAAAGGGCATTAATTAGTGCTTTTGATTTCCACGGTGGTTGCATTGTTGTTGCATTGTAGATGTGTTCATGGTGGTGGCTTGATCTTTTCGCACGTGGAGATGTTGGCGAGGTCAAGGTACCGGCGTGAAAAATCGGGATTAGCGGCGATCGTTGCATGAGGTGTGCATGCGCATGTGAGGTGACTTGTTTTCTTCTAGTCGTGGTGAAAAGAAATCAACGCTGCTGCTACTTACGTATGTGAGATTTGTGCTATCAGTGTACACAATTTTGAGTGCATGCATCTTCTAGTCAAGCACATCTTCTAGTCCATCTTGTGTGCATGTGCTCTTCTCCAAGGATCGGCTTCCAGCGTCTAAAAATATTCTACAATTATTCAACCCCCCCTCTGATTGTCATTAACGTTCCTACAGTCACGAAGAAGGTGCTACTCCAAGGCACCAGTGAGGGAGGTCTCTATCCTGTAGCTGGTATTCAATACCAATCTTTAGCAGCAACCAAGTTGTCACCGGAATTGTGGCATAGAAGACTTGGTCATCCAACAATTCTAGTCGCCCAGCATATTCTCCACCAAAATCAAGTTCCTTTTGAGTCCAACAAAGATGGCACTGTCTATGATGCCTGTCAAATGTCAAAAATTCATTAGTTGCCATTCAATAGGTCTAGTCATATTTCTACTTTTCCTTTAGAGCTTATTCACTCAGATATTTGGGGGCCAGCTCATACCTTTGTAAGTGGTTACAAATATTATGTGAGTTTCCTTGATGATTATAGCAACTTCACATGGATCTATTTGCTTAAGTTTAAATTTGATGTTGAGAAAGTCTTTATTCAGTTTCAACTCTTTGTAGAACGTCTACTAAATAGGAAAATTCTTGCTGTTCAAACCGACTAGGGTGGAGAATACCTAAGATTACATAAGTTCTTTAATGGTCTAGGGATTTCTCACTGAGTATCTTGTCCCCACAAACACCAGCAAAATGGGGTGGTTGAACAAAAACACGAACGCATCATCGAGACTAGGCTTGCCCTTTTAGATCAATCTTCAGTTCCAATCAAGTTTTGGGATGAGGCTTTTCTAACAGCCACTTAACTTATCAATCATTTGCTAAGTAGAGTTATAAATAATTCTACACCCATTGCACGACTTCTTTCAGTCACACTAGATTACACTTCTCTTCGCGTGTTCGGTTGTGCGTGCTGGCCCAACCTTCGTCCTTATAATTCTTGGAAACTTAAGTTTCATTCTCATCGACGTGTCTTTTTGGGCTATAGCAATCTCCATAAAGGATACAAGTGTCTTCATCGTCCCACTAGCCGTATATACATTTCAAGAGATGTTAGTTTCGATGAGTCAATTTTTCCTTTCTCTGAAAATGACAACAGCGGTCATTCTCCTATTCCTATTCATCCCTCTGCCACTGTCATTCTATCCCTTCTTATTTTTTTATCAATCTTTTCATTCTACCTCTACTGTGCCGATTATAGAGATTAACCATGATTGGAATAATGACTTACCTATTAATGTGCAGCAAGAACTTGTTGTTTCTGAGTAGGGTGATCTGGAATAGGATGAAGGTGTTGTGATAGAGCAATAGGTTCAGCCACAGTCACCTCCAAGAGCAAGAACACGACTACAACACACTTTTCGCATGCCAAAAGAGTATATAGATGGGACGATTAGGTATCCACTCACTGGCAGATGAGTGTTTCTATCTGAACCTGTGTCTCATATATAAGCACTTGATGATCCAAAGTGGCATGCATCAATGGATGTTGAATATCAAGCCTTGGAGAAGAATAAGACCTGGCATTTTGTGCCACCCAGTAAAGGACTAAATGTCATTGGGTGTAAGTGGGTTTTCAAGCTCAAGCAAAAACCTAATGGCAGTGTTGCCAGATACAAAGCACGACTTGTGGCTAAAGGTTTCAAACAACAAGAGGGTATTGATTACAACGACACTTTTAGTCCTTTTGTGAAACCTACAACAATTCATCTTGTCCTATCCTTTGTTGTTTCGAGAGGATGGCATTTGCGTCAAATTGATGTTCAAAATGCTTTTCTGCACGGGGTGATTCAAGAAGAGGATTATATGTGTCAACCGGATATGAAGGTGTGAAGCTTCCTCATTATATTTGCAAACTTGATAAGGCATTGTATGGACTGAAACAAGCACCAAGGGCATGGTACTCTCTTTTGAGTTCGAGGTTACAGGAACTTGGATTCACTCTTTCGAAGACTAATATATCCCTTTTTATATTTAATCAGGCTGGAATCACAATTGACATGTTGATATATGTTGATGATATTGTTATTGCTGGTTCCTCTCAAGATGTAGTTGACAAGCTTGTTCACCAATTATCTGAAAACTTTGCATTAAGGACCTTGCCAAGCTAAATTACTTTCTTGGCATTGAAGCTTAATCTGATGATAAAGGTGGTCTATTTCTTACTCAGCACAAATATATGCTTGATTTGCTGCATCGTACAAATATGCAACACTGCAAACCCATGTCTACGCCTATGGCTACTTCAGAGAAGTTGTCTCGAGAAAGTGGATTAGTTCTGAAAGAGTAAAATTTTCCAGTACCGAAGCACTATCAGGGCACTTCAATATCTAACGCTCACTAGACTGGATCTGTCTTTTGCAGTTAACAAGGTGTGTCAATTTCTTCAATTTCCAACCGATCAACATTGGGCAACAGTGAAGAGGATTCTTCAGTATGTGAAAGGTACACTAAGAAAATGACTGCATATTCAGAAATCAGGGTCACAACTTCTGAGTGCCTTTTCTGACGTTGGTTGGGCTGGTAATGTCGATGATACGCGATTTACTGGGGGGTATGTAGTGTATTTTGGAACTAATTTAGTGTCCTAGAGTTTGCGGAAGCAGCACACAATTGCACGATCAAGTACAGAGGCTGAGTATAAAGCCCTTGCTAATGCTACTGCATAACCTGTTTGGATGCAGTCGCTTCTTCAGGAATTTGGAGTGTTTTAGCCAAAGGCACCTGTTTTGTGGTGTGACAATCTAGGAGCAACTTACTTGATAGCGAATCCAGTGTTTCATGCACGCACGAAGCATCTCGAAGTGGACTTTCATTTTGTCCGAGAGCGTATTGCTTACAAAGCACTTGAAGTTCAGTTTGTTTCGTCGAAAGATCAGATAGCAGATGTCTTCACGAAAGCATCGATGAAATCTGTAATACTCCGAGTTTCATATAGAGGGAGTTTAATCGGGGAAAGGTTGCAAGTTCTTTTTCCGGTTTTTGGAGCAGTTTAATGGTTTGGGCCTCCGGCCAGGCCATCCATGCCTTGAGGCCAGCCAAGACCTCCCCCTTGGGCCTGGCCCATGCGCCTTCCCCCTCCTAACCCTAGCCGGCCCCCTCTCCCCCCCTTTGGCCGAACCCTCCTTTTCCCCCTTTGGCCGCCGCCCCTTCCACCTCTCCCCCCCCTCACATCTAGGGGTGAAAACGGATCGGAAACGGACGGATAATGGTCTTACCATATTTGTTTTCATATTTTTCCCCGGATCCGGATACGAATACGAATACCCCGGATGCGAATACGAATATAAATAGTATCGAATACGAATACGGAGCGAATACGAATCGAAACGAATATGGTCACAGATATTTTTCGGAACATGAAAACCTCTTAAATTGTATGCCAGAAATTAACGAAAACATATAACTAATTTATTTGATGTAAACATTCATGAATTGTTCATATTTTCAGCAACCACACATAACATTGGCACTAGCAAGTTACATTAACTAGTTCATCACAAATATAACACTTAGTTTACCATATTTAGCTCATAAGTCATAACTCACAAAGTCATCACGCATTCACACTTAGTTCATCATATACATAAAATTTAGTTCAAACTAATATCGATTAGACAGGATGGTTGATCTATACGCAAATGACTGTAACATCCCAAAGTATGTTACCAAAAATAAAATTAATAAAGTTATTATTTTATTACATTTTGTGAGATTTAAAAGAGTTTTCCTCGTTAAAAAGGAAAATAATAAGGTTAAAAAGGAAAATAATAATAAAATAAAGTCAATTATTTAGTTTCCTAGTTTTTAATGTAAAAAAATAAAATTTATTGAGTTTTCTGGGATTTTATTGGATTTAAAGTGAAAAAGAAAATTTTAATTAATTTATTGAATTTTCTGGATTTTAAAAAGGTTTTTCCGATTTTTAGAAATTTAAAATAATTTATATACAAAAATAAAAACCAACTTTAAGTTGGAATTAATTTTATTAAGTTAAAAATAATTCAATGATTTTTTGTGATTTTTTCTAGGATTTTTGAACTCTATTTGCTATTTTCTAAAAGACCATTTGATTTGTTGGATTTTTTGAAATTCAAAAATCAATTAAAATCCCCTTTTCTCTTTTGGGCTGAAATCCTATTTTGGGCCGAAATCCGGATATCCGGACTCCGTCCTATCCGGATAATCCGTATTCGTTTCCGTATCCGCCGGATAGCATGCCTACCGTATTCGTTCCGTTTAAATGAAAAAATCGAATTCGTTTCCGATCCAAAAATTATCCGAGAAAAATCTGATCCGAGACATTCCGAATCCGTTTTTGTCCGGATCGGTCGGAAACTATCCGATCCGTTTTCACCCCTACTCACATCCCTGCCCCCTTGGAGCCGCCCCTACCTCCCTGGTGGCTGCTCCCTGCTGTGGTGTCTCCCCTTCTTGCCTTCGGTCCATCCCTGCTGCCGGCCAACGCGAGGAGAAGTGGAGGTGGGCAGCAAGCTGCTGCTCGGCCAAGGGAGGAGAGGAGGAGGGAGATCGTCGTCTCCAAGGTTCTTCCGCCTACTTCCTGGTTTCTGCAAGGGTAACGAATACCGATCCTTGTCATTTGATTAGTGGTAGATGCGATTTGGTTCATATTTGATTAGATCGTATTGCTGCGAGTAGAAAGTCGATTCTGTCCAGATTGTTGCGTGGTCTGTTTCGTGATGTTAGAGGCCGAATTTGAGTTGTCCATCTCCTAGAGATATTTAGGTTTTGATCTTAGCTTTCGGTGGCCGGCAAGAACACTGAATTCTGACGTACGGGTCAAAAGTTATGGTAGTTTTTGTCTCTGCTGTCCAGAATCCTGACGAGAATAAACTGTCAAGTTGTCTTTTAAAATATGGATGTGTTAATGGAAAATTTAGAGCTTTCACCCGACTAGGTTATTGTAGGCCTTGGTCTTAGCTTTTGATATTGATAAAGAACGCAAAGTTTGGTGTAGCCAATTAAAAGTTATGGCACTTTCCGTGCTGCTATCCAGAATTGCCGGAAGTTCTGACAGACAGGGTTTGTTGGTTTTGTGGAGTTTGATACATATAGAATTCGAGATTTTCATCGACTAGGTTGTTGTAGATAATTGTATTACCTTGCAATCAAGCCTGAGAACACCCCTTTTTGAGTTTTAGATCAAAAGTTATGCTATTTATACCGCTGCTGTCCGTATAGACTTTCTGCTAGAATGTGGTTTAATTCAAGTAACGGGTATAATTTAGATGGTGGGATTGGGGTTATAATTTAGTGCGATGCGAGTAGTTTCTTGATGACTTGATTCTTATTGAGTAACTTTGGTGTAGGGGGTGAGGCACCAAGGTTAGCGGCTTCTTCGTTGCCTTCCAACGCATCGTACGCTAAAGGCAAGTACAGTGACTTATGTGTGGTTTGTAAACCCCGGATGCTCGTTGATTGGTATAGTGTTATGTTGATGTGTGAGAAGCTTAAATATTCATGTGCCATCCACGAGAGTGGAATGTTATGATGACTATGTTCTTTATGTACGCTCTTTCATATGTGTAGAGATGTTATTATCCATTATTCATAAATTTATTCATGCAATCATGTTCATGTTCCGTCCACGGGAGTGGAGTCTAAAGTCCCATCAATTCTAGTATGGGCAAGTGAAGTCCCACCATTCCAATGTGGGCAGTTTTGGACACCCGTATGAAACGTTCTTCATACGGTATTTGGATCCCCGTATTTCGATAAATACGGGCTTAAGTGAACACCGACAGGTGTGTCACTTGTTATACCGGTATAAGCTCGAGTGCAGTCCATCCAGTTCATACCATCCATGCATTACAGTTCTATCTTTCAGATATTTCTTATGTGCTATGTCTCTACATGAAGTATGTTCTTGTAATCGTTATACTTGCTGAGTCCCGGACTCACTCTTGTTTGCTGTTTTGTTTTAGGTGGCCATTGATGATGATTCTAGTGGGAGGGAGTAGACATGCACTAAACACTCATCACCATATTCCAGTTTCAATAATAGAACTTAGTTGAATTCCTCTATTTGATTAGAGTTAAACTGTAATAATTGAGGTGTTATGTAGATGATGTCTCCTGTTTGGTTATGGATGTTTATTTTCCCGCTGTGGTACTTGTCCTGTTTAAGTTCAGATTATACTTGTGCGATCATGCCTTATGATATATTCATCCTTCTTTCGTTATAACTTGGAGTATTGCTTCAATTCTCATGATTATGGTTGTATGTTAGAGTCTTTAGGTAACATTTTGGCTTTTGGATAGCCAGGGTGTTACAAAATCAGCATTCTATCGATTTAGAAGCAATCTCAATCTACTTGATACAAGTTGAGATTGAGGGGGATTGTCAGAAGAGTTCAATTTCCATATGCACATACGCTCGGACAGTTCAGTTTCAATACGACAACAGGTTGACAGAAGAGTTCTGTTATGAAGAATCCAACAATTGTCGACATTGTACATCATACGACAATGGAGTTGTTTTTCGATTTGTACCCTGTTTCTATTTCCTCTTCTTGATGTACAAGTTGTAAACTCTATTTGTAAATTGATAATAAAATCACATGAACCCCAGGAGGGTTTCTTGCGGCAAATATCAAATTTCACACATGTAAGCTATGGTTGTTTACATCGAGCCAACAACAGCTTACTCGTGTGCTTCTTGTAGTTTATCGCCGACCGCAGCAGTAGGCTGGTGCTTTACATCCACATCGCCATGCCGGTGCGTGCGTATGGCGCAGGTCGTCCCACTTCTAGGTGTGGTTCACACGTAAACATGTCGCTATGTATGTAATGTGTCAGACGTAAAGTACCAACGGGCCGCGAACGTGAGTGTCTCGCATCATGCTCTGTTAGTGCTAACACGATCTCTCCACACGTGAGTTATATCAATCCTCAACCTCAATATGTTGGTTTACGACATGTGGGCGATGACTTAGTCATGTGCCGATAGGTTTACGCAAATGTTCGTGTAAGCTACGGTTGTTTACGTCGAGCAGTGACAACTTACTCCTCGCATGCTTCTTGTAGCTTACTCCTCACATTTGCGTAAACTTGTCAGCATGTGTCTTAAGTGGTCGCCCATGCGCCGATGCCGGCGTGGCCCTTCGCGCCTTGTCCTCTGCACTACTCGCCGTCGAAGCACAAATCTCCCCAAGCAAATCCAAAGGTAAGAAATTTGAATGATATGCAAAAAAAATTATTCGACAGGTATATAGCATTTCCGTTAAAACTAATGCCGAGTACCCAACTTTCTTAAGCGTAGTAAAGAAACGATAAAGATGACATCGCTATGTGCTTTATCTTGACAGATTTGTGTCAGACAGATATTGTCAGTGGCAGAGAAAGTGAGGATTGTGTTGAGTAGCCAAGAACCATGACAGATCAAGAATTAATAGAGGAAGAAGCTATAGATAACTCCGCGTGTGAGAAACGCGACGACCACGGATCTGCAAGCTCCAGTGTAAACATTTTCTCTGGGATAGTCCTCATGTGGGGACTGCCTTTGGAGCTGTCTGACCTCGTGTTGTAGAGCGGATGGACGGCATTGGGGACGTTGCCCATAAAAGTTTTGTCTGACTACGGTTCATATTGATATCAGAGTGGGGTTGTGCAACGTCGAGTGAACTGGTGGAGGCACATCGGTCATGGCTGCATAGAGAGTGGTAGGCGGCACGACCAGCGCAAGTTCGAGGCCAGGCAAGCGTGCAATAGGTCGCACATGCAGTGCAGAGCATGCAGTGCGACGGCGGTGACCGGTGGAGCATGCGGCTCCGCGATGAGGAGAGCCGGCACATTGGGCAGAGGTTTACAGGGCACAGACAATGAGGCCGGCTGTAGTATCGTGCACCAGGAACGTGATAGTGGAGATCCGCGTGGCCATGGCGAGGCCAGCGTGGTGTGCTGGAATCGCACGTGATGTGTGCACTAGCGGTGGCGACGTGATCGCCTTAGAGTAGGCTGACGATGGCAGTCTTCACCGGAGGTGGAGGCCAGCGGTGGCTAGGTGAGGCGGTGCGAAGCCGCCGAGAAACGAGTCGGCATGAGGTCGACAAACGACGATGGCATGGAGGTCGTCGTCGCAAGAATAATCGGAGATCGGAGTCACCCGGTGAGTCGTGCCACCCGCGACGAAGTTGTGGCGGCAAAGAGATAGCAGTGAAGAGTGGAGACGGTATGTGTGGCCATCTTCGATTGTATTGTCCCTCAAGAGTGATCGCGTGGCGAGGCGACTGTACTCACTACTACAAAAAGGCCAATACTGGATGTCTCATCACAGACGGTTGACCAAAACCGTCTGTATTACATGCAATCACAAACGATTTTGGTTTAGAGACCCTCTGCGTTACTGGTTGCGTTAAAAACCGTCTATGAAGAGGTAATATCACAGACAGTTCATATTTAAAATTGTCTGTGGAGTATTACGGATTATTCTTAACACGAACCGTCTGTGATAATTGTATTTTTCACAGATGGTTCTAAACACAAACCGTATGTGTAGACTTCATAGACGGTTTTTAACTATAACCATTTGTGATAATATCGCTTCAGCTCCCCAATGAGTTTCTTCATTCACCGTCGTCGCCAATGCATCTCTTCGCTCGCATCAATGCCGCTTCGGCTCTCCGATGCGTCTCTTCGTCTCACACGCTGAATTTATTCCTTACTTTATAAAAAGGATAATCGATCCGCCATGATCATCTGGACATCGATCACTCTATACATATTGTTCGTAGTCCCTCAGCCACTTTCGGGGGTCGTCCACGTAGCATGAGGCGGAAGGGACAGCAGCCACAGGCAACTTCATCGAGCCCTTGCAAATTCAAAAAGCATGACTGCTAGGAGAGTGTCAGTATATCCAATTACCTGGATGTCGTCGATAGGTAATTGGACGTCGCTATATTCAGAAAGTGACGTGGACGCGTAGGTACTCCGACTAGGAGGTGGCCTCATGTATCAGCAACCAACCATTCCTTGATGTCAAGCCACTATATAACTTAAATCAAGGACTTTGGTGTTATCAAGGACTTAGATCAACCAACCATTCCATCCTGTATGCACTTAGGAATGGATCCACTGATTGCAAAGACCTAACATGTAATCTTGTAGTACTGTATTAGTATTAGCGGTACTTTAAGTTTTGTAAATAGTAAATAAAGCAAGCTTTCCTCGCAAGCAATGAAATATGACTTCATTCCTTCCTTATCTGCCGTCGTGGCCATCCATAGAGGCCAATGCAACTATAGTACCATTTTGTAACGTTTAGTTGGGTTTTCATTAATTTTTCATAATACAGATTGTGTAATCCGTGGAAATGCTAGTTCATGATGTTTTGTTTTTGAGAGGGCTAGATCATGATGTTTGTATTGTACTTTTGAATAGCTTTGTTGGTAAGAGCATCAATTCCAGTTATAATGAAAGAAATCATGTGTATTCATTTATTTGTCATAAAAAATTATAGACATTTCAATACTAATCATGAAAAGAATAAAAGTAATTTAATATCTATAAGTCGCATACAGTTTGCAATCACCTTATTCAATTAAACGTTTTGGTTTAGTTAAGTTTCAAACTTGGGATTGGTATGAGTTCTTAACACTAAAAATATCTTTATTCCCTATTTGGAACACGAGAATTTTTCATGATTTCTACTGGTGTTTAGCTTTTTCTAGTGGAATTTATATTTTTCTAAAAATATATTGCATATATTCCTAAAAAGGGCCTTATATATTTTTTCCTCGGGCCCACCAAATACCAGGACCGACCTGCTCAATTGGATGAATTCAATTGAATTTAGGAATTCAAATATTAGCTAGATAGTACATGCCCAAATGTGCGAGCTAATTTTGCCTACTCATTATTTTTAGGTTAGCAATTGGATTTCTAGAACATAAACTCATGTTTAAATGAAGCTTCCCATGCTAGTGAATCCTAAGCCGTGATCGGTGATTGAGACGGTGCTTATCGATGAACGCAGATACTGAGGGGTGACGCCCGCGGCAGGCCTCTTTGACAAAGGAGAACAGAGAAGCGAGACCACATTTGGGTCGACAAAACTACGAGCCAATGTGTTTGGCTATCCCACATGGCCACATGCAAGGATCTGAAAATCGGCCAAACCGGATTCTTGGTGGAGGACGGTAGAAATACATACCGCAAAAGAAACCGTGTTAATAATTTTTATCAAAAATTGAATTTTTTGAATTTTGTTTGAATTTATTTTTTTAAATTAAAATCCAAAAAAATATTTTTAAAATTCAACCGAAATTTTCAATTTCGGCCTTACCGACCACCCGGTAAAAAATAAACCGATTAAAAATCACAGCCACATGGTCGGCTATCTGAACGCAGAACAACGGAACAAGGCGAGACCACTTGACCGAGATTCGGATAGCGACATTTGCGTTGGAGAGCAAGGCTCGGCGTGCGGCGTCATCTCCGCCCACAAGTCCGTGAGCACCCATGCAGCGCCGCCGTGCTCTGCACCTCTTCTTCCAGATCTTCCTAAGCTCCACACCCTTGAGAAACCGAGAAGGCTAGAATTGCAAGGAGATACTACGAAACCGAGAACGGGACGTGGACATGGTGATCACATCCATATCCTATCTCCTCGCATCTCTTGATTTCCTTCGTTTATATTTTCTCTAGCTTGTTCCTTGTTGCCGACCGGGAAAACAATTTCATTTTTGAATTTATTTCGTTAGGGGGTGAAATGCCCGAAGTTACCAGAATTTCAAAATTTATTTCAAAATCTTGGAGGACTTGGATGCCGTGTCTCGATGGCTGACTCCAAGCTCTTCTATCGTATGTCTAGATCACACAACATCGCCGCGCTCTAGCGATTGGGCATGTAGACACCACAGTGTTGAGGCTACTATAGACTATGTTTGTCGTCTTAGGCGTGATTTATATGATCACAACCGGCTCCTCATGTTTTGTTCGACCATTTTAGTTCTATGATTCGAGTTGTTGGTTTCGCTCTAAGTGAGCATGATCCCCGCCTTATTTATTCATGCTTCTCGCAGGTCATACTTTACTTCTGCTATATGTCGATGATATATTGATCATAGGAGATGATATGGACTATGTGACTTTTGTCAAGAAGAAATTGAGTGGAGAGTTCATGATGTTACATTTGAGACCATTGAGCTATTTTATGGGATTGAGGTTCATTCTGATGGCGATGTCTACTACCTTTCTCAGCATCGCTACATTCAGGAGATCTGCTTGCTTGCCCTGATACCATGATAAAATTTGGAGAGATATTTTTCTATTCATAACTAAGCATCTTATTCATTATTAGGGGGATATATATATATATACACACACACACACACACACACACACACACACACATACATGTTAGTTGGGCCTCATGGGCTGCACGAACTAAGACAGAGAGATTACTAATATTTACAAGATTCTTAACATCCCCCTTCAAACTCAAGGTGGATAAGGAAGATCTGATGCACTGAGTTTAAGTAGATGAAACCGATGTTGTTCTCAAGTCTGAGTCTTAGTGAAGAAATATGTAACTTGAAGCTCTGAGTGTACATACTAGAGGTCGATAGTCAACTGGTGACAATGAGACCGTGTGAATGATGTATCAACGCCAATATGTTTTATCAACTCATGATTGGCCAGATCACTAACAATCTGAATAACACATATATTGTCACAAAACAAAGGTGTAGGATTATGATAAAGAATACCAAGATCAGCCAAAAGCCATCAAGCCAAAGAATATCTGAGGTGGTAGCAGCATGGGCTCGAAGCGCATCCCTTCTCTCTAAACTGTACAATTGCCCTTCTCATAGTCAGATATATATGAGAAACGGTAAACGACACACATGTATGTGCCGTGTCTAACCAAAACTGTAAACGACACATATCTCTATATGTGTCGTGTCTAACCTTCTCAAATGAAGCAATTTTTGGCCGATATGGCACGTATGTGCCTCGTATTTGCAGAAATGGCCGTCTGCTAATATTGTTTTGCAAAATTAGCCCCTTGTCGCATGGTCACTGTGTGGTAGGCCCTCCCCCGCTGCCATGTCGTCACTGCAGCACGACCATCGTGCGGTGGCCCTCCCAGCTAGCCACGCGTCCTCCCCTCCGCTCCCCCACACGGCCCTCCCTCCGCCCTCCCGGTCCTCCCCTCCGCTCCCCCTGGACGGCCCTCCCTCCCCCCTCCAGGCATGTGGAAAGCGGTCCGGTCTGATTCTCCGGAGAAACAAAAAACCGAAAAAAAAATCGTTAGCTGTCATTGGGAGACCCTCTGAAACCCAGGCCCCTCCCCTAATCCCACCGCCCGTCCCCTAATCGTAGAGGCACTGCTGCGGTTGTCACTGCATTGATCGAGGATGATCCACGACCAACGCAAGGAACGTGATTGGTTGTTGCAGGAGACGATCGGTGCCGAGGGCGTTGGACGATTGACTGCGACCACTACATCGACGCGCTCGACGTTGGATAAAGCTGCTTCAACTCTTCTTTCACTGCACTGCACGTCTAGTAGTAATGATCTATGCTCTCTTACTTGCATGTCTTCCTGATTTACGTGGTAGAATTTCCAAAATTGCTAGCTAGTGTAGCATACTCGTATCTCTACAGCATGCGCTTGAACATCATAGATATCCCAAGGTCACACGTGGCCGCGAAAGACAAGCAAGTAGAAGCCTTTATCTCAGAGAGAGAGAGAAAAAAAAAAACAAGATGTGTCTGAGTGTTAATTAACACTAACCATATCTTCTCGTAAAACAAGACTGCTACTTGCTAGCCACGCATTGATGTCAATGCTGTGGTCAGCTGGCACATTGTTTCTGTCTCAATTGGACTGAATTCAATTGAATTTAGGAATTCAAATATTCAGTGGCAAGTAGCTAGATAGTACATGCCCAAATGTGCAGAGCTAATTTTGCCTACTCATCAGTTTTTTTTTGTCAGCAATTGGATTTCTAGAACATAAACTCCTGTTTAAACAGAAGCTTCCCGTGCTAGTAAATCCTAAGCAAAGCGATCAGTGATCGATACGGTACTTATCCATGAACACAGATGCAGGGGGCGACGCCGGCGGCGAGGCCTCCATGAGCAAATGTGCTGGCTATCCCACATGGATGGGACGGCCTGAACGCCGAACGACGGAACACGGCGAGACCACTTGACTGGAGATTCTGGATAGCAAACATTTGAGCGTTGGAGAGCAAGGCTCGACGTGCAGCGTCATCTCCGCCCGCGAGTCCGCGAGCACCTCGCAGCGCCGCTGGCTGCTCTACACCTCTTCTTCCAGCATCTTCCCAAGCTCCACACCCTTGAGAAACTGAGAAGGCTAGAATTGCAAGCAGGAGACAGAAACATGTATATTTTACATGGAGAGGCTAGCTTCCTTTACGAATTACGAGCATCCAGTGCATGGATAACACGGGGGCTAACTCAGTATAGTAGCAGCATCAGATTCAGACCGTGGAGCGGCATGGGCGTAGGTGGAAGTGGGCTTCGTGAGCGCTAGCGGGTGGTGAAGGACGGCCGGCAACGCGTCAAACAGGCTCGGCCGACCTGAACTCTGATTGTTGTTGCTGGTTTCGAAAGATGGAACTACTATATCATTGCTTACATAGATCTGAGAGAGATAAGTATATTATTAGGGATCCGACTGCATAAGTTAAATACTCACATAGAAACAAGAGCATAACTCACATGATAACCTGATAACGTAAATTGCATGATCAGAAGCAGCTAAAAATCGGCAGTACATGAGCACGCTGTTTTGTTCTGTTGCTCAACTGCTTGCATAGTATCGCACTCTGTGCTAACCTTCAGAGTTGGTTCCAAACCTGCCTCCATTAAGCTCTCCAATCATACATGGGGTGTACACAAATGACTCATATATACCATTTGTATAGTTGAGATAGTAACATCTTGGACGTAAGTTGCCCAAATACTGAATCCGCGAGCTGTTCAAATGATAGGCCACCGTTCCGAATCGTTGAGTCAAGAAAACAACTTCCTTGTAAGGATGAAATCCAAGGATTTCAAATTGTTTTCCATAGTACATCTCAAATCCACCTTCAGTTGCAAGAAAATCATCATTGTCGGAGTCCCACTCCAAATTATCTTCTGATAGATTTCCAAGATAATTTCCCGAGTTGTCATGGACATCAATATTATCTTCTTCTTCTACGATCCAAGGTCCATCATAATGGAGTGATGCTACTTGTTTGGAAATGAGGCGAAGGTTATTTTGATGCTTCAATACCCACTCCATCTGGCCACATGATTCGCTGAGGATCCAAACCTGTAGTCGGCAATCATGAATTGTTCCAAAGTACACCCCCTTCTCTGATCTCCCCAGATATGGTTTTCGGCGCATGTACTTCTCATTTTTGGCTGGCATTTTAATTACTTGATATTTATCATTTGACAAGGAAAACCTGAAAAACATAAATTTATTACATGACGTCTTACTGCTCTAACCGATGTAATGTTCGTCTACAATAGATCATCATTAAATAACTAACGCAATTTAAATATAATGCGCAAGAGCATAATTTTTCTTACTGAAACTCCGGCACCTCAGGATGATGGTGGCGAAAGGAAGAGATGCAGGGAAGCATATGAAAGAAAACTAGTGTATTATTTACTTGTCTAATTTACTTGTCGTTTTATTTCTATTTACATGACAAATACAAAACTAGTGTATTATTTTTTAACCTATATCATCAATATGAATTGTACATTGATCAATTTAACTTTTTAACATGCCAACAATCAATTAAGATGGGCATCAGATGGAACCTAGCTATCAAATGAAAAAAACAACAACTACTAAGTAGCCCAAAAGCATTACGCTAAATCACGTGTATATGTGCACCAGACTACTGGAGGTAGTACAACTGTACAATAAGCATCAATGTTTTCAACTCTGGATACCAAGTACAATAAGCATCAATGTTTTCAATTCTGGATACTAACATAAATAAAACTATGTACATTTTCAATTCTGGATACTAACATAAATAAAACTATGTACATATTATCGAAAGAACATTAACCAAATGGTTCATGTGTGCATGAAAATCCAAAGAGCACGTAAAGATCATGCGTACCTCATAACAAAATCACCTCGACAATGGACGTAAAGCTTTCCCTTCCAGTACACGGCGTAGAGCTGGCGATAAAACGTAAACGTCTCTTTATCCAACTGTACCCGCCGGCTCGCCTTCCCGGACAAAGGTCCTCTCCTCCCACCGCCCAGTCCTCGACGAGAACACGATCAGTCTGAATGGCGACGGTGGCCATTCCGTCAAGTGCCACGGTGCTGGTGGCGGCTGCGGCGATTCCACTGGTTGCTGACTGTCCTCCTCCTCCTCCTCCTCCTCCTCGGTGTCCTCTGCCATTAACGCGCCGTCCGACGATGAGAACAACCACTCCAGGCAGAACGGCGCGACCATCTCTTGCTGCCGCGGCAGCGTGCGCCTCTTCTCCTCCACCTCCCGGCGGGGCAGAGGCTTCGGCTTCTCCGGCTTGGGGGGAATAATGAACACCTCGTAGTGCGGCGACATGGCCGGATCAAACACGAGGTACAGCGTCTCGGGGTCCACATCCGCACGATGAGGAAGCAGCGCCCACCGCTGCGTCGCGGGATTGCACACGCAGAGCTGGTGCCCCCACTCGACCTCGCAGAGGAGGAGGCCGTTGCAGTGGTCCAGGACGGACCACCAGTCCCGTTTGTGGTCGTTGGGCATGAAGCCGAGCATGCCGTCGATTCTGGAGAACGTCGATGGCGTCGAGGGGCGGGCGAAGTGGTGCGGGCGGTCGTGGTCGATGTAGTTGACGAAGATGCCGCGCACCGAGTGCGGAAGGAGATGCGGGAGGAGCAGCCCGCGGGCATCGACGATGGCGCGCCACGCCTTGCAGACGCACCGGACCGCGACGAGGCTCCGCGGCGGCACACGGCGGAGGACGTCAGTTAGCACGTCGTCGGGAAGCACCACTACTTCCATCTCCATGGATGGATGCATGCGCCGGCGCGACTACCGCTGCCGCTGGTTATGGTTAACCGTGGAGCGGCGCGTGGATGTTATTCGCGAGACGCACGAGTAAGCTTAGCACAGAAAGTGGGCCGTCCCAGGCCCACATTGCCTATAGCAACATGGCTGTTGCATATTGATACAGCCGGCCCAGGCCCACATAACCCAAAGCAATACGGTTGTTCCATATTGATACAGCTTGCTTTGATTCACGAATTGCAGCAGTGATCGCTGGTAAATCGTGAATGCTTGTTGCTTAAAAAATGTCGTGAATGCTTGTGGTTTGATTCAATTTGATGGTCCAACTGACCAGAAAGGTTGTATGTCTGCAAAGATTGTAAAATACACGCAAGCCGAAATAGAGATAAATTGGTGCCGAGTTGTACAAATATCACACACATATAGAGGTGGATAACGAGTTGGCTCGGCTTGACTGGTCAAAGGGCTCGAGCTGGCTCATTAGGCTCATTCGCACGTGGAGGCCAGGCACGGAGGGTTGCCCAGCCGCATGGGGGGTGGAGGCGGACAAGCGGAAGAGAGGTGGTGGCGGGAAGCTGTAGCCGGCGAGTTGGACAAACAGAAGGGAGGTGGAGGCAAGGAGGCCAAGGCCGAGGCCGGCCGAGGTGGATTCAGGCTGTGGTCTGTGGACTAGGGTTGCATTGCAGGCGGTTGCACCGTTGTGGTCTTGGATAGGGCTATGGTGTGGTCTTGGTCTCCTAGAGCACTGGTTGCTAGGTTAACATAGTTGGGCTGGGTTGTAGCCTGCCTGGAGCACTTGTTGGCTTATTGCCTTGTTGGGTCGGGTTATAATTCAATCGAGCTAAATGTACTACTTGCGAGCTGGCTCAAATTCAGCTCGTTAACTTAACGAGTAAAAATGTGTATAGATGTAATTATCAATGTTGTGGATGTGCTACAGTCACAGTTTTCCTTTTTTTCTTCTTAAAATCATTGCTCATGCCCATATTGAAAAATGCAAGGAAAACTATGCAAACCCATATTGAAAGAAAATGTTTGAGAAAAAAAAGTAGTTTAGATAACTCGCATGCATCTCCCAATTCTGTTTTTTTTGGATGCGTTAGTCGACATATGTACATATCATCTAACAATGACATGTGCATGCATAATTGCAGTCTTGAAGCAGCCTGGGCCATCCAAAATAACTTCTTAATTAAGCTAAGTCATGGAGCATGGGCTTGAACATGATAGACATCCCAAGGTGACACGTGGCCTCAAATGATAAGCAAGTAGAAGCTCAAACAAAAAAAAAACAAGATGTGTCTGAGTAATTAACACCGACCATATCTTCTCTAAAACAAGACTAGTACTTGCTAGCCACGCATGCCAATGCTGTGGTCCAACTAACCAGAAAGATTGTATGTCTGCAAAGATTGTAAAATACACGCAAACTGAAATAGCGATAAATTGGTGCTGAGTTGTACAAATATCACACACATAGGGGTGGATAATGAGCTGGCTCGACTCGGTCAAAGGGCTCGAGCTGGCTCTCGTTAGGCTCGTTCGCACGTGGAGGCCGAACACAGAGGGCTGCCTAGGCGCATGGGAGGCGGAGGCGAACAAGCTGAAGGGAGGTGGAGGCAGGAGGCTGAGGCCGGGGAGTTGGACAAACGGAAGGGAGATGGAGGTGGAAGACTGAGGCCGAGGCCGGCGAGGTGGACACGGGCTGTGGTATGTGGACTAGGGTTGTATTACAGGCGGTTGCGCCGCTGTGGTCTTGGATAGGGTTGCGGTGTGGTCTTGGTCTCTTGGAGCACTGGTCGCTAGGTTAGCATAGTTGGGCTGGGCTGCAGCCGACCTGGAGCACTTGTTGGCTTGTTGCCTTCTTGGGTAGGGTTATAATTTATTCAAGCTAAACGAGCTACTCGCGAGCTGGCTTGAACTCAACTCGTTAACTTAACAAGTAGAAATGCCCACTCGGCTTGGCTCGCTTATTGCACAAGTTTGAGCCGAGTCCTTAACGAGCTGAGCTGGCTCGCGAGTTTCGAGATTTTTTTTCCACCCCTACATACATATCTAGATTTCAGAGTTACGGTTCAAGGGAGTGAAAGAACAACACAAGTAGTATTATAGCAGTGGATCCATCAAAGCCTGATCAGGACTTCTGTTGTTCAATTCGGCAGTCGCTGTGCTATTGTCGTATGGTTGTGCTTGTTAGTTGTTAGTGTTACCCTTCAGTTGTCAGTTTGGTAATAGTTTTTGTAACCCTTCAGCCATCAGCTTCACACCCTGCAAACTGGTGTGTCTCCATGCAGAGGTAGCATTCAGCCTAACCTACAGGAAAACCGCATCAAAGTACGAGAGCTTGAGTTATTTCAACTAGGCAAAATTGGCTACAGCACATCAAACTTTTGTGTCATTGGCAGTGAAACACTGAAAAATCATACCTTTTCTCTAGGATACTAACACTGAGGCTATTAAAATAATATATTTAGCTTGTTTGAAGAGAACCAACTCAAAATAACTTCAATGTCTTCACTCTTTCGGCGTTATTGGCGCGGTGACTGTAGAAGGGAACGACCTAGCGAACGAGTCGAACTCGTCGTTCTGCATCAGTGCCAGCATGTTGTGGCTCATGACGTCAGCGCCTCCTCTAGCATGGGCATGTCACCATCCAGGTACCGCGTGACCTGGCACATGCCCGGGCGCGCGTCACGCAAGGGGTGTGCCGTGTGCGTGTGCGCACATGAGCCCCAGCTTGAGCACCAGCCGCACATGGGTTTAGATAACTCACATGCATCTCCCAATTCTGTTTTTTTTTTCGGTTCTTTGGTTTATATTTAAGTTGAGTGTTATGTCTATATCTGAAAATAAGATATTGCTCACACCCGAGGAGGGTTGGGAGTTTTTATTTCATCAATTACATACTTGTTGTCATTTATCTATTTAACTGCTCTTAAAAGTTCCGTTGCAAAGTACTATTCATTGATATTGCAAATAAAATTTTCTTAATACAAAATAACTTGTAGCATATAACCTCATCTCTTGATTAGCCATGCATTTATATAAATTTTACGATACACTAAAAGTCTTACTGAGTACGCAATGTACTCAATCTTACTTAAATTGTTGTTCAGAGTATGAGTATGAACCAATTCCAGATGACAATGGGTCTTTCTAGAGCTTATATTTTGTCAGTTGCCTATGGGATTGGATGAGGCATACCGCTGGACTATTTTTGGTTTATTTACTATACTTTGTGCTGCACTCTATTGTTACTTGAGCTTTATTTGGCAGGTCGGCCTTTGTAATGAAAATTTGTTATGTATCGATTAAAGTTAAGTCATTTTGTAATCTTATTGTATGTATGAAATGTGTATAAAAGTGATTATCAATGTTGTAGATGTATGTACAGTCACAGTTTTCCTTTTTTTCTTAAAATCATTGTTCATGCCCATATTGAAAAATGCAAGGAAAACTATGCAAACCCAAATTGAAAGAAAATGTTTGAGAAAAAGTACATGGGTTTAGATAACTCGGATGCATCTGCCAATTCTGTTTTTTCGGCTGTGTTAGTCGACATATGTACATATCATCTAACAATGACATGTGCATGCATAATTGCAGTCCTGAAGCAGCCTGGCTGCCTGGGCCATCCAAAACAACTTCTTAATTAAGCTACGTCATGGAGCATGAGCTTGAACATGATAGATATCCCAAGGTCACACGTGGCCGCAAAAGATAAGCAAGTAAAAGCCTTTTATCTCAAATAGAAAAAAAAAACAAGATGTGCCTGAGTAATTAACACTGACCATATCTTCTCGTAAAACAAGATGTGTCTGAGTAATTCACACTGACCATATCTTCTCGTAAAACAAGACTAGTACTTGCTAGCCACGCATTGATGCCAATGCTGTGGTCAGCTGGCACATAGTTTCTGCCTCAATTGGACTGAATTCAATTGAATTTAGGAATTCAAATATTCAACGGCAAGTAGCTAGATAGTACATGCCCAAATGTGCAGAGCTAATTTTGCCTAGTCATCAGGTTTTTTTTTTTTTGGGTTAGCAATTGGATTTCTAGAACATAAACTCCTGTTTAAACAGAAGCTAGGACCCAGGAGTTTTGGGCCGATGGAGTAATTAGCAATTTCTAGAACACTTCTCGGCTGCTCAAGGCCGCACGGCCCAAGCCTACAAGCTTACAGTCTACAGAAGAGAAGTTTGTCACATTTTAATTTAGACCCCAAACAGAAGAAAAACCGAAAAAGGCAAGTCAGCATAGAAAAAAGTTCATAAAATATCTTGATTTAAAAAAGGTTCATAAAATCTGAGTAATTAACAACACAATAGCTCGTCCATACTATTTCTACGGTGCCTATTGTTCTTCTTGCACTATGACGGTACTGATTAAGGTGGATGGTGATGGGTTGCCAATGATACAGCTTGAATTTATCTGGTTTATGAAAATTTGTAGATTAGCTCATGTAATTGCTAGGGGAAACCAATACTGCTAGCAGAACAATGACTAGATAAGTACATTCATGGGTCATGGCGGAGCCACCTCCTGGCGACGTCACTGAGTGGCTGCTTGGTCTTGCCAACGAACCGCCATTAACAGCAGTGGACCGTGGTGGCGACTCCACGTTGTCCAACATGGCTACTGATCGGAAGGAGAACACGGTGGGATGTTAACCTGTCAACTTCTCTTGGATGGTAGCCTGACGTTCACCGGCATTCCGTCCCTGGACGTTCTGCCCACTCTAGAGCGTAGCCCAAGTTATCATGGATTTTTCCAGTACTCATTCATATTGTATATCGTTGGAAAACTCATCGAATCTACTTTCTAAAGATCCTATTTACACACCATTTAAAGATTCTTTTATTCAGTATCCTTAAATCAAGAGCGCCGACTCAAGTGTGATGTGCAATTAGGCACATTGGCAGCTAGCCACTTGTACATACCTGTCTTTTTTGGGTTAAAAATCGCTGTTAGGAGTACTTGCTAGTAAATCCTAAGCCGCTTATCAGTGATCGCGACGGTGCAAGTCTGGACACGTACTTGTCACCTCATGGCTTGTCGATGAACGCAGATGCAGGGGGCGACGCCGGCGGCGAGGCCTCCATGAGGAAGGAGAGCTGAGAAGGCGAGACCACGTTTGGGTCGACAAACCTATGAGCAAATGTGCTATCCCACATGGATGGGCCGGCCTGAACGCCGAACAACGGAACAAGGCGAGATCACTTGACTGGAGGTTTTGGATAGCAAACATTTGAGCGTTGGAGAGCAAGGTTCGACGTGCAGCGTCATCTCCGCCCACAAGTCCGCGAGCACCTCGCAGCGCCGCCGGCTGCTCTGCACCTCTTCCTCCAACATCTTCCCAAGCTCGACACCCTTGAGAAACTGAGAAAGCTAGAATTGCAAGGAGGAGAGACTACAGAAACTGAGAACGGGGCGTGGACATGCTGATCACGTTTATATTTTCTTGATTTCCTTCGTTTATATTTTCTCTAGCTTGTTCCTGGTTGCCGACAGGGAAAACAATTTCGTTTTCGAATTTATTTTGTTAGGGGGTGAAAGGCCCGAAATTACCAGAATTTTGGAATTTCGGTTATAATTTCGGTGAGTTTTCAAACAGGCGCCTGAAATTTGGATGAAATTTGATCGAATTTTTTCAAAATTCAATGTTGCTGAATTTAGGGCATAAATTTTCAAAATTCAAAAGTTTCCGATTTTTTTTGAACGAGTCGTATTTATTTCAGAGGGTAACGAAATCACCGAAATTTCGCCGAAATTCGGACGCCGCCGTGTCTCGATGGCTGACTCCAAGCCGCTCTGTCGTACATCTAGATCACACAGCATCAGCCCGTCGCTCTAGCGATCAGGCATGTAGACACCTCAGGTGTTGAAGCTCCTACAGGCTATGTTTGTCGTCTTAGGCGTACTTTATATGGTCTCAAACTGGCTCCTCGTGCTTTGTTCGAGCATTTCAATTCTATGATTTTAGTTGTTGGTTTCACTTCAAGTGAGCATGATCCTCCTTTGTTTATTCACACTTCTCAGCAGGGTCGTACTTTGCTTCTGCTATATGTCGATGATATGTTAATCATAGGAGATGACATGGACTATATGGCTTTTGACAAGAAGAAATTGAGTGAATAGTTCATGATGTCAGATTTGGGACCATTAAGCTATTTTTTGGGGATTGAGGTTCATTCTGATGGCGATGGCTACTACCATTCTCAGCATCCAGGATCTGCTTGCTCGCTCTGATTCAATGATAAAATTTGGAGATATTTTTCTATTCATAACTATGCATCATATTCATTATTAAGAGGATATATATAGACATGTTAATTGGGCCTCATGGGCTACATGAACTAAGAGGGAGAGACTACTAATATGTAACTTGAAACTAAGGTAGATAAGGAGGATCTGATGCACTGAGTTTAAGTAGATGAAGCCGATGTTGTTCTTGAGTCTGAGTCTTAGTGAAGAAATATGTAACTTGAAGCTCTGAGTGTACATACTAGAGGTCGATGGTCAACTGCGGACAATGAGACCGTGTGAATGATACATCAATGCCAATATGCATTGTCAACTCATGCTTGACCAGATTACTAACAATCTGAATGACACTTGTATTGTCACAAAACAAAGGTGTAGGATTATGACAAAGAATACCAAGATTAGCAAAAAGCCATCAAGCCAAACAATCTCTGAAATTGTAGCAGCACGGGCTTGAAGCGCATCCCTTCTCACGAACTGTACAATTGCCCTTCTCATGGTCAGATATACAGGAGAAACTGTAAACGACACACATGTATGTGTCGTGTCTAACCGAAACTGTAAACGACACACATCTATGTGCCGTGTCTAACCTTCTCAAATGAAGTGGTGATCCGTATTGCACAGCTATCTATCACCTTGACTGCCTCGTTGAAGTACAACGACGAACGCTTTCAAAAATAAATTAAGATAATTGCATTGTTAATGTGTTTTTTCTGCTGCTCAACGAAGAATAATGCATACTAGGCTGCGAGCTTAAAAGGAGTGGATGCGTACCTTCATCACTCGTATGCAGTGCTTGATCCCAATGCCTCCCAAACCGACATGTATGCAAAGCTGGCATGCGCCTCGTTGTTCCCAGTGGTTGGTTGTTCAGTTCCTAGCAATCCATCTATTTTGTTTGCCTCCGAAAGATCAGGTCTTGGATAACATATTACAAACATTTCGGCTCTTCAGTATTTACCTCTCGTATTTATAGGAGAAGAAAAGCACATCTTATAGTACAGTTTGATGCTTCAGAATAATTCAGATGTTACTTGGCACATGGTTCTTTTCATCATCCTCAGCACATAATTTAAACAAAGAGAAGATCTACACTGCTTATTTTGGTAGGGACATATTATAACGGTGTAAATTAATCATGTATAGATATTACAGCTATTACATTTGTATAACAAATATGACTATATTTTTGAAAGGCAATATAGTTATATAACAAATACAATATGTTGCAATATCTGATTGTGCAATTGCGCGATAAATTCTGCTAGTTATATAGAAACATTAAGTACTGATAATTCATGATTTATTCGGTGCTAACTTTTGATCAACCGATAATCACTTAACAATCGTCCTTTTACCGCACTGTGTGTGCACACCTCTACTCTCTCCCTTTTTGATCAGCATCAGGCAATTCAATTTGAATGTGTGACTAGTAATTGGCCCTATGGGCTTTTAGGTTTGTGAAACAAAATATTTTCCTTCTGCATAGCAAGATTCCATGCATTAAATCTTGTGAAAATTTTCTTATCGGCATCAAGCAATGCAATTAGAAGAAAAAAAAATCCTTCCGCATAGAAAGATTCTCTGCATTTAAAAATTAGAATATGTGAACAGTAACACCTGCATTAAAATATTGTTTCGTGGCCTGTGAAAGAAAAAAAAATGCATGGATTGCTTACTGTGCAGAGTAGTCTAAGGTTTGATTGAAAAACGTAGGAATTTCACATGAATTTTTCAGGAAGTAGTACTGTATGAATCCTACCGACTTCCCGCATTCCAAACATATCCTAATTATTGATTGCATTAGGCTATATTACTGTTCAAATAGGAGGTAAATGATCTAGTGGGCTAATTTGACATTGCACAAATCTGAAGAACACTTACTCAATCCTACGGCAATGGGGGTGGGTGGAGGGGGTGGGGGAAGGTGGTTTAGAAAAGTTCAATTCACCGTAGGACACTAAACTTTTGTTGCAGTTGCTTCAAGACACATGTATTTTGCATTTTAATGAAACACACTAAATTTGCTGCTGAAACAATTTTTGTGGCTTTTCGCCGTGGAACACCAAACTCATTATAATAGTATTATCCTAACTAGTAGGAGAGAGAAAGTGTGTAAAATATCGTATTTGCCCCTGTCATAAGATGGGGTCCACTTGTCGTAAGATTAGAGAGAGAGGAGTCTCCTTCGAAACAAACAGAGGACGAGACGGGGAGAGCAGAGGGGCATGCGGTCTCCTCTGTGGAGCTCGCCGACAGCGAGTGGCGTCCATCAAGGCGGAGGCAACCTGAAAAATGGAATGGGGGAAGGAAGTGAGGTTTGTCGGTGGTGTCTGTGTCGCCGGGGACTAGCCGGAGAGTGGCGGTGACCAGCGGCGGCGACATTGGAGGATGGCTGTGACGGCTTGACAACGGGTGAAAGCTGAAATTTACAGGTGTTTGAGCTTCCTGGGAGGGTAAGGACGCTAACGGTGCAAGGAATTAAGGAAAGACTCACCGATGGAGGAGATCGACCGCGTGGCTGTGAATACAGATGGCGAAGAGCAAGATGACCGTGGGGAAATGCCCGAATTAGTTGAGGGCTTTTAGAGAGGAGGGTGAGGCGAAGCTAGAGCATCATGTGTTCCTGGTTTGTGCGCATCTCCGCCACCCTTCCACTCTTCCATCCTTGCATCGCTTCCCCCGGGAATGCGCGACTACGCCACTAGAGTCTGCAACTCCGCCCTGTCGCGCCTAGCCGATCTCCTTCCCTAGTGCTGCTCTTCCGCAAGAAAGCGCATCACGGCATGTTCCCGAGCCCAGGTTCCGTCCTACAAGTGGCCTTTGTCTTCCTCGCAGCCGACTTCCCGGAATGCACCTTCTTCCTCAACCCTGATCAGAGCTCTGCACTACGTCTATCTCCCTGCTCGGTAAGGCTCTAGCCAATTCCTCTCTCCCAGTCACGCTCCATCACTCCCTAATGCTTGTCCATTACTCCTTTTATCGTATTATTTACCGTGGCTCGGTCCTCGTCAAAACTGAGCCATGGCCAACACCACCGAGATGCTCGTAGTCACCCACGTCCACCCAAGGAGCCGTGGCTGCCACCATCTCACTCTGTCCCTTCCATGCGGGCCAGCCCCTTTTCCCTCTCTTGTCTTTGAGGAGTAGGGGCAATTTGGTCATATTTCATGCAGCAGATGTAAAAGGGGGCGTGATCTAGTTTGTACATATTTCTCTTAGTCAACTTGCCCCCACGGCACTAATTTTCAACGTTGTTTTTTTAATAGCACGACGGTATGAGGCGAGACTTTTTTTTAAGTACACACGAGACGCACTCACGCACACACATCACACCACACGCACGCCCACACATACTCACACATGTGGGTACGTCCGAAACACACGCTTAATCTAGAGAGCTGTCGGGACCTCGGGTAATGCAACCCCGAGACCCTCTGTGCAAACCGAATTAGTCTCATAATCAGTGGCTAGCTTACACAGTCGCAACAAAGATAAAATCACATCCATACAACAAGCTAAAGATGAAACAGACAAATTAATATTAATAGAAGCAAAAGACCTTAAGGTCAAGGTTTTTTACAGGCATTTCAGACATTTTCCATCTCGGAAGCTGCAGCTAGCCTACCTAAAAGCTAGACAGTCAAACACCAAATCAAAAAAGCCACGGCCGTTCGTCGCATGACCATAAAGCCTGCGGCATAGCGGAAGTCGCTTTGAAAAAGCATGGCCAAAACAAACAGGCCCTATGGCACGGGAGCTAGCCCGCGCAAAACATTCTGCAAAATGATGTGGAAACAACGAAGAAATCTAAGCATAGTGATCCACAGGAACACTGCGGCCAGCGATGCGACTAAGGCGAGGTTTCCACGGGAAATGCTAGCGATGCGGTGAACTAGCGAAGGCGCAGACAAGGCGTAATCTAGTTTTTGCGATCGCGGCTTGATACTTGTTGCGCCTCGCGCCTTGGCGGCGCTGCGAGCTGCGAGTAGGCATGCATCGACTACACACTTGCGAGCCACCTACACTACTACAAAGCAGCCATACGGACACCTCATCACGAGCGGTTCCAAAGGAGCCTTACGTGTTGAACTCTCTGACGGTTCCCTTTGGAACCGTCGAGCTACCGTCATGATATGTTCCTCATCACGAGCGGTTCTTATTACCAACCGTTTGTGATACTTCACAGACGGTTGGTAAAAAGAACCGTCTGTGATAGTTCCTCATCACGACGGTTCATATTACGAACGTCGTGAAGTATCACAAGCGGTTCGTAATATGAACCGTCGTGATGAGACAACTATCATAGACGGTTTGGAAATAAAACCGTCGTGAAGTATCACGACGGTTTTATTTTTAAACCGTCTGTGATAAGCTACTATCCTGACGGCTCTATTAAATAACCGTCTATGATATTATTATCGAGCGGTTCCCATATAGAACCGCTCGTGATATCCACCTCTTCGTCTCCGCGCGATGTGTCTCTTCACCATCGCACAACTGTCTCGCACGCCGACGATACATGCATCTCTTCGTCTCACGTGCGATTACTCCTAATTCTTTATAAGACGGAATAATTCACCAAGATTAAACTCCTCCCATCGCTCTTCGTCTCACGCTTTTGAGTGCGTACGCAGCAATCGCCAAGGTGAGCATGCAGAGCGGTCGAGCCGACACCAAGGCGAGGAGGTCGGTGATCGCCGCTCTTTCTCACGATGTCGTCGTTGACATCGTCGGCCGTGGCCGCGAGCTCTCCTCACCCATGGAGGACCTATGCAGCCTACGATTAACGTACGCACATCTTTATATCTACAATATACGTACGTACTACTATTTATTCTAACATCTTGAATTTTGTATGTACGTATATTGGAGTTGCAAGGCCTTGTACAAGGTGTCCAAGGAACGCGCCGTGGGGAGGCGCGTGGCGCTAGAGCGAGAGGAGGCGATGAAGTGGTAGGACAACGAGCGCTACCTCGCCGTCATCAACCACCTGGCCGGCGCCGGCAACCCGGGGGCTTGTTTCATCGTCGGCCTCGGGCTTGTCTTCGCGCCCCAAGACATGCAGCGCGACCTCATGTTCCTTGAACGGGCGGCCATGGCCGGTCATAAGGCCGCGGCCTACGTGCTTGGTCTCCTCCTCTACATAGCCGGCGAGACACACGATGTTGGGAAGCACTACATCAGCCAGGTCGAGGACGAGCCGACCGGTGGCGGGTGCGAGACGGCCAAGACCAACCGGGAGTGCAGGCGGTGCCAGAGGCTCGCCGCGGACATGGTCCAGCGGCGGCGTGGGAAGAAGGCGGGCCACCGGGCGGGTGTGGGCGCTGTCGGAGGATGGCCACCGGTGCACGAGCACTGGCTGCGGTGTGGAAGGGTGGGACGACTACGTCGTCTTCTGCAGTGACGACTGCAGAATTAGGCATGAGTATGCCAGTTTCTTTGCAAAGGTGTTGGACTATTTACCATAAAATTTTAATTTTTTAGGTTTATAGAAAGGTGGTGCAGCTGGACTATTTTCCAAATTAAATGAATTTTTAAATATACGGTCCACAAGGACAGGAGAGATTACAATTCCACGTTGACATCAAAATATACGTACGACATATTACAAGTCCATAACACATGATGTTATGGAATAAATTAATTACAATGGAGTAATTTCTTAATTAAAATATAGCCCTTCATGATGATCGACGCGCATATAGCTAGCTTCCTCGCTGGGTTCTTCCTCGAGCCTGATGTCGTCTCCGAAAGGAGGCAACTCGTCAAATTGATTGTATTCTTCCTCGTCCACTATATTCTCAACTCCGACAATCCTTCTTTTCCATGAAGAACTACGTGGCGCTTCTTATTTGCGGGTCGGTTACATAGAAGACTTGAACAACTTGGTTGCCAAGATGCGAATGGTTCGTCTTTGTATCCGACACGATCGAGGTCCACGGTAGTGACGCCGTGCTTGTCGACCTTCACTGTGGGAGATGGACCCAACGGCACGAAATAGGGGATCTTGAAAAGCACGTAGTCGAGCTCCCATATCTCCTCTATTTGCCCATAGTACGAGTTCCTCGGCCATCGGTCTTGAATGCATCTATCACGGACACCGCTGCAGGATCGTGCTCTTCCTATCTGAGTGCCGTATAAAATGTGTACCCATTTATGTCATATCCTTGCCATGTGACAATTGTAAATTGTGGCCCTTTGCCAACCATAGCAGCGTATCATCACTTGATGACCTCCGGTCATGATTCGCACCTTTAACCATTCGTTGAACCGAAGCGGTTGTGCTCTCGTGATCCAAACCTCCGACCGGTGCGGATTACGTTGGCGTACCATGTCTTTGTGCTCGTCGATGTATCGGGACACTTGGGTCATGTGTTGCAAGACCGTGAAATGGGCTTGAGCGCACGTATCGGATCGGGAGTGATTGATTTCCTTCCGATGGTCCCGATACCATCGGACTTCCCTCATGGCGAGATAGAGGCACACCTATCGGTTCCACGAGCCATGTAGTCGACGCGAGAACTCAATGACTTCTTCGGTTGCATAACCTTCGATGATCTTGCCCTCGGTCGAGATCGATTACAGACGTAGGACTTGAGAATTCCCATATACCTCTCGAGCGGGTACATATGGCGTAGGAACACGGGACCGCATATCTTTATCTCTTTCACAAGATGAACAATGAGATGGACCATGATATCAAAAAATGACGGAGGGAAATACATCTCAAGTTGACATAGAGTCGTCACCACCTCGGCCTGTAGAGCATCTAGTCCTTCGGGATCGATGACCTTCTGAGCAATTGAGTTGAAGAAATAACACAGCCTCAAGATTGCCACTCGGACCTTGTTCGGCAAGATACCCCTAATTGCAACAGGAAGCATTTGTGTCATCAGCACATGACAATCATGAGACTTCATACCAATTAATTTCAAATCTTGCATAGAAACAAGTTTCTTAATGTTAGCGGAGTAACTAGACGGGACTTTGACACCATGCAAGCTTTGGCACAATTCATTTCTCTCGGCCTTGGACATAGTGTAGCAAGCTGGTGGAAGGTATATTCGTCCTTTATCGGTCTCTTTCGGTGCTAACTCGGTCCTTATGTTCATATTGAAGGATCGCGGGTAGGCTACGATAGCACAAACAAAAAATTTACCGCGCAACCAAGGAACCACCGCAAGTGATAGATCACGAGATTACCACTAGACGCGCCGACTCGTAGCGGAAGTAGAGTCGATGTAGCGAGTTGAAGCAATCGTAGTCGTACTTGCCACACGCCTTCTCCTCCTACTCCGATGAACGTTGTGAGTCGCAGATCGTCCTAGTGCTGATGCTTCGCAACAACACCTCCAAGGTATCCACACGTACGAGGCAGGGACACCACGCGCAGGAGTGCTAACGCCGGCGGCGTGGTTGAGGAGAGCGTGGCTATTAGGGTTTCAGGATTTCTTCCAGAAAGATTCATTTTCACCCCATGCCACCGCCCCTCTATATATAGGCATCCATAATGGGTCCCGACCAAGAGGCCCATTAGGAACTCGTGGCCTATAAGAATTCGGATCACCATCCAAATCAAATCCTAGCCCTTTAAGTGTGTGACCCTATAGGTTCGTGTGTGATCAGTTGTGACTCGAAAACTCTTTCCCGATCACTAGTCGTCAGCGGTACCTAGCAGCACATAACGATTCCCGAAGACACACAGAATAAATCGGACGAACCTTAAAACAATATGATCTACGAAGAGGTCCTTATCACTTACGACTAGCTCGTACTTAGTCACGATCAGTTCATAATCAGTTACAACTAGTTCGTAACTCCTTACGACCAGTTGTAACTAACTACGACCAGTTTGCAACTCCTTACGACCAGTTGGTGATTATGTTCGAGTAGTCTTCGACTAGGTCGCATCTCAATACGACTTCGACCAGTTTATGACTTTGACCAGTCTACGACTTCAGCTAGTCTACGACTTTGGGAACTGAACGACCTGCTTGTGTATTCTCCCTTTGCCTCACGACATCTGGTTGAACTCCAGGTGAGATAAAATGTCATCCATGTACTGTTCAATACTTTCTCAATCAAGTGTCGAATAACTTCATGTGGTCGACACTTCAACCACTAGTGGCATGGCCATGCACTTTCTTTATTCGAACACAACGAGGGGCCCAGAGACATCTCTCCCGTTAAGTTAGGAGGGGCAAATCCCATATCCGACCAGTCACATTCCTCCGCATGTTTCATAGCATACCCGAAAGCTACCTTTATAACTACCCAGTTACGGAATAGCGTTTGGCAACCCCTAAGAGCGCTATTAGACCCCTTCGAATCAAGTGCCCTACGATCTGCGTCGGGTTGTTAAACATCTTCAGATTACCGCAATCAATGCATGGACAGTACATAAATTCTATCCCCTTATTCAGCATATCCTGCTCCGCGGCTCTTTTAAAAGCAATCACGCCATTAATGTACTCTTCACTCACACGGTTCGCACCGTACATCCAGTTTCGGTCCATCTACGCTACACACGTAACAATTAGTAGTGTTAAATTATATTAATAAACTGCAAATACGTTACTCCTCCTATTAACCAAATACACTAAAATTGATTAAAGATAAACCTAGAGCAAATATAAAGAGTTAAAGATCGTTACCCTCGGAGCTCACGACGAAAATTCCTAATATCCCGTGAGATTCCTCATTGTCCTTCTCCTTCAGGCCACAGTGCAATGTGAGACTTAAATGAACAGGTCAAGAGAACAACCACAGCCGAAACAAAACACTCATTCACAACACCCAAACCGAGAGCTACCACCAAAGCCAAGCCTCACAAAGCAAGCATGCAAGCCAAATAGCCATAAGTTGCTAGGGCAACCCACAACCAAGAATAAGGTAAGCAAAATAAACAAGCCTCCTACAGCCAACACAGAGCAAAGCTTCTCAAGCCCCTCTATTCCAAAGAAGAGATCAGAGGCGCTAGGGCACGGGGGTCTGTCGGGTCTTTATATTTATAGGGGTGGCATATCACAGACGGTTCTTATTCCCTACCGTCTGTGATATGAGTATATCACAGATGGTTCTTATTCCCAACTGTCTGTGTTGAACTTATACAGACGGCTCCATGTGGAACCGTCTGTGATATACTCATATCACAGACGGTTAGTAAGGAGAATTGTCTTTGATATACTCACATCACAGACGGTTCTATTAACAAACCGTCTGTGATGTGAGTATATCACAGACGGTTCTCCTTATTAACCGTCTGTGATGTGAGTATGTACAAGTTCAACACAGACGGTTAGTGAGAGGAAAATGCGCAGATGAGGATATTATCACAGATGGTTCTTCATTCAACCGCTGCGTGATAGCGTCTGAGCATGTATATGCGCAAATAATTAACAAAATGAATTGCCCGTAATAAATAGATGATAAAAAAGACCATATCGTCACGCACGATAAAAAGACCATATTGTTTTAAATCACGCACAATAGATCGCCTTATCGTTTTACATCACGCAGCGATAAAAAGGATGAGCGATCCTATCTTAGTCTTCAAATCTTCGTGCGCATTCTCGTCGGCCGGTGGGGCGGGATCGTGGATATCTCACCAAACGCCTCCACCGTGACCTTGCACGCTCAATTTCCTCTTGTAGATGTTCGGACTCGTAATCAAGTCCCATATAGCCCGAGGCCATCAACCCGGTCTCCATAGTCTCGGCTAGGCGGACCCGCTCTCTGCAATGTCGAGGTCGTAAATGCGACTCTGCTGGCTGCATCCTCGGTGCGGACCAAAGAGTTCCATAGGACAATCTCCACGACGAGGTTTACTCACGGATCTTTGAGAGCCTCGCATCGTGCATTGGAGGAGGAGCTCCAATCGATGATGATCGCCGTTATGGTCTCCGGTAGATGGGAGGGTCTACAACGGATTGCATTGCGAACGGGCGCCTTGTTCGCGATTTGGACCAGTTGCGACGAGAGAGGTGCGAGTACACAACCAAAATGTAGGCGATTCAGCGGGGCGAGAGAGAAGCCATTTGGAATTTGTGGAGAGAGGGGGTGATCAAGGAGGTTCGTGAAAATCCCTTTGATAAGGGTTGTCTATTTATATAAAAGAAGTAGTAAAGCTAGAGCGAGAGCGAAGAGACACTCGCGCGGAGATGAAGGAATGAGATCCATAGCACGACGGCTCTATGATGGATCCGTCGTGATAAGATATCACGACGGATATATTAAATAACCGTCATTATATTACCATATCACGACGGCTCTATTGAAGCACCGTCTGTGATAGCCTAAATATCACAGACGGTTTTATTAAAGGACCGTGCAGGATATCATCAATATCATGACGGTGCTTTAATAGAGCCGTCACTATCACCTTTATAAAAAGCGCACCGCTAGGTTTTGTTCTTTACTCGTCACTTCCTCTCCCGTGCCCTTAGGCTCTCGCGCTCTCGGCTCCTCTAGGGTTCGCCTGTTCACCTCCCGGCCGTAAGACCCGACGCCGCCGCCCCTTCATCGACGATGCTACCTCCGCCTCGGCGCGGCCTCCTCCCGTGTCGGCCTCCTCCCTCTGCCGGCCTCCTCCCTGCGCCGGACTCCTCCTCGCCGTCCTCCTCCTCCTGCGCCGGCCTCCTCCCGCGCCGTCCTCCTCCCGCGCGCCTCCTCCCGTGTCGGCATCCTCCCGCGCCTCCCCCTCCTCCCGCGTCGGCCTCCTCCCTGCACGGTCTCCTCCTTGCACCGTGAGTTGTTGTGCGGCATCCTCTCTGTGAGTATTCCTAAAGATAATATGTGAACTGAATCTAGTACTAAAGATATTGCAAATTGATCAGTGGGCTTTGTTGACATGCTCTGTGATGAACTTTGTCTTATACTGAGATTGAATGTGATAGTTAGTTGATTCTTGAGCTCTATTGTATTACTTGCTCTTGTCAATTTGATATCTTTTAATTTGTTACTTTCGGTTGAATGCTAGTTATCACGAGCGGTTGAATACTCTTGTCAATTTGATATCTTTATTAGTTCATTCTTGAGCTCTATTGTATTGACGAACCGTCTGTGATGTGACTTTGATAGTCTTTGATAATATGTGAACTAAAATTGATCAGTGGGCTTTGTTCTGGTTCGCTCTGTGATGAACTTTTGTCTTATACTGAGATTAAATGTGATAGTTAAGATCATTTTCAGATATGATTGAGATCATTTGTGATTAAGCAAGAAATCTTATTTAGAGCTCATAGTTTGAATTTATACTATCATATTCATTTAATGAAGAGTATAGACAATAGGATTGAGATGGCAAAGACTTGTTCTTTGCAACTCTCCTTCGAGAGCACAAACTACCATCAATCCTTCTTTATATATTACGTTTGTGCATCATTTTCGGTTAAGTTGAGTAAATCGCTTGAATCAGTCGATTAGAGCTTACGCATATTGCCCGTGCATATATAGATAGCAAGTAGCGACATGGCGTCCGCACTATCTTCGCCGTCGTCATCGGCGTCGCGAATGCGTCTGGATCTCCGAGAAAAGTGGTATGCGTGCGAGATGGCGTAAGAACATCGAAAATTCCTCGAGCCTAATGGCCGTTCACGGAGGTCAATGCCAATGGGATCCTGTGAGTCCCCCAAAGCGTGGCGACATTCGGACCATGTGCACGATGCTTGGAAGGAACAGTCCCCATCACCACACCGTACAGGACAACGTGGTCGGATGTTGGAGCGCCACCGTGGGATGAAGTTTTAAAATCGTTCACTTTTCCGACCACGGACTGGCGCGTGGAGCAGCAGGCATTGCTCTCGATCGGAAGGCGTGGAGGACCTTCAAGAGCGTGCTTGTCACAAATGCACGTGAACACGGGTCGAACGCCCTTCACGGCGTATAAATTCTTGTCGCGGGATATATGGGGCGCCTTTGTGCAAATGAAGACGGCGCCGAATTTCTTGAGGAAAGTGCGTCGCACAAGGCTCTCCGACACTTAAAACTCACCCCACAAACTCGGCACCGGCGGTACGCGGGTAAAACCGCGCAATGGGCGGCGGAGGGCGAGGCGCAACAAGGCCATTTGCTGAAATCACGAGACGGCGCAATCTCTCTTGGTTAGAGCGAGGCATCGATCCACGTCTTGGACGAAATCTCTTTCACAAACCCGTGAGGCGGGATGTGGCCAACCGTGTGGTAAATATGTCTTCGAACTACCTAGTTGTTAATAAGTCCATAACTTCATAATGTCTATAATAACATGATGACCTCTTGCAGTAAGAATTGAGTTCCGCATGTTCCGAAGGTTCCTTCCAAGCAGACAGGGAGAAGGATATACTATCTATGGCTCTGGGAAACAAGGAGCACCCGGGTCGCACACGAGGCAAAGGGGTTAACGTATCTTGGAGAGATGGATTCCCAGACGACTACTGCACGTACAGGACTAGGAAGAGATCCAAGGCCGAGTACGACACAGAGTTGGAACATGTGCTTACTACAAAATTTGAAGGAAGAGAACGGGTGCTTACTGCAAAATTTGAAGAAAAGATAGCAAGATTGCAAGACCAAGTGAATCAATTCCTACTCCTCAACTTTGTGCAAGCCGCCCCGTTGTTTTGGGGCAGTCCTCCTCAACATCGAGATGGCGTTGCGTCCACAAAATTATGAACATGATGACGTCCAATTACCTATCGGCGACATCAAGGTAATGTACATCTCGGAATGCTCCAAAGATAGACCTATAAGACGTCTTAGCTAATTGCGTATCGTTTTGTAGGAGCCGACGCCTTCTGCGCTCCAAGTGAGGATGGTTGGGATGTTTATTGAGGCTGGGCGTGGGGTGGCGTATCCATGCATGGAAGGGATAGTGCAGCACGGTGCCCGTGTGCGCGAGGTTACGCCAGGTCCAAGTGGACATGGTACATGACAATTTTAAGGCCGTCCGTGAGATTCGCGACAGCGACATCGAAACACTAGGGGATGCGTGTATGCGGTTTTATCTAGTGGCCCAAGAAAGACATCGCCCTGGACCCTGCAGTGCCGCCTCAACCTTTGATGACTCCACCCCAACCATCTCGACACGATCATGCCTCTCCAACAGGACCCAAGAAGGACATCGCCCTGGACCCTACAGTGCCGCCTCAACCTCTGATGACTCTACCCCAACCATCTCGGCACGACCATGCCTCTCAACATGACCCTCCATGACTACACCTCAACCTTCGCCGAAGCCGCCTCATCGGTTCCGTGGAGAAGACACCGAGCGAACAAAAAGCGTGTCGCCGTTTCGGTTCCGAGTCGTCTCACGGGAGGACGCGTGGCGAGCAAGTCATTTAGGACAAATCAAAATCGAAGAACATTAAGGCGCTTGACCTCCTAACCCTAAGAAATACTCTTTCGAAGTCCGTTGGCGACCACCGCATGATTGGCCTCACGCTGGATTAGGTTGTCGAGTTTGCATACAGTACTTGCACAAGACCAAAGAGAAAGGTGCGCTGATGGAATCCGCTGATCGATACGGAGGACTATTTCTTCCACGAGCCCCTTCTGTCGTGGGCTTGACGACTTATTCGACCTATTCAACCTCAAAGCCCTCGATGCCTCACTTCTACGATGTTTGGACAACGTAAGTGTGTACAATCAAGTTCTACATTCACGTAATACCGAATATAACAACTCATTGCTTATGTATAGATACATGATTAAAAATGCCCGACGATTGAAAGAACCGGTGGTTTCCTCAACCCACACGTGGTCTCGAGCAAACCATCTTGGCGAGCGCATCCTCGTCGAAATACATAACGACAGGATTACTTGCTCAAAACGACAAGGACTACATAATGGTACCCTACAACCAGAAGTAAGTGCTTCACTACTTGCTATACAAATTTCATTTGTACTTTATACGCAGCACGAACTTAGGTTTAATGACTCAAGCGACATAGATGAGTAGGCACCACTGGGTCCTTTTAGTCATTATACCAAAGAGGAACCAGGTACTATACCTTGATTCCCTAATGAAAAAAAGCCACGACTTCACCCTTGTGCGAGGAGTACTCGACAGGTGTGCTTATTTCCTCCATACATAACTCTATTGTAGTCTTCCTTCGTTTGAAATGGCCGAGGTTAACTTTTTGGAAACATGTAGGTCGTTCATCTCCTATATTGCCGAGGGAGGGCTATACAAGGGAACGAACGCCACATTTAATCATAGGACGCGATTTCCGGTACGTGCTACAACACAATAATTCTATCATACTTCGTAATAATGCATCTCGAACTGACTATACCTATATATGTAATTCTATTTTTGCGATTAATGTCACAAAAAAGCGAAAAATGTGCATTCTACGTTTGCCATCATATGCAGATTCTCATGAGTGCTAAGTTGGAGGATCCCGAGGTTGGTCAATCTCGCAATAATTATTTCCTAATTATAAATTTAAATATATGTGCTTACTACTTCACTCCTGCTAGCTACAGATCTTCAATATAGATTTAGATTCACTTGTTCAGAGAGAGATCTCGGATGTTCGAGGGAAGCTCTGCACCTTCATCATGACGGATATCATTAGCGCCAACGGAGAGTTTCACTACTCCAACACCGCTGAACGACCTTGAATGATTCATTAATGTAATTCACTTTGAATAGTTGTAATTCAATTGTAACTCCTGAGGCTAGCCAATATTTGATACATATTCGTGTCGAATTGATTTTGAGTTAAATGATCACTTTGAGTGTCAATGATTGATTCATCTGTAATGTATCTATTTTCTACCTGCTTGTTTTCAGAGGGCATGGCTAGCAATCCCTGAGGCTAGCCGAAAATCAAAATTAAATTAGTTATGCTGAAAGAGCTATCACAGACGGTGCGAATTATGAACCGTCTGTGATATATGGATATTACAGACGGTTGTTCATTAGAAATGCGTGTTGTTACTATCACGACGGTTTTTAACGTGCGCGATAACCGCCAGTTATCACAGACGTACAAAAACATAGACGGTGCCGAACCGTCTGTGATGACGGTTCCGAACCGTCTGTGATAACGTTTTCTGTAGTAGTGCTTGTTTTTAGGGAACGCACGTACCAGCTACAACTGACAGTGGCGGAGCGCGAGAGAAACACGAGCGGAGACCAATTGTCGAATGCGAGTCAACAATGAGTGACACAAGTGCTAAATCAACTAAAAATTTTTGGTAGAATTTATAATCATAGATGTATTACAGATTTATCTTGTTCATTTTTTAGGTCACAATATGTATTAGGTTGGTGAGGAGTAGGGGTGCAAACCGAAGGGATACCTCGCGGAGCAAATACGGGATGGAGAAATAGGTATCTGGTACTATCCGACTCCGACTCCGATGAAAAAATACAAAATAGGATACAGGATGAGCGATATCCGTCCGTATGTACGTATGTCAGGTGGTATGAGGAAAGTCTATTATGACTTCACTTAGAAACAAGATAACAGATATGTGGATTGTTGTATCTGAGTAGGCAGAGGATACAGGTGGCCATGTGGCTATACGAGTTAAGCTTGGTGCCTTGCTGCCATTTACATCTTGAGTTGGAAGCCTAGCCAAAGCACCTTAATCTTTGCATGTGAGGAAGCTACTTATCTTTCCCTATGAGGGCCAGGAGATGGTATAACCCAAGAGGGGGCGGACTTCACGTCCAAGGTTGGTGAGGAGTAGGGGTACAAACCGAAGGGATAACTCGCAGAGCGAATACGGGATAGAGAAATAGGTATCCTGTACTATCTGACTCTGACTCCGATGAAAAAATATGAAATATGATATAGGATGATCGATATCTATCCGTATGTACGTGTGTCAGGTGGTATGAGGAAGCCTATTATGACTTCACTTAGGATCAAGATAACAGATATGTGGGTTGTTACATTTGAGTAGGCAGAGGATACTGAATATTTTTCCTTCAACATCTGAGTGATTGGTGATTGGTCTTTCCGTGTTCGCTCTGATTGCACTCCTACTGTTCAATGTGTTATATAGGGGTGCAAAAGAAGCGGATAATTTCCGTCCGACCGATCGATCGAAGGCTCGCGGAGCGAATACAGGATGTAAAAATAGGTATCCGATATTATCCGTGTCCAACTTCGACTCCAAGAAAAAAATACAGAATATGATACAGAATGAGCGATATCCATCTGTATCCGCTTTGTTGCAACCCTAGTGAGGAGAGGTATGTGCTCGCTGCTCAGTCCCCAGTCTTTCTTTGGTTCCAGCATTTGTTTGTTGCGGCAGACAAGTACAACCTGGAGAGGCTGAAGTTGATTTGCGAGGACAAGCTGTGCAAGTGCCCTGATGTGAAGATGGCGGAGACCGCATTGACCTTGGCTAAGCATGATCGTTGCTATGGGCTTAAAAATGGGATATTCAAGTTCCTCAGCTTACTTGGGAATTTGAAAGCACTCTTGGCAACCGATGATGGTTATTATAAGTATCTCATGAAAAGCTGCCCCTCTATTTGCAAGGAGCTTATGGGCAAACTTATTAACCTTTGGAGGTGTTTGGATCATGGTTTTGATTACCGGTCGATTTTCAACCGATTTTTGGTTATTATCAATGAGTGCATATGCCCATGGCACATGGCTGATGGTTCCTCTTAATTTGAAGAGGGTTCAACTACTCTGTTCACTACATTTCATTGTGAATTCAATGAAAAGTAGACGCATGCGTGATGACAAAATAATAGTAGTAGCCCTGTTTGATCATCTAGAACCCTCCATGTCTCGGAGAAGAACATGCAATAATATACAAATCCTAATTGTCGTAGGGGCAGCCCACCGCCCACAACGACCTAGTCATAGGACCTTTTTATGAGTAGAATTGTAATCTTTTGTACCCTAGATATAATACTATAAATAGCCCATTTTTCCTTGTGGTTAAGAGGACTTTTTGGTAATAAAGAGACATATTCAATACTCTTTAGTACTGTTTTCCTATTTTTGAGGACCTTCAGGGTTTTCCCTTGGCATTGTAGAGAGCCGAATGTCCCCTTCTCTACTGTCTAGTTTATAGCTCAAAATCCGGATTCAGCTAGAGCATGCATAACACCAATTCACTCGCCATGAATGGTTGCCTAACCTGCTCTGTACGCGGAAAGCTAGCACAGTACTTGTCAGGTAATGCCTCTCAAAAAAAACAATTGCGAGGTGATGTATTACGGCAAATATGCTCTGCCTAAAAAACTTGCACAGATTTTAAAGCTAACGAGAGGCTGAGATTTCATTAACTAGTAATTAGGAAGGGTAATTCGGTAACTTAGGAAATGTTAACGGCCAGCCCGTCCTTTATCGATCAAGGAACTCCTTTCGCTGCCTGGATCGAGCGGTGCTCGCAGGTCGTCGCCGCCGCTCGGGTGATCACCAGTTGCCGCCGCCTTCCAGACAGGGGCGGAGAGAAGGCGAGCTGGCCCCCCATCGATCATGTATCTACAGCTAGAAACTCTACTTTAAGCATAGTACGTACTAGTTCATTAACAAGCTCCTAGCTTGTTAATTTTCCACCGTGCTTAATTCTGATTAAATTTCGGTGGTAGTTACAAAACTAGTATTACTTAGTTCTCTAAGTACTAGTTTGTTAGTCCTCCAAGATTCTAATTGAGATTGAATTTAGGTGACAGTAAATTAGTTACAAACTAGTACTACTTACTACTTAGTTCTCTCAAAGTACTGGTACTAAGAGATTAGTACGCAATTTGATAGTCTTACACAGTACTAGGAGCCCATATTGGCACCTCTTGACAAAATTGGTGACGTCCCCACGAATTAACAGATAACTACAGTGTTTTAACTACTCTTCCTCTGAACCATTCCCCTTTATTGTCTCATTTTTGGCAACATAATGTCAAAAATGTAGAAAGTTTCAGACCATGGTCGACACTTCACACCTACGCGAGAAATTACATGCAGAGCTTAATTTAAGCAAATAAATGTGTAATTTTCTTTCAGATTAGATAACATATGTTTTTGTGTTTTGTTATCCATGCTACTTTGGAGACTAGTGAAATTGTTGTGTTATTTCTTCTTCTGCTACTGCATTGTTGTCTACTTGCCCAGGGGCTATGCCTAAATCCTGGCTCTGCCCCTACTTCCAGATCCGTCGCCAAGCTTGCCGCTGCCGCTGTCGATGCCGTCTTGCTCTCTAGATTTGGACGGAGGTGACGCGGGAGCGAGTGGCAGCTTCGGTGGTGAGCAGTGGCGGTAGCAGCTTCAGTGTCGAGCAGCAAATGAGGTGATGTGAGCGAGTGGCGGCTAATTTAGTGGTGGCAAGAACAAGCTACGCCGACGGTGATGGAGAGGGGAGAGACGAGGAGAGAGGAGGGGTGACAAATGGGTTGGGGGTGGGGGTTGTACTTTTTATTTGAGTTTAGTAGTACGGCGGTTCCCACAAAGGAGAAGACGATGAGCTGAATACAGAATAAAAATCTTGGTATCTACCACCTATGTGATGTGACGATAAAATGACAAATCTGGCATCACCTATGGTGTGGATGGCCTAATTAGTCTCGAACGAGTGCTCACTGCTTAGTACAGAACATGAAACGAGACTTAAATAATAATATTTGGATTAATTTGTTTAGTAACACCACGTTAAAGTAGAAATTGGAAAATAACATCCAATGTGTGGATGACATATGGGCCATGGACCCACATGTCATACACACACCGATGTTATTTTCCAACTTTCATTACTATTCTGGTGTTACTGTGGAGTTTGCCCCTAAATATTTACCCTGGCCCTGATAGTAACTAACTATAGATGCTTTGAGATTTTGTGAAAAATATTCATTGGGGATAGGAGCACCGTTGATAACAAATCTTAACCGAAACCAAGACTAGGAATTAAGCACCAGGAGAGCTAATTTAATTAATTAATTAATTAATGGCTCTAGAGATCAAATCGTATCGTATCAGACTACTTCCTTACGTTAGTAGGGATCGGAGTCCGTAAAAATCCAACTCGCGTATACTCGTTACCAAATTATAAAACGTCGTTCAATTCATCGCATTAATTCTGCTCTGCAACAGTTGACCGCCGTACCCGTCATATGGCGACCTCGACGCTGCCGTCTGCCGCCGGAGACGACGGTGCCCCCGTCCTGTTACGTTCCGCGTCCACTATCGTCGCCACCGTGGCGAAAGGGTCCCACGTGTTCAACATCGACGGCTACTCCCGGATGAACGAGACCATCGGCACCGGCAGCTGCACTAAGTCGTGCATGTTCGACGTAGGAGGTCATCGATGGCGTATCAAATATTTTCCCAACGGCAACAATCAAGAGTGTGCCGATTGCATATCCGTCTTCCTCGACCATGTCAGTCCAGCCGAAGACGTCAACGCCGAGTTCCAGTTCGATCTGCTCGACGGCGGGGGGAGGATAGTGCCGTCGTACAGCCGCACAACCAAGCACACCTTCGCGAAGCATGAACTCAGCTGGGGCTGGTTGTGGTTCATCAAAAGGAGGAGCTAGAAATCGGATCATCTCAAGAACGACTGCTTCTCCATCCGATGCGACGTCACCGTCCTTAAGGAGCTTCTCATGAAGGAGCTGTTGGAGGAGTCGTTCGTCGAGGTGCCACCGTCCAACATGCACCGGCATCTCGGCGATCTCCTCCTGACCCAGAAGGGGGCAGACGTGACGTTCAAGGTTGGCCGGAAGATGTTTGTCGCTCATCGGTGTGTGCTCGCCGCACGGTCGCCTGTCTTCAATGCGGAGCTGTTTGGTTCCATGAAGGAGAAGGATGCGATATCCATATGTATCAACGACATGGACGCCAGTGTGTTCAAGGCGCTGCTTCACTTTGTATACACCGATGAGTTGCCAGAGATAAACGAGGAAGATGCAGCAGCAATAGCTCAACATTTACTTGTAGCGGCGGACCGGTACGGCATGGAGAGGCTGAAGTTGATCTGCGAGGACAAGCTATGCAGGTGCCTCGACGTGAAGATGGCAGCGATCACATTGGCCTTGGCCGAGCAACATCATTGCCATGGGCTGAAGAAGGCGATATTCAAGTTCCTCACCTTACCTCGGAATCTGAAAGCGGTCATGGCAACCGATGGTTATGAGCATCTCATGACAAGCTGCCCCTCTGTTTGCAAGGAGCTTATGGCCAAGCTTGTTGACCTTTGGATTTAGACAGTAATCAGATGAAATTAAAAGTTTGGTTATTTCTTCCTTTTTTTGTCACTCTGCAAGTGTTGCAACTTATTGCGTGCGGTTACTCAATTTGATCGTGAAAAAAAGTTATTCGCTTACATCTCTCTCTGGAGACCAATAATATACGTTAATTGGAGTGTACATGAATTAATATTCTTGAATCACTGTTTGGTTTTCCCATCGAGATTTTTTCTTAGGCGCAACAAAGTGCAGCATGGTTATGATTAAGTTGTAGTACGTGTTGCCACTTGCCAGCCTGCATCACATCGCCGTGCTGCAACCAGTTGCCTCACTGGACGAATTCACTCGGATGTGCTTGAAAATCAGCAGGCCCGGCGAGGCCAATTAAGACATGCATGGTTGGTTAAATTTCCGTCTCCAGTGTTGATAAGGTAGCTTCATTATCAGTTACATGCTTGGGAGAATTACTATACGAAGAACAGATGAAAGCAGTCATCGCAACTGATGGTTATAATAATATCATGAGAAGCTGCCCCTTAGTTTGCAAGGATGGCCAAGCTTCTTGGCCTTTGGAGGTGTGGTTGGATGAGGAGGGATTTCGGCGATCTAGTTTACAGCTTGTCTGCATATTCACCGGCTCAGCATTGATTATTTGTTACTTTTCTATGTTTTGATCTGCTCATAACCATCTGTCGCTGTGCCTTGAGGTGAAGACGGCGGCGAGCACATTGGCCTTGGCCGAGCAGCATCATTGCCATGGGCTCAAGAAGGGGATATTCGTTCCTCACCTTACCTCGGAATATGAAAGCGGTCATGACAGCTGATGGTTACGAGGATCTCATGACAAGCTGCCCCTCTGTTTGCAAGGAGCTTATGGCCAAGTTTGTTGACCTGTGCACTTAGCAGGGTTTATAATTTCTGTGAAATTTTGGAAATTTCATTACGCTCCGAAATAAATACACCTGGTTCAAAAAAATTAGGAAACATTTGAATTTGGATAAAATCCTAAATTCGGCAACATTTGAATTTGGACAAAATTTTGTCAAATTTTGTCCAAATTTCAAGTTCTTGTATGAACATTTCACCGAAATTCCGAAATTTCGGTTCTTTCGCCCCCTAACGAAATAAGTTGAAAAATGAAAGATTTTTCGCTGGCACTTAGCCAGTGCGATGAAATTAAAGTTTTGTTATTTCTTATTTTTCTATATATTAATCTGATCTATCAATGGAGTACAAGTTCCTTGGGTTATATATTTGCTTAATCTGTTTCTATCCTCTTTTAGCGTAGTAGTACCATCTTCTATTTGATGGATTTGCTACAGTAGTGGCGATGATGAAATGCATCGAAGGCCTCGATCCCTTCGGATTTGCTAACAGAGTAACATAACACTCTGCAAATGCTGCAACTTATTGCACGCGGTTACTCACTTTGATCGTCTAACAAAGTTACTCACGTACACATATCTCTCGAGACCAATTAAAAACGTAGATTGAAATGTACATGGATAAATATTCATCTGATCTATCAATGGAGTACAAATTCGGTTCTATTCCAAAGACGCCTTGGCTACATGCACGCACGCACGAGTCTCCTACTCCGGCCAAATTTTGGTTAAAAAATCACGAACCATGGGAGCATGCACACTGTTGGAATTAATAAGGGTTGGGTCCATTTTTAATTCTAATTAATTCCTGAAAAATCCCAAAAGCCCATGTGCACGTGCTAAAATTGTTTAGTTCTATATGAAGAGTTGAGTGGGAGTTACACCACTTTAAAAGGTGAAACGTGGTAACCCCCTTGTGGAATTGGAGAGAGCCAATACACGCACGCCGCCGCCGCCGTGCGCGTCGCGGTGCGTGTGCGTGTGCATGCGTACGCAGGCGTGTCGGGTGCATACGCGTTTTTCTTTATCTATTCGAAAATCAAAATGCACTGACTCACAGTTAATGGCATTAACAAACGACTGGCAGTAACGGTTAAGTTAATACCTCTTCGTTTTTGCCATTAAGTAGAACAGAGCACTGTTTCACAAACCGCTGGCAGTAATGACTGCGGTTACTAATGAGTAATAGCGACCGTTTTTGGCCTCTGGGTTTTTGCCATTATCTGGAACAGAGCACTGGTTCTTCTCTATTCTCCAATACTCTCTACGAAAGACTAGTACACTACTTGTTTTTGTTGCTGTCTCTGGCGATCTCAATCCCGGCGAGGCGCATGTACGGCTACACCGGGAGAGCAGGCCTCCGGAACCCTCGTCCTTGAAGGTTTGCACGAGCGAGGACGAATAAGGTTTTTGGGGAGCGTTCGCGCGACTGCTCGCTTCATCTGATTCTCTGCACAACTATTACCACGTGGTGTGACAAAACAACGTTGTCACGCTGGGACATGCTCTTGTCACGCCATGGGTGATGGCGTGACCAAAAGTGCTATTTGGCGGGCTTATCTCACGGCGTGACAGCATTATTTTGTCATGTCATAGGTGGTGGCGTGACCAAAAGATTCAGAATTGTAAATAAAGTGCGCTGGGAGTTAACTTTAAAATAAAAATTAAAAAAGGTTAATTAATAAAAAAAGTTTCGTGAGAGCGAACATAGTGATTTCTTTTTTCTATATTTTAACAATAGAATATATATCTGCCCAATCACATTCGTATGTAAAATTATCCCTGGAACAAAGGCTTAGTGCGTACTGATCAAACATATGAATAAATGATTACAAAAATTTCTAAAGCAGTAACAGAACATTATGCGGTTCAAGTGTCTGATATGTTCTCATTACGTGGAATCAAATGCATGTTCGGAGCAATATAGAAGTCTGTTCTTGAAACAAAAAAAAAAGGAGAGGATCATATACAAAACTTCTACACGGAACAAAAAAAAACTTCAAAGCAACAAAAAGATTGAGCACTCTGCTGCACAAAGAGAGAGCTCGTGGTTTCGAGTCCACTCAATGCATCCGGAAGATAGTGCTAACAAATATGAAGCCAACAGCACAATGAGTAACTTCGAACATTGGAATGAGTAACTTGATTAGCTTCAGCAACAATTGTGATCTGAAACAATCGAACAGGCAAATCTCATTTCAGGCCAGCTCAGCCTCCCGTCCTGACGATCTGACCAATGAGCAGACAACCATCCACTTCAAACATAATAAAACCAGTTTTTTTAAAAAAGAGAAGTTTTACGGTACATTCTCCTAGTAATATACGACGGCAGTATAAATCAAATATGATCGTTGATTTGTTAACGGTACGATAAAATTTTCTTTGTATTTATAATTTTTTCTGAGGATATTATAGACTTTTTTTAACTAGGGTTGAAAATATTACTCTTGTGGTATATGATCTCCACATAGATAATTACAATTCTACCACCTTAGAATTTACTACTCATACTACTAGGTGTAGTATCACTAAATCCTAACTAACTTGAACTATTGGATCAAAGAAAATAAACAGTCCGTATTAAATTGAGCGTCCTGTACAAAAACTTAAAAAAGGCGAAAGTCACTAGTGTCATAAGAAGAATACGGTCACCGAAAATCAATATTGTCATAAGAAGAATATGGTCAGATGAGCAGTATCTTTGCTCGGTTAAGCCGACGGGGAAGAAAAAAAAAGTAAATCTCATGTACAACATTCTCTAGTTGATTTAACAGCATACATGAGCGTCTCGGATGATTGGATGAGCTTATAATTAATAATACCTTAATTGGACGCAGCAGATGTAGATGCAGAACTTGGCTGAGCTCTCAGGGAACCTCTTCTTGTTGCTTTGTGTCCTCGTGTGTAACACCTCCTTTTCTTCTTCCTGTTTCCCGGTCAAAAGCCGCCCAAGGCGCTCTCTTCCTCCCCCGCTGGACCCCCCTTCCTCGCGCGTGCGCTGCCCGCCACCCGTGCCCGCCGCTCCCGCCGGCGCACCCGTCCTCGCTGCTCTGCACCGCCGCCCCGCGCCGCACGCCTTTTCTTCCCCCTCGCCCCGGTTTCCCCGCCTCCGCGCCCGGGTCTTGCCGCCGCCCGTGCCCGCTGTTCCCCAACCCGCGCCGCCAAGACGCTTGCTTGCCGCGCATCTCGCCCGGACCCCCTTCTCCCCGAGCTCCTCCCCGGCTATAAAGCCCCTGCTGTCGCCCTCCCTTCCCCTCCTCCCCTTTTCTCCCCCCAAGCAAAGAAGAAGCAAGAGGAAGAAGGTCAAGAAGAAAGGAAGGAGAAGTCGAAAGGGCTTACCTTAACCAGGCTGCCGCCGGTGCCCCGTGAGTAAAGCCTTGCGCGCCGCCTAGCCGCGCCTCCTCAGCTGCCGCTGCCGCCGCCACTTTTCCCCGCCACTCCCCGAGCTCCCACTCCTCCCCCGCGCGGCGCTGCGCCTCCATTCCTCTCCCGTCCACATTGTCGTCCCCGTCGCTGTCATCGTTGTCGTCGCCACCGCCGCCCGAGCCCCTCACCTCCTCCTGCGGGCGCCGCCGCCCACCCCTCTCTCGCAGCCCGAGCCACCCTTCCTCTTTAGCCGCCTCAGGCCGCGCCTGCCCTCCGTGGGCCGCACGCACGCTTTCAGCCCGAGGCCTTGGGCCGGGCTGAATCTCGCACTATGGGCCGCCAGAGTTTTTCCCTTTTGTTGATTTTATTTTCCTTTTTCTATTTTAATTCAAAAGTGAGACTTCAAAATTAGTATCTCCCCATTTTAACTCAAAAATTATAAAATAAATTTCTAAAATTTGTTAATTCAAGATCTTGCTAATGGCATAGGTCTTGTTTAATTTGGAGTTTATTTGTTGTTCATTTGTATTTAATTGCTCTTTTGGCTTGTCTGTGCCTTTTTCCGGTATGTTTGTCCGACTAGGATTTGAAGACGCCGGAGATCCCCAAATTGATCAAGCCCAAGATTATCAAGATCCTCTTACCTATATCCCAGGCGAGTCAATATTTGATCATATTGAGCCTACATTTTATGCAAATTATATTCTTTTAAAATAGCAAATTGCATGCTTTAATTCTGTAATCAAATGTATGTTAAAGCTTAAGGTACTTAAATACCCATTTGATGATTAATTAATTATTACGCCATCCTTGACAACTTGAATCCCTTAACCATTGTCACCCTAGTAACTATGTGGTAATACTGGTTATAGGTTGTACTTAAGCGACATGCTAATCTTGCTTAAGTACCGGGACATTAAAATGTTCCAATCATTATCTCTTTAAACATAAAAATGATTTGGGCAATCATTGGTGGTCCATGATTGAGATAATTATGGTGATTTGGTTTTACTCCTCAAAACCCTAACATTGTTGTTACTGTCTGGGCGGACTGTGTGATGAAGAGTATGTTGATGGGTGCTAATGCAGCCCAAAGAATGTTGATGTGTGAAATGATCTGCCTAGACAACCCTAAGGACTTAATCTTGTCATGACCTCCTGTGTAAAATAAGTACAACCACAAGTCTGCAAACTACAACTTGGCTTAGTAGATTTATTGAACCTTGAAAGTCAGTCTCACGGAAGGAACAATAAAGGGTGCAAGTGTGAGCTTGATCACGTTTGAATGGGACACCGATGGTGAAGTGCCTTCTACGGCAAGATGTAGGAGGTGACATCCCGCACCAACATATGGGCGTAATCCCATATAGGTGAGATGACTAAAGGGCGAGATATTTTGAAAGGTTATCGTGATTTGTCTCAACTACATGATTAAGGAATCATGTGGGGTAACGAGTACAACTATATCTTGTGGGTAAAGTGTACAACCTCTGCAGAGTCTAAACTGTTTAACGGTCAAAGGCGGACATGGGAATCTTTACTCGAGTTAGTTCTATTTCAAAAACCTTGTGGTTGGGATGAAAAATGTGGTGGGCTCACCTAGCCCTGAGATTGGATTTTGCCTGAGTGCTCGAACTCAGTGATGTTAGTAATTGGGGACAGACCCAATCAAAAGTAAGCATAAGGTAGAGTTTCCGACGGAGGGAACCTATGCTGTTATAAATTATTGCACAATTACTCTCTTTAATAAAATACGATTTGATTAAAATGCTAAGTGATGGGAATTTGTAATTATGATATTTGAAAATATTGCTTTAGCAAATAAAAGAACCAGAGCCATCCTTGTTAAGCCTTGCTTGTATATTATTGCATTGTGTGTTGGCTCGCGAGCACGGAAGTTGTGCTCACCCTCGCTCTCTCCCCCAAAACCCTCAGAAGCAGAAAATCATGGAGATTACGACTACTACGAGGATCTAAAAGTCGAAGGACCCAGAGATAATGAAGCGTAGTGTAGTCTTTAGATGTTCTAGTCTCGCTCAAGTCCAGTTGACTCCGTCGGTACTTGCGTGCATCCAATATTACCCAAGCCTTGGTTAATATCGGTCGCACACGGGTTTCCCCAGTCGCTTGCCTGTGGAGAGATGAGCTCTCACCCCTTTTGCTTCCGTTGTCGCTTCCGCTTTTATAATGTAATCAATTTGGCCTGTTCGGCCCGTATTGTAAAACTCGACCCGACGCGGTCTATGTAAACTCTGTTGTGTTAATTAATGAATGGTATGGTTTTACGCCATGTATGAATTGATTTAGTGATGTACCTGTGAGTGCTAGCTACTGATCTAGGGAATAGCACAGTGTTTCACAGAGGATTCTGGATTGGGAAATCCGGGTCCAACAGAGTTGGTATCAGAGCATACGACTGTAGGAGCCTTAGCTAGACTGGTCGAGCCTAAGGACTTGAGTTTTATTTTCAAAAACTAAGAAAAGCTTTGGAAAAATATAGCGTATTTATTGCTCTTACTTATCCCTCTTAGTTCTTTACTTACCTTGACTTCACTTGAGTTTTTACTCAGTTCTGACCCCCCTCTCTTGTTCAAAATTTTAGATGATCGTATCGTCGTCCGATGGCCCGTGGGATTTCTTCTCTCACGGTGAGAACGACGACGAGTTTGTCGGTATTCCTCCGCAAACTAAAACAGTACCCTGGTTCACCACCGACCCAACCTCAGAGGTCGGAAGACCTAGGTTCAGGATCGAGAGTCTCGTTCCTTGGAGGTTGAGTTCATCGCTCACACCTTCCGTACCGAGCATTCTAGGAGCCGCTGTTCGGTTTCCGTTCAGAACATAGCACGCTCCGCCTCGACTCACTTGTGCTAGGTGCACAAGGATCTCTTTTTGAGGTCGCCTTTTCTGTTCCTTTTCGTCTCTCCAGGAGGGAGAACGCTACCTGAAGATCTTCGACATCGAGAACACCGTTGTTGTAGTAGCCGCCGCGATGCACGTCCCAGCTCCTCCTGCACCAGCCGTCATCATCAGCAACCCGGCACAGACCTGACGTCTTGGACCCCGCACCAAGATCGTTGTGCGCAAGAGCATGCAACCTCCTAGTCCACCACTTGTCATCAACACCAAAGACTCCAGTTGAGAACACAGCCTTTCTCGTTCTCACTCTTGTTCTCGGTCGCCCGACTTCAGTCGCGACCATTCTCGCTCCCTCTCCCCGGGCAACTGCCCCGCCTGTGGTCAGTACCCGATTGAGGAGTAGTTAGCTTAGTTTAGCTAGTAGTGCTTGCTAGGCAGCCTTTTGGTCTGCAAGCACCTTTTTTCTTTCTTCTACCTCAGTCAGTAGATGTTGTGTTTGTATCTTGTGTCATGGCTTAGCCTAGCCTATACGCTATGCTTCAGGAGTCATGCAACACCTAACTCCCTTATTATAATGCAGCCGCTCTAGGCTTTGTATTGTAATTGTTGCGTTCTCTTTGCTGGTTTTGTTCTCTTCTGTGTGTGCTCTAGAGGGCTAGTAACCCTCATATATACCCCTCGCCTTGTTCTAAGCCTCGGAGTTTCTTCAGATGCCACCGAGAAGAGCAGCCGCCCCAGTCCGTGGTGACTTTGTAGCAGGCCGAGGAAGAGGCCGTGGCAATGGCCGTGGTCATGGCCGTGGATAAGATCTACCTCCCCCACCACCAGCAACCCCGACAATGGCACAAGTGATATTCCAGCAGACTCAGATTCTTCAGGCCTTGCTAACCAATCAGCAGACTGGACCAGCCGGTCGCAATTCCAAGCTTGCAGACTTTCTCAGGACAAGACCTCTCACCTTCGCCGCAGCCGATGAACCCCTACAAACTGAAGATTGGCTCAGAGATACTGAGAAGAAGCTCCATCTTGCCCGCTACTCAAACGAAGACAAGGTGGACTTTGCCACCCACCAACTGAAAGGAGTTGCCGCTGCTTGGTGGGAAAACTACCTCGCTGCCCGAGGTGGCGACAGTTCAGAAGAGGAAGAAGAGGCAGGAGTAGCAGAAGCCGTAGCGTCTATGATTGGAGCCCCATAAGAGCCCGCTGCTGTTGCCGCTGCCGCCATAGAAGAAGTTGCTGATGTACAGCCAGAAGAAACTGAATCTGCATGGCAGTTAGTTCCTTGGGCGGAATTCAAAGTTGCTTTCAGAACCAACTTTGTACCAGTCGGTACCATGAGATTGAAGAAGAACGAGTTCAGAGCTCTCAAGCAGGGTCAGATGTCAGTCAATGAATATCTAACCAAGTTCAACCAGCTTGCCCGCTACGCCCCCAATGACGTAGCTGATGGAGAAGAAAAGATCGACTGCTTTGTGGAAGGAATGCGTGAAGATATTGGAGGACAGCTCATTCTCCACGATTACTCCAGCTTCCAACAATTGGTCAATAAAGCCCTCATCTGTGAAAATGAGAACAAAACTGTAGAGGTTAGCCGCAAAAGGAAGATGGCGTTTCAGAGGCCACACGACGCCTTTCCACGTGTCGGCTTTCAGGCGACTCAGATTATCGGCGCTAGCCGCCCCATCACCAAGGATTCGGCCCAACCCCAACCTCCACTCTAGTCACAACCCCTCATTCCAGTGGGAATGTTTCCCGTGCTTCTCACTCCACTGGACAGACTACAACCGTCAATCCGATAGCTCATCTTCGTTATTTCAATTGTGGGGAAAATGAACACTTTGCTAGAAGGTGCCCTCAACCAGTCACCCCGAGGGAGTATAACTTGAGAGCCACGCTAGCTCGAGGCCAGACTTCAGCTGCAAGCAAAAGTTATCAAGTCTTGCAGGCATCTAGAGCCGCTTCAACTCCAAGCAAAAGCTGAAGCCAAGGACATGTCAACCATGTCATCACCGCAGAAGCCCAAGCCACTTTAGGAGTAATAAGAGGTACGTTCTCTATCTAATCTGTGTAGCTCGAATCTCAGGGTCGAGATTCCGTTTAAGGTGGGTAGGATTTGTAACACCTCCTTTTCTTCTTCCTGCTTCCCGGTCAAAGCCGCCGAGGCGCTCTTCCTCCCACGCCGACCCCTTCCTCGCGCATGCGCTGCCTGCCACTCGTGCCCGCCGCTCCCGCCGGCGCACCCATCCTCACTGCTCTGCACTGTCGCCCCGCGCAGCATGGCTTTTCTTCCCCCTCGCCCCGGTTTCCCCGCCTCTGCGCCCGGGTCTTGCCACCGCCTGTGCCCGCTGTTCCCGCCGAACCCCGCCGCCCGCGCCACACGCCCCCTTGCCGCGCATCTCGCCCGGACCCCCCTTCTCCCCGAGCTCCTCCCCGGCTATAAATCCCCTGCCCGGCGCCCTCCCTTTCCCTCCTCCCCTTTTCTCCCCCCAAGCAAAGAAGAAGCAAGAGGAAGAAGGTCAAGAAGAAAGGAAGGAGAAGAAGAAGCTGAAAGGGCTTACCTTAACCGCGCTGCCGCTTCGGTGCCTGAAGGATCTAGACCCTCCATTATGTGTTAATAGAGTATTTTGGTGATTAATGACAAATGCATTTGTGAGACTAACACTCTTATTGTTATATCATGTTTAGTCTCAGCTTGGATATAAAAGCAAAAATCCAAACAGGTATGTATTCATTAATGACAAATGTACTTGTGAGACTAACACTCTTATTGTTATATCATGTTTAGTCTCAGCTTGGATATAAAAGCAAAAATCCAAACAGGTATGTATTCATTAATGACAAATCTATTTGTGAGACTAACAATTCAGTTGATTATCTATTGTTTAGTCTCATTTGGATATAAAGATGAAAAATACAAGAGGTATGCATTCTACTTTTTCTTAATATATCTTATTGCATTCTCGGATCCAAAATATAGGTTAAACTCCACCAAAAGGTTAACTTGGATATGGGCATATGTTTCCATTACACATTTGTGTATGCACACATTTAGGGGGAGTTCATTCTATATTTTGTGGTTTCATTAGTATTGATCCATATTCTCTTTCCACATATACTAAGGATCTTTACTTTGAAACATATCCTTGAATATATGTAACTTGTGTAGTTAATATATTCGTATGAGTATATACAACTTGTGTAGTTCAGATACACTCATATTTAGTATATACAACTTGTAGTTCAGATATACTCATGGTATATATAACTTGTGTAGTTCATATATATTTATATGTGAGTATATATATAACTTGTGTAGTTTATATATACTCATGTTTATCTATATTCAATTATTTGAGATTATGTTGTGGGACTAACATGTGTACTAAGATGTTTGAAGGCTTAGTCCCGATTCATGGATGGCGACATAGTAAGGAAAATGCATGACAATAGAGATCATGATTAGTAGCTTGATAGCATGTTCTTGTGCCTTATGGATCAAATTAGGATCATGAATGCATTTGAATTTGAGTTTTGGAAACTCTAAGTGCTTTTGTCAGAAATCGGATGAACCGACGTGTTATAGGCGGTTCGACCGGATCTTGGTGCGGTATGACCGCACATCGGTCGTTTCGATTTCTAGTTGGCGGTTGCATAAAACCAGAACCGATGCATTTTGGCCCGGAGCTATCTTTGTTAATTGGTCGTACCGCATTTGAGAAATGGTTGTACCGCGATGCGGTTGTACCGAATTTTGTATGGCGGTATGTATTTTCGAGAGAGCATGTCTTTTTGGCTTAGTTGAAAACCCTGCAATCGGTAGTACCGCTCCTTCGTGCGGTACGACCGGACCAAGCGGTAGTACCGCAACTTGGTTGGCGGTTGTACTGGTTCAGGTTTTTCAACAGTTTGTTTAGAAGCATTTTGCAGGTATATCTTGGTAATTAATGTTAATCATTATGGGACTAACATTTTCCATGAGTTGGATGAATAGGTTATGTTCAAGGGTAATGAAGACTTCGGATGTCATCATGAGTTGATTGTCATCAAGTAAAGGTTCAAGAAGAGAATGCATCATATGTTGATGCATATCAAGATCTCGAAGAAAAGATGATCATGAGTTGATCATCAAGTCAAGAGAAGACTCATCATATGTTGATTGAGGTCAAGTAAAGGATGCATCATGGGTTGATGCAAGTCAAGACGATGACCCGGACTTGAAGTGAAGATGTGCGTCATCAACCTTCAAGAAGATGCTCAAGGCAAAGGTATGACAAGCTAGGGCTAAGGATGTGTTCTTAGTCTTTTACCGGTCTTGGTGTTTGGTTGGAAGACCGGATTGCTAGTATAGGTGGCCATACTATTAAGAGGGGTCTTGTCTAGTAGCTTGAGTCTCATCATGTGTTAATAACTCAATCTCACTTGCTCTAGCTCACTCTAATATGTTGCCTATATTTGTGAATGTGTTTTGCAAATAGTTGAGGCTCATGGATAATTCTTGTAGCATGTGACTATACTTTGCAAATGGTTGAAGTCCATGTACCTACTCCTTGTGGCATGATCTAAGTTTGCAAATTATTGGGATTCATGTATTTTCCCTAGGCATGGTCTAAGATTGCTTGTTGCTATTACTTTGGACTTAGACCATGGTAGTGGCTCTTTGAAATTGTGCTTTTTGATTTGATAAAATGTGTTTGAGATCAAATCAAATAGGTGTGTTGTGTATCCCACTGAATAAGCTTTCAATAGAGTCCAAGATCACTCAATTCCGACATCGGAGTCAAAAGTTATGACCTTTTTACCGAGTGTCGTCTATGCTGATTTTGAGCTGCGGTACGACCGCCATGTAAAGAGCGGTACGACCGCCCAGAATGGTTGTACCGGCCCTTGTGAGGGCGGTACAACCGCAAATGTCTGTAACGGCTAGTTTTTGTTGTTTCGTCTCCAAACAGCTAGTTTTTGGTGTAGGGGCTATAAATACCCCCTTGGCCGGTTGAGAGACAACCTTTAGCATCCCATTTCACTCTCTTGAGCTAGTGTGAGCTTCTCTCAATTGTGCATGTGTTGCACCTTGTGAGCAAGGAGAGAGGTCTCTAGTTGCATGTGTTGCATCTAGAGGTGGATTTCGTATCCACTTGAGCTTGTGCATTCGTTGCACGTGGTGAGAGTCAAGCAAGGGGCTTGGCCAATTACTCTTGGTGTTTGCCGACACCTAGACGGCGTGGAGGCGTCGTGGTTCGGTGATCTTCTCAAGTGAAGCTTGTGAGAAGGCCCGGTGTTTGTGAGTGGCTTGATGCTCGCCATCTCCGGAGTGGAGTAAGAGCAACCCTAGTGGAGCGAGGTGTTGATACCTCGGAGGAAGGCTTAATTCGTGGAGCCGGCCCAATTGGTTTGGGTTTCCCTCAACGTGGATTAGGGAAGACCGGCAAGTCTCTGAACACCACGGTAAAACATCGACGTGTCTTTGTGGTGTGATCTCTATTGCTCTACTATTGCATTTACATTCATTGTGTATGAATGCTTGTTGTACATTGTGCAATTTATATACCTTGTATTAAATTGCTTACTCATTGTGTATGATTGCAATAGTATCATTTACATTGCTTAAATTGAATTGCTTACAAGTCCATGCTTGATTGATTATTATCAATAGACTTGTATTGTTGGTGCACTTAGTTGAATCTAGTTGATTTAGGCTTTAATTGTGCAAAACCGTATTTGTATTAGTTTCCGCATTAGAAATCGGTTTTAGCGCATAGAAGTTTTTAAATGCCTATTCACCCCCCTCTAGTCGGCCTCCTCGATCTTACAAGTGGTATCAGAGCTTGGTCTCTCATTTATTAGACTTAACCGTCTAGAGAGTAAAGGATGGCGACTTGAGATTTTGTGCACCTAGGCGAAGCACCAAAATTTAATTGCACAAATTATGCACATTGGAAAATCCGCATGTCATGTTATTTTAAGGCCATGGGCCTAAATATATGGCGGATCGTAGATGTTGGCTTTTCTCCTCCATTGGATAGTCTTGATCCAACAATTGAGGAAGAGAAATGCTTACATCTCGACGCTCAAGCAATTAACGCTTTATTTAGTGCTTTGAGTGTAGATGTGTTCAATGAAGTATGCGATCTCAAAAATGCTCATGAGATGTGGACACAATTACAATGCCATTATGAAATGTCCACTTCCACAAGTGATGATTGCATACAAGAATGGATGTCGGAAGAAAAATGGTCAACCTCTAGCTCCGACAATGATGACATATCAACTCCATCAACATCGTCTCATTGCTTTATGGCTAAAGGTAAAAATGAGGTAAATAATTATGAGCCTTCATATGATGAATTGATGGAGATGTTAGAAGAATTAAATGAATATATTGGAAAAGAAAAGAAGAGATTCAAGGTTTTAGAGAAAGAACATATCTCTCTTCAAAATAATTATGATATGCTAAAAGATGAACATGAAACTCTTCTTCTAAACGAGCTGAAAGAGTCTAACGTGGATATAGGAATAACTTGTAATTTATTAGATGATTTGCCATGCATAGCTTCTATTTCGTGCATTTCATCTAAAGTTAGCATATCCACATCTTGTGATGATTTAATTGATATGCCTTGTAGCTCTAGTGAAAATGCTTCTATTTCCTCTATGCTTGTTGAAACTAATCTTGTAGAGGAAAATAAAAAGCTCAAGGCTCAAGTCGCAAATTTGAAAAATGATTTGGATAGAAGCCACAAAGGGAAAGCCACTCTCGATGAAATATTGAGTAAACAAAGATGTTTGCAAGATAAGAGTGGAATTGGCTTCACTCCTAAGAAGAGGGAGAATAGCAAGACAAGGCACAATGCAAGACACACGAAGAATGTCAAGTGCTTTGATTGTCATCAAAAGGGTCACCTCTCCTCCATATGCCCTAACAAGGAAGATTACAAGAGAGGACTTGGCTTCATCGCCAAGAAAAATGTGAAGAGCATCCCAAAGCAAAAAGGAAAGAAATGCACGAATATCAAATGCTTTGGATGTTATGGGAAGGGTCACATCGCTTCTGTGTGCCCAAACAAGATGAATGATAAAGGAGGACTTGGTCTCACCGCCAAGAAGAAGGTGAAGAACCATCCAAAGCAAAATGGAAGACAATTCAAAAATATCAAGTGCTTTGGATGCAACAATAATGGTCACATTGCCTCGGTGTGTCCAAACGAGCTAAATGACAAGCAATTGTCATTAAAGAAGAGGCAAGCCGGAAATGAGCAAGATAAGAAGACATCAAAGGGAAGCAAAAGCCCTACTTGCTACAATTGCCGAGAAAAAGGATATTTTAGTAAGGAATGTCCCAAAGGTATCTCTCCTAAGCCAATTATTTATAATGATCATTATGTGCTTAGGAAGGATAAGAATGGCAATGTGTTTGCTAGAATTGTTAGTTCACCTAAGACTATCATTAGAAGGACTATTTGGGTGCCTAAAAGTATTGTGACTAACATTCATGGACCCAACCAAGTTTTGGGTACCAAATGCGCTTAAATGCTCAATAGGTACTTGGAGATGTATTGGAGGTTTGGCTTATTCATGAAGAGGTGGTTTTCACCATATGTCTATTTGGAGCCAAGCTTGAGGATAATCAATTCATATCATGATCCAATGCCATTTCGGTAACAAGTACTTATATTGAAGTATCTAGCCCTTTATGCCTTGTGTAGGCTGCATTCATGAAAATCTTATAAAAAGGGTGTTCTTTCTCTTGTGCTTAATCTTGATTATTCAAATCTTGAGCAAGTTGGGTGTGGCACATTAAGGGGGAGTGCTAAGTCATTTACATGTATATCACATCCCTAAGTGTGCCTAAATTAATTAAGTGCTAGTATTGTTTTTCAAAATGAGCCATTTAGCCAAAAGTTAAAAATTTGAAATTATTAGTATATCCTTTTAAAAAAAATTAGTTGCAAAATGTATACAAATTCATTTCAAAGGTTTACCAAAGGTTTTAGTTCAAGAAAAATATATTTTAAATGAAATGAGTTTCTAACAAAATTCCAGATTATAGAATCTTGTTTTTGACCTAAACTAGATTTTTGTGTAAAATCTATTCTAAAAGAAATTTAACATTTGTCCCAAAAGGAAAATCCTAGAGTTGGCTATTCTAAACCTTTTTGGTATTCAAATGATTTCCAAAAGACCAACTTATCAAAAGTTATTTGATTCCGAAACTCATCCGAAATACTAGCTTGACCATAAAGGTCACTTTCTAGTATTTAAGTGAGTTTAGCCATTTGAGCCTAAATTATTCACATGAATAGGTCCATGATGGCATTTATGACTCATACATGTAATTGGATACTATAGATTTCATCAAATGCTCAATTTGGCTCTTTTTGTGAAAAGTTTTAAAAATACGATTTGATTTCCAAAATCTAAAGCTTAATTCATAAAAACTATTTGAAAATTGGATTTCTAAAGTCTAGATAAGTTGGAAATGCTCCAAATATCTTTATTTGGATGTTTGTGTGAAAGTTTGGAGCAAAATACAATAATTCAATCTTTTCTTCAAATTTCGTGAATCAAATCGCTTTTACATTCTTCGCCACAAAGTGTGCTCGACCGGCGCGTTATCTCCCTTGGCCCGACCGCCACCGGTTTGACTGCTTATTTGCCGTCGGTCTGACCGCTTCCCGGTCTGACCGCCTCTATGCCGCCGGTTTGACCGGACCTGGAGTTTTGGCTGTTTTGTCCAACTTGTCTATTTCTCATTCTTTGCAGCCACTCCCTTTGCTCCCTCAAGTCAAGATGCATATTGTTATCCTTACAAGCAACTCACTACTATTTCTCCTTGATTGCAAATGCAATTATTCAAGTGGTATTCTTTCTAATAGTAGCTTCTCATAATCATCTTGACATTGGTAAGATTCAATTCAATTCTAAATCTATTTTGGCTATCTCCTTTTTGGTCAAATTGATCCTTGTGATCGTTGCAAGCTACCCAAATATAGTTTGTTAACTCCATATGCCATTTTGATCTCTATGTGATATATTTATCATTCAAATGGTATTATTTCAAGTGGTAGCTCCTTTTGATCATCTTTGACCTCGGCATGCGAACCATATGTGCTTGTTCAAGTGGTATCCTTGTTTTTACAAGTGGTATCCTCAAATGATATCATCTTATCCATTCATGTGGTATCTTTTAAGTGGTATCTTTGTTCTCGCACAAGTGGTATCTATTTCTTTCCATGCCGGTCAAATCTTTTCTAACCAAGCTCTCTCCGATACCTAATCTCTCTTCTTATCCAAGTGGTTTCTCTGATACCCAAAGATCTCTTCAAGTGTTATTTCTCCAAGTGGTATCTTCAATTGGTATCGACAAGTTATATCTCTCCAAGAGAAGATCTTTTCAAGAGAAGTTCAAGCACATTGAGAAGTCAAGTATTGTCGATGCATGTTTTCCACAAGTGGTATCAACATATGGATTTACAAGTGGAATCTACAAGTATTATCTACAAGTGGCATCATCAACTCGTAGTATCCACAAGTGAAGTTTAAAGAATATCTTTCAACAAGTGGTATCTACAGGAAGTATCTACAAGTGGTATCTACTAGTGTCAGTCAAGGATTATTTTACAAGTGGATACACATAAAGACAATAGGGAGAATGCGTTTGCGTGTCAAAAGCTAAGAGGGAGATAATTGGATAACGAAAGCTTTTGTGTGTCAAAAGCAAAGATAAGTGGACGAAGAAGTCCTTTGTGTGTCAAAGGAGTGAAACCTTTGTGTAAGGGGGAGTTTTCCTAAAATATTTTGTAAAAACTATAATAAAAATATTTTGAGTTTTACTTAAAATTTTATTGGGTAAACTATTATATGGAAAACTAATTTGCAAAAACTCCTTTTTGGCTTCGTTTTCCTCTTTGGTGCTTTATGCCAATAAGGGAGAAATTGATTTGGAGTTCATTTGGTTGTTCTCACCCTAACTCATGCTTTATTCATAAAGGGGGAGAATTCTTATTTTTGCTCAGTTCATAAAAGGGGAGATTGTTCAAATCTTCTAAGTGGGAGAATATTTCATCAAATGCATTTTATTGCCAAGCTCATGTTTTTGCAAAGAATCTCTTTTGGTTTAGGTTTGGTTTGGATTTTTGGTGATTAATGCCAAAAGGAGGAGAATTTGTATGAGCTACATTTGGATGAGTAAGTTATTCTCTCTATTTGATTTCGCTTTATCTCATGCATAGTATAATAGGGGGAGAATTCTTTATGTTCTAACTTGATTAGCTCCATGCATGAGAATAATCAAATAAACCTACATTCCTATCCTATGTTGACTTATATCCAAATGTTGCTATTAATGATGGATTTGTCATCAATCACCAAAAATGGGGAGATTGAAGGATCTAGACCCTCCACTATGTGTTAATAGAGTATTTTGGTGATTAATGACAAATGCACTTGTGAGACTAACACTCTTATTGTTATATCATGTTTAGTCTCAGCTTGGATATAAAAGCAAAAATCCAAACAGGTATGTATTCATTAATGACAAATGTACTTGTGAGACTAACAGTCTTATTGTTATATCATGTTTAGTCTCAGCTTGGATATAAAAGCAAAAATCCAAACAGGTATGTATTCATTAATGACAAATCTATTTGTGAGACTAACAATTCTGTTGATTATCTATTGCTTAGTCTCGTTTGGATATAAAGATGAAAAATACAAGAGGTATGTATTCTACTTTTTCTTACTATATCTTATTGCATTCTCGGATCCAAAATATAGGTTAAACTCCACCAAAAGGTTAACTTGGATATGGGCATTTGTTTCATTACACATTTGTGTATGCACACATTTAGGGGAGTTCATTCTATATTTTGTGGTTTCATTAGTATTGATCCATATTTTCTTTCCACATATACTAAGGATCTTTACTTTGAAACATATCCTTGAATATATTTAACTTGTATAGTTAATATATTCATATGAGTATATGAGAGCATATGAGACTTCAGAGTTCATAGATGCTCATATATCCTTGAATATATGTAACTTGTGTAGTTAATATATTCGTATGAGTATATACAACTTGTGTAGTTCGTATACACTCATATTTAGTATATACAACTTGTAGTTTGTATATACTCATGGTATATATAACTTGTGTAGTTCATATATACTTATATGTGAGTATATATATAACTTGTGTAGTTTATATATATTCATGTTTATCTATATTCAATTATTTGAGATTATGTTGTGGGACTAACATGTGTATTAAGATGTTTGAAGGCTTAGTTCCAGTTCATGGATGGCGACATGGTAAGGAAAATGCATGACAATAGAGAGATCATGATTAGTAGCTTGATAGCATGTTCTTGTGCCTTATGGATCAAGTTAGGATCATGAATGCATTTGAAATTGAGTTTTGGAAACTCTAAGTGCTTTTGTCAGAAATCGGATGAACCGATGTGTTATGGGCGGTTCGACCGCGCTGCGGTTCGACCGGATCTTGGTGCGGTATGACCGCACATCGGTCGTTCCGATTTCTAGTTGGCGGTTGCATAAAACCAGAACCGATGCATTTTGGCTCGGAGCTATCTTTGTTAATCGGTCGTACCGCATTGGAGAAACGGTTGTACCGCGATGCGGTTGTACCGAATTTTGTATGGCGGTATGTATTTTTCAGAGAGCATGTCTTTTCGGCTTAGTTGGAAACCCTGCAATCGGTAGTACTGCTCCTTCGTGCGGTACGACCGGACCAAGCGGTAGTACCGCAACTTGGTTGGCGGTTGTACCGGTCCAGTTTTTTCAACAGTTTGTTTAGAAGCATTTTGCAGGTATATCTTGGTAATTAATGTTAATTAATCATTATGGGACTAACAATTTCCATGAGTTGGATGAATAGGTTATGTTCCAGGGTAATGAAGACTTCGGATGGCATCATGAGTTGATTGTCATCAAGTAAAGGTTCAAGAAGAGAATGCATCATATTTGATACATATCAAGATCTCGAAGAAAAGATGATTATGAGTTGATCATCAAGTCAAGAGAAGACTCATCATATGTTAATTGAGGTCAAGTAAAGGATGCATCATGGGTTGATGCATGTCAAGACGATGACCCAGACTTGAAGTGAAGATGTGCGTCATCAACCTTCAAGAAGATGCTCAAGGCAAAGGTATGACTAGCTAGGGCTAAGGATGTGTTCTTAGTCTTTTACCGGTCTTGGTGTTTGGTTGGAAGACTGGATTGCTAGTATAGGTGGCCGTACTATTAAGAGGGGTCTTGTCTAGTAGCTTGAGTCTCATCATGTGTTAATAACTCAATCTCACTTGCTCTAGCTCACTCTAATATGTTGCCTATATTTGCGAATGTGTTTTGCAAATAGTTGAGGCTCATGGATAATCCTTGTAGCATGTGACTATACTTTGCAAATGTGTTTTGCAAATGGTTGAAGTCCATGTACCTACTCCTTGTGGCATGATCTAAGTTTGCAAATATATTTTGCAAATTATTGGGATTCATGTATTTTCCCTTGGCATGGTCTAAGATTGTTTGTTGCTATTACTTTGGACTTAGACCATGGTAGTGACTCTTTGAAATTGTGCTTTTGATTTGATAAAATGTGTTTTAGATCAAATCAAATAGGTGGGTTGTGTAGCCCACTGAATAAGCTTTCAATAGAGTCCAAGATCACTCAATTCGACATCGAGTCAAAAGTTATGACCTTTTACCGAGTGTCGTCAGGTTGATTTTGAGCTGCGGTACGACCACCATGTAAAGAGCTGCACGATCGCTTAGTAACGGTTGTACTGCCCTTGTGAGGGCGTACAACCGCAAATGTCTGTAACGGCTAGTTTTTGGCTGTTTCGTCTCCAAACGGCTAGTTTTTGGTGTAGGGGCTATAATACCCCTTGGCGGTTGAGAGACAACCTTTAGCATCCCATTTCACTCTCTTGAGCTAGTGTGAGCTTCTCCTCTCAATTGTGCATGTGTTGCACCTTGTGAGCAAGGAGAGAGGTCTCTAGTTGCATGTGTTGCATCTAGAGGTGGATTTCGTATCCACTTGAGCTTGTGCATTCGTTGCACGTGGTGAGAGTCAAGCAAGGGTTTTGCCCTATTACTCTTGGTGTTTGCCGACACCTAGACGGCGTGGAGGCGTCGTGGTCCGGTGATCTTCTCAAGTGAAGCTTGTGAGAAGGCCCGGTGTTTGTGAGTGGCTTGGTGCTCGCCATATCCGGAGTGGAGTAAGAGCAACCCTAGTGGAGCGAGGTGTTGATACCTCGAGGAAGGCTTAATTCGTGGAGCCGCCCAATTGGTTTGGGTTTCCTCAACGTGGATTAGGGAGACCGCAGTCTCTCAACACCACGGTAAAACATCGACGTGTCTTTGTGGTGTGATCTCTAGTGCTCTACTATTGCATTTACATTCATTGTGTATGAATGCTTGTTTTACATTGTGCAATTTATATACCTTGTATTAAATTGCTTACTCATTGGGTATGATTGCAATAGTATCATTTACATTACTTAAATTGAATTGCTTACAATTCCATGCTTGATTGATTATTATCAATAGACTTGTATTGTTGGTGCACTTAGTTGAATCTAGTTGATTTAGGCTTTAATTGTGCAAAACCGTATTTGTATTAGCTTCCGCATTAGAAATCGGTTTTAGCGCATAGAAGTGTTTAAAACGCCTATTCACCCCCTCTAGTCGGCCTCCTCGATCTTACAGTGCCCTCGGCCGGTAAAGCCTTGGCGCCGTCGCCCTAGCCGCGCCTCCTCGCAGTCGTCGTTGCCGCCGCCGCCACTTTTCCCCGTCGCTTCCCCCCCACGAGCTTCCGCTCCTCCCCCGCGCGCCGCCGCGCCTCCATTCCTCTCCCCTCCCCATTGTCGTCCCTGTCGCTGTTGCCGTTGTCGTCGCCATCGGCGCCCCCGAGCCTCCTCACCTCCCCTCCTGCGCGCGCCGCCCCACTCCTCCCCTCTCGCTAGCCCGAGCCACCCCTCCCCCTTTTAGTCGCCACCGTGGGCCGCGCCCTACCCTCCGTGGGCCACGCACACGCTTTCAGCCCGAGGCCTTGGGCCGGGCCGAATCTCGCACTGTGGGCCGCTAGCGTTTTTCCTTTTTGTTGATTTTATTTTCTTTTTTCTATTTTAATTCAAAAGTGAGACTTCAAAAATTAGTATCTCCCCATTTTAACTCCAAAAATTATAAAATAAATTTCTAAAAATTTGTTAATTCAAGATCTTGCTAATGACATAGGTCTTGTTTGATTTGGAGTTTATTTGTTGTTCATTTGTATTTAATTGCTCTTTTTGCATGTCTGCGCCTTTTTCCGGTATGTTCGTCCGACTAGGATTTGAAGACGCCGGAGATCCCCAAGTTGATCAAGCCCAAGATTATCAAGATCCTCTTACCTATATCCCAGGCGAGTCAATACTTTGATCATATTGAGCCTACATTTTATGCAAATTATATTCTTTTAAAATAGCAAATTGCATGCTTTAATTCTTTAATCAAATGTATGTTAAAGCTTAAGGTAGTTAAATACCCATTTGATGATTAATTAATTATTACGCCATCCTTGACAACTTGAATCCCTTAACCATTGTCACCATAGTAACTATGTGGTAATACTAATCATAGGTTGTACTTAAGCGACATGCTAGTCTTGCTTAAGTACCGGGACATTAAAATGTTCCAATCATTATCTCTTTAAACATAAAAATGATTTCGGCAGTCGTTGGTGGTCCATGACTGAGATAAATGTGGTGATTTGGTTTTACTCCTCAAAACCCTAATATTGTTGTTACTGTCTGGGCGGACTGTGTGATGAAGAGTATGTTGATGGGTGCTAATGCAGCCCAAAGAATATTGATGTGTGAAATGATCCACCTAGACAACCCTAAGGACTTAATCTTGTCATGATCTCCCGTGTAAAATAAGTACAACCACAAGTCTGCAAACTACAACTTGGCTTAGTAGATTTATTGAACCTTAAAAGCCAGTCTCACGGAAGGAACAATAAAGGGTGCAAGTGTGAGCTTGATCACGCTTGAATGGGACATCGATGGTGAAGTGCCTTCTACGGCAAGACGTAGGAGGTGACATCCCGCACCAACATATGGGTGTAATCCCATATAGGTGAGATGACGGAAGGGGCGAGATATTTTGAAAGGTTACTATGACGGTCCCTCAACTACATGACTAAGGAATCATGTGGGGTAACGAGTATGACTATCTCTTGTGGGTAAAGTGTATAACCTCTGCAGAGTCTAAATCTGCTTAAACAGTAGCCTACTGGTCAAAGGCGGACATGGGAATCTTTACTCGAGTTAGTTCTATTTCAAAACCTTGTGGTTAGGATGAAAAATGTGGTGGGCTCACCTAGCCTCGAGATTGGATTTTGCCCGAGTGCTCGAACTCGTTGATGTTAGTAATTGGGGATGGACCCAATCAAAAGTAAGCATAAGGTAGAGTTTCCGACGGAGGGAACCTCTACGGTTATAAATTATTGCACAATTACTCTCTTTAATAAAATACGATTTGATTAAAAAGCTAAGTGATAGAAATTTGTAATTATGATATTTAAAAATATTGCTTTAGCAAATAAAAGAACCAGAGTCATCCTTGTTAAGCCTTGCATGTATATTATTGCATTGTGTGTTGGCTCGCGAGCACGGAAGTTGTGCTCACCCTCGCTCTCTCCCCCAAAACCCTCAGAAGCAGGAAATCCTGGAGATTATGACTACTACGAGGATCCGTGTCTGAGGACCCGAGATAATGAAGCGAGTGTAGTCTTTAGATGTTCTAGTCTCGCTCAAGTCCGCTTGACTCACGCATGCGTGCATCCAATATTACACAAGCCTTGGTTAATATCGCCGCACACAGTTTCCCAGCCGCTTGCACGTGGAGAGATGAGCTCACCCTTTTGCTTCCGCTGTCGCCCGCTTTATAATGTAATCAATTTGGCCTGTTCGCCCATATTGTAAAACTCGACCGACGCGTCTATGTAAACTCATTGTGTTAATTAATGAATGGTATGGTTTTACGCCATGTATGAATTGATTTAGTGATGTATCTGTGAGTGCTAGCTACGATCTAGGAATAGCACAAGTGTTTCACAGAGGATTCTGGATTGGGAAATCCGGGTCCGACAGAGTTGGTATCAGAGAATACGACTGTAGGAGCCTTAGCTAGACTGGTCGAGCCTAAGGACTTGAGTTTTATTTTCAAAAACGAAGAAAAGCTTTGGCAAAATATAGCGTATTTATTGCTCTTACTTATCCCTCTTAGTTCTTTACTTACCTTGACTTCACTTGAGTTTTTACTCAGTTCTGACCCCCCTCTCTTGTTCAAAATTTTAGATGATCGTATCGTCGTCCGATGGCCCGTGGGATTTCTTCTCTCACGGTGAGAACGACGACGAGTTTGTCGGTATTCCTCCGCAAACTAAAAGCAAGACTGGTTCACCACCGACCCAACCTCGCAGGTCGGAAGACCTAGGTTCGAGGATCGAGAGTCTCGCTCTGGAGGTTGAGTTAATCGCCACACCTTCCGTCATCGAGCATTCTCTGAGCCGCTGCTCGGTTTCGCTCGTAACATAGCGCTCCACCTGCGACTACTTGTGCTAGGTGCACAAGGATCTCTTTTTGAGGTCGCCTTTTCTGTTCCTTTTCGTCTCTCCAGGAGGTAGAACGCTACCTGAAGATCTTCGACATCGAGAACACCGTTGTTGTAGTAGCCGCCGCGATGCACGTCCCAACTCCTCCTGCACTAGCCGTCATCATTAGCAACCCAGCACCGACCTGACGTCTTGGACCCCGCACCAAGATCGTTGTGCGCAAGAGCATGCAACCTCCTAGTCCGCCGCTTGTCATCAACACCAAAGACTCCAGTTGAGAACGCAGTCTATCTCGCTCACTTGTTCTCGCCGCCCGACTTCGGGCCGCGATCGTTTCGCTCCCTCTCTCCGAATCGCACCGCCGTGGTCGACCCGATTGAGGAGTAGTTAGCTTAGTTTAGCTAGTAGTGCTTGCTAGGCAGCCTTTTGGTCTACAAGCACCTTTTTCTTTCTTCTACCTCAGTCAATAGACGTTGTGTTTGTATCTTGTGTCATGGCTTAGCCTAGCCTATACGCTATGCTTGAGGGTCATGTAACACCTAACTCTCTTATTATAATGCAGCCGCTCTAGGCTTTGTATTGTAATTGTTGCGTTCTCTTTGCTGGTTTTTGTTCTCTTCTATGTGTGCTCTAGAGGGCTAGTAACCCTCATATATACCCTCCCTCGCTCTAAGCCTCGAGTTTCTTCAGATGCACGAGAAGAGCCGCCCCCATCCGTGGTGCCTTGTAGCAGTCGAGGAAGAGGCCGTGGCAATGGCCGTGGTCATGGCCGTGGACAAGATCTACCTCCCCACCACCAAAGAACCCGACAATGGCACAAGTGATGTTCTAGCAAACCTGCATTCTTCGTGCCTTGCTAACCAATCAGCAGACTGGACCAGCCGGTCGCAATTCCAAGCTTGCAGACTTTCTCAGGACAAGACCTCTCACCTTCGCCGCAGCTGATGAACCCCTAGAAGCTGAACATTGGTTCAGAGATACTGAGAAGAAGCCCGCCTTGCCCGCTGCTCAAACGAAGACAAGGTGGACTTTGCCACCCACCAATCGAAAGGAGCCGCCGCGGTGGGGAAAACTACCTCGCTGCCCGAGGTGGTGACAGTTCAAAAGAGGAAGAAGAGGCAGGAGTAGTAGAAGCCGTAGCGTCTACGATTGGAGCCCCACAAGAGCCTGCTGCGGTCGCCGCAGTTCATGTACAAGATCGTGGCGAGGGTAGCAACATGACTTGGCAACACTAGCAATTCTTGTTGTCACTAGTATCCTACTACCACAAGTATTCTCAAGCAAGGCGAATTTAATAATCTTCCATGCTTGGGTACTCCATATATCATCAATTACAATAAAAGTACCTAACAAAAGAGAGATACTATAGTTCAATTGGGTCGTGTTAATTGAATACATACGGGATATAATATGAAAAGTAAATTGGTAGCTAAAAGTAATGTTTCAATTAATGTCGAGCTAATTAAAATATGTAGGGTCTGCAAATGAGTTGAGTATAAACGCTCAGCTCTGCTCCTCTTAAAAAACAAGTGAACTCAATTTAAGTCAAGTTGTACGTTGAGCTACAGAGTGGACTCATACTCGGCTCATAACGATCTCTAGTGAATCTTGAGGCAATTATAAACCATGAAGATGGTGTGCAAATCTATAGGATAATTAAGGAACTGACTTGATGATGGTGTTAGTTAAAAGTCACATATATGGATAGATGAAAATCTCAAATATCTCATGTAAAATACATATGGTGACTAATGAACCTAATTTGACTTCTATCTATTAAAAGTAATATAAGAGATATATTAGAATACGAGCTATATTGAGCGAGCTAACCTAAGCTCAAACTCGCTCGCTTTTTTACTCCTGCTCCAAAAGATGCTTAGACTCACTCATTTATTTTTAGACGATCTCAAGTCGATCAAAAATGAGTCGAACTCGAGCCGCTCACAAGCCTCGAGCCTTTCTTGCAACCCTAGGTGTATGTATGTTCATGGAAAGAATATTAGAGTATTCCATCATGCCACCAAAATAAAATTATATTTTTAACATATATATTCAATTGCTCTCAGATTATAAAGAATTAGAGCTTGTTGAATAAAAATGAAATGACTGTAAAATGACCGTAGTCCTATTTAGATGCCTTTGCACAAGAGGTCCATTAATTACGACATTAGTGCTTCTTCACTTTCTTGACCATCTCGTAAAAGAAACCCTTGATACCGCTGGATTTGTCCAATCTCGTGGAGCATCCTCGCCGATGCAGTCCTCGATATCATAGGCCATCTCCTCACTTGGTTCCTCCACTCCTTCGTTGATATCATGTCGCCACTCATCCTTGAGGAAGGCAACATCGCGCCTCACATTTTTTGCAGCTTGTACTCCTCACCCAAAGAATATGGTGAGCTTGGTGAGCAGGAGTTCATCACCCCGTGGCGGCGCTCACCATGATCCTTCCATCAACTACTCTGTTCTTTGTGTGGCGGCTTGTAGACCAGCTGCACAAAACCTCAAGGTGATATGCGTCACATGAGTGAAGCGATGTGGTTAGTTGTCGCTACCAAGGATAGTATCGAGTGGTTCAGATATCGAAAATTTCACACAAGAACTAATGGAAAATCGAGAACAAATTCGTGCCATAGTGTGGACACCATGAGAATTTGCTTATGATCCTAGGTGATGTTACAATTGGCAATTTGGTTGAAGGTTTGTTGGAATTCTTGTTTTTCAGAATGTTTCAGCAAGTGTTAGGATTTTCGGTCTTCTGGCAGTAGGCGCTGATGACGATCACTGCGTGCTTAAATTCTGTTTTAAAATGGCGGTTTGAATTTTCCAGAGACGGTGTTTATGAGGAGTTTTGGATTTCCTTGAGAAGAGGTACGACCGCAAGTATATGAACGGTACAACCGTGATACGGTAGTACCGGCCCTTAGTTGGCGGTAGTATCGATTCTGTTCTAAGTGTCTGTTAACTTGGAAATTGGGTTTTGAGTTAGGTCATATCCATGTTTATTTATGCATATGTGTTGCATATTGCATGTTTTGAGCTAATGTGGGTCAAGTTGTGAGAACTTGTTCCCAGAAACGATTTCTTGGTCTATTTCTCGTGTGGCTTGCGTGTCAATGACGGTCAACGACGAGGAGGATCGGACTAAGCTTGGAGAGCCGAGGTCCGTAATGATCATGGATGCCGTGAGGTCGTGACTCAAGCATGGCGCAGGATGGACGAGGTTGATCGAACGGGCAGTTCGATGCAGCTGATTGGATCAAGCGGTGCGGAGGTCGGTGCAAGTGCCTTCGAGGTTCTGATGGGATTTAGACGGGAGAGATTTGCTGACATGATGAGAGCCGTTGATCAACCTACACATGGCGGAGCAAGCGATTTCTTCGACAGGATTGGACTCGGTCCGTGGAGAACGATCGAGAAGGGGTATTTTGGTAATTTACCAAATACTGGCTTTGTGACTTGTTGGCTAAACCGCAGCGCGTGGAAAAGTGGTTTAGGTCATGAAGACGTGAAGACAACGCTTTGAGATACGTGCGTGTGTTAACCCATTGTGAGTTAGGGTTTAATGGGTGTCCTAAGTGGAATATTCCCTATATGCTAGCCTCTAGTATAAATAGATGAGGGTGCGCCTGACCCCAAACACTTCATTGAGAAAACCCTAGTTTGTTTAGGCTTAGAAGAGAAGGAAAGAGAGGTTAGGGTTCTAGGGATTGATTGATCGTGTGCTCATGTATTGAGTTGTGTCCTCCTTGAGGGAGTGGTCAGAATCAAGAACAATCAAATCAATCCATGCAAGATTACTCGAGATGATTCTCTTTTTGTTCTTGTTCTCTATTTGATGATTTAGGGGCTTTCTTTGATCCACGAGTTTTTGCTTGGTTTCTTCTCTTGATCTAGCTTGCTGTGACATGTGGGAACACATCTAGGATCATCTTGATCATCAATCACCCACGAGCAAGAGTTGGATCAAGTTTTTCGTTTTTGCTCAGTTTTGAACCCTCCTTCGGTAAAATGGAAAAAGATCAAAACTTTGACATGGATCTTCACGATCGCCGCATGGAATAGTTTCCTGACATCCTTAGGAAGATGTGTTTCAAGTTTCGTGAAGTTTGGAGTTGCGAATCAAAAGTTACGTCAATTTTTTGATTCGTTTTCACGCTATTTACTATTCATTCACCGCTTTATCGCTTCATCGCGTATGATCGCACTGCTCTTCCTGTAGTTCCAAATCCGCACGCCTCCATCGCTTATCCGGTACAACCGCCATCGCTCATCGCATCGCTTCATCAAGTCGTTTTTGTGTTTTGGTTGTTTCTTTTAGGTTTTGAAAATGATTCGCCAAGTCTTCCGCTACGCTTATTTATGTTGATCTTCATAGTTCTTATAGCTATTGAAGTCGTATCCTTTGAATCCGCTCAAAACAAAAATAGATTGAGCTCCTATTCACCCCTCTCTAGTCGCCTTTCTGGTCTTACAAGTTGTATCAGAGCCAGGTTAGCTCTTCTCATAAATCTTAACCGGTCTTCGGAGCCATGGCAACTGACAAGTATTTAACCAAACCACATATTTTTGATTGATCTGATTTTGCTTATTGGAAGGCTCGTATGCAAGCCTACATCGAGGCTCAAAGGCACGCTATTTGGCTTAAGGTAAAAAATCCATATGTTGTGCCGGCCAATGACGATGTGATCACTCCAGATGTTGAGGCTAATAGCAAAGCTCGCAACTTCTTGATCCAAGGTCTTAGTCGATCCGAGTTTGAGCGCGTGGCTCATTTGAGGTCTGCTCACGAAATCTAGAAGACCCTTTGTGATTACCACAAGGGCTCTACTGCGATCAAGGAAGTGAGATAGAACCAACTCAAGAAAGGATACTCAAAGATCGAGCAAAGGCCTGGTGAATCTTTAGATGAGCTGTGAGGGAGGTTCTCTAAGATTCTTCATGATCTTCGCGCTGTGGATCTTATTTTTACTAAGTCCGAGAATGCACGCCAGCTCTTGGGTGCTCTTGTAGTGCCCCCTTTTTCCTTCTTCCTCGGGTCAACTTCCCTCTTCCGCTGCACTCGCTCCATTCCCTCCGCCGCCGGCCCGGTTCTCCTCCCTTGTCCTCTTCCTCCCGGCCATCTCCGCCGTCCCACCCTCTTCTCTCCTCTCGTGCGCACGCCGCCGCACGCACCTCACCTACCTCCGGCCCCCCATGCGTGCTCTGCGTCGCCGCCACACGCACACCACCTCCTGGCTCTGCCGCCGCCCGCACGCTACCCTCCTTACCGCCATCATCACCCTCGCCGCACGCACACCCGCCTGCACCCCTCCCGAACCTCCCACTCCTCCTCTCTTGCATAAAAGCCCCAGCGCTTCTCCTTCCTCCTCCCCATTTCTCCTTATTCCCCTAAGCAAGAAGAAGAAAACGAGGAAGGAGAAGCAAGAAGGAAGAAGAAGAAGAGCCGAGAAGCACTTACCTTGGCGCCGCCGCCTAGCCGCGCCCCGCGCCGTCGTTGTCGCCATCGCCTCCCTCGCGCCGCCGTGAGCCCGGGACTCCCTCCGTCACCGCCACCGCCGCCCTTCCCCTCCCGCCCCTGCACCGCCCCGCTCCCTCCTCGGCCCGAGCTGTTCTCCCCTCTTATTTTTGTCGGCAAGCCACCCCTAGGCCGCCCCATGCTCGTGGCCGCTTCCTCACAAGGCATGCTGGCAGACGCGCCAGCCTGCTGCCATGGGTGGGCGAAGTTGTTTGTGGCGCTGCTGCTTGTTTGTTTTTGTTTTTTTATATTTTAATTCAAAAGTAAAGCTTCAAAATTCATATCCCCCATTTTAACTCCAAAATTGTAAAATAAATTTCTAAAAATTTGTAAAATCAAGATTTTACTAATGGCATAGGTCTTGTGCAATTTAGAGTTCATTTGTGTATTCTTGTGTATTTACTTGCTCTCTTTGCCGTTGTGCCTTTTTTCAGTATTTCGCTCGATTAGGATTTGAAGACGCTAGAGATTCCCAAGTTGATCAAGCCCACGATTATCAAGACCTCTTACCTATATCCTGCATTTAGTCAATACTTTGATCATACTGAGCCTACATTTCACAAGTGATGATTGCATACAAGAATGGATGTCGGAAGAAAATGGTCAACCTCTAGCTCGGCTAATGATGACATATCAACTCCATCAACATCGCCTCATTGCTTTATGGCTAAAGGTAAAAATGAGGTAAATAATTATGAGCCTTCATATGATGAATTGATGGAGATGTTAGAAGAATTAAATGAATATATTGAAAAGAAAAGAAGAGATTCAAGGTTTTAGAGAAAGAACATATCTCTCTTCAAAATAATTATGATATGCTAAAAGATGAACATGAAACTCTTCTTCTAAACGAGCTGAAAGAGTCTAACGTGGATATAGGAATAACTTGTAATTTATTAGATGATTTGCCATGCATAGCTTCTATTTTGCATTTCATCTAAAGTTAGCATATCCACATCTTGTGATGATTTAATTGATATGCCTTGTAGCTCTAGTGAAAATGCTTCTATTTCTATGCTTGTTGAAACTAATCTTGTAGAGGAAAATAAAGCTCAAGGCTCAAGTCGCAAATTTGAAAAATGATTTGGATAGAAGCCACAAAGGAAAGCCACTATGAAATATTGAGTAAACAAAGATGTTTGCAAGATGTGGAATTGGCTTCACTCCTAAGAAGAGGGAGAATAGCAAGACAAGGCACAATGCAAGACACGAAGAATGTCAAGTGCTTTGATTGTCATCAAAAGGGTCACCTCTCCTCCATATGCCCTAACAAGGAAGATTACAGAGGACTTGGCTTCATCGCCAAGAAAATGTGAAGAGCATCCCAAAGCAAAAAGGAAAGAAATGCACGAATATCAAATGCTTTGATGTTATGGGAAGGGTCACATCGCTCAGTGTCAAACAAGATGAATGATAAAGGAGGACTTGGTCTCACCGCCAAGAAGAAGGTGAAGAACCATCCAAAGCAAAATGGAAGACAATTCAAAATATCAAGTGCTTTGGATGCAACAATAATGGTCACATTGCCCTGTGTCCAACGAGCTAAATGACAAGCAATTGTCATTAAAGAAGAGGCAAGCCGAAATGAGCAAGATAAGAAGACATCAAAGGAAGCAAAGCCCTACTACAATTGCCGAGAAAAGGATATTTTAGTAAGGAATGTCCCAAAGGTATCTCCTAAGCCAATTATTTATAATGATCATTATGTGCTTAGGAAGGATAAGAATGGCAATGTGTTTGCTAGAATTGTTAGTTCACCTAAGACTATCATTAGAAGGACTATTTGGGTGCCTAAAAGTATTGTGACTAACATTCATGGACCCAACTAGTTTTGGGTACCAAATGCGCTTAAATGCTCAATAGGTACTTGGAGATGTATTGAGGTTTGGCTTATTCATGAAGAGGTGGTTTTCACCATATGTCTATTTGGAGCTAAGCTTGAGGATAATCAATTCATATCATGATCCAATGCCATTTCTGTAACAAGTACTTATATTGAAGTATCTAGCCCTTTATGCCTTGTGTAGGTCTGATTCATGAAAATCTTATAAAAGGGTGTTCTTTCTCTGTGCTTAATCTTGATTATTCAAATCTTGAGCAGTTGTGAGACATTAAGGGAGTGCTAAGTCATTTACATGTATATCACATCCCTAAGTGTGCCTAAATTAATTAAGTGCTAGTATTGTTTTTCAAAATGAGCCATTTAGCCAAAAGTTAAAAATTTGAAATTATTAGTATATCCTTTTAAAAAAAATTAGTTGCAAAATGTATACAAATTCATTTCAAAGGTTTACCAAAGGTTTTAGTTCAAGAAAATATATTTTAAATGAAATGAGTTTCTAACAAAATTCCAGATTATAGAATCTTGTTTTTGACCTAAACTAGATTTTTGTGTAAAATCTATTCTAAAAGAAATTTAACATTTGTCCCAAAAGGAAAATCCAGAGTTGGCTATTCTAAACCTTTTGGTATTCAAATGATTTCAAAGACCAACTTATCAAAAGTTATTTGATTCGAACTCATCCAAATACTAGCTTGACCATAAAGGTCACTTTCTAGTATTTAAGTGAGTTTAGCCATTTGAGCCTAAATTATTCACATGAATAGGTCCATGATGGCATTTATGACTCATACATGTAATTGATACTATAGATTTCATCAAATGCTCAATTTGCTCTTTTTTTGAAAAGTTTTAAAATACGATTTGATTTCCAAAATCTAAAGCTTAATTCATAAAAACTATTTGAAAATTGGATTTCTAAAGTCTAGATAAGTTGGAAATGCTCCAAATATCTTTATTTGGATGTTTGTGTGAAAGTTTGAGCAAAATACAATAATTCAATCTTTTCTTCAAATTTCGAATCAAATCATGCTTCTTCGCCAAAAGTGGTTCGACCGCCGTTATCTCCTTGGCCCACTCGCTACCGGTTTGATCATTTATTTGCCGTTCCGATCGCTCGGCCCATCGCTTATGCCGCCGTTTGACCTGACTGAGTTTTGGCCGTTTGTCCAACTTGTCTATTTCTCATTCTTTGCAGCCACCCCTTTGCTCCTCAAGTCAAGATGCATATTGTTATCCTTACAAGCAACTCACTACTATTTCTCCTTGATTGCAAATGCAATTATTCAAGTGGTATTCTTTCTAATAGTAGCTTCTCATAATCATCTTGACATTGGTAAGATTCAATTCAATTCTAAATCTATTTTTATCATTCTTTGGTCAAATTGATCCTTGTGATCGCTGGTGCTACCCAAATATAGTTTGTTAACTCCATATGCCATTTTGATCTCTATGTGATATATTTATCATTCAAATGGTATTATTTCAAGTGGTAGCTCCTTTGATCATCTTTGACCTCATATAACCATATGTGCTTGTTCAAGTGGTATCCTTGTTTTACAAGTGGTATCCTCAAATGATATCATCTTATCCATTCATGTGGTATCTTTTAAGTGGTATCTTTGTTCTCGCATAAGTGGTATCTATTTCTTTCCATGCCTCAAATCTTTTCTAACCAAGCTCTCTCCGATACCTAATCTCTTCTTATCCAAGTGGTTTCTCCGATACCCAAAGATCTCTTCAAGTGTTATTTCTCCAAGTGGTATCTTCAATTGGTATCGACAAGTTATATCTCTCCAAGAGAAGATCTTTTCAAGAGAAGTTCAAGCACATTGAGAAGTCAAGTATTGTCGATGCATGTTTTCCACAAGTGGTATCAACATATGGATTTACAAGTGGAATCTACAAGTATTATCTACAAGTGGCATCATCAACTCGTAGTATCCACAAGTGAAGTTTAAAGAATATCTTTCAACAAGTGGTATCTACAGGAAGTATCTACAAGTGGTATCTACTAGTGTCACTCAAGGATTATTTTACAAGTGGATACACATAAAGACAATAGGGAGAATGCGCGCTATGTGTCAAAAGCTAAGAGGGAGATAATTGATAACGAAAGCTTTGTGTGTCAAAAGCAAAGATAAGTGGACGAAGAAGTCCTTTGTGTGTCAAAGGAGGAAACCTTGTGTAAGGGGGAGTTTTCTAAAATATTTTGTAAAACTATAATAAAATATTTTGAGTTTTACTTAAAATTTTATTGGGTAAACTATTATATGGAAAACTAATTTGCAAAAACTCCTTTTGGCTTCGTTTTCTCTTTGGTGCTTTATGCCAATAAGGGAGAAATTGATTTGGAGTTCATTTGGTTGTTCTCACCCTAACTCATGCTTTATTCATAAAGGGGAGAATTTTATTTTTGCTCAGTTCATAAAAGGGAGATTGTTCAAATCTTCTAAGGAGAATATTTCATCAAATGCATTTTATTGCCAAGCTCATGTTTTTGCAAAGAATCTCTTTTGGTTTAGGTTTGGTTTGGATTTTTGGTGATTAATGCCAAAAGGAGGAGAATTTGTATGAGCTACATTTGGATGAGTGTTATTCTCTCTATTTGATTTCGCTTTATCTCATGCATAGTATAATAGGGGAGAATTCTTTATGTTCTAACTTGATTAGCTCCATGCATGAGAATAATCAAATAAACCTACATTCCTATCCTATGTTGACTTATATCCAAATGTTGCTATTAATGATGGATTTGTCATCAATCACCAAAAATGGGGAGATTGAAGGATCTAGACCTCCACTATGTGTTAATAGAGTATTTTGGTGATTAATGACAATGCACTTGTGAGACTAACACTCTTATTGTTATATCATGTTTAGTCTCACTTGGATATAAAAGCAAAAATCCAAATGTATGTATTCATTAATGACAAATGTACTTGTGAGACTAATACCTTATTGTTATATCATGTTTAGTCTTCACTTGGATATAAAAGCAAAAATCCAAATGTATGTATTCATTAATGACAAATCTATTTGTGAGACTAACAATTCTGTTGATTATCTATTGCTTAGTCTCGTTTGGATATAAAGATGAAAATACAAGAGGTATGTATTCTACTTTTTCTTACTATATCTTATTGTATTTCTGATCCAAAATATAGGTTAAACTCCACCAAAAGGTTAACTTGGATATGGGCATTTGTTTCATTACACATTTGTGTATGCACACATTTAGGGGAGTTCATTCTATATTTTGTGGTTTCATTAGTATTGATCCATATTTTCTTTCCACATATACTAAGGATCTTTTTGAAACATATCCTTGAATATATTTAACTTGTATAGTTAATATATTCATATGAGTATATGAGAGCATATGAGACTTCGAGTTCATAGATGCTCATATATCCTTGAATATATGTAACTTGTGTAGTTAATATATTCTATGAGTATATACAACTTGTGTAGTTCAGATACACTCATATTTAGTATATACAACTTGTAGTTTGTATATACTCATGGTATATATAACTTGTGTAGTTCATATATACTTATATGTGAGTATATATATAACTTGTGTAGTTTATATATATTCATGTTTATCTATATTCAATTATTTGAGATTATGTTGTGGGACTAACATGTGTATTAAGATGTTTGAAGGCTTAGTTCAGCTTCATGGATGGCGCATGGTAAGGAAAATGCATGACAATAGAGAGATCATGATTAGTAGCTTGATAGCATGTTCTTGTGCCTTATGGATCAAGTTAGGATCATGAATGCATTTGAAATTGAGTTTTGGAAACTCTGTGCTTTGTCGAAATCGGATGAACGATGTGTTATGGGCGGTTCGAACACGCGTTCGACCGATCTTGGCGCGGTATGACCGCACATCGGTCGCTCCGATTTCTAGTTGGCGGTTGCATAAAACCGAACCGATGCATTTTGGCTCGAGCTATCTTTGTTAATCGGTCGCATCGCATTGGAGAAACGGCCAGGCTCGCTGCGGTTGTACCAATTTTGTATGGCGGTATGTATTTTCGAGAGCATGTCTTTTCGCTTAGTTGGAAACCCCGCACCGGTAGTATCGCTTCCTTCATATGCACGATCGACTAAGCGTAGTACCGCAACTTGGCTGGCGGTTGTACTCCGTCCGCTTTTTCAACAGCTTGTTTAGAAGCATTTTGTGTATATCTTGGTAATTAATGTTAATTAATCATTATGGGACTAACAATTTCCATGAGTTGGATGAATAGGTTATGTTCCGTGGTAATGAAGACTTGATGGCATCATGAGTTGATTGTCATCAAGTAAAGGTTCAAGAAGAGAATGCATCATATTTGATACATATCAAGATCTCAAGAAAAGATGATTATGAGTTGATCATCAAGTCAAGAGAAGACTCATCATATGTTAATTGAGGTCATAAAGGATGCATCATGGGTTGATGCATGTCAAGACGATGACCTGCACTTGAAGTGAAGATGTGCGTCATCAACCTTCAAGAAGATGCTCAAGGCAAAGGTATGACTAGCTAGGGCTAAGGATGTGTTCTAGTCTTTTACCGGTCTTGGTGTTTGGTTGGAAGACCGGATTGCTAGTATAGGTGGCGCACTATTAAGAGGGGTCTTGTCTAGTAGCTTGAGTCTCATCATGTTAATAACTCAATCTCACTTGCTCTAGCTCACTCTAATATGTTGCCTATATTTGCGAATGTTTTGCAAATAGTTGAGGCTCATGGATAATCCTTGTAGCATGTGACTATACTTTGCAAATGTGTTTTGCAAATGGTTGAAGTCCATGTACCTACTCCTTGTGGCATGATCTAAGTTTGCAAATATATTTTGCAAATTATTGGGATTCATGTATTTTCCTGGCATGGTCTAAGATTGTTTGTTGCTATTACTTTGGACTTAGACCATGGTAGTGACTCTTGAAATTGTGCTTTTGATTTGATAAAATGTGTTTTAGATCAAATCAAATAGGTGGGCTGTGTAGCCCACTGAATAAGCTTTCAATAGAGTCCAAGATCACTCAATTCGACATCGGAGTCAAAAGTTATGACCTTTTACCGAGTGTCGTCAGGTTGATTTTGAGCTGCGGTACGACCACCATGTAAAGAGCTGCACGATCGCTGTAACGGTTGTACTGCCTCTGAGGGGCGTACAACCGCAAATGTCAGAACGCTAGTTTTTGGCTGCTTGCCTCCAAACGGGTTTTTGGTGTAGGGGCTATAATACCCCTTGGCGTTGAGAGACAACCTTAGCATCCCATTTCACTCTCTTGAGCTAGTGTGAGCTTCTCCTCTCAATTGTGCATGTGTTGCACCTGTGAGCAAGAGAGAGGTCTCTAGTTGCATGTGTTGCATCTAGAGGTGGATTGTGATCCACTTGAGCTTGTGCATCTGCACGTGGTGAGAGTCAAGCAAGGGTTTTGCCTATTACTCTTGGTGTTTGCCGACACCTAGACGGCGCGGGAGGCTGTGGTCCTGATCTTCTCAAGTGAAGCTTGTGAGAAGGCCCTGTTTGTGAGTGGCTTGGTGCTCGCCATATCCGGGAGTGGAGTAAGAGCAACCTAGTGGAGCGAGGTGTTGATACTCTGAGGAAGGCTTAATTGTGGAGCCGCCCAATTGGTTTGGGTTTCTCAACGTGGATTAGGAGACCGCAGTCTCTCAACACCACGGTAAAACATCGACGTGTCTTTGTGGTGTGATCTCTAGTGCTCTACTATTGCATTTACATTCATTGTGTATGAATGCTTGTTTTACATTGTGCAATTTATATACCTTGTATTAAATTGCTTACTCATTGGGTATGATTGCAATAGTATCATTTACATTACTTAAATTGAATTGCTTACAATTCCATGCTTGATTGATTATTATCAATAGACTTGTATTGTTGGTGCACTTAGTTGAATCTAGTTGATTTAGGCTTTAATTGTGCAAAACCGTATTTGTATTAGCTTCCGTGATTAGAAATCGGTTTTAGCGCATAGTGTTTTAAAACGCCTATTCACCCCTCTAGTCGGCCTCGATCTTACAAAGGCCCTCGCCGTAAAGCCTTGGCGCCGCCGCTCTAGCCGCTCCTCAGCCGTCGTTGCCGCCGCCGCCACTTTTCCCCGTCGCTTCCCACGAGCTCCGTCCTCCCTCGCGCGCCGCCGCGCCTCCATTCTCCCTCCCATTGTCGCCCCGTCGCTGCCGCTGTGCCGCCATCGCGCCCCGAGCCTCACCTCCCCTCCCCGCGCTGCCCCACTCCCTCCTCTCGCAGCCCGAGCCACCCTCCCCTTTAGTCGCCACCGTGGGCCGCGCTACCTCTCAGGCCACGACACGCTTTCAGCCCGAGGCCTTGGGCCGGGCCGACCTGCATCAGGCCGCTAGCGTTTCCTTGTTGATTTTATTTTCTTTTTCTATTTTAATTCAAAAGTGAGACTTCAAAATTAGTATCTCCCATTTTAACTCCAAAATTATAAAATAAATTTCTAAAATTTGTTAATTCAAGATCTTGCTAATGACATAGGTCTTGTTTGATTTGGAGTTTATTTGTTGTTCATTTGTATTTAATTGCTCTTTTGCATGTCTGCCTTTTCCCAGATGTTCGTCCGACTAGGATTTGAAGACTGAGATCCCCTGTTGATCAAGCCCAAGATTATCAAGATCCTCTTACCTATCCCAAAGTAGTCAATACTTTGATCATATTGAGCCTACATTTTATGCAAATTATATTCTTTTAAAATAGCAAATTGCATGCTTTAATTCTTTAATCAAATGTATGTTAAAGCTTAAGGTAGTTAAATACCCATTTGATGATTAATTAATTATTACGCCATCCTTGACAACTTGAACTTAACCATTGTCACCATAGTAACTATGTGGTAATACTAATCATAGGTTGTACTTGCGACATGCTAGTCTTGCTTGTACCGGACATTAAAATGTTCCAATCATTATCTCTTTAAACATAAAATGATTTCGCAACTTGGTGGTCCATGACTGAGATAAATGTGGTGATTTGGTTTTACTCCTCAAAACCCTAATATTGTTGTTACTGTCTGGGCGGACTGTGTGATGAAGAGTATGTTGATGGGTGCTAATGCAGCCCAAAGAATATTGATGTGTGAAATGATCCACCTAGACAACCCTAAGGACTTAATCTTGTCATGATCTCCCGTGTAAAATAAGTACAACCACAAGTCTGCAAACTACAACTTGGCTTAGTAGATTTATTGAACCCTAAAAGCCGCCTCACGGAAGGAACAATAAAGGGTGCAAGTGTGAGCTTGATCACGCTTGAATGGGACATCGATGGTGAAGTGCCTTCACGCAAGACGTGAGGTGACATCCGCACCAACATATGGGTGTAATCCCATATAGGTGAGATGACGGAAGGGGCGAGATATTTTGAAAGGTTACTATGACGGTCCCTCAACTACATGACTAAGGAATCATGTGGGGTAACGAGTATGACTATCTCTGTGGGTAAAGTGTATAACCTCTGCAGAGTCTAAATCTGCTTAAACACCGCCTACTGGTCAAAGGCGGACATGGGAATCTTTACTCGAGTTAGTTCTATTTCAAAACCTTGTGGTTAGGATGAAAATGTGGGCTCACCTAGCCTCGAGATTGGATTTTGCTCGAGTGCTCGAACTCGTTGATGTTAGTAATTGGGATGGACCCAATCAAAAGTAAGCATAAGGTAGAGTTTCCACTGAGGGAACTCTACTGTTATAAATTATTGCACAATTACTCTCTTTAATAAAATACGATTTGATTAAAAGCTAAGTGATAGAAATTTGTAATTATGATATTTAAAAATATTGCTTTAGCAAATAAAAGAACAGAGTCATCCTTGTTAAGCCTTGCATGTATATTATTGCATTGTGTGTTGGCTCATGAGCACGGAAGTTGTGCTCACCCTCGCCTCTCCCCAAAACCTCAAGGAAATCCTCGAGATTATGACTACTACGAGGATCCGTAAGTCTGAGGACCCGTAGATAATGAAGCGAGTGTAGTCTTTAGATGTTCTAGTCTCGCTCAAGTCCGCTTGACTGCTTGCACTTGCGTGCATCCAATATTACACAAGCTTGGTTAATATCGCCGCACACAGTTTCCCCAGCCGCTGTTCGTGGAGAGATGAGCTCACCCCTTTTGCTTCCGCTGTCGCCCGCTTTTATGTAATCAATGGCCTGCTCGCCCATATTGTAAAACTCGACCCGACGGTCTATGTAAACTCATGTGTTAATTAATGAATGGTATGGTTTTACGCCATGTATGAATTGATTTAGTGATGTATCTCGGAGTGCTAGCACGATCTAGGGAATAGCATGTGTTTCACAGGATTCTCGATTGGGAAATCCGGTCCGATGAGTTGGTACGGAGAATGACGTAGGAGCCTTAGCTAGACCGAGCCTAAGGACTTGAGTTTTATTTTCAAAACGAAGAAATGGCAAAATATAGTATTTATTGCTCTTACTTATCCCTCTTAGTTCTTTACTTACCTTGACTTCACTTGAGTTTTTACTCGCCTCCCCTCTCTTGTTCAAAATTTTAGATGATCGATCGTCAGTCCGATGGCCCGTGGGATTTCTTCTCTCACGGAGAACGACGACGAGTTTGTCGGTATTCCTCCGCAAACTAAAATAAGACTGGTTCACCACCGACCCAACCTCGCAGGTCGGAAGACCTAGGTTCAGGATCGAGAGTCTGCCTTGAGGTTGAGTTAATCGCCACACCTTCCATCGAGCATTCTCTGAGCCGCTGCTCGTTTCGCTCGTAACATAGCGCTCCACTGACTACTTGTGCTAGGTGCACAAGGATCTTTTTGAGGTCGCTTTTCTCGCTTTCGCTCTCCGTGAGGTAGAACGCCACCAAGATCTTCGACATCGAGAACACCGTTGTTGTAGTAGCCGCGATGCACGCCCCAACTCCTCCCGCACTAGCCGTCATCATTAGCAACCCAAAGACCGACCGACGCCTTGGACCCGCACCAAGATCGCAGCGCAAGAGCATGCAACCTCCTAGTCCGCCGCTTGTCATCAACACCAAAGACTCCGCTGAGAACGCAGCTCATCTCTCTCTCACTTGTTCTCGCCGCCCGACTTCCCGGGATCGTTTCGCTCTCTCTCCGGCAATCGCACCGCCGTGGTCGCACCGATTGAGGAGTAGTTAGCTTAGTTTAGCTAGTAGTGCTTGCTAGGCGCCTTTGGTCTCAAGCACCTTTTTCTTTCTTCTACCTCGCTCAATAGACGTTGTGTTTGTATCTTGTGTCATGGCTTAGCCTAGCCTATACGCTATGCTTCAGGGTCATGTAACACCTAACTCTCTTATTATAATGCAAACACTAGGCTTTGTATTGTAATTGTTATGCTCTCTTTGCTGGTTTTTGTTCTCTTCTATGTGTGCTCTAGAGGGCTAGTAACCTCATATATACCCCTCCCTCGCTCTAAGCCTCCTCGAGTTTCTTCTGCATGTCAGAAGAGCCGCCCCAAATTGTGGTGCCTGTAGTGCCGAGGAAGAGGCCGCAATGGCCGTGGTCATGGCCGTGGACAAGATCTACCTCCCCACCACCAAAGAACCCGACAATGGCACAAGTGATGTTCTAGCAAACCCATTCTTCTTCTGCCTTGCTAACTAATCACAGATCGACCACCGGCCGCAATTCCAAGCTTGCGCACTTTCTCAGACAAGACCTCTCACCTTCGCCGCACTGATGAACCCTAGAAGTTGAACATTGGTTCGTAGATACCGAGAAGAAGCCCGCCTTGCCCGCTGCTCAAACGGACAAGGTGGACTTTGCCACCCACCAATCGGGAGTCCACGCTGGTGGGAAAACTACCTCGCCGCCTGAGGTGGTGACAAACAAAAGAGGAAGAAGAGGCAGAGTAGTAGAAGAAGCGTCCACGATTGGAGCCCCACAAGAGCCTCTGCGGTCGCCAGCTCATGTACAAGATCGTGGCGAGGTAGCAACATGACTTGGCAACACTAGCAATTCTTGTTGTCACTAGTATCCTACTACCAAGTATTCTCAAGCAAGGCGAATTTAATAATCTTCCATGCTTGGGTACTCCATATATCATCAATTACAAAGTACCTAACAAAAGAGAGATACTATAGTTCAATTGGGTCGTTAATTGAATACATGGATATAATATGAAAAGTAAATTGGTAGCTAAAAGTAATGTTTCAATTAATGTCGAGCTAATTAAAAATATGTAGGTCAGCAAATGAGTTGAGTATAAACGCTACCGCCTCCTCTTAAAAACAAGTGAACTCAATTTAAGTCAAGTTGTACGTTGAGCTACAGAGTGGACTCATACTGCTCATAACGATCTCTAGTGAATCTTGAGGCAATTATAAACCATGAAGATGGTGTGCAAATCTATAGGATAATTAAGGAACTGACGGACTGATGGTGTTAGTTAAAAGTCACATATATGGATAGATGAAAATCTCAAATATCTCATGTAAAATACATATGGTGACTAATGAACCTAATTTGACTTCTATCTATTAAAAGTAATATAAGAGATATATTAGAATACGAGCTATATTGAGCGAGCTAACCTAAGCTCAAACTCGCCTTTTTACTCTGCTCCAAAAGATGCTTAGACTCACTCATTTATTTTTAGACGATCTCAAGTCGATCAAAAATGAGTCGAACTCGAGCCGCTCACAAGCCTCGAGCCTTCTTGCAACCCTAGGTGTATGTATGTTCATGGAAAGAATATTAGAGTATTCCATCATGCCACAAAAATAAAATTATATTTTTAACATATATATTCAATTGCTCTCGATTATAAAGAATTAGAGCTTGTTGAATAAAATGAAATGACTGGTAAAATGACCAGAGTCCTATTTAGATGCCTTTGCACAAGAGGTCCATTAATTACGACATTAGTGCTTCTTCACTTTCTTGACCATCTCGTAAAAGAAACCCTTGATACCGCTGGATTTGTCCAATCTCGTGGAGCAGTCCCGATGCAGCCTCCCGATATCATAGGCCATCTCCTCACTTGGTTCCTCCACTCCTTCGATATCATGTCGCCACTCATCCTTGAGGAAGGCAACATCGCGCCTACATTTTTTTGCAGCTTGTACTCCTCACCCAAAGCAGTGGTGAGCTTGGTGAGCAGTGGAGTTCACCTCCCGTGGCGCTCACCATGATCCTTCCATCAACTACTCGTTTTGTGTGTGCAAGCTTGTAGACCACTCGCAAAACCTCAAGGTGATATGGTCACGCGAGTAGCGTATGAAGTTAGTTGTCGCTACCAAGGATAGTATCGAGTGGTTCAGATATCGAAAATTTCACACAAGAACTAATGGAAAATCGAGAACAAATTGCGCCATAGTGTGGACACCATGAGAATTTGCTTATGATCCTAGGTGATGTTACAATTGGCAATTTGGTTGAAGGTTTGTTGGAATTCTTGTTTTTCGTAATGTTTAATAAGTGTTAGGATTTTCTGGTCTTACAAGGCAGTAGGCGCTTGACGATCACGTGCGCTTGCACGGTTTTAAAATGGCGTTTGAATTTTCAGACGGTGTTTATGAGGAGTTTTGGATTTCTGAGAAGAGGTACGACCAGCAGTATATGAACGGTACAACCGTGATACGTAGTACCGCCGTTGGCTGTAGTATCGATTCTGCTCTAAGTGTCTCTAACTTGGAAATTGGGTTTGAGTTAGGTCATATCCATGTTTATTTATGCATATGTGTTGCATATTGCATGTTTTGAGCTAATGGGTCAAGTTGTGAGAACTTGTTCCCTAAACGATTTCTTGGTCTATTTCGCGTGTGGCTTGCGTGTCAATGACGGTCAACGACGAGGAGGATCGACTAAGCTTGGAGAGCCGAGGTCCATGATCATGGATGCCGTGTGAGGTCGTGACCAAGCATGGCGCAGATGGACGAGGTTGATCGAACCGCATTGATACCATTGACTGCTGCAAGTGAGGTCGCAAGTGCCTTCGAGGTTCGGCGGGATTTAGACGAGAGAGATTTCGACATGATGAGAGCCGTTGATCAACTCACACATGGCGGAGCAAGCGATTTCTTCGACAGATTGGACCTCCGTGGAGAACGATCGAGAAGGGTATTTTGCATTTACCAACACCGCTTTGTGACTTGTTGGCTAAAACGCGCCGCTGTGGAAAAGTGGTTTAGGTCATGAAGACGTGAAGACAACGCTTTGAGATACGTGCGTGTGTTAACCCATTGTGAGGCCCACCACATTTTCATCCCAACCACAAGGTTTTGAAATAGAACTAACTCGAGTAAAGATTCCCATGTCCGCCTTTGACCGTAGGCGCGACTGTTTAAACAGTTTAGACTCTGCAGAGGTTGTACACTTTACCCACAAGAGATAGTCATACTCGTTACCCCACATGATTCCTTAGTCATGTAGTTGAGCGACCGTCACAGTAACCTTTCAAAATATCTCGCCTTAGTCATCTCACCTATATGGGTTTACGCCCATATGTTGGTGCGGGATGTCACCCTCTACATCTTGCTGTAGAAGGCACTTCACCATCGGTGTCCCATTCAAACGTGATCAAGCTCACACTTGCACCCTTTCTTGTTCCTTCCGTGAGACTGACTTTCAAGGTTCAATAAATCTACTAAGCCAAGTTGCAGTTTGCAGACTTGTGGTTGTACTTGTTTTACACGGGAGGTCATGACAAGATTAAGTCCTTAGGGTTGTCTAGGCGGATCATTTCACACATCAACATTCTTTGGGCTGCATCAGCACCCATCAACATACTCTTCATCACACAAATCGCTTGATAAGAATGACAATATTAGGGTTTTGAGGAGTAAAACCAAATCACCACATTTATCTCACCATGGACCACCAATGACCGCCCAAATCATTTTCATGTTTGAAGAGATGATGATTGGGACATTTTAGTGTCCCGTACTTAAGCAAGGCTAGCATGTCGCTTAAGTACAACCAATAGCTAGTATTACCACATAGTTACTAGGGTGACAAAGATTAAGGGATTGAATTGTCAAGGATGGCATAATAATTAATTAATCATCAAATGGGTATTTAACTACCTTAAGCTTTAACATACATTTGATTAAAGAATTAAAGCATGCAATTTGCTATTTTAAAAGAATATAATTTGCATAAAATGTAGGCTCAATATGATCAAAGTATTGACTCACTTTGATTGTAGGGAAGAGAGTCCGGGTAGTCTTGTTCTTGATCACCTGAGATCTCGGGCCCTCGAACTCTATGCGAGTAAATGCACGCAAAATAAACGACAAGCAACAAGAGCAAATAAATACACAAGAATACACAAATGAACTCCAAATTGAACAAGACCTATGCCATTAGCAAGATCTTGAATTAACAATTTTTAGAAATTTATTTTGTAATTTTGGAGCTAAAATGAGGAGATGCTAATTTTTAAAACCTCACTTTTGAATTAAAAAGAAAAGGAAAAGAAAAATCAATCCAAAAAGAAAAAGCGCCGGCCCAAAACCAAAGCGGCGGCCCACGGCAAAACCACGCAGGGCGCGCTAAAAGGGGCGGTGGGGCTCTGCCAGCGAGAGGGCGGGAGCGGCGCATGGCGCAGCGGACGGGGAAAAGGGCGGTGGCGGCGGGCTCGGCCGACAGGCGGCGACACCGGAGGTGGGGCGCGGCCGAGCGGCACGCCAGGGGAGGAGGAGGAGCGGAGCTCGAGGGAAGCGGCGGCGGGGAGCTCACCAACGGTGACGGCGGCCGGGCGGCGACGGCGGCGGCGGGCGACACTCACCGACGGCGGCGGCGGCGAGGTAAGCCTGCGGCTTTCTTCTCTTCTCCTTCCTCGCCTCTTCTTTGCTCTCTACTTCTTCGCTTGCGGTAAGAAGGAAGGAGGAACGGGAGGAGGAAGGAGAGGATGGGCACCGGGCTTTTAAAGCCGAAGCGAGGAGCTCGGGGAGAAGGGGGTCCGGGCGAGAAGGACGAGCGTGCGGCGCCGGGGAATGATGGTGGCGGGGAGGCGACGGTGCAGAGGGCAGGCGGTGGCGTGCACGCAGCGGCACCGCAGAGCACGCGAGCGCGGGGAAGGGAAGGGAGGAGGGGGGTCCGGGCGAGCGTGCGCGAGGGCGATGAGGGAGATGGGGGGTCCGGGCGTGCGTGCGGCGGCAGAGAGCGCCAGGAGGAAGAGGACAAGGGGAGGGGAGAACCGGCGGGGGTTGACCCGGGGAAGAAGCAAAAAGGGGTGTCACAAATCCTACCCACCTTAAACGGAATCTCGACCCCGAGATTCAGGCTAGTCGGATTAGATAGAGAACGTATCTCTTATTAATCCTGAAGCTGCTTGGGCTTCTGCGGCGATGACATGATTGACATGTCCTTGACTTCGGCTTTGGCTTGGAGTGGAAGCGGCTCTCGATGCCTGCGAGACTTGATAACTTTGCTTGCGCTAACGCCCGCCTCGAGCTGGTGTGGTTCTTAAGCTGTACTCCCTCGGGGTGACTGGTTGAGGGCACCTTCTAGCCAAGTGTCTGTTTTCCCCACAATTGAAACAACGAAGATGAGCTATCGGATTGACCGTTGTAGGCTGTCCACTGGAGTGAGAAGCGCGGGAAACATTCCCACTGGAATGCAGGGTTGTGACTAGAGTGGAGGTTGGAGTTGGAACTGGAATCCTTGGTGATGGGGCGGCTAACTGCCGGTAAGACAGCTGCCCTGAAAAGCTGACTTCTGCGGAAAGCTGTCGTGCGGCCCTTGAAATACCATCTTCCTTTTGCGGCTAACCTCCACAGTTTTGTTCTCATTTTCACAGATGAGGGCTTTATTGACCAACTGTTGAAAGTTGGAGTAATCGTGGAGGATGAGTTGTCCTCTCATATCTTCACGCATTCCTTCCACAAAGCGGTCGATCTTTTCTTCTTCATCAGCTACGTCATTGGGGGCGTAGCGGGCAAGCTGGTTGAACTTGGTTAGATATTCATTGACTGACATCTAACCCTGCTTGAGAGCTCTGAACTCGTTCTTCTTCAATCTCATGGTACCGGCTGGTACGAAGTTGGTTCTGAAAGCGACTTTGAATTCCGCCCAAGGAATTGACTTCCATGCGGATTCAGTTTCTTCTGGCTGTACTTTAGCAACTTCTTCTATGGCGGCAGTAGGCTCTTGTGGGGCACCAATCGTAGATGCTACGGCTTCTGTTACTTCTGCCTCTTCTTCTTCGTCTGGACTGTCACCACCTCGGGCAACGAGGTAGTTTTCCCACCAAGCAGCGGCAACTCCTTTTAGCTGATGGGTGGCAAAATCCACCTTGTCTTCATTTGAGCGGCAAGACGGAGCTTCTTTTCCGTATCTCTGAGCCAGTCTTCAGCTTCAAGGGGTTCATCGGCTGCGGCGAAGGTGAGGGGTCTTGTCCTGAAGAAGTCTGCAAGCTTAGAGTGGCGATCGGCTGGTCCAGTCTGCTGATTGGTTAGCAAGGCTTGAAGAATCTGAGTTTGCTGGAACATGACTTGAGCCATTGTTGGGCTTGCTGGTGGTGGAGGAGGTAGACCTTGTCCTTGTCCGCGTCCACGACCATTGCTATTGCCACGGCCTCTTCCTCGGCCTGCTACAAAGGCACCACGGACTGGGGCGGCGGCTCTCCTTGGCGGCATCTGAAGACACGCCGAAGCTCAGAACGAGGAGAGGGGTATATATGAAGGTTACTAGCCCTCTAGAGCACACACAGAAGAGAACAACACCAGCAAAGAGAATAAAACAATTACAATACCAAGCCTAGAGCGGCTGCATTATATTAAGGGGGATTAGGTGTTACATGACTCGTGAAGCATAGCGTATAGGCTAGGCTAAGCCACGACACAAGATACAAACACAACGTCTACAAAAGGAGGACAAAGTGCTTGCAACAAAAAGGCTACTAAAGCAAGCACTGCTAGCTCTACTCCTCAATCGGCATGCGACCACAGCGGTGCGATTGCCGAGGAGAGGGGCGAACAGTTGCGGCGAAGTCGAGCAACCAAGAACAAGAGTGAGAACGAGAAAGACCGCGTCCTCAACTGGAGTCTTTAACGTTGACGGCGGGCGGTGGACTGGGATGTCGCATGCTCTTGCGTGCAGCGATGCTAGTGCGGAGTCCAAGACGTCTGGTCGGTGTCGGGTTGCTGAGGACGACGGCTGGTGCAGGAGGAGCTGGGGCGTGCATCGCGGTGGCTACTGTAACAACAATGTTCTTGATGTCGAAGATCTTCGGGTAGCGTTCTCCCTCCTGGAGAGACGGAAAGGGACAGAAAAGGTGACCTCAAAAAGAGACCCTTGTGCACCTGGCACAAGTGAGTCGAGGCGAAGCGCGCTATGTTCTGAACAGAAACCGAATAGCGGCTCCTGGAATGCTCAGTCTGAAAGGTGTGAGCGATGAACTCAACCTCCAAGGAACGAGACTCTCGATCTAGAACCTAGGTCTTCCGGCCTCTGAAGACGGGCCAGTGGCGAACCAAGGTACCGCTTGAGTTTGTGGAGGAATACCGACAAACTCGTCGTCGTTCTCACCGTGAGATAAGAAATCCCGCGGGCCATCGGACGACGATACGGTTTATCTATTTTTTTTTGAAACAAAAGAGAGAGCCAGCAACAGAGTAGGCTCACACAAGGAGGTAAGTAGAGAACTAAGAGGGATGAGTAAGAGCAATAATTACGCTATATTTTAATGAAAGCTTTCTCTTAATTTTTGAAAATAAGACTCAAGTCCTTAGGCTCGACCAGTCTAGCTAAGGCTCCTACAGTCGTATGCTCTGATACCAGCTCTGTCGGACCCGGATTTCTAAATCCAGAATCCTCTGTGAAACACTGTGCTATTCCCTAGATCAGTAGCTAGCACTCACAGATACATCACTGAATCAATTCATACATGGCGTAAAACCATACCATTCATTTATTAACACAGCAGAGTTTACATAGACCACGTCGGGTCGAGTTTTACAATACGGGCCGAACATGCCAAATTGATTACATTACAAAAGCGGGCGACAGCGAAGCAAAGGGTGAGAGCTCATCTCTCCACGAGCAAGCGATCGGGAAACCGTGTCGGCCGATATTAACCATGGCTTGGATAATATTGGATGCACGCAAGTACCGACGAGTCAATCGGGTCAGGCGAGACTAGAACATCTAAAGACTACACTACGCTTCATCATCTCCGGACCTCCAACCACGGATCCTCGTAATAGTCGTAATCTCCAGGATTTCCTGCTCCTGAGGGTTTTGGGGGAGAGAGCGAGAATGAGCACAACTTCCGTGCTCGCGAGCCAATACACAATGCAATAATATACATGCAAGGCTTAACAAGGATGGCTCGGGTTCTTTTATTTGCTAAAGCAATATTTTCAATTATCATAAATACAAAGTCCTATTACTTAGCATTTTTAATAAATTGCATTTTTGTTAAATAGAGTAATTGTGCAATAATTTATAACAGCAGAGGTTCCCTCCGTCGGAAACTCTACCTTATGCTTACTTTTGATTGGGTCCGTCCCCAATTACCAACATCACTGAGTTCAAGCACTCAGGCAAAATCCAATCTCAGGGCTAGGTGAGCCCACCACATTTTTCATCCCAACCACAAGGTTTTTGAAATAGAACTAACTCGAGTAAAGATTCCCATGTCCGCCTTTGACCGTAGGCGCGGCTGTTTAAAACAGGTTTAGACTCTGCGAGAGGTTGTACACTTTACCCACAAGAGATAGTCATACTCGTTACCCCACATGATTCCTTAGTCATGTAGTTGAGCGACAATCACAAAGAACCTTTCAAAATATCTCGCCCCTTCCGTCATCTCACCTATATGGGTTTACGCCCATATGTTGGTGCGGGATGTCACCCTCTACATCTTGCTGTAGAAGGCACTTCACCATCGGTGTCCCATTCAAACGTGATCAAGCTCACACTTGCACCCTTTCTTGTTCCTTCCGTGAGACTGACTTTCAAGGTTCAATAAATCTACTAAGCCAAGTTGCAGTTTGCAGACTTGTGGTTGTACTTGTTTTACACGGGAGGTCATGACAAGATTAAGTCCTTAGGGTTGTCTAGGCGGATCATTTCACACATCAACATTCTTTGGGCTGCATCAGCACCCATCAACATACTCTTCATCACACAGTCCGCCCAGACAGTAACAACAATATTAGGGTTTTGAGGAGTAAAACCAAATCACCACATTTATCTCAGTCATGGACCACCAATGACTGCCCAAATCATTTTCATGTTTGAAGAGATGATGATTGGGACATTTTAGTGTCCCGGTACTTAAGCAAGGCTAGCATGTCGCTTAAGTACAACCAATAGCTAGTATTACCACATAGTTACTAGGGTGACAAAGATTAAGGGATTCGAATTGTCAAGGATGGCATAATAATTAATTAATCATCAAATGGGTATTTAACTACCTTAAGCTTTAACATACATTTGATTAAAGAATTAAAGCATGCAATTTGCTATTTTAAAAGAATATAATTTGCATAAAATGTAGGCTCAATATGATCAAAGTATTGACTCGCCTTGGTTGTAGGGAAGAGAGTCCGGGTAGTCTTGTTCTTGATCACCCTGGAGATCTCGGGCGTCCTCGAACTCTATGCGGGCGAAGTACCGGCAAAATAAACGACAAGCAACAAGAGCAAATAAATACACAAGAATACACAAATGAACTCCAAATTGAACAAGACCTATGCCATTAGCAAGATCTTGAATTAACAATTTTTTAGAAATTTATTTTGTAATTTTTGGAGCTAAAATGAGGGAGATGCTAATTTTTAAAACCTCACTTTTGAATTAAAAAGAAAAAGGAAAAGAAAAAATCAATCCAAAAAAGAAAAACTGTCGGCGGCCCAAAACCAAAAGGCGGCCCGGCCCACGGCCAAAACCACGCGCAGGGGCACGGCCCACGGCGCGGGGCGGCCCACGGGCGCGGCTAAAAGAGGAGGCGGGGCTCGGGCTAGTAGAGGGAGGCGGCGGCCGCCGCGCGCGAGGAGGAGATGGGGCGGCGACGCGGCGAGGGGGAGAAAGGGCGGTGGCGGCGGGCTCGGCCGGCGGCGGCGACACGAGGAGGTGGGGCGCGGCCGGGCGGCGACCACGGGAGGAGGCGGGAGCTCGAGGAAGCGGCGGCGCGGGGGAGCTCACCAACGGTGACGGCGACCGGGGGCGACGACGACGGCGGCGGCGGGGCGACACTCACCGACGGCAGCGGCGACGAGGTAAGCCTCGCGGCTTTTCTTCTCTTCTCCTTCCTCTGCCTCTTCTTTGCTCTCTACTTCTTCGCTTGCGGGTAAGAAGGAAGGAGGAACGGGGAGGAGGGGAAGGGAGGGGGACGGGCACCGGGCTTTTAAAGCCGAAGCGAGGAGCTCGGGGAGAAGGGGGGTCCGGGCGAGAAGGACGAGCGTGCGGCGCCGGGGAATGATGGTGGCGGGGAGGCGACGGTGCAGAGGGCAGGCGGTGGCGTGCACGCAACGGCACCGCAGAGCACGCGAGCGCGGGGAAGGGAAGGGAGGAGGGGGGTCCGGGCGAGCATGCGCGAGGGCGATGAGGGAGATGGGGGGGTCCGGGCGTGCGTGCGGCGGCAGAGAGCGCCAGGAGGAAGAGGACAAGGAGAGGGGAGAACCGGCGGGGGTTGACCCGGGGAAGAAGCAAAAAGGGGCGTCACACTAGCCTCATCTACGCATCCTCGGGTAGGATTAGGACCTATCCTCACCTAATAGATGGTTATATTACTCGCTGATATATATGTTAGAGGATGGATGACCGTGAGTGGATGTACACGGGCCGCTCAAGTCAGGGTCCGCCCACCGATGAATGGATCGAGAAGACCGATGCTTTCTTGGAACTAGCATTTCCCGAGTAAAGGAGCGCGTCCAACTTGGTGTCCTCGCAGAAGATGTGCAAATGCACGACGTCGACAAACAAGGGAGGTCATGGGGCAACATCTTTGGAAGAATGGATTTACGGCAGACTATACCCGGTGGGTGTACCGTGGTGAAGCCGATCGTATGAGAGAGGAGGTCGTGAGACGACGCGTCGAGGATTGTGATGCGTCTTTGGGGTAGGAGACATGTTAGATGACTATCACGGCACGATTCATTGAAGGACGTAGGGAGGAGGAGATGGAGGCAACCGCAAAGGCGTTCTACGACATGATGTGTGCGCACGGAGACCCTTCACGGCGGACAACGGTTTCTCAACTGGATGCCATTGGGCGCGTAATGGCGTTAAAGTCCCAGTGTAGCCTGAGTCGAGACGCCGATGGTATGTTGGCATTATTGGCACCGCTTCCGGAGGGTCACATTCTGCCAAAGAGCATGTACGAGTCACAGAAACTACTTCGTGCACTTAAGATGTCGTATGAGCAGATACATGCTTGTCCGAAGGGGTGCATCCTATTTAGGAAAGAACACGCGGAAGCAAAGTGCATCGCCCAAAGTGTAAATCCTCTAGGTTCACGGAGGTAGACTCAGTGATGGCCAGAAGAGGCAGCTTGGGATCCCCGTGAAAATCCTACGGTACCTTCCGTTCATACCGAGGATCCAACGGCTATACATGACCGAGGAATCCGCGAAACAGATGACATGGCACAAAAATAGCAAACGATACAATCCTGACAAGCTGGTACATCCATCCGATGGTGAAGCCTAGACCCGCTTTGATGGCATTCATCGTGAGAAAGCTCTAGAGGCTCGTAATGTACGTGTTGCGCTGGCAACAGATGGGTTCAATCCTTATGGAATGCTGGCTGCCCCATACACTTGTTGGCCTGTGTTCGTTATCCCCCTCAATCTCCCCCCGGCGTCCTCCTTCAACGACAGAACGTATTCTTGTCGTTGATAATTCCCGAACACCAGGGAATAATATGGGTGTGTTCATGGAGCCCGTGTTTGATGAATTGGTCCGTGCTTGGGAGGAAGGGTATGGACATACGCACCGAGCTACAAAGACAAACTTCAAAATGCATGTTTGGTACCACTACTCCTGCATGACTTCCGCGTATGGGTTATTCGTGCAGGTGTGTTCACGGAAATTCCATGCCTAGTATGCAAGGCACTCAAAGTTCATTTGGTTGCAGAAGGGTGGCAAGTATTCTTCGTTCGACAAACATCGTCAATTCCTCCCTCTTGACCATGCATTCAGACGAGACATCAAGAACTTTATGAAAGGTGTCGAAGTTACAGACCCTGCACCCCAAATGATGACTGGTGCCGCGGTTCGTGCTCAGATAGAGGCTCTCCAGGTCAACCAAGAAGAAGGTGGTTTTCTGGGATATGGTGAGCAACATATGTGGACTCATAACTCGGGCTTGTTGAGGCTCCCCTATTTTGATGACCTTCTTCTTCCACATAACATTGATGTAATGCACACTGAAAAGAATGTCGCCGAGGCACTTTGGGCAACAATCATGGACATTCCTGATAAGACAAAGGACAACGTTAAGGCTATAGTGGATCTGGCAACGTTATGCGATAGACCAAAGCAAGAAATGCAACCTCCTAGAAGCGGCAAGACATGGAGAAGGCATAAGGCCGAATTCGTCTTGACCAGGCCCCAAAGGAGGGAAGTGCTTGAATGGTTGCAAATGTTAATGTTCCCTGATGGGTATGCAGCGAATCTGAGGAGGGGAGTGAACTTATCTACTCTGCGAGTGAATGGGATGAAGAGTCACGACTACCACATATGGATCGAGCGGCTTCTTCCGGCGATGGTTCGAGGCTATGTCCCTGAGCATGTCTGGCTAGTGCTGGCAGAGTTGAGCTATTTCTTCCGCCAGCTTTGTGCCAAGGAGTTATCTCGGACCGTGATTGCAGACTTGGAAAGAGTGGCACCTGTGTTGCTCTGTAAGTTGGAGAAGATCTTTCCACCCGGCTTCTTCAATCCGATGCAACATTTGATTTTGCACCTCCCGTATGAGGCACGAATGGGGGCCGTGCAGTTCCGTTGGTGCTATCCAATCGAGAGATGTCTAAAGGTTCTTCGAAAGAAATGTAAAAATAAATGCAAAATTGAGGCTTCCATTGCAGAGGCATACATTCTGGAGGAGGTGTCAGACTTTACAACAACATACTATAGTGAGAACCTTCCTAGCGTGCATAATCCACCCCCTCGTTACAATGCTGGCGAAAATGAATCGAACCTCAGCCTTTTCCGAGGGCAACTCGGAAGCGCAAGTGCATCGACCCCCAAGACCGTGAAACATGAACAGTGGCGCACTATCATGCTATATGTGTTGACCAACCTTGACGAAGTGGAGCCGTACATGCGGTAAGTTCTCAATGAACTTGTTTAATACGCCGTCACTATTCTGCATCCAACCCCCTTGTGAATCGTTGGTACAGGGAATTTTTTCATCAATTCTGGCTACAATCAAGGGAACCTACCCCGCAGGAATCTGATACCCTTCTTAGACAGGGTGCGGGACATGGAATGCCCGATTTTATTTCTTGGTTCAAACAGAAGGTACCGTCCAATTTACCTCGTACTTAGTTTGACATTCCAAGTTCCTCGTACGTGCGAATAATATAACGATCTATCCTGCTTGAGCTTGCAGGGCAGGGATGCGTCTATGAGTACCGAGTTGAGACAGTTGCCGATGGCTTTGCCTATAGGGTCGAGTCATTTACGGTTATGGCGTGAATGGATATCGCTTTCACACAACAAGCTACGAGCGAGTCACCCAATCGAAGAACCACAAGTTCGGAGTTTTTACGCCCGGCCTTGATGGGGTCGAGTATTATGGAACAATTGAAGAAATATACGAACTCAAGTTTCATGGTTGCAAACCTCTTAATCCTGTCATATTCAAATGTCATTGGTTTGATCCTGAAGTAACGAGACGGACTCCTAATCTTGGGCTAGTCGAAATTCGACAGGATTCCGTCTTACCAGGAGACGATGTCTATATTGTGGCTCAACAGGCCACGCAGGTTTATTATACGTCATACCCGTGCCAAACCAAAGAGCATCTTAAGGGTTGGTATGTTGTGCAAGTATCGCCACACGGTAAACTACCTGTCCCAAACGATGAAGATTACAACTTAGACCGAAACACATATGACGGAGAGTTCTTTCAAGAAGAGGGGCTAGAAGGAAGGTTTGAGATAGACTTAACCGAAGCGATCGGAATGGAAGTAGACAATGAAAGGGTTGTTGACGAGGACGCTGGAGATGAGGTGCAAAATGTGAAGAACTTACAAATGCTTGAGCGATTACATTTAGGCAATGACAATGATGACAACATTGCTCCTTCGGATAGTGTTGATTATTTAGACATGGTTGATAGTGATGATGAGACTTATGATCCAGCTAATCCCGATCATGAAGATTATTTCTAATACATGTAATACTATGTTATTTTGTAATTATGTTTTGTTTATTTTGCATCTCTTTCTAAGTACGTCTTGTTTATCTGTGCTTATTGGTTTACTCTTTTTTAATTGCAGGTGATTGAACAACGATGGCGGGCGGTACGAGGAACATCGCGTCGCTTTACCGACGTATAAGGTCACGCGCTGCAGCTGAGGAGCCGACGGAGAGGAGGAGGAGGAGCAGCCGTAGGAGGGAGCCGTCGCCTGCCGCCACGTCGCGTGACGAGGAGGAGCAGGTGCCGCAGGAGGACGAGGTGGAGGAGCAGGTGCCGCAGGAGGACGAGGTGGAGGAGGAGGTGCCGCAGGAGGACGAGGTAGAGGAGGAGGTTCCGCAGTCGGACGACGAGGTGCCGCTGCAGGAGGGCGACGAGGAGGAGGCGGCGGCAGGGGTTCCGCTTCCTGCTTTCGTCGGGTATCTATTTGCGAGGTCCCACGAGCCTCCCTCAGCGACCGATACCTCTTCACAGACGCCCGCTGATTCGACCCGCTGGGCAAAAGTAAGTAACTTTAGATGTTATCACTACTTCATATGATATGTTGAAAATCACAATAGAAACTAATAATTTTTCTTAATCACTTGGGCAGGAATTGGACAGTAGTGGCTGCAGGTGCTCACACACGCCAAGTCAATGGCATCCTGGGGCTTCTGTGCAGGGAACACTTCCCTGGCCTGGTTGAGTACGCCGGAGTGACGGAGCCGGCCTACACGTTTGGCCACTCGTCGCGCGAGCGATCTTGAAGATCGGCCGCGGGTATTCAACAACAAGGCGGAGCGGGTGAAGGCCGAGCTGTGGGTAAGTCTTCCTCCCAATACATTGCTCAATACATCGCATTCATTGGACATTCTTGAAATAATGACTGGATACATCGCGTCTATATGCAGGATTTCTTCAGATGCGAGGAGGGATTTGAGGACAGGGCGGCTTTGGTGGCTAACAAAGTTTGTAAAAAACTCGTGAAGGACATGCATTACGAGGCGCGTCGAGCCATCGTAACTTACAACGCGAGCTTCCTTGGAAGGAAGGTCACCAAAGTCGACGCGAAGAAGCATGACGACCGAAAACAACGATGCACGGAGGTAAATATAGGACATTAATACTGATTTCTTTTGAGATTAAGTAGGCTTAATTTGATCTTCTTATATGCCATATACTTGATGACGTGTAGGCGATTCCGTGGTGGTGCGTCCAGCATCCCCAGTGCTGGGCACAGATGGTGGACAAGTGGTGCGGCCCCGAGTGGGAGGAGACGCACAACGCTTGCCGGGAGCGGCGTTTGATGATGCCAGGTATACCACACCATCAAGGCAGCCTTAGCCTCGACGGATACGCACAAAGATGGGTACGCGAATTCATTTATTTATTCTAACGCTCAATTCTACATGATTTCTAATCATCTTGCTATTTTTCTCGCAGTCCGTCACACCATGGTGGCCAGCCTTGCTCCCGTTCAAGGCATTTGCTTTGGCCCACAAGGGCAAGGCGACGTCCGACGTCGACTACAACCCGGAGGACCCGCCCGAGGCGTACAGCAGTGCGACCGTCCACAGCCGCCTCAGTGAGTACACGTCGATGGCAAGGTCGGTCCATGGGACAGAGTACGATCCGAGCACCCAGGACCTTGATGGAGAAGTCGTCATGAGGGTGGGAGGAGGCAAGAAGCATGGGCGGTACTGGCTTGGCGATGGCGCGCTCGACCGTCCAAGACTCCCACTCTCTCACGATTCGAGCAAGGAGCACCAGGCTCGAGCCCGCCATACGCCCACGGCGGACACCGCACACTACGGATGGAGGCACTCCGGGTTATTCTGTTTTATTAAATCGTTAATTGATTTTTACATACCTTAACTTTGCATTATTGTAACATACCGGGTGAAATATTGTAGGCCCAGCTGCAAGAAGAGAGGAGGCTACGGGAGGAGATGGAGGTGAGGATGGAGGCCGACCGGTAGAGGTTGGCGGCCGAGCGGGAGGCCGAGCAGCGGAGGCTGGCGGAGATGTTTCAGTACATGCAAAGTCTTGGCGCCGCTACGGGTGTACCTCTGCCACCTGGGTTATTCGCTCCACCTCCACCTCCTCATGCAACTACTCCTGTGAGTATGAATGTTTTAGTTTGTATGTTCATGCTTAGGATCAAACCATAACACTACTTGGAACCTAGTGGAGTATGAATGTTTTAGTCATGTATAGTATATATTTATCTTGTCTCATACATGCAATCTCTTCTCCTTTGTGCAGAATCAATCGGCGGCATCGAATGATGTGCCTCGTCACCTCGGAGAGTCGCCGGGATCGAATCTTGGGCCTCATCACCCCCGACAGTCGCCATGAACAGTTTCTTTGTTATTTGTGGATTACTTGTGGTTTCATTTGTCGCACTCAGCACTTGTGGTTGTGAATGATGGATTACTTGTGAACTTATTGTGATATATTGTGACACATGTGATGTTTGTGATATATATGTGATGTTGGTGATGTTTGTGATATATATGTGATGTTGGTGATGTTTGTGATATAAATATGATGATTGTTTGGTTAGAAAGTAATAAATAAATAAAATGTGCTGTTTTTGGTCACTTTGCCGAGTGTCATGACCAAGGCACTCGGCAAAGTAACCAATCGTTTGCCGAGTGTCAAATTTTTGCCGAGTGTTATGACCATGAACTTTGCCGAGTGTCATGGTCATAACACTCGGCAAAGTGCACGTCTTTGCCAAGTGTCGATGACTTCGACACTCGGCACAGTTCACGTCTTTGCCGAGTGTCTTCACTTTACACTCGGCAAATATGCCGTCACCGTTGCCCTCGTCATCACGGCAACTTTTCTTTGCCGAGGGTCGGTGCGGCACTCGGCAAAGGCTTTGCCGAGTGTCCGAAAAAAGACACTCGGCAAAGAAGGCTTTGCCGACAGTTTCTTTGGCGAGTGTTGTCTGCCGAGTGTGGCACTCGGCAAAGCCTTTGCCGAGTGCATTTGGGGCTTTGCCGAGTGCCTGGGACACTCGGCAAAGCGCCTGATTCCAGTAGTGTAAGATCAAATGCAGTGTTTGTGGATTGAAAGGTGCAGCACTTGGCTGCCTTGTCAAGAGCTGCCGCAAGAGCTTTCATGTCCCATGTGCTCATGGGATCTCAGGCTGCCGATGGGATGAAGAAAACTTTGTTATGCTGTGTCCTTCCCATTCATCAAAGAAGTTGCCGTGTGAGAGATCAAAGTCGAAAACTAAGAAGGTCAAACTGCACCGATCATCTTCTGATACAATGCTTGGTGATTTGAACTCACCTCCAATGGAAAGGGATGAACTTTGGACTGCCTCACCTTTTCTGACGAGTGAATGGGTGATATGTGGATCTGCCCTCTCCGGTCAAGAGAAGGAAATATTGGATTGGTTTGAGCATCAATCTGGCATCACAGTAACTAACAATTGGAGGTCAAATGTGACTGATGTAATCGCTAATACGGATGAACGTGGAGCATGTGCCAGGACACTAAAGGTTCTCATGGCCATACTAGCTGGGAAATGGGTTCTCAATGTAAATTGGCTGAAAGCATGTGTGGAGGCTAGAGGACCAGTCCCAGAAGAGCCCGATGAGATCAGTTCTGATGTTCATGGCTCCTTCGATGGCCCTCGTACAGGAAGACTACGAGCAACGCATATCTCTATTAACAAAATGGTAACGCAGCTGAAGCGTGGTGGTACTAATCTTGATTGTCACTATCTCCTAATTCCACAAATAACCGGGGAGCAGCAACTAGATGAGCTCCTTAAAGTCTACCAAGAATTTATTATGCCACAGTGTTGTAAGGGCTTTAGTGGGTATATGGCACCTGATCCTTGCACATACAAGGAAAATATGTGCAACAAAAGGGCATGGATGTGGTTTCCATTATGGCTATATTCCTTACTGATAATATTGGTCAGATTATACTCCATGACAATATGGCGGTCTTGTCGACAAGATTTATGGTGGGGAAGTTACTCGAACACATGGCAGTGTTGTCAATATTATTGATTGAGCTGAAGCCATGGGCACCACCTCTTAGAAGAGCAACACTGTTTCAGTTTTTTATTACCTTGTCAAGATTCGAAACAAGGATGACAAAGCTCTCCGAGGTTGAACTAAAGGCGATGAAGTCATTGCTGCAGGAATTGCTTTGGGTGGTATTTCAAGCTGTAACAGAAGGAGTATATGTGCCTTGATTAATTGTGTTGATTGTGGAGCCCTTGCAGTACAAAAATGGCAAGGCGGGGAAAGGAAGCTTGGTAACAGAAATTGTGCAGCTGCTTGGAAGTTTCAGTGAGGTTGAGCAAAATCCTCATGCCATGGCCTGTGAAATATGTACCTGTTACATGAGGCTTCTTAATGTGGGTCTACAGCTGGGAGCATTCTTTGAGCTATGCTACTATGAGTTGAGGAATCTTGAAAGTAGCCGTCTGCATTCAAAGAGGGTGCAGTACACTGGAGACGAGGCTGTGAAGGGCAAGCTGGGTGATGGCCTGTTCACTTTGAGTGTCAGCATGATATTGAGGAAACCAATAATGGCTGGAAACCAAGTTATGGAAAAGCTAACAGAGCCATATATGTTGACATGGCAATGTGAAGTGACGGTAATTCTCATTCTTTATGGTCTCCCAAGACTGTCGACAGTTTCAAAGATTGAGCTCTGGTTCCTAACAAAATGCAAGATGAAAGGATCCCAGCACCTTGATTTGTGTTGTCTTCGCGTGCTAGTGCAGCAGAAGCATAGTGGTGAAGGACAGAGCACTGTCCACCTCGCTGGATACTATGTTGGTGATTTGGGTGACAGTGATACTGGTAGTGATTCTCTGCGAGGCTCAGATGATAATGGTTTCTTGGACACTGATGATGATGATAACACAGTGATCATCCCTGTATCCCCTGAGGAGATGAGTACAGACAACGAAGATGACGATTCAGACTATGATTCAGAGACTGATGATGCGGAGATGATGTACAATCAGCATAGAGGCAAAAGTTCAGTTGTTATTGAGGAAATTCAAGAGGATGACAAGCCTGTTGGTGGTGAAGGACAGAAGGGATCAAACCAGAAACGAAGCAGTGAAAATGGTGATAGTTCTGAACTTCAGCTTGTTGTCATGACTCCATCTGCTGAATCCTTGGGAAGTGAAGATGAAGATGGTTTTCCTGTATCATTTTCTGAATTGAAGAAAAGTGCTGAGGGTAGTTCCAAGTACATTGGCAAGTTAAAGAATGGCACAATTTTTGACTCTATTGCTGGCGGTTTGGTGCTTATTCCGACTTCATGGCATCGGCTTGGGGATAAACCGAAATTCAAGGAGGGAGGAATGTCACATACCGGCTTGACTGGGCTTGTCGTGGGCCGTGGGCCAAGATGCAAAGAAGGCCGAGTCGTGCTACAAGGGGAGGGAGCGACAGCAATTGAAGGCATCGAAGAAACACTTCAGGCTTAAGCCACGGCTCTTCTTCTTCCTCCGCTGCTGCCTTTCCCCTTTCTTCTTCTCTTCTTCCCAGTCTTAGTTCTCCACTCCCTGGTCTTGATAACTGTAATCCAGTCCAATTGATAGTTCCTACTTCCATCCTCCCCAGATTGTATCGCCATTACTTTGCGTATTGTGTTGGATTTTGATACCGAAGCTATTCAGTTTTGAGTTTGTTCGTGTTCATCAGAGTTCATCAATCGGGTACGTAACAGTGTGGAATCGAGACTCGACTATCCGCGCGATAAGCGTGGAAGAGAGCACGGATTTGAGTGCGAAAAAGGTGGCGAGGGAGGACGAAAATAGAGATTGCGCTCTAATATTAAAACTAACGCAAGACAAATTTATTGGACATATATCGAACGGTCTTGTGACATCTAAATTCAAACATAAGTAGAAAAAAATGCAAAATACAGTAAAAATAGTACATCACTATTGGATAATGTTGCCCAAATGAACATAATTATACACAAGTAGTAGTTGGGGTACTATGAATGTAACGGGCGGAGTCGGTGCTCCAGTACCCCCAAACGGGGGAAGCTTCGCCCCTGGCAACAAGTAAAAGCCAGTCTGAAAGCTCGAAGGAAAATTGAAGCTGAACAACACCGGATGCCAAAGACGATCATACTAGCGCTACACACAGGTTAAGGCCTTATTTGGAGCAGAGGATTCCGAGAAGAATTTCTGGGAAACACACATCCAGCAAGAGACGCCATCCCAGCAAGTATGGATCGCCTAAAATGTGCAGCGACCAATCCAGGCACCAGCTCCCGTCAGCAAGCCTACAGGGGAAACTTATACCTGCAATGCAGGCAGCAGTTCTGTTGTCCCGCGTGAATTCAGTTCAATTTCAAATTGCTGTACTTTCCTGTGAGGTTATTGTTTGCCATCTAAGTACTAGGGGTGAAAACAGGACAGGTTTTTCCCACCCGATCTGGAGCAATTTAAGTCACTTGTTTTCACCTCTTCATTCCCAGTATATATCGAAAAATGGCGTGGGACGGTTGGGAAGTAGACTGGCTTCATTCCTGATGGAAGCCTCCCATGCCACCGCCTCTTCAACCCTCGCACCCCTGTAATAAATCTGGACCTCGAGTATCCTGAGGGCAGAGAGATGGTGGATTCCAAGGCCACATGCAGATTGCACCTCACGTACTACGGTCTGAAACCTGAGTACTTCCAGCTTTGGCATGGCTCCAGCTTCGAACATTGGACCCATGAAGAAAGCCCACAAGTGGAAGTACCGCAGACGTTGGAATCCGCCGTTGCGTACGATGAGCCTTTCTTCGGGGTCATCTTCTGATTTCAAGTCCAGATTTAGCAAGGCGGGCAAGTCCCCGAGGATCTGGAAGGTTTCCTGAGTCACTTGATTAACCCTGATCAATAGGAGGGTGAGGTTGGCCAATGAGGCCATCCACTCTGGAATCCCTTTGACATAGCAACCCCAGAGGTTTAATTCCCGCAGGAGATGAGTAGGTGAGGACCATAAATCCAAACGGAAGCCATCAGTATAATCAACGTGCAAACATCTAAGGTTTGAACTACAGAGTTTGCCAAGTGACGAAGCCAAGATATCTTCGTACGTATCACGGTGTGAGCCACCAATGCACGAAAGTAGCTTAAGAGTTCTCAATTTGGTCAAATTGCCCAACTCCCGCAAAGAATTTATTGAGCTTTCGTCTTCCAAAAATACACGTGACAGTACCTCTAGAGCTTGCATGTTACCCACCCCATCTGGCAATTTTACTCCAGATACACCACCAACTAACCGTTTCAACCGTCGCAGTTTAACAATGCTTGCCGGCAATTCTCTTATATGAGTACTATATAGATCCAATGTTTCCAGATACTGTAGCTCACCTATTTGTTCTGGAAGATTTGTGATTATATGTGCTGCAATCCGCAGGTACCTCAACTGAAATAGCTTCCCAATATTTATGAGATTACAATTTTCCAACATACCAGTGCTCTCTATATCTAGCACTCTCAGAGCATGCAAGTCTGAAATAGAAGGCATTTGTACAGGATATCCAAATATTCCAAGAGATCGAACATGAGCAGTAACCATGGATGACATCACTATCACGTTTTCTTGGCCACGGTAGTCAAGTGACAGTCGACGGATCTTTCTTTGAAACTCAAAGCTATGTGTTTGATGACCAACGGAAGTGATAAAATTTTCTTCGACTGCCTTGGATATAATGAAATCAAGAATCATATCATGCACCCGGCATGCACTTACTATACCATCGTACCGGATATCTGCTGGTTGGATCATACTTCTGTTTATAAGTTCATTAAAATAGCATTCCCCTTCCTCCATTAAATTTCTCCCACCATCGACCTTGACAAATCCTTCTGCCATCCACCTACTTACTAGACGATCCCTCTGAATTATATAATCTTCTGGAAACATACTTAGATATAATAAGCAAGTTCTTAAATGGTGAGGAAGGTCATTATAACTCAAAGATAGTATCTTCTTCATTTTCTCGACATTAGAATTTTTCTCTAGTCCCAAACCAATCGAATTAAGGACCATTAACCATTCTTCTCTTGCATCTGATTTAGTTGTCAATAAACTAGACATCGTAATGATTGCCAATGGTAGACCACCACACTTTCTTATGATTTCAGTGGAAACTTTTTCCAGTTGAAGAGGGCATTTGTCTTCAGAGCCAAATACTCTTCTCAAGAATAAACTTTTAGAGTCACCTTCACTTAGTGGCCTTAGATCATGTACAAGATCGTGGCGAGGGGAGCAACACGAGTTGGCAACAGTAGCAATTCTTGTTGTCACTAGTATCCTACTACCACAAGTATTCTCAAGCAAGGCGCATTTAATAATCTCCCATGCTTCGGTACTCCATATATCATCAATTACAATAAAGTACCTAACAAATGAGAGATACTATGGTTCAATTGGGTCGTGTTAATTGAATACATACGGGATATAATATGATAAGTAAATTGGTAGCTAAAAGTAATGTTTCAATTAATGTCGAGCTAATTAAAAATATGTAGGGCTGCAAATGAGTCGAGTATAAACGCTCAGCTCTGCTCCTCTTAAAAAACAAGCGAGCTCAATTTAAGTTGAGTTGTATGTTGAGCTAGAGAGTGGACTCATACTCGGCTCATAACAATCTGTAGTGAATCTCGAGGCAATTATAAACCATGAAGATGGTTTGCAAATCTATATAATAATTAAGGAATTGACGTGACTGATGATGTTAGTTGAAAGTCACAAACCTCAAATATCTCATGTAAAATACATATGGTGACTAATGAACCTAATTTGACTTCTATCTATTAAAAGTAATATAAGAGATATATTAGAATACGAGCTAAAATTGAGCGAGCTAACCTAACCTCAAACTCAGCTCATTTTTAGACGATCACGAGTCGATCCAAAAAATGAGTCGAACTCGAGCAGCTCACGAGCCTCGAGCCTTTCTTGCAGCCCTACGTATATGTATGTTTATGGACAGAATATTAGAGTATTCCATCATGCCAATCTAAATAAAATTATATTTTTAACATATATATTCAATTCGTCTCATATTATAAAGAATTAGAGCTTGTTGAATAAACAATGAAATGACTGGTAAAATGACCAGTAGTCCTATTTAGATGCCTTTGCACAAGAGGTCCATTAATTACGGACATAATGTTACAATTAAGTTACGGTAGAATGACTTAGAATACAAAATATAATTTGAATCCTAGAATGACTTGTAATAAGAAACAGAGGGCGTACCTCTTGTCCTTTAGGAAATCCCTTAGTGCATTAATGAGGCATTCCTCGTTCCCTGACTCAGTTCGTTCATACTCTTGCTTTCTGATTTGAGAGAGTATGCTCCGTAAAATCTTTCTTGTATCGGGTTTTTGGGACACCGACACAAAAGCTCGGCAATCAAATTGTTCACCAACCTTCTGATATACTTGGTTGGCGAGAGTAGTTTTGCCTAACCCTCCAGACCCCACGATTGACACCACCTTCAATGACTTCTCCCCATCATCCACCAATTTGATGAGCTCATCCCTCGGAACATCAATGCCGATGAGGCTGGATGCCTCAGCATAGCGGGCAGGTAGCCGGGGATCAATGGGAACAACATCGGTGCTGCCAGAGTCGAGAACCGCATCAAACTTGTACCTGTCACGTCGTTGGCTTGCCTCGACGATGCTAGTCTTTAGTTTTCTTATCTGCTCGGCGATCTCATGACGAGCTCCTAGCTTCTTCACTTTCTTGATCATCTCAGAAAAAACCCCCTTGATACCGTTGGATTTGTCCGAATCCTGGTGGAGCCGATGCATATACTCGTCGATGCAATCCTCGATATCATAGGTCATCTCCCTTATTTCGTTCTTCCACTCCCTCACTTGTGGGTCAAGCACCTGTGTGTCGGCCAGCTTCTCTAAGAGAGCGTTCATGCTGCTCAGCTCCTTCTTGAGGAAGGTGACATCGCTCTTCACTTTTTTTTGCAGCTTGTACTCCTCACCCAGCAGCGTGGTGAGCTTGGTGAGGAGGGGCTTCATCACCCCCGTGGCGGCGCTCACCATGACTCCTTCCATCAACTACTCTGTTCTTTGTGTGGCGAAGCTTGTAGAGCAGCTCAGACAGAACCTCGAGGTGATTAGCGGCTGCGCGAGTGAAGCAGAAGCAGAAGTTAGTTGATGGAAGAAGATTATAACTTATAAGCAAAAGTTGGGTAGAGAAGAGGAGCAAAAGTTGAGCAACAATGGTGTCGGCAAGAATAAATAGTTGATAGACCGACCCCGGCTCCACTGAACCTGTGATACCCGTTTCTTCCTCCCCTGAGGTCAACCCTCACCGCCCCCTTCGCCGTTTCTCCTCGCGGAACCCCCTCGGCACCTCCACCTGCTCCCCCGTCCTCCCGCACGCCGTCGAGCCGTCATCATTGCCCCGGCGCCGCACGCCGTCCTCCTCCACGCCCGGACCCCCTTCTCCCCGCTCCTCCTCCGCCGGCTTTAAAAGCCCCCGCCCCGGCGCCTTCCCCCCCCCCTCGTTCCTCCCCGTTTCCCCCTTTCCCTCCCCAAGCAAGAACCCTAGAGGAAGAAGAAGCAAGAAAAGAGAAGAAGCAAAACCGGGGAAGAACATACCTCCGGTTGCCCCGTTGCCGTCGCCAACGTTGCCGCCGCTCCCCCGAGCTCCCGCTCCTCCCCTCCCCGTGCGCCGCCGTCGCCATTTTCCCCTCCCCTCCCGGTGCGCCGCCGCCGCCCTCATCTTCCCCTCTCCCCGCGCGCCGCCGCCTTTTCTTCTTCCCCCGTCGCCCGAGCGCCTCGCCCTCCCCCTCTTTTCTTCCGCCCGGGTGGGCCGCCTCCGCGCCATGGGCGCGCCAGCCCGCCCGCACGCGCGTGCATGTTTCGACCGCGCTGTGGGCCGGGCCGAACATGGCTGTGGGCCGAATTGCGTTTTCTTTTTGTCGATTTTCTTTTCCTTTTTCCTTTTTAATTCAAAAGTGAGACTTTAAATATTAATAACTCCCCCATTTCAACTCCAAAAATTATGAAATAAATTTCTAAAAATTTCTAAAATCAAGATCTTGCTAATGGCATAGGTCTTGTTCAATTTGGAGTTCCTTTGTGTATTCTTGTGTATTTAATTGCTCTCGTTGCTTGTCGTTTATTTTGCCGGTACTTCGCCCGCGTAGATTTCGGAGACGCCGGAGACCTCCACGTCGATCAAGGACAAGACTACTCGGACTCTCTCCCCTACAACCAAGGCGAGTCAATACTTTGATCATATTGAGCCTACATTTTATGCAAATTATATTCTTTTAAAATAGCAAATTGCATGCTTTAATTCTTTAAACAAATGTATGTTAAAGTTTAAGGTAGTTAATTACCCAGTTGTTGAATAATTAATTATTATGCCATCCTTGATAATTTGAATCCCTTAATCCGTTGTCACCCTAGTAACTATATGGTAATACTAGCTATAGGTTGTACTTAAGCGACATGCTAGACTTGCTTAAATCCGGGACATTAAAATGTCCTAATCATCATCATTTCAAACATAAAATGATTTGGGCGGTCATTGCGGGTAAATGGCGAGATGGTTGAATTGTTGTATTTTACATCTCAAAACCCTAAATGCTAATACCCGTGCAGGCGGATGGTAAGATGGTGGGTGCGGATGTAGCACTAGAATGGCGGGAATGTGGTTGAGCCGTCCGGACAACCCTAAGGACTTAATCTTGTCACGACCTCCTGTGTATAACAAGTACAACCACAAGTCTGCAACAAACTGCGACTTGGCTTAGTACATTTATCAAATCCTGAAAATCATCTCACTGGAGGGTTAAAGGGGCACAAGCTCTGGGTATGTCGGGCTTGGATGGGACACCGAGTCAAGGGTGAAGTTCGCGATGTCGAGGTGTAGCCACGCTCACGCCGATCGTTGAGTGGACATCCGCGCAGCGTATGGGCATAACCCCATATGGGTGAGATGATGGAAAGGGCGAGATATTTAGAAAAGTTATTGTGACAACCTCTCGACTACACGACTACGGAATCGTGTAGGGCAACGAGTTAATTGTCTCTTGTGGGTAAAGTGTACCATCTCTGCAGAGTTACAAACTGTTTAAAGCAGTAGTGCCTCGGTCAAAGGCGGACATGGGAACTTAACTTGAGTTAGTTCTATTTCAAAAACCTTGTTGGGTGGTATGAAAATTGTGGCGGGCTCACCTAGCCCTGAGATTGGTTATTCCTGGGTCTTTGTACCCAGTGTTGTTTAGTGGTGGATGTAACCACAATCAAAATAAGCATGAAGGTGGAGGTAACCTCTGCTGATACAAATATTGCACAAGTACTCTCTTTAACTAAAATGAAATTTGTTAAAAATGCTAAGTGCTAGGAAATTTGTACTAATGATATTTAAAAGTATTGCTTTCGCAAATAAAAGAACCGAGCCATCCTTGTAAGCCTTGCATGTATATCATTGCATTGTGTATTGGCTCGCGAGCACGGTAGTTGTGCTCATCCTCGCTCTCCCAAACCCTTGGATGACGCGATGGAGGAGACTATGCTTACTACGAGGATCCAGAAGTCGATGGGCAAGGAAACGATGAAGAGTAGTCTAGGATCTGTAGTCTAGGCCTCGACGCAGTCTAAGTTGACTCGTTGGTACTTGCGTACAACCGATATCATCCGGGTCCTTGGATAATATCAGTCGTACACAGGTTGCACCAGTCGCTTGCCTGTGAAGAGATGAGCTCTACCCTTTTGCTTCCGCTACTGTAATCGGTGTTCTGTATTGTAATCAATTTGGCACGATCGCCTGTTGTAAAACTCGACCCGACGTGGTCTATGTCACTCTGTTGATTGTAATATTGATACTTTAGTTCACGCCATGTATGAATGATTCAGCAATGCCTGTGAGTGCTATCTACTGATCCAGGGAATAGCACAGCGTTTTCACAGAGGATTCGGATTAGAAAATCCGGGTCCGACAGAGCTGGTATCAGAGCATACGACTGTAGAGTCTTAGTTAGATTGGTCGTTGCCTTAAGGACTTGGATCTTATTTTCGAAAACTAAGAAAAAGCTTTGCTAAAAATATAGAGTATTTATTGCTTCTACTCTTCACTCTTAGTTCTGTACTTGTCTTTACTTCACTTAAGTTTTACTTTGTGTCTGACCTTTTCCTGTTTTCAAAATTTGTAGATGGCTACCCCGTCGTCGGATGGCCCGTGGGATCTCCTCGTTCACGGAGAGAACGAGGGAGGCTTCGCGGACATACTTCGCCAGCTGATGCTGTACCTTGGTTTTCCCCGTCAGCCTACGTTCCGTGGTAGGATGACGAGGATCGAGACCCGCGAGTCCTGGTCGATGGAGGTGTACCTCTCCGCCAGGGTTGGCGAGTTCACTTCCTACCTCTTCAGGGCCGAGGCACCCCGGCGTAGCCGTCATGACGCCATTCGGGGCCGCGCGCGTCGCTTCCACCCGCTTGTGTTGGAAATACGAGGATCTCTTCTTGAGGTCACCCTTACGCTTCTACCCGTACCTCCCGGATGAGGCGTGTCCGCAGATTTCGACACGAGACGAGCGACCCCGCTGACGCAGCGAGTCCGGCTACGCGGCGATGATAGCCACCATCACCGCGCCATGGATGAGATCGAGCGACCGGACACTCCTCACCGGCAGCTATGCCCACTCCGACACCCTTCGAGCAACATGATCAGGAGTGATGAAGCTCACTCCACTGCCGTACAGGAGAGGGATGCTGCGGTACAGGAGAGGGCGCGCTCTTGCGAGTTGGCACGCCTCGAGCCGCCACTACGGTCCTGCCCGGCCCGGTTGCACCTATCATCGCCCCGTCCTCCCAGTGCCGAGCCGACGTTCCCCGTCCAGAGGACCCCGTCTCCAACTCACAGCACGCAAGAAGGTGCGCCCGCCGCCGTCCGGCGTCGCCTAGGAGAGTCGGCCGTGGGCGCGGCCCGATCCACCGCCCGGGTTTGACGAGTCGATCGTGGGCGCCACCTCGGCCGTTCACGTTCTGCTCCGTTCGCGAGCTTGATCGAGCCGTTCGTTCGCTCCCGAACAGCTATCGCTGCGTGGTCGATCCCGTGAGCATTGTCGATTAGTTTAGGTTAGCTAGCAGTGCTTGCTGAGCAGTCTTTTGGGTTGCAAGCACTTTTGTTTCTTTTCTTTTGTAGACGATGTGTTTGTATTCTGTGTCATGACTTAGCTTAGCCTATAAGCTTTGTTCGAGAGTCATGTAGCACTTAACCTCTTAATATAGTGTAGTCGCTCTAGGCTTTGTATTGTACTTGCTTCGTTCTTTTTGTTGGTTTTGTTCTTGTCTGTGTGTGCCTTAGAGGCTAGTGAACCTCATATGCTCCTCTAGTTCTAAGCTTGAGTTTCTTGAGATGCCGCCAAGAAGAGCTGCTGCCCGATCAGTGGAGCCTTCGCGCGGTCGAGGAAGAGGCCGTGGCGTGGTCGTGGCCAAGGCCGAGGACGAGGCTGCCTCCTCCACCACCAAAGAAACCCGACAATGACCCAAGTCATGTTTGTGAGACTTCAGATTCTTGAGCGTTACTAAGCAATCAGCAGATTGGACCGACCGATCGCAACTCAAAGTGGCGATTTTCTCAGACCCGACCTCTCACCTTTCTTTGCGGTCAATGAACCTCTAGAAGTCAAGACGGCTCGGGGACACCGAGAAGAAACTTCGCCTTGCCCGCCGCTCAAATGAAGACAAGGTGGATTTCGCCACCCATCGGCTAAAAGCGCCGCCACGCACAGTGGGAGAATTACCTCGCCGCCCGAGGTGATGAGAATCTAGAGGAAGAAGAAGCAGGAATAGCGGAAGTCGTAGCATCTACGATTGGAGCCCCACAAGATCCCGCTGCCTCTGCCGCCGCAATAGAAGAAGTTGCGGAAGTTCAACAAGCCGAAATTGAACCCGCATGGCAGCCGATTCCATGGGAGGAATTCAAAGCCGCTTTCAGGGCCAACTTCGTACCAGCTGGAACAATGAGATTGAAGAAGAACGAATTCAGAGCTCTCAAGCAGGGTCAGATGTCAGTAAATGAGTATCTAACCAAGTTTAACCAGCTTGCTCGCTACGCCCCCAATGATGTAGCTGATGAAGAAGAGAAAATCGACCGCTTTGTGGAGGGAATGCGTGAAGACATGAGAGGACATCTTATCCTCCACGATTACTCTAGCTTCCAAAGATTAGTTAATAAAGCCCTCATTTGTGAAAATGAGAAGAAGATCATGAGTTTAGCCGCAAAGGAAGATGTCATTTCGAGGCCACAAGGTAGCTTTCCCAGTCTACATTCCAAGGCAGCTCATCTTTCAGATCGTCTGCAGCCTCCTCTCAGAAAACTCAAGTTTCCACCCCGCGTCCCCAAGGAAGTGGATTCGGTGCTCTCGCCCGCCGGCAACCAAACGGAGATCAACCCAAGAAGAAACCTCCATCGCTTCGCTTGTGGAGAAAGAGGACACTTCGCCAATCGTTGTCCTACCCGTCGAATGCTCGGCAAGACTCAACACAGAGTGACGCGGTTCAAGCGGGACCCGACCCCAAGCAAGAGTCACCAGGACTTCACGGGCATCAAGGTCTACACCAACACAAAGCCATGGCGTGTGAACCACGTCCACACCGAGGAAGCTCAAGGTGCCTCGGAGTACTAATGGGTGCGTTCCTGTTAATTCGATGCCGCTCAAGTTTTGTTTGATTCGAGCTTAGCACTCTTTTATTTCAAGAAAGTTTGTCGAAAGGCTTAAGTTGCCAACCTATAAGTTAAAGAAACCCGTGGTACTTAGCTCACCCGGGGGACCCCTTTATGCTACCTCAGTCAGTCCCAGGGTAGAAATTGCTATGGAACATTCCGGATTCCTAGCAAACCTTCTGGTGCTAGAATCTCAAACGCTGGATATCATCCTAGGGATGGATTGGTTGGCCAAATATCGAGGATTGATAGATTGTGCCAACAGAAAAGTGGTGCTCACCAAGAACCCAGAGACCACAATAAGAGTTAGTGTGGATCGTTCCTCTCCTTTGAATAGAACAATCCACCACCTTGGAGAGTTGTCCCTAGAGACAACGCTCAGTAGTTCAAGCTTACCCGATGTCTTCCCAGAAGAATTACCAGGCATGCCACCAGATAGAGATGTTGAGTTTGTCATCAACTTGAAGCCAGGGACAGCCCCAATTGCTAAGAGACCATACAGAATGGCCGCTGACGAGCTTGAAGAGCTTAAGACACAAATTGAAGACTTGCAGAACAAAGGTTTCATTAGACCTAGTTCTTCTCCCTGGGGTTCGCCAGTTCTCTTTGTGAAGAAGAAAGATGGCACCGCCAGATTGTGCGTGGACTACAGAGCACTCAATGATGTGACCATCAAGAACAAGTATCCCTTACCTCGCATTGATGACCTGTTCGATCAGTTGACAGGAGCATCAATTTTCTCCAAGATAGACCTGAGGTCAGGATACCATCAGCTTAAGATCAGGAATGAGGATATTCCTAAGACGGCTTTTACCACCCGGTATGGCTCGTATGAGTTCAACGTCATGCCGTTTGGCTTGACCAACGCGCCAGCCTACTTCATGAACCTCATGAACAAAGTATTCATGGAATACTTAGACAAGTTTGTTGTCGTGTTCATAGACGACATCTTGATCTATTCAAAGACCGATGAAGAACATTCTGAACACTTGCAATTGGTCTTAGAAAAGCTTAAAGAGAATCATCTTTATGCCAAGTACAGTAAATGTGAATTTTGGCTTCATGAAATCAGTTTCCTCGGACACATTGTATCCGCTGGAGGAATCGCAGTTGATCCATCCAAAGTAGCAACTGTAATGGAATGGAAACAACCCACATCGGTGACGGAAGTACGTAGTTTTCTCGGTTTGGCGGGTACTCTGACGCTTCATTGAAGGATTCTCTAAGCTTTCCAAATCAATGACCCATCCGCTTAAAAGGAAAAGAAGTATGATTGGACCGAAGCTTGTGAAAAGAGTTTCCAAGAATTGAAGAAGAAGTTAACCACGCGATATTAATCTGCGGATATACATCAAGACTTGAAGTCTATTGTGATGCATCGCGCCAAGGTCTTGGTTGTGTGCTCATGCAAGGAGGAAAAGTTGTAGCTTATGCTTCAAGACAACTCCGTCCTCACGAAGACAACTATCCAACTCATGATTTGGAGTTAGCGGCAGAGTGCATGCCTTAAAATTTAGGCGGCATTACTTGATTGGAAATCATTGTGATATCTACAGCACCACAAGAGTCTCAAGTACATTTTCACCCAATCAGATCTCAACCTTCGACAAAGAAGATGGTTAGAATTAATAAAGGATTACAACTTGGATGTCCATTATCATCCTGGAAAGGCTAATGTAGTTGCTGATGCACTAAGCCGTAAATCCTACTGCAGTAATATCATGATGCAAGAGCATCAACCTGAGCTCTACAAGGAATTTGAAGCCCTCAACCTGGAGTTAATAGAGCAAGGCACCCTAGCCACTGTAGAGGCCCATCCAACTCTAGAAGAGCAGATCAAGGCCGCTCAAGAGGGACATCCTGGAGTCCAGAGATTCAAGCACCTCATGATAAAAGGAAAAGCCCCTAAAATGATCGAAGATCAGCAAGGAGTCCTATGGTATGGGAAACGTCTCTTTGTTCCCCACCAGAAGGAACTCAAAGATCTGATTCTAAAGGAAGCTCACGATTACCTTACACCTCGCACTCCAGCACCAAGATGTACCAAGACATGAAGATTTTGTATTGGTGGCCACGAATGAAAAGAGATATCGCCGAGTATGTAGCTTGTTGTGATGTATGTCAGCGAATCAAGGCTGAACATCAAAGACCAGCCGGATTGCTACAACCCTTACAGATCCCTCAGTGGAAATGGGAAGAAATCGGAATGGATTTCATTACCGGTCTACCTCGAACTAAGTCCGGATGTGACTCAGTATGGGTTATAGTTGACAGATTGACTAAAGTCGCCCACTTCATCCCTGTGAAGACAACTTACAAGGGAGACAAGTTAGCCGAGTTATACATGGCTCGTATCGTGTGTTTGCATGGAGTACCCAAGAGAATAGTCTCCGATCGAGGTTCTCAATTTACCTCGCATTTCTGGGCTAGTTTGCATGATGCCCTTGGAACACACCTTACTTTCAAAGATACCTATCATCCGCATGACGATGGTCGACGGAAAGAACAAATCAAATCCTAGAAGACATGCTTGAGCTTGTGCTTTGGAGTTTACCGTAGACTGAAAAATGTCTACCGTATGCGAGTTTGCATACAATAATAGTTATCGATCAAGTCTGAAAATGTCCCCGTTTGAAGCGCTCTCGGAGAAAATGCGAACCCGTTGCATTGGTCGAATCGTGAAGGATATGTCTTGGACCGGATACTCTCAAGCAAGTCAAGAGAAAGTTCGACTAATCGAGATCGCCTTCAAGCAACTCGGTCTAGACGAGAAGAGTTATCGCGACAACCGTCGAAGAGACTTAACCTTGAAGTTGGAGATCTTGTATCTCAAGGTATCGCCACTTCGTGGAACCGAAGATTCAAAGTTAAAGGCAAGCTCGCACCAAGATACATAGGCCCATTCCCGATCACCGCTAAGCGTGGAGAAGTTGCCTATCAGCTAGAGCTACCTGAAAGTTTGTCAGACGTCCACAACGTGTTCCATGTCTCTCAACTAAAGAAATATCTCAGAGTACCCGAAGAGCAGACTCCTGTCGAAGCCATCGCACTTGAGAAAGATTTGACTTATCCAGAGCATCCGATCAAGATTCTTGATGTCGTGGAGAAGCAAACCAGACGCCAAGTCATCCGCCTTTGCAAGGTTCAGTGGAGCCATCACTCAGCAAAAGAAGCCACCTGGGAACGAGAAGATCAACTTAAGCTGGATTTCCCGTCCCTGTTCTCGGAGCAGCTCGAATCTCGGGGTCGAGATTCCGTTTAAGGTGGGTAGGATTTGTGATACCCCGTTTCTTCCTCCCCCTGAGGTCAACCCTCACCGGGCCCCCCCCTTCGTTTCTCCTCGCGGACCCCCTCGCACCTCCACTGCTCCCAGTCCTCCCGCACGCCGTCGAGCCGTCATCATTGCCCGGCGCCGCACGCCGTCCTCCTCCACGCCCGGACCCCCCTTCTCCTGCTCCTCCTCCGCCGGCTTTAAAGCCCCGCCCGCGCCTTCCCCCTCGTTCCTCCCGTTTCCCCTTTCCTCCCCAAGCAAGAACCCTAGAGGAAGAAGAAGCAAGAAAGAGAAGAAGCAAAACCGGGAAGAACATACCTCCGGTTGCCCGTTGTTGCCGCCAACGTTGCCGCCGCTCCCGAGCTCCCGCTCCTCCCCTCCCGTCGCCGCCGTCGCCATTTCCCCTCCTCTCCGGTGCGCGCCGCCCTCATCTTCCCCTCTCCCCGCGCGCCGCCGCCTTTTCTTCTTCCCCGGCCGCCCGCGCGCCGCCCTCCCCTCTTTTCTTCCGCTCGGTGGCCGCCTCGCGCCATGGGCGCGCCGCCACGCCGTGCAAGCGTGCGTGTTCGGCCGGTGTGGGCGGGCGAACATGGCTATGGGCCGAATTGCGTTTTCTTTTTTGGTCGATTTTCTTTTCCTTTTTCCTTTTTAATTCAAAAGTGAGACTTTAAATATTAATAACTGCCCCATTTCAACTCCAAAAATTATGAAATAAATTTCTAAAAATTTCTAAAATCAAGATCTTGCTAATGGCATAGGTCTTGTTCAATTTGGAGTTCATTTGTGTATTCTTGTGTATTTAATTGCTCTCGTTGCTTGTCGTTTATTTTGCCGGTACTTCGCCCGCGTAGATTTCGGAGACGCCGGAGACCTCCACGTCGATCAAGGACAAGACTACTCGGACTCTCTCCCCTACAACCAAGGCGAGTCAATACTTTGATCATATTGAGCCTACATTTTATGCAAATTATATTCTTTTAAAATAGCAAATTGCATGCTTTAATTCTTTAAACAAATGTATGTTAAAGTTTAAGGTAGTTAATTACCCAGTTGTTGAATAATTAATTATTATGCCATCCTTGACAATTTGAATCCCTTAATCCCGTTGTCACCCTAGTAACTATATGGTAATACTAGCTATAGGTTGTACTTAAGCGACATGCTAGACTTGCTTAAGTACCGGGACATTAAAATGTCCTAATCATCATCATTTCAAACATAAAATGATTTGGGCAGTCATTGCGGGTAAATGACTGAGATGGTTGAATTGTTGTATTTTACATCTCAAAAACCCTAAACTGCTAATACCGTGCAGGCGGATGGTAAGATGGTGGGTGCGGATGTAGCACGAGAATGGCGGGAATGTGGTTGAGCCGTCGGCACAACCCTAAGGACTTAATCTTGTCACGACCTCCTGTGTATAACAAGTACAACCACAAGTGCGCAACAAGCTGCGACTTGGCTTAGTACATTTATCAAATCCTGAAAATCATCTCACCGGAGGTTAAAGGGCACAAGCTCTGGGTATGTCGGGCTTGGATGGGACACCGAGTCAAGGGTGAAGTTCGCGATCGAGAGGTGTAGCCACGCTTCGCCGATCGCCGAGGTGGACATCCCGCGCAACGTATGGGCATAACCCCATATGGGTGAGATGATGGAAAGGGCGAGATATTTAGAAAAGTTATTGTGACAACCTCTCGACTACACGACTACGGAATCGTGTAGGGCAACGAGTTAATTGTCTCTTGTGGGTAAAGTGTACCATCTCTGCAGAGTTACAAACTGTTTAAACAGCCGTGCCTACGGTCAAAGGCGGACATGGGAACTTAACTTGAGTTAGTTCTATTTCAAAAACCTTGTTGGGTGGTATGAAAATTGTGGCGGGCTCACCTAGCCCTGAGATTGGTTATTCCTGGGTCTTTGTACCCAGTGTTGTTTAGTGGTGGATGTAACCACAATCAAAATAAGCATGAAGGTGGAGGTAACCTCTGCTGATACAAATATTGCACAAGTACTCTCTTTAACTAAAATGAAATTTGTTAAAAATGCTAAGTGCTAGGAAATTTGTACTAATGATATTTAAAAGTATTGCTTTCGCAAATAAAAGAACCGAGCCATCCTTGTAAGCCTTGCATGTATATCATTGCATTGTGTATTGGCTCGCGAGCACGGTAGTTGTGCTCATCCTCGCTCTCCCCCAAACCCTTCAGATGACGCTGATGGAGGAGACTATGCTTACTACGAGGATCCAGAAGTCGATGGGCAAGGAAATGATGAAGAGTAGTCTAGGATCTGTAGTCTAGGCCTCGACGCAGTCTAAGTTGACTCGTTGGTACTTGCGTACAACCGATATCATCCGGGTCCTTGGATAATATCAGTCGTACACAGGTTGCCCCAGTCGCTTGCCTGTGAAGAGATGAGCTCTACCCTTTTGCTTCCGCTACCGTAATCGGTGTTCTGTATTGTAATCAATTTGGCCTGATCGGCCCCTGTTGTAAAACTCGACCCGACGTGGTCTATGTCACTCTGTTGATTGTAATATTGATACTTTAAGTTCACGCCATGTATGAATGATTCAGCAATGCCTGTGAGTGCTATCTACTGATCCAGGGAATAGCACAACGTTTTCACAGAGGATTCGGATTAGAAAATCCGGGTCCGACAGAACCTAAGGAGAAAGAATAATAATATGCTTTTCTTTCCCTTGTTACGATATGGCCCGCGAATTTCTTTCCCTTGTCCAAAATGGCCGACCGGACGAATATGAAGCGAGGGCCCAAAGCAATAAAGCTTGCCTGAATTTTATTCCTCCCAAAGCAATAAAATTTTACGGTACATTCTCCTAGCAAATATAAATCAAATCAAATCATTAATTTGTTAATGGCATAATAGAATTTTCTTTGTATTTATAATTTTTCGTGAGGGTATTATAAATTTTTCCAACTAAGATTGAAAACATTACTTTTTGTGGTATGTGATCCCTATATGGACAATTATAATTCTACCACCTCAGAATTCTACTACTCATATTATCAGGTGTAGTATCACTAAATCCTAACTTAATCATGTAGCTACACCAACGGGAATATACCAAGGTAGGGATAACAAGTTGGCCTCCTAAGTTGCCCATACTTTTGGCGCAATAATAAGATTCTCCAGTCCAAGATGGCCGACGGACGAATATGAAGCGAGGCTCAAAGCAATAAAGTTTCTGTCAATTTTATTCCTCCCTTGTGCGTTCACACACAAGTGTGATGTTCACACACAAACTCGATAATCTGTGTTGACTATCCCTTGAAAAATGTTGTTAAGCGATACCTGTATTTCCAGGTACGTGCATATGCATCGAAGAGAATGAAATTTTAACTTTTTATATAGACTAGAAGTAAGAGAACACATTTGCAGTTCAAGTTTCTGATATGTCATCATTACATCAAACAAATGCCAGAAGAATACAGAAGCCTTCTAAATGGAACTCATAAACTACAGAGTTTAGACTTTATAGTAAATGATTGATCATCGCGCTATTTGCATAAAGAGGGGCAGTGACGGATTCCATTCAACACAGAATAAAGCCAGACTTTCGGCTTTCCCACTAATATAGCAGAAACAAAGTGCTGGCAAGTTTGGATCCAGCCACCCCAGTGAGGTTACTACTCGAGCGTAGGATTTTGAGGAATAATTGTGTTTCCCTTACGACCTCATACCCGTTTATTTATAGTGTTAAAGATTACAATCCGACTCGGACTCTTAGACTAGTGTACGACTTGGACTTTTACCTAAACTCTAATATCTCTAACACTCGCCCTCAAGATGGGCATAAGATAATCATATTCATCTTGTTACATATTGCAATACTATTACTAGAATCTATCAAAACCTACCGTCCATCGATTTCATAACTAATATCATCACAAAGAACAAAAGTTGCTCACCACCAATACTACTAGGGAAGTCACCAAATCCATCTATATCATCTACCAGCTGGCCCGACCTCAACCCCATCTTCCTCTACCCTCATGCCCCCCAGCCACCCCTGGCCTCCACAAGTCTGCCCATACGCAGTCTCAGCCTCCACCACCTCTACCCCTATCACAGACCATTATGTCTGACTCTAGTCCCAATCCTCTCCAGTAACACTATCTCCGGCACTTATACCAACACCACCGCACGATATAACATGAAAAGTAAATTGGTAGCTAAAAGTAATGTTTCAATGTCGAGCTAATTACATATATTTAGGGTTGCAAATGAGTTGAGTTTGAGTGCTCGGCTCTACGATTCTTAAAAACCAAGTGAGTTCAATTTAAATCGAGTTGTAGGTCAAGTTGGAGAGTGTACTCATACTCGGCTCATAACGATCTTGAGTCAGTCTCAAGCCAATTATAAACACTGAAGATGTTGTGCAAATCTATAGAATAATTAAGGAATTGACATGGCTAATTGTCGAGACCGGATTTTTGAATCCGAACCCTCTGTGTATTTTTGCACCAGTCCTAGATCAGTAGCTAGTGTACACCGTGGAAACAACGTTGATAACAAGTTTGAATTATGGAATAACATTAACAAACAATTGAGTACCGGCCTTATGACCACTTACTACAAAAGAGGTCAAAAGACCTTAAGTCTCACAACAGCGAAAACAAAAAAAAAACTCCGAGATGACCCATTAAATCGCCCACCGTCATTCGACTGGGGAGCGCAGCCTAGTACTCCGGGTGTCCTTCATCAAACCCATAGGTGTAGAAGTTGTAGTCGTCCTCGGCATCATTGAAGATTTCTGGGATTCACTACTACAGAAAAGGTCTTCACGGACGGTTCAAAAACGCCATCACAGACGGTTTCGTGAGCCGTCTGAGTCTATGGGTCAGTGATGACATGAATCATCATAGACGGTTTTTGAACCGTCTGTGAAAAAAGCTATCACGCGATTACGAACCGAATCGTGCGTGATAGTCAATTATCATACACGGTTCTTGTTCAGAACCGTCTGAGACAATTTTTTCTATTGCAAAAAAAAATCAGATTTTGAGCCAAACCAATCAATTGCTGGACAGTAGTTTCCATATGCAACCTCTAACAAGATAACTAAAATCCAATTATAATTCTGATCGTAAACACATTATAGAAAAGGGAAACCAAAAAGTTTCACAACGTCCCCTCCGAATGGGAAAAAAAGAATAAAGTTACAAAGTTAAACTAGCTAGAAACCATCTATGCCTCCAAGCTCCTGAAGAACTCATCGGCTTCTTGGATTGGTTCAACACTACTTCTCTCTGTACCTCACTAGCATATCACAAGCTGTTCTTGCATGTTGTCCAAGTTCGACTCAAACTCGTCAGCAAGGAGAGACGACTAAAAACCTCCGGTGGCGCTCCGACCTTAGGTAACATAAATTAAGATCATTCTTTACAACAAACAACCAACAAATTGTGTATGTTTTGGGGATGTATATGTACCTTCTGGCAGTGTACCTCCTGCGACAGACAAGGAGCTCCTCGGCATCCCTCCTCCTCCTCGTTGTCGGCTATGTCTCCTCACCGAACCACGACGGGGAATCGAGGGTGGTCGCCGGAGCTCGGCATGGGGAGGGGAGAAGGAGAGACTGATGGAAGACAAAGCTGGAGTGGCTATAATATATAAGGATAGTACCAAAATATTGTGCCTCCCGCGCATGCGTTCAAAATTTTTTGAAATCCCGCGTTGCAAATCACAAACAGTTTCATACAAAAACCGTCTGTGATGACATATCACAGACGGTTCATATCACGAACCGTCTGTGATAAGTATCTCATCATAGATGGTTCTTAATATGATCCGTCTGTGATAAGTATCTCATCACAGACGGTTTGTATTAAAAACCATCTGTGACTTGGAATTTTCCTTACTCTGTGATTTTACCATGGCTTGGAATCACTAACACTCTAATTTTACCATGACTTGAAATCACTAACACTCTGAAATAGAGTGTTAGTGATTTCAAGTCATAGAGTCAGGTAAAATCGAGAGATACTTATCACAGACGGTTTTCAACAAAAAAAAAAACCGTATGTGACATGTAGTAAAAGCACAGACGGTTATTACTAAGAACTGTCTGTGAAGTATCACGGACGGTTTCCAACATAAAACTGTCTGTGATATATAGCAATATCACAGACGGTTATTATTACGAAACGCGTCGTGATACTTCTGAGCGGTTTTATCATGAACCGTCTCGTGATATTACCTGCTTCACGAGCGGTTTTAGCGCAACAAGAACTTGACGGTCTCTAAACCAAAATCATCTATGATGTCATGTAATATAGACGGTTTTGGTCAACCGTCTGTGATGAGGCGTCTAGTATGTGCCTTTTTGTAGTAGTGATTTGTTTTGAGTGAAGCATGTAAATACATAAAGTACTCATCGACTCTTGGTGAAACTTAATATGCATATGCATAGCTTTAACAATTGGGCATATATGGTATTTTGCACAAAGTAATATTTTATGTTTAAATATTTTTCAAAAAGAATATTTGACAAACGTAGTTTCAATAATTAAATTAAGTTGATTATCTAGTGAAGGTTCTAGCTGCCCAATTGGTTCTAACTACTAGAATAACAATCCAAGAGTTCCAAGATTCCCAAAATAATTCTTTAAGAACAAAACTAAAATATACCATGTCTAAACGCACCTTGCCCACCCTTGACCGTGGGCATAGCTATTCGAATAGTTTTACACTCTGTAGAGATTGTACAGCTTGATCCACACAAGATAATGACTTATAATATCGGCCATGACACGCTTCCTTAGGTGTGCGACTAACCGATTATCACAAGGCTTTTATAATACTTTATCCTTACATTAGCTCGCCCGATGAGCTTAACCCCAAGTCATGGACATCATTTTTCATCGACCCAGAGCTCACCGTTGTGGGGGCAACCTGCCCGGACATGGATGTCAATTACCATCATCTGCACTACCCAGGTAACTCCTACCATCTACATCCTGTATGCTAAATATCTAGACTTAGTAAATTAATAAGTGAGGTCTAAGCAATTCTGTCGTGTTTAACTATTCCACAATGTTGTAATCAATATTGCGGAATTACCATGCTAGGGTTACAAAGGTATAGGGATAACAATTATCAAAGGAAGACATTAACAATTTTAGGTTTAACTAACAATCTATAATTTGAACTCATCATTTTATATGAAATAGAAATGCATAATACTTTGAAACTAAAAACATAATTTAAAAATCATAGGTACAGAATATTCAAAGGACACTCGCCTTCGTTGAAGTTGGAGGTTAACGTGTCCAGTTGGTCCAAAGTGGCTTCGGCGTTGTCGGACTCTACACACGTGAATCAAGACAAATAAAATCTAAAAATTATAAAACTAGTACCAATAGAGAGATTATGAATTTATATGAATTTAGGAATAAGAATCGACTGATTCGGAGTTCGTACAGAAGAGAACGAACTCTCGGAAGTTCATCGAAATTGGAAATTCTGGGAAATTGAGAAGGGTAGGAATATTCCATTCGGTTAAATAGTATAAAACCACAGTGTATGACTTGTGGGGCCTGTTCATCAGCGGAAGAAAGAAAGAAAGGAAGGAATCAAGAATGAGGATGACAAGTGGGGTCTATATGTAAGAGAGAGAAGGAAAGCAATAGAGGAAGGGAAGCAGAGCAGAAACAGAGTAGGGTGTAGGTGGTGGTGGCACATGGTGCCGACGGAGAGTGGCGGCATGGGGCGGCTAGCTGATGGACAAAATGGACCTGGAGCGGTTCCTGACCTGTGGGTAGCTGCGGCGCGGTTGGAGCGGCACAGGAGTAGCGACGGCGGCAGCGGCGATGGCTTGGACGCATGGGCACGCGGTGGCGCCGGCGACTCGGTGGCGCCCAGAGGGAGGCGGCACACGCATGGGCATGGTGGTGGCAACGGGAAGCCGTAGGGTGGTTCGAGGCTGCCGGTGGGTGACCGAGGTGGCAGGGCGACGACACTGACGGCGGTGAAGATGGTGGTGGCGTCGTGCGCGCCACAATGGTGGAGAGATCGAATCGAGGTAGGGGATGGATTGAGGGAGGCTGGGAACACGTGATGAAGCGGTCCACTTGGCTTGGAACTCATCAAAGAAGGAGATCAGGCGACAGAGGTGATTCGGCTGACGATAGGAAAGACGACGAATTCCAATGATGAACTGCAAAGAAACCCAAAATTAATTAAGGGGAAATGCTCGTGAGTCTCGAGAACACGAAGCGACAAGGTTGGAGGGGCAAAGAACTCACCGGAGTGGCAGAAACGGCGACACGAGGTGCGGTCGGTGACGGGGAAGATGACACGTTCCGGCAACGATGTGGTATGGGAGAATACGGGAGTTGGGGCAAAACAAACAGGAGGTCGAGGCAGATTTGATGCTCTACTTATAGTCACGGGGATGTAGAGGAAATAGACATGGGCACGACGGCATTGATGGTGGCGACGGTTTTGGCTTCGGCTTGATGGCAATGCATGGTGACGAGAAATGGCAGGGGAGAATGAATGCCTGCGGGTAGTGGACATTGATGGTGGCAGTGATAATGTGGGTGCCACGGGGGCACGAAGCACACGGCGCAAGCGGGACAAGCACGGGCGCGGCTCGGCACGAGCAGGGGTAGAGCAAGATAAACAGAGAGGAAAAAGAAAGAAAGAAGAAAGAAGAAATGGGGAGGATAATTAAAATTACAAAATTTGAATGTTGATTTTTGGAGACGAGCTTTGAATTGACACGTGTAATACCCCGAATATCGTTTAGAGAGATTGTTAATCGGGAGAAGGAATTACTTGAAAATTCAAGGATTTTAGGGGAATTTTGGAACCTGGGCCTCCGACCCAGGCTAGATCAGCCTGGTGGTTGGCCATGTGTGGGCCAAGAGGGGGGAGGCACCCCAAGGCCAAGCCCATGCGCCCCCACACCCTCTTAACCCTAGGCCGGCTGCACCCCTCCCCCTTTTCCCTTCCCTTGGTCGCCACCTTCTTCCCCCAAGCAGCCGCCCCCTGCTGTCCCCAAGCCACCGCCCCTTGCTGTCCCCAAGCCGCCCCTCCCTCCTGGTGATTGGCGCCTCCCCCTGCCTCCTGGAGCCGCTCCCCTACCTTGGTGCCGACCCTCCCACTATCGGCCATTGGAGAAGGGAGGTGAGGGTCCATTGCGGGGTTGACGATCAAGAAGGAGAAGGAGGAGAAGGGACTGGGAGAGGAGTTTCTTCGAGGATAGATCATCTTCTTCCCGCGGGTCTTCAAGGGTAAGAGGTGTTTTCCCTGCTTTTTGTCGATGACTATCTGTGAATTCGATTAGTAGGATTGGATTGAACTGCTGCTGTTAGAATTTTAGATCTTGTTCATATTTGTTGTATGTCCAATTATTCACTGTACTTGCTGAGTCTTAGACTCATTCTTGCTTTGTTTGTTTATTTTAGGTGAATGTTGATGATGGCTCTACTGGGAGGGAATAGACACACACTATTCAATCATTTCACCATACTCTATTTATTTTCAATAATAGGACTTGATTATGTCTCTCATTCTTTAATTGATGAACTGTAATAAATAAAGTCAGATGTGGCTGATAACTCTCTCCATGTTAAGGTTGCTTAAGTACTGCTTTTGGTCCTTGATCACCCCATTGATATGACTATTTGGACTCAGTCTTTATTCCTGCCATTGTACTAGTAAAGATTGAACTCTTTATGTCCTTAGATGAGTTATGGTTTAAATACTTCTGTTTGATGGTTGTATGTTAGTTTTTTTAGGTGACATCTTGGCTTCCGAATAGCTAGGGTGTTACAGTTGGTATTAGAGCGGGTTTTAGATCTGTGGCAAATAAAATATTAAAATGACACACTGTGCACAGTTGGTGGGGTTGGGTAATTCATTGCTTCCGTATTTCCATTGATGTGTCTCATTTAATGAGCAGATGTTGAATTGCTTTTGTGCTTATATTACTGTTGAGCTAAAAGTTTAGTTTTATTTGTTGTGGTGTTCTTAGATGGCGAGAGGTAGAGGCTATGGTCGAGAAGAGGCCCGTGGCCGTGGTCGTCTATCGGGCCGTGGGCGTGGTCGTGGACTTGTTTCGACTGTATCTTCATCTTCGTCTGAGGAGTGCGTTGGTCTTTGCCACGAGGAGGTTGCCTCACCTGCTCATCCGCCGCATGGCTCGAGCCGCGTCGGTATTATCATTCGAATCTTGAGGAGAACCAACAACTCCGTCAACAAGTGCAGACAACACTTCCTGCAGCAGTTGCGCCAGCTGCGGAACCGGTTGCTACAGCTGTTCCACCCGAGGCTAGGGTGAGTCTCCGTAAGTGGATGTCACTTCGTCTGGACACCTTTGATAGAGCGGGTACTTCAATTCAGGCTGCAGATTGGTTAAGGTACATGGAAAGACAGTTTGGTGCCTTAGAGATGACTTCGGCGTAGAAGGCGCGGTTTGTGGCCTTTCAACTGAAGGGCCAAGCTGACATCTGGTGGGAAGGGGTTCTGTCTGCTAGGACCCTAGTGTAGGGACCAGTCACTTGGGAAGTATTCGTGGAGTAGTTTAGGACAAAATTTTATCCGGATTCCTTCCTTGAGAGGATGGAGCAGTCACTGCAGACATTTGTTCAAGGAAAGATGTCAGTGTCGGAGTATGAGACTGGATTCAACAATCTGGTACGCTTTGTACCTGTGGTGGCCAATGATGATCGGGAGAAGGCCAAGAAGTTCCGCAAGGGCCTCAATCAAGAGTACCACCACGTTCTGGGGGCGACTGGCTTGCGTGACTTCAACTCCGTGGTCGAACAGGCTAGGGGAATGGAGCTGGAGAGGGATCTATCTTTGCAGAGGCAGGATGCTTGTGGCTCTGTCCCTACTGGCGGTTCTGGTAGTGGCCAAAAGCGGAGTTTTGGTGGGGGAGGTGGGTCTTCTCAGCGACCTGCTTCCAAGTGGTTTCAGGGGAGTCGTCACACTCGTCCTATTCAGCAGTGGCAGTCTTCTTCATCGGTGCCACATTCTTCGTCATCCACCCACAGATGCGTCCTGCTCCGGGTCAAGGTATGAAATGCTTCAGGTGTGGTGAGGGGTACTGGGCTTCAGAGTGTTCTTTCAAAGGGAGATGTCGTCAGCGCGGTCGAGAAGGCCACAAGTTGTCTGTATGCAAACAGAACCCAGCGAGCATCATCAAGTGGGAGACACTTCCAGCAGCATTTTTTTCCAGTGCTCCTAGGGGTTCAGTTCAGACCCTAACTGTTGTTCCCGCGCCTCAGTTTTCTTCAAGATGGGTTCCTCCTATAGCGTCTATTCCTGCACCACCTGCGGGGTTCTACTGGAAGCCCGTTCCATCTGCACCGCCGTCGTTCGCTTCACCTGCAGCAGTTGTTGTTCACCCTTCGCAGAGTGTCGGTGCATCGTCTGCTCCGGCACCACCGGGAGTCTACGCCATGCCCACCCCTGAGACTACAGGCCACCCTGACGTGGTGATAGGTACTTTGCTAGTCAATTCACATGAGGCTTTCGTTCTTTTTGATTCAAGGGCTGCTTATTCTTTTGTGTCTCTGGAGTTTGCTAGAAGGGCAGGTTTGAGTTTGCAGCGTATTTCTGAGTCTGTGGTAGTCAGCTCTCCAGGGGGTCTTATTTCTAGCTCTACAGCATGTCCGGGCTGTTCTATCACTTTTGATGATGAGAACTTCACTGCTAACCTTATGGTAATTCAGTTGTCACCTTTTGATGTTATTCTGGGTATGGACTGGTTATTCAGATACCGTGCCAAGATTTGTTGTTTTTAGAAGACGGTGACTCTACAAGCCCCGTTCGGTGAAGAACTGGTGTTTCAGGGCAGTGCACCGTCTGATTCCTTGTTCATGTTGGCTAGTCTGTTTCCCAGGCGTTGGGCGTCAACCATTGGGTTACTTTGGTCTCTCAGTGAGAAGACTGATTCTTCACTGCGTATTGGGGAGATTCCTGTGGTGAATGAGTTTCCTGATGTATTTCCTGTGGAGCTTCCTGGGATGCCTCCAGAGCGAGAAGTGGAGTTCCAGATTGATCTTATTCAGGGAACTCGACCTATTTCAATGTCTCCATACCGTTTGGCACGACCCTTCCAAGAGGAGTCGAAGAAGCAATTGGACGATCTACTGACCAAAGATATGATTCAACATAGTGTTTCGCTGTGGGGAGCGCCTGTTCTATTCACTAAGAAGAAAGATGGCAGCTGGCGTATGTGTGTGGACTCTCGGGCTCTTAATCAGGCTACTGTGAAGAATAAATATCCTTTGCCCCACATTGAGGATCTCTTTGATCAACTGAAGGGAGCTAAAATATTCTCCAAGATTGACCTTCAGTCGAGTTATAACCAAATTCGAGTTCGGCAATAAGATATCGAGAAGACGGCTTTCTCTACGAGGTATGGACATTTTGAGTATAAGGTTATGTCTTTTGGACTAACAAATGCTCCTGCAGTTTTCATGGAAATCATGAATAGTATGCTGCACCGATACCTTGATGATTTCGTTGTAGCATTCATTGATGATATCCTGATTTATTCCAAGACGAAAGAGGATCATGTCCAGCATCTGAGGTTGGTTGTCGATACTTTAAGAAATAATCAATTTTATGCTAAACTGAAGAAGTGTGAATTCTGGATTTCTGAGGTTGGGTTTCTGGGCCATGTAATCAATCAAGAGGGCATTTCAGTTGATCCTAGCAAAATCTCAACAGTGGTAGAGTGGAAAAAGGCCAACCAATGTCAAGGAAGTGAGGAGTTCCCTGGGTTTAGCTGGCTATTACCGGTGCTTTGTGGAAGGTTTTTCAACCATTGTTAGACCGATGTCTCAATTGACACAGAAAGGTGTCAAATTTCAGTGGTCTGACGTGTGTGAGCATAGTTTCCGTACTTTGAAAGATAGATTGGTGACCGCTCCAATTCTTACTCTTCCTGAGCCTGGGAAGCGTTTCACAATTTATTCAGATGCGTCTAGGGTTGGACTTGGTTGTGTGCTCATGCAGGATGGCAAGGTGATTGCCTATGCATCGAGACAGTTGAAGAAACATAAGCATAATTACCCTACTCATGATTTAGAGCTTGCCGCAGTGGTTCTTGCTTTAAAGATTTGGCGTCATTATTTGTACGACGAATCTTGTGATATATTCACCGACCACAAGAGTCTGAAATACATCTTTACCCATAAAGATTTGAACCTAAGACAGAGGAGATGGTTAGAGTTGATAAAAGACTATGATCTCACCATTCAATATCACCCTGGTAAGGCGAATGTTGTAGCAGATGCTTTGAGTCGCAAGACGACACCTCCTACCCTCAGTTGTTTTATTGCTGATTTTGAGCGTATGGATATCTCCTTTTGCTTTGCGGGTAGCGCCCAGACTGAGACTCGGTTACTTCTTGACTCAGCCATTCCAGATCGAGTGCGGGAAGCACAATAGCTTGATCAGATGCTCCAGCGAGTGAGGAAGTGTTTCACCGAGGGCAAACAAGGCCACTTCAGTGTAGATGAATATGGTGCTTTGCGCATTAAAGGTCGCCTCTGTGTGCCACAGGAGGCTCAGGTCAAAAATGAGATCCTAAGGGAAGCACATCGTACTCCTTATACCGTACATCCTGGTGAGACCAAGATGTACAAGGACTTAAAGAAAAGTTTCTGGTGGAAAAGGATGAAAGTTGATATCGCTCAATATGTAGCATCTTGCGGAGTTTGCCAGCGGGTCAAGGCTGAGCATAAGCGACCAGCAGGGTTGTTGCAATCGTTGGAGGTTCTAGTTTGGCCATGGGATGATATCTCCATGGATTTCGTAGTTGGTTTACCTCGCACTCAGCGAGGGAAGGATGCTATTTGGGTCATAGTGGACCGGTTCAGTAAGTCTGCATATTTCATTCCTATTCGTACGACTAATTCAACGAGTGACTTGGCCCCTCTCTTTTTGCGAGAGATAGTGCGGTTGCACGGGGTACCCAAGACTATTGTTTCTAATCGAGATGCCAAGTTTGTCTCCAAGTTCTGGGAGAGTTTGCAAAATGCTTTGGGCAGACAGCTTCGTCTTAGCACCGTGTTCCATCCCCAAACGGATGGTCAGTCTGAACGCCCCATTCAGACACTAGAGATATGCTCAGATGTTGTGTTATATCTTGGAAGGGAGGTTGGGAAGATCACCTAGCTTTGGCAGAATTCGCCTATAACAACAGTTACCACGCTAGCATTCGAGCCGCTCCGTTTGAGGTTCTTTATGGGCGGAAGTGCAGATCCCTGTTGTGCTGGGATGCAGTTGGAGAGCGGGCAGTTTTGGGCCCCGATTGGGTTCAGTAAATTGTGTCCAGAGTAGCAGAAATTAGGAAGAATTTGTTAGCTGCTCAGAGCCGACAGAAGAGCTATGCAGATGTTAGAAGGCGAGATTTGGAATTCAAAATGGGGGACGAGGTTCTGTTGAGAGTATCCCCTACCAAAGGCGTAGTGCGGTTGGTACCAAAGGGAAGCTTAGCCTGAGGTACGTTTGACCATTTCCAATCATGGCACGAATTGGGAAGCTGGCTTACCGCTTGGATCTTCCTAAGTCCATGTGCAGAGTTCATGTTTCATGTATCCATGTTGAGGAAATTTTTGAGAGATCCAGAGCATGCTATTCCATTGGAGCCATTGAGCATTGAACAGGATCTTACTTTTGAGTCTCAGCCAGTGAAAATTTTAGAAGAGTCAGAGCGGGTTCTGAGGAACAAAACTTTGAAGTATGTCAAGGTCCTTTGGTCTCATTAGACTGAGAGAGAGGCCACTTGGGAGCTAGAATCTCGCATGCGCAAGCAATATCCAGACATGTTTGCTCCTGGTACGTGCTAAATTCGTTGATTCCAATTCCTTGACAATTCAATCTTGTATTCTTTTCGACAGTTAAAATTCGGGATCGAATTCTGTTGAGGGGGGTAGAATGTAATACCCCGAATATCGTTTAGAGAGATTGTTAATTGGGAGAAGGAATTACTGGAAAATTAAAGGATTTTGGAGAAATTTTGGAACCTGGGCCTCCGGCCCAAGCTAGATCAGCCTGGTGGCCGGCCATGTGTGGGCCAAGAGGGGGGAGGCACCCCAAGGCCAAGCCCATGCGCCCCCACACCCCCTTAACCCTAGGTCGGCTGCACCCCTCCCCCTTTTCCCTTCCCTTGGCCGCCACCTTCTTCCCCCAAGCAGCCGCCCCCTGCTGTCCCCAAGCCGCCCCTCCCTCCTGGTGATTGGCGCCTCCCGTACCTCCTGGAGCCGCTCCCCTACCTTGGTGTCGACCCTCCCACTGTCGGCCATTGGAGAACGGAGGTGAGGGTCCATTGCGGGGTTGACGATCAAGAAGGAGAAGGAGGAGAAGGGACTGGGAGAGGAGTTTCTTCGAGGATAGATCATCTTCTTCCTGCGGGTCTTGAAGGGTAATGGGGTGTTTTCCCTGCTATTTGTCAATGACTAGCTGTGAATTCGATTAGTGGGATTGGATTGAATTGCTGCTGTTAGAATTTCAGATCTGTCTAGATTGTTGCGTGGCCAATTTCGGGTTATTAGATGCCGAATTGGAGATTTCCATCTCCTAGTGATTTATAGATATTATTCTTAGCTTTTGGTAGCCACAAAGAACACTTAATTCCGACGTACGGATCAAAAGTTATGGTATGATCTTCTTTGTTGTTCTGGATTCCTGACGAGAGTGAACTGTCAAGTTGTCTTTTAAAAAATGACTAATTTAATGGCAGAATCAGGGTTTTCACCCAACTAGGATGTTGTAGCAATTTTTATAACCTTTCTAGAATGATAAAGATCGCCCTAATCGGAGTTGTAGATAAAAAGTTGTGATCTATTCTTTACTGCTCTCTTTTTTCGTCTAGACATAATCTAACTTAGACGTTCTACTACCTGTTAGCATATTCTTTTGGCTGAATTGGGAGATCTCGCCAACTAGACTTTTGTATATATGTTCGTTAAGTTTCCTTAGGATCTGGGCTCACCTCGTTCCGAGTCTCAGATCAATAGTTATGATTTATTATGTGCTGCTGTCCAAATTTGTTTTCTGTGATTGTGTTGTCTGTTTTCAGAATAGGTCTATTAGTTGATTATTGGGTTACCGGGAAAGTGTTGTAGGATATTGCTGGTAGTGTCCTATACCATGTTGTTCTTATTTCGAGTACTTACTTGTGTAGGCGAGGCTTCGGGTTTAGGAGCACCTTCGTTGCCTACTAACGCATCGCAACGCGGAAGGCAAGTACTTTGATACTTTTACGATTTGTAAATGCTGGATGCTTGTTGTTCGTATTGAGTTTTTATATAATACATGAGAAGATTCAATGTTTATGTTCCTTCCATATGTGAGATTTCCATGATTAGAGATGATGTCATTCATTATTCATAAGTTCATTACATGCATCCATTGTCATGTTCCATCCACGGGAGTGGATTATAAAGACCCATTCCAATGTGGGTAGATTTGGACACCTGTATGAAACGTTCTTCATACGAAATTGGGATCCCCGTATTTTGTTAAATACGGGCCTAAGTGAACACCGACGGGTGTGTCACTAGCTATACTAGTATAAGCAGGAGTGCAGTCCTTTCATTCCATTGATTCATATACATATACATTCAGTGTTATGTTCACATTCTTTAATGTTGTTGTCTTGTTCATATTTGTTGTATGTCCAATTATTCACTGTACTTGCTGAGTCTCAGACTCATTCTTGCTTTGTTTGTTTATTTTAGGTGAATGTTGATGATGGCTCTACTAGGAGGGAATAGATACACACTATTCAATCATTTCACCATACTCCATTTATTTTCAATAATAGGACTTGGTTATGTCTCTCATTCTTTAATTGATGAACTGTAATAAATAAAGTCAGATGTGGCTGATAACTCTCTCCATGTTAAGGTTGCTTAAGTACTGCTTGTGGTCCTTGATCACCCCATTGATATGACTATTTGGATTCAGTCTTTATTCCTGCCATTGTACTAGTAAAGATTGAACTCTTTATGTCCTTAGATGAGTCATGATTTAAATACTTCAGCTTGATGGTTGTATGTTAGTTTTTTTAGGTGACATCTTGGCTTCCGAATAGCCAGGGTGTTACAAGACGAAGAAATTTGGATTTGAAGATGGAATTCGGAATTGATCTGATTTGTAATTCGAATTGCGATTGAAGAGGGAAATTTGTCCAAAGTTGAATTGAGAATTGGAATTTAATTTTGATTTAGAAAGAACTCCAATTAAAATCCAAATCTTTGAATTAATTAATTTTAAATATATTTTTAAAAAATTGCCAAATTTTGGGATGTTACACGAATGGTGTTAAAAATATCAAATATCTCATGTAAAATACATAGGGTAACTAGTGAACCTAATTTTACTCTATCTATTAAAAGTAATATAAGAGATATATTAGAATACGAGCTATATTGTGCTAATATTTGACGAGTTAACATAGGTTCAAACTTGGCTCGTTTTTCACCGGAGCTCCAAAAGATGCTTAAACTCGGCTCGTTTATTTTTTAGACGATCTCGAGTCGATCCAAAAAACTAGTCGAGCAGCTCACGTGCCTCGAGTCTTTCTTGCAGCCCTACGTATATGTATGTTCATGGAAATGATATTAGAATATTCCATCATGCCAGACTAAATAAAATTATATTTTTAACATATATATTCAATTTGTCTCGTATTATAAAGAATTACAGCTTGTTGAATAAAAAAAAAGATGACTGGTAAAATGACCAGTAGTCCTATTTAAGATGCATTTGCTCAAGAGGTCCATTAATTTCGGACATAATGTTACAATTAAGTTATGGTAGAATGACTTAGAATACAAAATACAATGGATTGGAGCGCAAAAAACAAGCATGCGTACCAAAGCCAATCTGAAAGCTAGAAGGCAAATCAAAGCTGACAGCAGACGCCAGTGCTAGTAGTGTACTAGTCTTCACCTCTCGTCAGGATGACCATACTTGTGCAACACACCGGGCGTCAGTAAGTTGACTGCGTATTTGGCCATATGGAGATGTTAGGTATCGAGTTTGTTGCTTCGCATCAAAGAAGGTAGAGCATCAGGAAGCAACTACATGCTCCATCTTACTCATACATACAGTCACACGCCTTAATACTGTACAGAAGGTAGTCCAGGACCTCCAGGTTCGTAATCCAGGATTCCTAATGGAATTCCGTATGACCCTCGCATGAAGCGAGGGTGCATTTGTATCTTCCTACTGAATTCTCGCGTCCAAGATGGCCGACAGGACGAATATGAACCGAGGGCCCAAGGCAACGAAGCTTCCCTCAATTGTATTCCTCCCTTATGCGTGTGCCAACGAGAAGAAAAGCATGCTTTGGGGTCAACCACACCACACACAAGTGGCCGACCAGACGAATGTAGTGTGAGAGCAAGGTTGCGTTGGAGCCCCACTTTAACAACTTTCCGCGACGTCGTTGCCCAATGATGCTGCTAGCAAACAAAGGTTAGCAGGTGTGGAATTGAGACTTGACTATCCGTGCGATAAGTGTGTGAAAAGGAGGCAGGGCGTAGAGGGGTGTTCTAATGATAAATCTAGACCAAACATACATTAAACGGTTTTGTTCAATCCAAATTTATAGATAACTATATTTTTTTTGTAATATATAGTAAAAATAGTACATCGCTACTGGATAGTGTTGACCAAATGACCATAATTATACACAAGTAGTAGTTAGGCCAGTCTCAATGGAGAGTTGGCGTTGTTTCCAAGACTGCCATGTCATATGAAATGAAATGAAACTCGAATGAAATACCCACTCTCAATGGAGAGTTTCATTCTACAGTTTCATAGGTATTTAATTTCATGACTCAGAGGGAGTTGGTATTCGTGCCAAGAGAGTTTCATCTAGATGAAACCCATTTCTCCTCTCTCTTCTTAAATACACTGCCATGTCATCTAAAATGCCTATGTGACAATACATTTAATGAGAATGAAACTCTAATGAAACTCCCACTGAGACTGGCCTTAGGGTACTATAGATGTGATGGGCGGAGCCGATGCTCCACGCAACCCCAAGCGGGGGGAAAGCTTTGACCCTGGCAGCAAGTAAAAGCCAGTCTGAAAGATCGAAGGCAAATTGAAACTGAACAACATTAGACGCCCAAGACAACAATACTAGCGCAACAAACACAGGTTAAAGCCTTATTTGGAGCAGAGGATTCCGAGAAGAATTTCTAGGAAACACACATCCAGCAAGAGACGCCGTCCTAGCAAGTATGGATAGCTTAAAATGCCGTTCTGCGTTAATTCAGTTCAGTTTCAAATTGATGTACTTTCCTGCGAGGTTCTTGCTCATTGAGTTTCTTTTTTTCCCTAAATGGTATTATTGGCGACATTAACAGAAAAAATGGCTGTCGACACGCTGTAATGCCAAAAATGATACTACGGATGTGCCAGCAGCCGATATGTGTCTAAAGCCCTGTCTTCCGCGTCCGGGTTTAATCTCTACCGCACATCTGACTACCTACTGTTGTTCCACGGCCATGGCCTCAAGCTGGCTAATGGACAAAATGGTGCAGCGAAAGATTTTAGGCGAAAGTTGGGTAGAGAAGAGAGGAGGAAGCTTGGGTGTCGGCAAGAATAAATAATTGATAGACCGACCCAGGCTTCACTGAATCTAAGGAGAAAGAAGACTAATATGCTTTTCTTTCTTCACTTGTTACGATATGGCCCGTGAATTTGCTAAGGGGTGTCTAAAAAGTACTTGAGTGTTTTGTTGCTAACTAGTACTCAAATTTTGAACTTTTAGATCACTTTAGGTGCAGTGCTAAGCAAATGCACGTACAGGAGGCAGGAGAGAGGCAGCGCCAAGCACAGACGCACAGAGCACATGCACGTACAGGTAGGGGTGAAAACGGATCGGATAGTTTCCGACCGATCCGGACAAAAACGGATTTGGAATGTCTCGGATCGGATTTTTCTCGGATCGGAAACGAAATCAGATTTTTTTTGCTGGAAACGGAAACGAATACGGTAAGCATGCTATCCGGCGGATACGGAAACGAATACGGATTATCCGGATAAGACGGAGTCCGGATTTCGGCCCAAAAGAGGATTTCAGCCCAAAAGAGAAAAGGGGCTTTTAATTGATTTCCGAATTTCAGAAAATGCAGCAAATCAAATAGTCTTTTAGAAAATAGCAAATCGAGTTCAAAAATCTTAGAAAAAATCATAGAAATTCGTTGAATTATTTTTAACTTAATAAAATTAATTCCAACTTAAAGTTGATTTTTATTTTTTGTATATAAATTATTTTATATTTCTAAAAATAGGAAAACCCTTTTTAAAATCCAGAAAATTCAATAAATTAATTAAAAATTTCTTTTTCACTTTAAATCCAATAAAATCCCAAAAAAACTCAATAAAATTTATTTTTTACATTAAAAACTAGGAAATTAAATAATTGACTTTATTTTATTATTTTTTTCCTTTTTAACCAGGAAAACTCTTTTAAATCTCATAAAATCCAATAAAATAATAACTTTATTAATTTTATTTTTGGTAACATACTTTGGGATGTTACGGTCATTTCTGATATAGATTAACCATCCAGTCTAATCGATGTTAGTGTGAACTAAATTTTATGTATATGATGAACTAAGTGTGAATGCGTGATGACTTTGTGAGTTATGACTTATGAGCTAAATATGGTAAACTAAGTGTTATATTTGTGATGAACTAGTTAATGTAACTTGCTAGTGCCAATGTTATGTGTGGTTGCTGAAAATATGAACAATTCATGAATGTTTACATCAAATAAATTAGTTATATGTTTTCGTTAATTTCTGGCATACAATTTAAGGGGTTTTCATGTTCCGAAAAATATCTGTGACCGTATTTGTTTCGATTCGTATTCGCTCCGTATTCGTATTCGTATCCGGAGTATTTGTATTCGTATCCAGATCCGAAAAAAATATAAAAACAAATATAGCAAAACCATTATCCGTCCATTTCCGGTCCGTTTTCACCGGTACAGGCCAAGCACATGCACGTACAGAAACAGGAGACAGCAGTGTCAAGCACATGCACTGATGCACGTACAGGAGGCAGGAGACAGCAGAGCCAATGCAAGCACGCGACGCACACGCAGAGACAAGCAGACGTAGAGGCGCACAGGGACACACGAGCTATGCACATCTGGCTACCTACGGTTGTTCCGCGGCCATGGCCTCGTGCTGGCTAATGGACAACAATGGTGCAGCCAAATATTTTAGGCGAAAGTTGGGTAGAGAAGAGAGCAGGAGGCTTGGGTGTCGGCAAGAACAAATAATTGATAGACCGACCCAGGCCAAAGAACAATGATATGCTTTTCTTTCTTAGGGCATGTACAACGCGTCTATATACCCCGTCTGCGTGATGTTTATTTTGCAAAAAGAACCCTGCGAACGAGCAGACGACCCCGCCTCGTCGCTTCGCGAGAAGACGAGCGTGGCTCGTGGTCCAGGTGCTCGTCTCTCGCAGACGTGTTGTATGGCGGTCGGCGAGCGCGGCGGAGGATCGGAGGATCGCGCCTGAAGGAAGTTGAGGGCGCGGAGATGGATTTTGCGCGCCAAATCCACCGTCTCCTCTATATATTCTTCTTTTTTCTCGGGGATTTTCAACTCCAGGGAGATGGATGGCCACCGCACGCCACCGGATTTGGGCCAGAATAGTACGGGCACGGCGACGGCGGCGGCGTTGGGAGTGGCAGCAAGGTCGAAGGGCAAGGTGAAACCAGCAGGTCGTGGATCTAGCTCGGCGGCGGGCTTCATCCCGTTGGCGCAGATCGCTCATCGCCGGATCGCCCCGTCGGCCGTGGATCCGCCGAGCGACGTCTGTCTTCCCCATCAACGGCCGCAACGCCCAACGTCGGCGTCATCAACCATGGCTGCTTCCGGCGCGGCTGAATCCTCTCCTATCGACGGGTTCACTAGTCAAGGCGGCGGTGGTAACTTCGTCGCAAGAACTTCGCCGCCTGCTGGATTTCCATTCCCTCCATCTCCATCTCCGGCTTGGGTGGGGCTCGGACGGTGGTAGTCCAGCATCTTCCTCATTTCAGCGTTCAGATCCAACATGGTAGGCACCCTGCATAGTTTTGTTCAACGTGTTTTCTTTGTCAACAGTTGCATTTTCTTATCAGACTATACAAATGCTAGCGATGCGATGGCTGGAACTCTTATCTCACAATACTAGCAGTAGCAGTGGATTTTTTTTTATCAATCTTGACAAATACTAGCAGTTCCTGAGCTACTTAGGTAGCATCGCTGCAGTCTGTAGAAGCTCGATTTCCTACTGCTGTCCTTCTGAAACAAATTCCTGAAATGGCATAATGGTTCTGCTGGTTTAGTTTAGAAATGGGGACTTAGTCAATAGCAGCCGCGTGAGATTTCAGGGTCAAGCTCATATTCCAAAGCAATATCCCCTTCCCTTTAGAATGAACTATTATTAAGAGCTCTACTGGAATATGATTCAACAAGTTTGATGATAGTTTCATCATGGGTCCTTTCTGCTACCCGAATTGGGATCAGAATAGGTCCCAACAACTCACAGGTTGTTGTTGTGATAAAGCAAAAACAGAATAGGTCCCAACAACTCAATTGTGTGCGCTTCACTATGCACCAGACATTTTACTAATAGGAAATTGTTGATGCAGGGAGGGAAGAAGTTCCTAAGCTACTTCGATGTTGTAGCGATGTGAGTGGATTTTTTCCTTAAATACTACCAGTAGCAGTATATGGCTTTGATTATACAGTGATCTTATTTTGGAACCCTTCTTTTGTAGGGATAAAGACACACAAGGTGGTTTCATGAGGTACTTTTGTAGGGATAAAGACAACAAAAAAGAAAAGCTAGGACCTTTTGTGCTTAAGAATGTTTGGAGAATCTGTCGTGAAGTGCCGAAGTGGAAAACATACAACGAAGAGCTGAAGAACGCTCGTAAAAGGAAGTCATATCACCTCGAAGAAGATAGGGAAAATGTTGAAAGTGAAGAAGAGATGCCAAAGCGACCAATTGGACAAAAGGCAGCTAAAAAGGCCGCTCTTGCTGCAAAAGGCAAGTCAGTGGCAACTGATGGTGAAGGGAAATCAAAGGAATCCGCAATTAATGTGGAAAAGCTTGATAAACTCAGCAAGGTCCAAGAAGAAGCTAATGCAAATCGTATCAAGGTGCTAGAACTGCAGCAAAAGTTGTCTTCCGACAAGATTGAGACTACAAAGCTTGCCCATCTAACAGCACAGGAGAATAGAGAGTCAAAGAAGCTAGAGATTGAGGGAAGGAAGCTTGAAATGGAATCAAAGAAGCTTGAGAAAGAATCAAAGATGATGGACGCATATAATAGCCTCATCTCACAAGATACAAGTTCAATGACAGATGATGAAAAGGTTGAGCGACTGGCTGCTATTAAGTGTTTGAGGAAGATGCTTTTTCCTGAAGTTATATAATTTTGGTATGTATCACTATGATCTGAAATACCCCTGTAATCAGCTCTATGTAGCATTGGAAACCATGATCTGAAATACCCCTGTAATCAGCTCTATGTAGCATTTGAAACCATGATCTGGAATACCCCTGTAATCAGCTCTATATTAGTTATCAGCTCTGTGAAATGCCCCTGTTGGTGTAAACATGCATTCAGGATTTGAAGCTATCTATATTTTCATCTGAATGGACATGTTATATTCATTGCCGATATGCCCTTGTGAGTTTGAAATGTGATCTGAAATGCACCTGCCATGTGAAATCTAGTTTTGATTGTGAAATGTGAAATCTGGTTTTGATTGTTGTTTCCTCTTACTGATAGTGTGAAACTGAGCATGCTATTTCTAATAGTGTGAAACTGAACATGCATTCAGGATTGTTGTTTCCTCTTACTGATAGTGTGAAACTGAGCATGATAGTGTGAAACTTATCCTGCCGTGTGAAACTTATCCTGCATCTGAACTGAACTCGTTGTGTACGTGTGAGGCTAGTATAAATTGATACTAGAATCGGGAGGCATAAGCGATACAATTCTCCCGCACAAGCAATACAATTCTCGACCTCAAGCATAACACTTCACACTTAAGATAAAATAGAAGAAGCCGACGAAATGAACCAGCCGCCGCCATCCGTAGAGGAGGAGATGATATAGAAGAAGCCGATGACTTTGATCCTCTGAGGTTTTCACCGTGGAAGATTTTCTTGCAGAGGATGAAATCTTACAAGAATTTATAAGTAAGATTGGAGAAGAATTGAAGGCCGACATTGATGAAGAATCATCAATCGGAACTTGCCCATTGCAGTCAATTGACAGGACCAAAGAGGTACATACCAAGGAATCGACAAGCGTGTCATGGCGATCTTATCGCTAATTACTTTTCTCGCAAATCCTATCTACACCGATGAGATGTTTCGTAGAAGATTTAGGATGAATAAGCCATTGTTCCTACGCATTGTGCACACTCTTGAGGATTGGTCTAGTTATTTTAGCCAAAGAGTCGATGCGGTTGGTAGGGATGGGCATTCACCCTTCAAAAGTGTCTGCGGCTATCGGGATGCTAGCTTATGGTACCTCGGCTGATCAACTTGATGAGGTATTGAAGATTGCCGCAAGCACTAATCTAGAGATTTTGGGAAAATTTGCTGAAGGAGTGATTGAATGTTTTGGTAAAGAGTATCTGCGCCCACCAAGAAGCGATGAACTAGAAAAAATATTACAAGAAAATGAGGCTCGTGGTTTTCCAGGAATGTTAGGAAGCATCGATTGTATGCATTGGGCATGGAAGAATTGTCCAAAGGGTTGGGCAGGCATGTTCACACGTGGTGACAAAGGCATACCGACTATGATCCTCGAAGCAGTAGCATCTCATGACCTTCGTATATGGCATGCTTTTTTTGGTACTGCCGGGTCTCAAAATGACCTCAATGTCTTAAACAAGTCACCACTATTCATTGATGCAATAAAAGGCGAAGCTCCTAAGGTACAATATATCGTGAATGGAACACAATATGACATGGGCTATTATCTTGCCGATAAAATATATCCAGAATGGGCAGTATTCGTGAAGACTGTGTCGGCTCCTCAGTCCGATGAAGACAAATTATTTGCATTGATGCAAGAAGGTGCAAGGAAGGATGTCGAGTGTGCATTTGGCGTGCTGCAATCTCGGTTTGATATTGTCCGACGACCGGCAAGGTTATGGAAGCAGGGGGATGTTATCAATATAATGCAAGCTTGTGTTATCCTTCACAATATGATAGTTGAAGATGAGAAGGAATTGGTTAGAGTTGCCTTGGATGTCAATGAGAATGCGAGTGCGACGATAGTGCTCCCATCTGAAGTGCGTACAAGCGAAGGCCCTAATCCATGCTTTGCGGAGGTGCTTCGAAGAAATTCTGCAATCAGAGCTCGTCCAACACATAGGCAACTGAAGAAAGACCTCATTGAGCACATATGGCAACGCTATGGAAAGAAACAAAATTAGCCAAATAATGATGTAATCATATTATGTTATATTTGATTTACGGAAGAATAATATATTTTAGTTTTTAGAACAATATTGTATTACATTATATATATAATATCACTTATTGATGGATGAAAAAAATTACAGTCATATTTTATATATATGTTTGATTCATTTTATATCAACTAACCATACAATGGTACATAGAAATATTGTTCATGATTGATCATGGCTAGATAGCAGCATTAAACCACCTGCAGACAGACAAATAGACAGACTGTGTCTTTGGGCTGTACGAGTTATCTGTTTAGCTGTCTGTGTTGTAGATTCCAAAAATTTACAGACGGATTCCTGTCTATGGGCTGTACATGCCCGACCGGACGAATATGAAGCGAGGGCTCAAAGCAATAAAACTTCCCTGATGCCAACGAGAAGAAAAGCATGCTCTGGGGTCAGCCACACCACACCCAAGTGGCCGACCGGACGAATATAATGTGATTAACCAAGGGTGATGTTTCGGTGAGAAAGCATTGTTGCGTTAGAGCCAAGCTTAATTACTTTCCGCGATGTCGTTGCCTAATGATGCTGCTAGCAAACAAAGGTCAGGCAGGTGTGAAATGGAGACTCGACTATCCGCGCGATAAGCGTGGAAGACAACACGGATTTGAGTGTGAAAAGGAGGCAGCGAGCAGCGGTGAAATCCGAACGAAAATAGAGCAGTTGCTCTAATGTTAAAGCTAATGCAAAAATAAATTTACTGAATATACATCGAACGGTTTTGTGAAATCCAAATTCAAACATAAGTCGGAAAAATGCAAAATACAGTAAAAATAGTATATCTCTACTAGATAGTGTTGGCCAAATGACCATAATTATGCACAAGTAGTAGTTGGGGTACTATAGGTGCGACGGATGGAGCCGGTGCTCTAGCACCCCCAAGCGGGGTGAAAGATTCGCCCTTAGCAGCAAGTAAAAGCCAGTATGAAAGCTCGAAGGCAAATTGAAGCTGAACAACATCACCATACTAGTGTAACAATCCACATGTAAAGGCCTTATTTGGAGCAAAGAATTCGTAGAAGAATTCTATGAAATCCTATGGGGTAACGGAAATGCTTCGCGTACGATGTTTACACGTGTTGTCACGGGCCGGGTACTGTTCATGGTGTGAACAGTACAGATGCTACTGTAGTGCCATGCACTATTCATGTCAGGCCCCACAGGTGCATTAGTTAGGAAATAAAGATAGAATAGTTAGTTTCCTTATTAGTTGGGTTTACTTCTTTAGAGATATATTCCATCTAATAGAGATAAGTTTCTTTAGACATAGAGATTGTTTCTTAGGGGTCAAGTTGGGTCGTCCCTATAAAAGGGATAGCAGGTATCCATTATCAAGCAAACAAGCAAAGATGAATAGACAAGTTCCTAGTCCCTAAAGTCCAGCTGTGGTCGTTCCCTTAACCGGCTATTCTAGATTTATTCCTCCCCAATCGGTGCCCTCCTTCACCTAGCGCCGTTCTATGTCAAATCGTCGTCGTCCGACCTCCCTCCGACGGGTGTTTACCCTACTATGAACTAAGGTTCATAACATTTGGTATCAGAGCCACTCACCATGGCTTCCAGTGCCGCACTAATTGTAACACCCCAGCCTGACAAAGGCCTGGAATGCTACTGAAATAAATAATTTAGACAAGTTAAACTAAAAAATACCTTACAAAATTTCGGCAGAACCTCCTTTGTATAGTTATCTATACCGGAGGTTCCAACTAACAGATATAGCATATATAAGTATTCCAACTTGCAATTTGATTAAGACAAAATCAAAACTGGTTGTTCGTTACTATAACATCCATAGCAACTAAACATCTAGGATATAGATCAAGAGCATCCAAAAACATCTATCCATTTATTACAGTTTACTCCAAGCAAAGCAATATTCATAATGTGTACTTTAAGTAATTCATTCAACTATTAATAAATTTTCTTTTGCATTCCATTGTGGGTAGATCGTACGATAGTGCAACAAGGCTAATCCTTCTTTTCCCCCATGCATGCTGATCTCGTAAGGGTACCTAAAACACAACAAACACAAGAGGTGAGTCCAAAGACTCGGCAAATATAATAAATGGCATAAACAACATACATGCATGTAACTCATCAACTGTATTTCACAATCTACACACCAATTACTTTACATACACATGCTATGCAATATGCTCAACATACTCTTTATCTTTCTCTTTCTCTTTTGCATTTTACCGGTAATGCAAAGTGTGTATCCGTCGATGCACACTCATGCCTGTGCCATTTGGCACAGGGACCATTGCCCATACTCCGCAAGTATGGGGACCTAAGCCCATGCTCTACAAGCATGGGGACCTTTAGCCCGTCATAAACATAATGGGGACCTCAACGATTGCTTGGTCATCACATGACCAAGACTTCAATAAGCCATCATGATGCATGTGTATGAAATCTCAAATTAATAGAAATATGCATCCGCAACAACATTGCATACGAATAACTTGTTCATACTACAATTGTTCATAATCATAGACTTCATAACTTTCAAACATCCATGAATAAGACGTAACTCATATCACTAGAAACCATGAACATTACCAATCATAACACCATAACAATCATGACAACACAAATACTCATAGTATTTATCAAACAATGCCATTCAATAATATCAATTATATCCATATTATACTTGCCTTAACCGCGAGAGAACGAGGGACGTGCAGAAGGTGCCGCCCCCGGGATCAATCCACCACCTGAATATATTTATAAGGCATGCTAAGACAATCATACTAGACCAAAAACATAAATAATAGCATAACTGAACTTGCTATAATCTCAAGCGCATTCCCAATTCCAACTCCTATAGATCGATCTGTCCCCTCTGTGGACAGTCATATTCTATCTTTTTGTAAAGGAGTCCAAATGAGGTGTTCTTGGACTTCATTGAAAGGTTATCAAATTCTCCAACTAAACCTAGTTGGTGGGCCTTCCTGATTTGGCCATCTATTATCCCTTTTATGTTGATTAACAAAATATCGATTTCACGTCAGGTTCTCTGGATAGTACACTAAAACCACCATAACTTTTGCTACGAAAGCCCAAATCTTGCGTTCTTTAGCTCTATGAAAAGGTATGAAAATTATCTACGTTTTTCGTTATATCGAGATCCTCTAATTTCTTCTTTAACTAACGGCTTAACCCAGTTTTCTACAAACTGTCTGGATGCTGACAGATTAGCAGGACAGTGACACTAAACAAATCATAACTTTTGATCCGTACGTCGGAATCAGGTGAACTCGGTGGCCACCGAAATCTAAGAACATAATCTAAATAACTCTAGGAGATCAAAACTCCTAATTTGTCCTCTAAACACACGAAACTGACCGCACAAGAATCTGGACAGAATTGAATCTATAGCAGGCAGACTTCGATCCAACCAAAACTAATCGGTTTCACCTCTACGACTAATCACACAACAACAACCGATAAACGTTACCCTTGGAGCACCGCTATAAATCGCGACGAAACCCGCAAACCTTCCCTTCCCTCTCTTCTCCCCTCTCTCCTTCTCCCTTCTTTGGCCGGCAACCGCAGCGGGGGATGGAGGCAAGGGCTGCCATGGGGAGGAGACACCATGGTGGTGCTACAGTGGTGGCATGTAATGTAGCATGCATGCTACAGTAGATATTAGGGTTTTCCTCCTTTTATGAGTGGCCAACCCCTCATGGGCCTCCTGGGCTAAGGCCCGAGGCCTGTTTGTCCCAATTATCTTTGAAAACCCCTCTCTAGCTCTTTGATTAAACTATTCTCTATTTGATCCCCCTCCTAATTCGAATGTTCTCTTCCGAATTAATTTGGAGTATTACACTAATTCTCTTGGAGAAGTTGAAGGCTAACAGTGAAGAGCAGAGGGTCTTACTGGACAACATGATTGTTGTTCATTGGAGCTTTGTTGATCCTCGCCCACATGACGCGATGTCATCATCGTACTCACTCATCAACATGGACCACCAAGGACTTCAACCGTGGCTACCACCGTAGCTTGAGGACGAGCTGCCTCGTCGTGAGGGGTGTAATGTCATGGGCCGGGTACTGTTCATGGCGTGAACAGTAAAGACGCTACTGTAGCGCCACGCACTATTCATGTCAGGGCCCATGGGTGCATTAGTTAGGAAATAAAGATAGAATAGTTAGTTTCCTTATTAGTTGGGTTTACTTCTTTAGAGATATATTCCATCTAATAGAGATAAGTTTCTTTAGACATAGAGATTGTTTCTTAGGGGTCAAGTCGGGTCGTCCCTATAAAAGGGATAGCATGTATCCATTATCAAGCAAGCAAGCAAAGATGAATAGACAAGTTCCTAGTCCCTAAAGTCCAGCTGTGGTCGTTCCTTTGACTGGCTATTTTAGATCTATTCCTCCCCAATAGGTGCCCTCCTTCACCTAGCGCCGTTCTATGTCAACTCGTCGTCGTCCGACCTCCCTCCGACGGGTGTTTACCCTATTATGAACTAAGGTTCATAACACGTGTACAATGCCCCGGCCGTCCGCCGCGCCGCCCCCAGTCGACCACCTGCGCCGCCGCCCATGCCGGCCGTCCTCTCCTCCTCCCGCGCTGGCTATGCCTCAGGCGCACCTCCTCCCGCACCTCATGTGCCTCCTCCGAACACTAGTGCAGAAAAGGTCTTCATAGATGGTTGAAAAACATTTTCACAGATGGTTTTGTGAGCCGTCTGAGTTTATGGGTCAGTAATGACATGAGGTCATCACAGACGGTTATTAACTCAGAACCATCTATGATAATTGCCTATCACAGACGGTTTGTAGCTTAAACCGCTGCAGCGATTGCTATATATCACGAGCGGTTTGTAGTGAAACCGTCCGTGATATATGATGTATCACAGACAATTTGTACCTAAAACTGTCTGTGATGACTTTTCTCTATAAGTGTCCAAGCAATGGCTGCTTGTGCCTTTAAAATATATGCCTTATATATATATATATATATATATATATATATATATATATATATATATATATATATATATATATATATATATATATATATAGTCCTCGGCCATTTTAGGGGTCATCAAGCGGCATGAGGAGGATTGGACAGCAACCACGAGCAACTTCATCGAGCCTGCCAGTTCAAGAAGCATGGCCGCGCGAGAGCGCGTGGACATCCGGTAATATGAAATTGAATTGATAATTAGTTCATATTTGAGCTCTAATTGGATGTCCACACGCTCTCCTGGCCGCAATGCTTCTTGAACTTGCAGGGGCTCGATGAAGTTGCTTGTGATTGCTGTCCATTCCTCCTCATCTCGCTGGACGACCCAAAGTGGTGAGAGGATTACAAACATATATATATATATATATATATATATATATATATATATATATATGATTCCGGTTTTAAAGGCACAAGCAGCCACTGCTTGGACACTTATAGAGAAGAGATTAGGAATGGAATGGTAGGACGTACCTGGGACGCAAGGGAGGAGAACTTGACCAACATGAACACGGTTACACAGACAAAGGTGAAATGAATGGCGAGAGGCAGGTGAAGAGGTGTTGTAGTAGTTTTAACTCATTTGGTCTTATTTTGGAATGGAATAGCAATTTTAAAAGGCATAATTGACATATAAACATATGAATCCTTCAGGCTATTTAAAAGACACACAATCTATACACAATATCACATCCAATTGCATTTGTGACATCAGTTAGCAATTCAATTATATGTCATAATGTATAAATTTGTATGTGAACAGACTGATAAACTGAAGATCAAAGTGACAGCAGTTAACAATTCATTAGAGCTCAAATATGAACTAATTATCAATTCAATTTCAGCATAAGACTATTAACATCATTGAGCAGTTCAACAGAGCATACAAATTTGTAATACCTCCCAGTGCTAGGCACAGATTAACACATTAAGCAACCTAATAGAATATATCCATAACTAGCAGCACCAACAGTCACCCAAACACAACCCCATTCCCCACCTCGAGATCCATCCAGCCAGCCAGCCAACCATCAGTCACAGAGGGCAAGACAGCAAGGCCAAGGGTGTCCACATTGCAGCTCGATTCACATGAATACCAACAGCCCAAACCAATAGGTGATAGATCTGTCTTACCTCGACGTCGCCGGTGTCGGTGGTGAGGTAGTCAAGGCCGAGGTCGGTGGAGAGGGAGGACGCGCTTGCACAGCCGGATGGGGGAGGAACGATAAGGTCGCGTGAGTTGGGGAGAGGACGATGACACTAGCGGCGACAGGAACAAGGGCAGCGTCGACGACGAGGTCGAGGAGAAGGTGCGGCCGTCGGGGAGGAGGCTTCGGGCGATGGCGGCGGCGTCAAGGTGGGGAGGGAAATGGGTGAGAGTAATGGCGTTGGGGAGTGACACTGTTGAAACAGTGTCCTTCCGCCACATCCACCAACGTACGGTCAAACAGGTTCTCGTACAGTATGGCTAGGTGGGCCATCAATGCTGGCGACAAGGAAATAGAAGAGGGAGCCATTCTGCTTTAGAAAAGTACTAGAGTTATATGTGGGGATGATGATCATCTTCGATGGCGGATGATCTTTTTTATAAAACAAGGAATAAATTTGGCGCGTGAGACGAAGAGACGTATCGGAGAGCCGAAGCGGCATTGATGCGATGAAGAGACGCATCGACGACGAAGAAACTCATCATGGAGCTGAAGCAATATTATCACAGACGGTTATAATTAAAAACCATATGTGAAGTCTACAATTATCACAGACGGTTCGAGTTTAGAACCGTCTGTGATACGTCAGACGGTTTTCAATATGAATCGTTTGTGATATTACCTCTTCACAGACAGTTTTTAGCACATCCAATTACACAGACGGTCTCTAAACCAAAACCGTCTGTGATTGCATGTAATACATACGGTTTTGGTTAACCGTTTATGATGAGGCGTCCAGTATTAGCCTTTTTGTAGTAGTGGAATGCCTGCCAACTCTGACTAGCCCGCACGCCAGCCTCGGCCTGGCCGCCCCCGAGCGCCCGTCTGGCCACCACATGCATCGTAGGCGTACGATGATAAAATTCGTTCCGTGTATAGCATTCCATATCAGATAAAAGGAGGCAGAAAGGGGGCACGGGGAGGGTGTCTATCATCAATTGACACAAATTGATGAGTCAAGAACACGTACCTTCAAAACTTCACACCCGGAAGCATAATTTTACCTAAAAAGTGGTGATGAATCTAGTGGGAATAGCCTCCGCTGGCTGTTGGCAAATGGATAAGAGGGGGCATTCGATAGAAGTCTCGTGTACTGTGTAGTCGCCATAGCCCATCGAGATGGGTGCAATCAATGTTTGAGTGGTCAGGGGCGGACTGTCCCTTCGGACAAGGTCGGGCAGATGAACTAAAATTGTAGAACAAATAATAGTGAAATTTTAATCAAGATGACTTGCAAGTCGACAAATTTAGGAATTTATGCACAATATTTTGGTATATGCAAGTCAAGTTGACATAGACAAAGTCCTGAATCATATAGAATAAGGTGTTGAAATATCAGAGAGACTATGGCTTGGTGAAAACAATAAAAACAAGGCGAAATGATTAACAAATACATATCTACCAAACAAGATGACAAGATTCAAAACAAAGGCCTAATTCTTGCTAAGGACAGAAACACATCAATAAAAATATTATACTAATTTTGCATAATGATTAAAAAAAATTAATTGCACATTTTAATGATTTTGCAACTGACATAGAACTGCAAATCTATCCAACAAGTTCTTTTTGTTAATGAATATTAAGGACTATGTTGATCATGGAAAATTTTTATTTGGAATCTGAAATCTAACTACATATTTTGAAATGATGACAAAAACCTTACGACCAAATCAGATTTATTGGCTAAATCTAAAATCTAACTACAGAATATGAAAATCTTACATGACAACCAATAAGTATGAACAAAACAATCATCACAAGACAAAACATGCAATATGCTACAGAAACTAAGTCTTAGAGACAAATCTTATAAGACAAACCCCTAAACATTTCACATATATTACTAAGAAAATCCCAATGAATGAACCTAGGCCTACTAAAAAAATAGCCCAAAGCACCCCTACGAACCTTCGAAAATTTCATATACATATTTTACAAGTACACCTTGCAGGAAAATCCATGAGAAGAAAAAAAATATATCACCAAACAGAGGTCTCATATATCAAGGATGATGGTAACACAAATCATGTTATTCAGATCATGATGATGACTAACCAATGAGTACAAGTTACCAAGTGTTTGAGACTAAACCTTTTGTACTAGAATATACAACAAGCCAACTAAAAACCAAGATTGCTCAAACCAAGAAACTAACACCACTAATGCAGTATAGATTCACATTGGTCAACCCCCGATAGAAACAAAAAAAATCTTATAAGCTAGACAAAAAACAACCCAACCTTGGTGAACCCAGACATAAAACAAAAACAAAACAACTAAGCTAGACAAAGAAATAACCTAACCATGGTGAACCTGTAGAAAAACCCATACATCGTAACAAGATATGATTCTAAAAATAACATAAGTTTAGAGACTTGTGCACCCTAAAATTACCCAATGACATTAGTTTCATACTGAAAATTAAAATTGCACTCATATGTACAAAACAACAATAAATTGATTAAATTAGATCTAACCATGAAACCAAACCTAACTTTAGTTCAAATACAAGCAAATTCGCACAAATAAATCAGCCCCCAATCAAATAATTCTAGCCCACATTTCATCAACATAAAAAACAATCAAACCCTAGCACATCTGTTAGCCAACAAAAATCAGAGCAAAAACCATAGCACATTTCACTACTACAAAAGAGGCCATAGTGGACGCCTCATCAGAGACGGTTCCAAAGGAACCGTCTGTGTCATACTTATCATAGACGGTTCCTTTGGAACCGTCTGTGACACGCCACTATCACAGATGGTTCTTAATACGAACTGTGTGTGAATTATCACAAACGGTTCATATAAAAACCGTATGTGATAATCAGACTCATCACAGATGGTTTGTATTAAGAACTGTATGTGATGAGGCACCTATCACAGACGGTTCTTAATACGAACCGTCTGTGATAATTTGGCACTATAAATATTGGGCCCAACAGACCCCTACCCCCAGCGCCTCCACCCCCTGACCTAATATCGGTTTGAGCCGCCACCCCCATTGCGCCACCTTTTAGAGAGGTGAAGGAAAGGAGGAAGCTAAAGAGAGGAGGAAGGGAGGAGAAGGAGAAGGTGATCATCAAGAATCTCGTGGTATATTTGGAATTTTTGTCGTGAGCTCCGAGGGTAACAATCTGTACTAACTCTTTATATTTGCTCTAGGTTAATCTTTAATAGGAGGAGTAACGTATTTGCAGTTTATTAATCTAATTTAATACTACTAATTTGTTATGTGCATAGTGTAGATGGACCAAAACTGGATACGGTGTGAACCGTGTGAGTCAAGAGTACATTAATGGCGTGTTTGCTTTTAAAAGAGCCGCCGAGCAGGATATGTTGAAGAAGGGGATAGAATTTATGTACTGTCCATGCATTGATTGCGGTAATATGAAGATGTTTAACAACTCGGCGCAGATCTAAGGGCACTTGATTCGAAGGGGTTTCAAAAAAGGGTATACATGTTGGACCAGTCACGGTGAAGAGCAGATTATACTGGAAGTTAATAATGACAATATCGCCGAGGAAGTCAACAATATGCCGGATGTGGACCGTGCTTTTGATGAGGATAGGTCATACGATGACAATCTGGATCAGATGCTACACGATGCAGAAGGGAACTATAGTGAGAGAGAGTTTTGTAAATTCGAGCACTTAATGGAGGACTCGGGGAAACCTTTGTTCCCCTGGCTGCAAGCCGGAATATACAAGGTTGTCAACCGTGCTTGAACTGCTGAAATTGAAGGCAAGTAATGATTGGTCCGACAAGAGTTTCACGGCGCTGTTAGGTCTCCTAGCGGACATCCTTCCAGAGGGAAACGTGTTGCCCAGCATCACATACCAAGCCAAGAAGGTTCTTTGTCCATTGAGAATGGAAGTAGAAAGAATACATGCATGTCCGAACGATTGTACCCTATACCGTAAAGAGTATGCAAACATGCATATATGTCCCGTGTGCAAAGCATCCTGATACAAGTGTAAGAATACTTCAAAGGTAAAGCAAGGACCTTCTGTTAAGATGTTGTGGTATCTGCCTATGATCCCACGTTTGAAGCGTTTATTTGCGAACTGAAAGGAGGCAAGATTGGTACGTTGGCACTCGGAGGAGCGTAAGAAAGATGGAAAGATAAGACACCCTGCTAATTCTGCCCAGTGAAGAAACTTCGATCGGAGCTTCAAAGAGTTCGATGCGGAATCGAGGAACATAAGGTTAGGGTTGAGTACAAATGGAATGAATCATTTTGGTAACATGAGCAGCCGACATAGCACCTGGCCCGTGAATTTATGTATGTACAACCTTCCTCCTTGGCTGTGTATGAAGCGGAAGTACATTTGATGTCACTACTTATCCAAGGGCCGAAGCAACCAGGGAACGATATTGATGTGTACCTAGCACCATTACTGGAAGATCTTGTGACACTGTGGAACGAAGGGGTACAAGTATGGGATGCGTACAAACAAGAGAACTTCTCTTTATGCGCCATGTTGTTCTGCATTATCAATGATTTTTCTGCCCTTGGTAACCTATCAGGGTTCAGTACAAAAGGAGCCAAAGCCTGTCCGCACTGCTTAGATGGTACAGAGAGTGTATGGCTGAACAACTCGTGCAAAACTGTGTATATGCGTCACCGTAGGTTCCTCCCCAGGATTTAACCATACCGCAAGATGAAGAAACAATACGACGGAAATAAGGAGGACGGTTCAGCTCCAAGGGCTTTTAGAGGGAAAGAGGTCTATGATATGGTTAAGGATATCAAAGTTGTGCTTGGGAAGGGACGTCAATTAAGGACCCGTCAGAAAAACATCTGGAAGAAGCGGTCAATTTTTTGGGACTTGCCTTATTGGGAGCACTTAGAAGTTCGTCACTGCCTGCGGTTAACTTCTACCAGGAAAATATAATACTCCCTTCTCTACCTCAAGCTACTGCTAAAGAAGATGGAAGGTCGAGGAAGCGAAAAACGTGAATTGGAATTGCGATTGGGACTCATGCCACAAGAGCAGTCCACAGAAGATCCAGCAGTGAACTTCAGTGAGTCAGCACCTGGTCAACCTCAAGCTGCTATCATACTAGAAACCAACGAACTACCATCCACCACCTGCTCATAGACCTCGTCCATATATACCGCAACAACCATCGCCAACATATAGATCACCTCAATAGCGACCCTTTAAACCACCTTTTCGGATACCAATAGCTCTGCAGCAACCACCACCTCAGTATGGACCACTTGGGTCAAGAATTTCAACCCATCCTTCCAGAAACCCATAGCCCAGCAGTCGTCCTTTGCCATAGCTTGTGGTTGTGCAAAGTGTAGAGGTCACCACCTGACGAAGGATATCATGATTATTAAATATCGGATTAAAGGATTACACAATTTTAGATATTGGATTATTAGAAACACATCGTTGTGGGAGATTAGATTATAGAAATAAATTATTATTGGATACTGGAGTAATGAATTGTGGGATATGGGATAGTAGAAATGGATAATTGTTGGATACTGGATGTTGGATCATAACCATATATTATTATTATTGGATTATTGGATATTGGACTAATGAATGTTGAATTATGGAAATAGACGGTTGTGGATATTGGATCGATGGACATCGGATTAGTAGGAGTACATGAGTATCGAGTAATTGGATTATTGTTGAGTATAGAACTGAATGTTGGCTACAGGATTATAAGATTTTATTGGTTGGATTATTGGAGTTAGGGATATTGGATTATGGGGATAGATTATTATTGAAAATTTGATTATGGGATTATATAATTATTGGAGTGGATTACTGGATTTCATCATTTTTTTGGGTTATAAAATTCTATCAGGATCAAATTCTTAGAAATATACTATGGTTCGATTATAGAAATGCCTTTGTTGGATACTAGAATATGCTAATGTTAGATTATAGAAGTATATATTTGTTGGAATATAGAAATAAATCTCGATTGGATTATAGAACTACGTCTTGGCAGATTTAAATGGATTTTAGTAATTTGGAGAGTTAGAAATGAGAAATTTATCCAGTAGGGATATTGATTGAAATACGAAATGGTTGGAGTATCATAGCAATTCAGGATGTTAATTTTTGGTGAATTGGTTGAATCATGATAAATGAGTAAACTTTGTGAAATTAATCGAATGATTCGGTTAGGTTGGATTTATTAGATATAATTGAATAATGAAATAGGATTTGGATGTATTGCTAGTAATCGTGGGAAATACTTTATTAATAATATGATCAAGTTTAGATACTGAATAAAGAATGAGGTGGATTAGTATAGGAAATTATATTTGGAACTCGGGTGCTTTGGTTGGATTGCAAAGAATTGATGAAATTGGGGAAGTTAATGAAATAATAGTGCTCGGTCGATTTATAGCTGTTGGTGGAACTAATTGGACAACCTGATCAAGTTGGATTTATGGAATATAATTACATGTTGAAATTGGATTTGGATGTATTATCAGTAATTGTTGAAAATCTAGTATTGACAATCCGATCAGGTATAGGTAGTGAATACGAAGCGGAGTTGGATTTTTATAGTAAGTTGTGATTCGAATTCAGGTGCATTTGATTAATTTACAAACAATTAATGGAATTGGCATAGTTTATTGAGTAATAAAGGGTGGTTAACCTACAATCGTTGGTGGACTAACAGAAACAATGATGTTGTGGATCAACAAGTATAATAGCTTGATTTGGAAAGGTTGGGTACACATGCACAAACCAAACAAATAAAGTTACACCCATTTCAGGTGCCAATACATATACACAAGCCAACAGGTGAAACCCGCAAATTACGACAATGGCACCAACTCCAAGTTCAGCAGCATCTTGTGAAAGCGGTAAGAAGAAAAATGAGGTCTCGAAGCGCATAATCGGATGGCAGTCGAAACCATCAGTCAAGATTTCAGAAGATCTATGCATGGCAACTACCTTGGAGGGATCACCCCGCCAGTGAAGCTACATGGGAGATCGACGAAGCGCTACGCGAAGTCTACCCAAAGCCCTCCCCCGAAAAGACCCCAATTTCGGGGACGAAATTGTTCCAAGGGGGGTAGGATGTGAGAACCCGCGTAATTAAGCTAATCTATTTAGCAGTAATCGGTAATTAGCATAATTAAAAATCCATTAATTAATATCAAAGCATAACCTCTGTTGCATTAAGCATATCATTAGGGCATTTGTTTGCATGAAGCATTACAATAGCAGTGCATCCACATCATCTTATTTGCATATTTGGTTATATAAATAATTACAACCCATAGTAGTTTGCATTCAATAATAAAATGTTGCATGCATTCTGCCGAAGTCCTCCTTGTATCCTCATCCATTGATCACTAGTCTATCGAACCGTCCCTCGATCCATTCCCATCACTCGCCAAGAAATGCAGAAGACAATTAGCGAGCCAAGTTGAAAGCAATATTTGAGAGTAGTAGAATAAAGGAAGTGGCCGTCAGATTTTCCCCAAAGTGTAGTAAGATACCCGGAGCACCTGAGCAGTCGGTCCCTTGACCATCAAGATACCCAGACCAACCGGAGTTAGTTGGCTCCTTGATCATCAAGATATCCTGACCACCCGAAGTCATTCGGTATCTATCACTTCCATGGGTCTCCTCATCCGACATTATTAAAATCCAACACCCACTATTTACAATTTACAGCATGCCTCAATATAAACCCGCACTACTCATCCCATTAAACCCCACCCTCAGCCAAAGCATCACCGGGTGCATCGAAAACAGCACCAGGAAAGCCAAGCAAGTCACACCTACATGAATCTTTCCAGCTGCAGCATTCATCTCATGAGCTATTCCCATCTCTTTTCTCCTCAGCAGAAGGCAAGAAGACCCACCCAGTAGAAAGCAATCAAGCTCATGGGAGCTTCCTACTCATCCATGGATCAAGCCAAAACCAAGCAAAGCCTCACCAGCATTTTGGTCACAGCCAAGGGCATTAAGGGAATGCACAGGACCTAGGGAAGCCACAGCCACAAAGCACAAGGGCATAGTGGGCATTAACCAGCCACAAGGGGCAGCCAGCTGAAATGCATCCCCCAAAGCACAGGCAAAGAAGGCAACCGAACCATTCATCTCCCCCCATGCAACACCACCATATTCATTCCCCCAGCTAGCACCAAGTTCATCCCCTCAGCCAGCCAGATGCATCCCCCATAAGCCTCCAACACCACAAAGCAAAACACAGCACAGCCATTTCCCCCCTCCCATTCCTTCTCAACCGGGGGCCAAGACCACAGCAAGAGGAGGAAGGGAAGCCAAGGAGCCAGGAGGAAGACCAGAGAGCAAGGACGGCAGCGGCGATGGCGTTGAACCATCGGCGGCCACCAGGACCGCGCCGACAGCAACAAGAACCAGGAGGATCAAGAGCACCTAGGAGCTCCATGACCACCCCAGCCAGCATCACCCTCACCCCTGCCGACCATCTTCCCCAAAACCCCACAAAACCAACAGAGGTAACTATCCATTTCCCCACAACCATCTTGCCATTCACCCATACACATGCACATCCATCATTCCATAGTAACAAATTTATTTAACTCTCAGTTCATCGCATATGCATCGCAGAGCAGTAGCGAGAGGGGTAGAGAGGGAGAGTAGGGTGAGTTTAACCTCAGTAGCTGGACCGAGCCGAGGCGGCCGTGGGCTGAGCCGAGGCTCAGGCGAGGGGCGCCGGGAGCCGGGCCAAGGTGCCGGCGGCCGGGAGGACGAGCCGGCCGAGCCTGGGCACGTAAGGTTGGAGAAGAGCCGGGTGATGGCGGCGGAGGAGTCGGAGGCTGAGCCGGGCAAGTAGGCGAGGCGGCACTGGCCCCAGGCCACGCCGAGAGGAGATCGGGCTGGGCTGGAGCCGAGAGGAGTGGAGCTGGACCGTAGAGAGCGCGGGGAACTGGGGAGTGATGGCGCGGTGGCGTCAGCTGAGGCGTCGGGCCGTGGAGGCAGCCGGGGGAGCTGGGGAGGCAAGAGGCGGCGGCTGGGCCAGTAGGTGGCGGCCGAGGTAGGAGAGAGCGGCGGCGGCATCAAGTGAGTGGGGAGAGAAGAGGATTTGGGGGAAGAAGAAGGGGGGTGAGTGTGTGCGTGTGTTTGGGTTGGGCCGGCCAAGTGGTTGTAGGAAGGGAAGCAGAGAGAGATAGGTTAGGGTGAGATTAGAGATAGGGTTAGAAGTTTGGTTTAGGACTTTAGGTTTAGAGGTAATATTAGGAAAATGGGTAGCCTCTAGATTAATTGTTGCGATTCAGGTCTATTTCAGTAGCAGATGTTAATTAAATAATTGTTAGTTGTTTATTCTTGCGATTAAGTGTTTTAACTTGGATCTTGTTGAGTTAGTCAACTTAAAAATTAATCTGTGGCTAATTGCTAGTTAAGTTGAGGAGCCGTTATTTCTGTTGTTAATAGGCTAGCTAGCTTGTGTAGCAATCTTGCGCGTCGCTGGTAATTAGTCAGGTAGTTGGGCGGTTTAATCTTGCTAATTTAATTAGTTACACGGGAACCTCGGGTTTTCAACCTTAGCGTGAGTAGGCAGAAGAAAGGTGATTTGGGGAGTGCTAAATGAGTAGAGATCTCGAAAAGTTTTATGTAAACTAAATTGTGCTAACTTGTAGAAGCCACTAACTTAGGTATCCATATTATCACCTCAAATCAACTATGTATTTATTTATATTATTATTCGTGTTGCCGATTGCTACAGAAGACGAACCAGCACCGACGGGAACAACTGATCAGAGTTTCGTCAGCACCGACCTTTCCTACTTCCTCGAAGGCAAGCGATTCTCTTGATCATAAACATAGTTATATTAAATGTAAACTGTATACTGCTTTACTATATATATTGCATCAAAATTGCTTTCTCAAAACTTAAAGCAATGATGGAGATGAACATGATTAAGATGATTATGAAAGAAATGAGAATTACTAGGTGGGTAAATGGGGGCCCTGGCAGGGGAAAGCGACGATGACGATGATGATGAGGTAAGAGGTGGGCCCCTTTTTACATATGGTTAAAATATAAGGACCAACAAAACTTTTACTCGGTCAGAGGCCGTAAATTTAGTGCCAACCATTTTCCCATTTCGGCGGGCAGAAAATGCTACCTTGTTATGTGACTGTGCTCTCCACATTGGGTAAGTAATAGGTGTGAGTGTGTGTGATGGACGACCCCAGAACCATGAGGAGAGACCGGAAGTGGGGGATCCAATGCGATATAGCGCTAAGGTGGAGTGTTGGGTGCAGAATAGAAGCTGCCCCCAACCAACATTACTGAAACTTAGTGGATGACTAAATCAGCAGCGTGACGAGGTCAGCACTAACAAAAGGTAATGGGTGGAGACTTAATCACGTAACCTGGAAAACGTTCTGTATTCTGGACTCGAAGTCGCATCAAAGGAAATGCGGTGGACCCAGTTCAAAGAGAGTTCAGAGTAGCTATGGGTAAAGTGGTAAACTAAATCATGAATTCATGCCAGTCTCCTGGATTGGAGTCTACGGGAACCACTGGGGGTCTATCTTCTCTTCGAGTGACAAGTAGTGTTTTCAGTATTAAAAATTGCCACCTAATGTTTTGATGAACTATTTTCAGAAAAGAGATGATTTAGAAAATATGATAATGAACACAGATAAGTCATGCAGTGCATCTTTTGCTAATAATGCTTGCTGAGTACATTAATTTGTACTCAACCTTGTTAGTATTCTCCTTTGTAGACCTTAGTCCAGCCGGGAATTATCCTGAGTGGGACGAAGGGCATGCAGGTACTGAAGAGGCAGCGCGAGGCAAGGGCATCGACTACGAAGACCAGGGTGAGATGGGCAACTGATTCAACGAACAGGGCGAGTAGAAGATCAATGGAGCCAGAAAGGCCAGCAAAGGGACTTGGTCCCATTGTTGCAGTTGTAAAGTACTCTGTAAGAACCATAGCCTCGCGTGGCTAACTGGAACAAAAGTACAGTTTCTATCTTATTGTTCTGCTGCGTAACTCTGGTAAAGGCTTACTATTCATTGGAGCAGTGTTCTACTAAGCAAACGAATAGTAATCCGTGTGCCTAAGTGTTATTACCCCTGGGGTAATGACAAGTCTCTTACTGAACATTAGAGGCAAAACAAAGGATAGTGTTAACGCACGGCGTGACTTGGTTGATATGAACATAAGGATCGAGTTAGCACCGAAAGAGACTGATAAAGGACGAGCATACCTTCCCCCAGCTTCCTACACTCTGTCCATGGCCGAGACAAATGAACTGTGCCAGAGCTTGCATGGTGTGAAAGTTCCGTTCGGTTACTCCGCCAACATTAAGAAACTTGTTTCTATGGAAGATTTGAAATTAATTGGTATGGAGTCTCATGATTGTCATGTGCTGATGACACAAATGCTTCCTGTTGCAATTAGGAGTATCTTGTCGAACAAGGTCCGAGTGGCAATCTTAAGGCTGTGTTATTTCTTTAACTCAATTGCTCAAAAGGTCTTCGATCTTGAAGGAGAAGATGCTTTGCAGGCTGAGGTGGTGATGACTCTATGTCATCTTGAGATGTATTTCCCTCCACCATTTTTTTGATATCATGGTCCATCTCATTGCTCACCTTGTGAAAGAGATAAAGATATGCGGCCCTGTGTTCCTACGTCATATGTACCCATTTGAGAGGTACATGGGAATTCTCAAATCCTGCGTACGAAATCGATCTTGACTGGAGGGCAACATCATTGAAGGTTATGCAACTGAAGAGGTCATTGAGTTCTGTGTCGACTACATGGCTCAAGTGGAACCGATAGGTGTGCCTCTATCTCATCACGAGGGGAGACTGGAGGGTATGGGACCATCGGAAGGAAATCAATCACTCCTGATCTGGATACATACGCTCAAGCCCATTTCACGGTCTTACAACACATGACCCAAGTGTCCCCGTACATCGATGAGCACAAAGACATGGTACACCAATAGAATCCAGACCGGTCAGAGGTTTGGATCACGAGAGAGCACAACCGTCAGTTCAATGAATGGTTAAAGGTGCAATTCACTGCAAGGTCATCAAGTGATGATACGCTGCTATTGTTGGCAAAAGGGTCAAAATTTACAATTGTGACATGACAAGAATACGACATAAATGGGTACACATTTTATACGACAGCTCAGGATAGGAAGAGCATAGTCCAGAATAGCGGTGTCCGGATAGATGTGTTTCACGAGCAGTTCAATACCACCGGGCCACATGGGTTGAACTCCTACTATGGGGTTCATAGAGGAGATTTGGGAGCTCGACTACGCACTTTTCAAGATCACCTTGTTTCGATGCCATTGGGTTAAACTTCCGCAGGGTGTGAAGGTCGACAAGTACGGCGTCACTACTGTGGACCTCAAATGTGTCGGATACAAGTATGTAAGATCGAGGAGGCCGACTAGAGGGGGGTGAATAGGCGTTTTTTTTATAAAAAAACTTCTTTGGGCTAAAACCGATTTCTAAAGCGGAAGCTAATACAGATACGGTTTTGCACAGTTAAATTCTAAATCAACTAGGTTCAACTAAGTACACCAACAATACAAGTCAAATGATGAATATTGCAATTAAGCAAAGACTTGTAATCTATTCAAATTAAGCAATGTAAATAGCACAAAATATGGCAAGCATTCATACACAATGAATACGTAATTCAATACAAGAAATATAAATTGCACAATGTAAAGCAATAGAATGCAAACCACAAAAGACACGATGATGTTTTACTGTGGTGATTGGAGACTTGCCGATCTCCTCTAATCCACGTTGAGGAAAGTCCAAACCAATTGGACCGGCTCCACAAATTAAGCCTTCCTCAGAGGTAACCAATACCTCGCTCCACTAGGGTTGCTCTTACTCCACTCCAGAGATGGCGAGCACCAAGCCACTCACAAACACCGGGCCTTCTCACAAGCTTCACTTGAGAAGATCACCGGACCACGACGCCACCACGCCGTCTAGGTGTCGGCAAACACCAAGAGTAACAAGTCTACAACTTCCACTTGAACCAAATCAAGTGTCTAAGCTCAAGTGGATACACAATCCACTACCTAAGGAAACACATGCACTTAGGGTTTGCTCTCTAGCCACACTAAGTGCAACGCATGCACAAATGCTAGAGAATGCTTGCTCTTAGTTCTGGAGAATGTATAATGGCACCAGCTCGTCTTTCCTCTACGGCCAAGGTGGGTATATATATAGTCTATACACACAGGCTAGTCGTTGGAAGAAAAGAATCAGTACAGTAACGACTATAAAACTAGCCGTTGAAAAGAGGTATGGTACTACCGCCAACTAATACGCGGTAGTTCTGATAATCGGTGGTTCCGCACAACACATTGTGGTACTACCGCAAAACCGAGAGAGCAATACATGCTCAAAATCGCAGCTAAGGGCCAAAAGGCACACGTTCTGGAATTTACGTATCGCTAGCATATGAACGGTAGTTCCGCGAGTCCGGTCATACCACGCACAAAGCGCCGGTACTACCGCACCACCTCGGAGCAAACCAAGTTCAAAATGTAACGCTACTGGAATTCCATACCGCACAGAAATCGGTACATCTGAGGTGCGGTACTACCACGCACACAGCGCCGGTACTACCGCGCTTCTACGAGAGCAACAAATGCCTCTCTGGAAAACACGTATCGCTACAAAGGCAGGTATAACCGAAGTACGGTAGTTCCTCTCAAGAGAACACCGGTGCTACTGCTAAACAGTAGTTGCGCCGCAAAGGCACCGGTAGTTCCGCCATGGAACAGCGGTACGACCGCACAAGCGGTAGTTCCGCCCAAACAATCGTCGGTATTACCGATGTTTCTGCAAAACAGCACAAACTGGCTTTCAAAGGACAACTCAATTGCAAAACACATTTGCAAATTGATGCCAGATGCACACAAGGCATGAAACCAAAATTCTCAACAAGTTGCAAAACACATTTGCACACTTTTAGAATCATGGCTACAAATTGCACTCCGCTTTAACTCAATTTGCAAAACATATTTGCACAATTGACAAGCGATGCAAACTAGGGTTAAGGTGAGATTCTCAACAAGTTGCAAAACACATTTGCACACTTTTAGAATCACAGTACAAGGATTAAGGTACATGGACTTGAGCCATTTGCAAAACATATTTGCAAACTATAGTCACATGCTACAAGGATTGACCATGAGCCTAGATCATTTGCAAAACATATTCACAAATATAGACAACATGTTAATGAGAGCTAGAGCAACCACAATGAGCTATCAACACATGACTAACTCAAGCTACTAGTTAAGACCCCTCTTAATAGTACGACAACCTATACTAGCAATCCGGTCTTCAACCAAACACCAAGACCGGTAAAAGACTAGGAACACATCCTTAGCCCTAGCTAGTCATACTTTTGCCTTGCACACCACTAGTCCGGGTTCTTGACTTGAAAATCATCAACCTATGATGATTTCCTTTGCTTCGAGATCTTGACTTGATACTCATCAGCTCATGATGATATCCTTCATCTCGAGTCTTGATGCATCAACTTATGATGCAATCTTCAACTTGCTTTCCATCAACACATGATGGTCCTTTTCTTTGACTTGATGATCAACTCATGATCATCTTCTTCTTGAACTTGACATGTATCAACTCATGATGCATCCTTTACTTCAAGCTCTTTACTTCAATATCATCATCATATGATGATATTCTTTTCCTTCGAGATCTTGTCTTCATCATCCTGGAACATAATCTATTCATCCAACTCATGAAAAAAGTTAGTTCCACAATATGATTATCATTAATTACTACAGCATACCATTAACTCATAATGGTTGGGACAAGATACCATAATCTTTCCCTCTTTGGTAATTGATGATAATTACTTCAATAGCAAATAATTGAATAGAGATACACATGAGTATATATAAACTACACAAGTTATATATACCAAGAGTATATACGAACTACAAGTTGTACATACTAAATATGAGTGTATACGAACTACACAAGTTGTATATACGGATATGAATATATTAACTTCACATGTTAAATATATTCAAGGATATATGAGCATCTATGAACTACACAAGTCCATATGCTCTCATATACTCATATGAATATATTAACTACACATGTTAAATATATTCAAGGATATGTCTCAAAGTAAAGATCCTTAATATATGTGGAAAGAGAATATGGATCAATACAAATGAAACCACAAAATATAGAGTGAACTCTCCCTAAATGTGTGCATATACAAATATGTAATGGAAACATATGCACATATCCAAATTAACCTTTTTGGTGGAGTTTAACCTATATTTTGGATCCGAAGAATGCAACAAGATATAATAAGAAGAAGTAGAATGCATACCTCTTGTATTTTCATCTTTATATCCAAATGAGACTAAGCAATAGATAATCAATAGAATTGTTAGTCTCAAAAATAGATTTGTCATTAATGAATACATACCTGTTTGGATTTTTGCTTTTATATCCAAGCTGAGACTAAACATGATATACAATAGGAGTGTTGGTATCTCAAGTGCATTTGTCATTAATCACCAAAATACTCCATTAATACATAATGGCAAGTCTAGATCCTTCAATCTCCCCGAAAATACATAATGGCAGGTCTAGATCTTTCAAAGGACAAACCATTCATACTCGCTAAGCAAGTTGTTCAAGTTTTTTATGTAACGGACCCGGCAAATAAGAACCGTCACGTAGTTCTTCATGGAAAAAGAAGGATTGTCAGAATGTCGTGGATGAGGAAGAGTACAATCAATTCGACGAGTTGCCTCCTTTCGAAGACGGCATCAGGCTCGAGGAAGAACCCAGTGAGGAAGCTAGTTATATGCACGTCGATCATCATGAAGGGCTATATTTTAAATAAGAATTTATTCCATTGTAATTCATTCCATAACATGAGACATGTCAATGTGGAATTGTCATGTGTTAATGTGTTATATATGGACTTGTCATCTCTGATTTTGCTGTAAATGTGGACTTCACTGTAATGTGGAATGGTAATATTATGCACATGTACAACCTATTTGTCTCATGTCCTAATATGCCAAATTATGGATTTCTCTGAATGTGCTCTTGTATGCCTAATACATGTTTCAGAGATAATGATTTATCTGAATGTGCTCTTGTATGCCTAATACATGTTGCACATATCTCTGAATGAACTATCATATAGTTTCATATCACAGACGGTTCTATAATGGAACCGTCTGTGATGCGGGATCTGCTAGGTTTTGCGTCCTTACTCATTATGCCTTTCTTAGGCGGGAACCGCTAGGTTTTGGGCCCTTACTCGTCACTCTCGCCCGTTCACCTCCCCACCCGAGCACCCCCGCCCTCAACGCCGCCGCTCGGTACGCCTCCTCCGGTCCTCCCTCGTGCCGTCGACTCCAGCGCCTCCTCTGGTCCTCACGTCGCCGGCTCCAACACCTCCTCCGGTCCTCCCTCGCGCCGTCGACTCCTGCGCCTCCTTCGGTCCTCGGGCTGCCGGCTCCAACGCCTCCTCTGGTCCTCATGTCGCTGGCTCCAACGCCTCCTCCGGTCCTCCCTCGCGCCGTCGACTCCAGCGCCTCCTCTGGTCCTCACGCCGCTGGCTCCAACGCCTCCTCCGGTCCTCCCTCACGCCACCGACTCCAGTGTCTCCTCCGGTCCTTGCGCCACCGTCTCCAACGCCTCCTTAGTGAGTAATGTACCTCTGTGTTATTTCATTGCTTATTCTTGCATATATAGTTGTAGTGCTAGTTGATGTTCTTGATCTGTGTTAGTTCTGATATCTGAATCTAGCTATGAAGATATTGCAAATTGTTTTGTGGGCTCTGTTGGCTTGCTCGGTGATGAACTATGTCAAACTCTGAAATTGAATGTGATAGTTAGTTCATACTTTGAGCTCTGTTGAATCTAGCTTAGTTCATAGTTAGTTGATCACTCTACTGTCAAGTAATTGGCTTTAATTACTGAACTTGTGTTTTGAAGTTCAATTTATTCTGAGAGTGTTCAATATCTGTTGGTAATCTAGATTTCAGATTGTGATCCTAGTTATCTACTGTTTGACTGAAAGTATAGTTTGTATTCTTTACCAATTGAGATCTTTGGACAGTTTAGTAACGTATTGGTTAGAGCTCAAAGTTTGAATTTATATTGTCTTGTTCAGTTAATGAAGAGTATAGACAATAGGGTTGAGATGGCAAAGGCTTGTTCTTTTGCATCTCTCTTTCTAAGAGCACACACTATCATCAATCTTTTTTTTTCTTTATGCTGCTTATTGATGATTTCCTGCTATTAATGTTGAGCATAATATTGTCTTTAGATTACTTGAATGAATTTCATGGTATTATATGTAGGTTATGTTACTATCCTTATGGAATTTTGCATTTGTGCAGTACTAGTTGTTGATCCTTTGCATTTGTGCAATACTAGTTGTTCATTCATTCATTAGCTGTTTTAAGAGCTCATAGACTGAATCTTAGTTGTTTGATTCAATTTGTGAAGTATATTAGGCTTTAGGGCTATGATGACAAGGACTATGTCCTGTGAAACTAGCCTTCTGAGAGCACTTTTTATCTTAAGATGACTTGGTGAAACTTCATATGTATAGATAGCAAGTAAGCAAGATGGCGTTCGCACCGTCTTCGCCGCCATCATCGACGTCGCCGAATGCGTCTGGATCTCCGAGGAAAGTGGTACGTACGTGAGATGGCAGAGGAATATTGAAAATTCCTACAGGCCGAATGACCATCACGGAGGTCAGTGACATTGGGATCCCTCTGAGTCCCTCGAAAGCAGCGGCGAGATTCCAGACCATCTGCGAGATACTTGGAAGGGAACGGGTCCCCATCACCACACTAATCTGGGACAAACTGTCGAAAGATCGGATAGGCGAGTTGTGGATAGAAATTTCAAAATTGTTCACTTTCCCATAAGCAGACCAGGCACGCGTGGAACGGTAGGCATTGCTCGCAATGGGAAAGGCGTGGAGGACCTTCAAGAGCACACTTGTCACGAAGTACGTGAACACGGGTCGGATGCCCTTCACGAAGTATAAATTCTTGTCGCGAGATATATGGGACGCCTTTGTACAAATGAAGACGATGGTCGAATTTCAGGAGCAAAGTGCGGCGCACAAGGCTCTCCAGACACAAAACACTCACCCCCACAAACTCGACACCACTGGGTACGTGGGGAAAACTACGCAATGGGCGGCGGAGGATGAGAACGCAACAAGGGCATTTGCTGAGATCACAGACGAGCGCGCTCGACCCTAGTTAAAAGTGAGGGCATCAGCCATGTCTTCGGGTGGATTCTTATTCACAAACCCGGCAGACGAGGATGTGGCCCAACATGTGGTAAATATGTCGAACTACCTAGTTGTTAATAAGTCTATAACTTTATAGTGTCTATAATAACATCATGACCTCTTGCAGCAAGCATTGAGTTCCGTATGTTCCGAAGGCTCCTTCCAAGCAAACAGGGAGAATGATATACTATCTACGGCCCTGGGAAACAAGGAGCACCCGGGTCGCACGCGAGGCAAAGGGGTTTACGTAACTTGGAGGGATGGATTCGCAGACGACTACTGCACGTATAGGAGTAGGAAGAGATCTAAGGCCGAGTACGACAAAGTGTTGGAACAAGTGCTTACTGCAAAATTTGAAGGAAGAGAACAAGTGCTTACTGCAAAATTTGAAGGAAAGATAGCAAGATTGGAGGACCAAGTGAATCAACTCCTACTCCTCAACCAGTTGTAAGCCGCCCCCGTTGTTTTGGGAGCAGTCCTACTCAACATCGAAGTAGCGTCGCGTTCACGCAAAATTCTGAACATGATAACGTCCAATTACCTATCGACGACATCAAGGTAATGCACATCTCTGGAATGCTCCAAAGATAGATCTATAGGACACCTTAGCTAATTGCGTATCGTTTTGTAGCAGCCGACGCACTGCACGCTCCAAGTGAGGATGGTTGGGATGTCTATTGAGGCTGGGCGGGGGGTGGCGTATCCATGCTAGGAAGGATAGATAGTGCAACACGGTGCCCAGGTGGCACAGGGTTACGCCAGGGTCCAGGTAGACAGGGTACATGACAATTTAATGGCCATCCCGCTGGAGATTTGCCCGAACGATGAAATCAAAACACTAGGAGATGCCGTGTACAGTTTTATCCAGTGGCCCAAGAAGGACATTGCCCTGGACCCTGCAGTGCCGCCTCAACCTTCAATTCAGAAAGCCTCTCCAACAGGACCCTCAATGACTACACCTCAACCATCTCGACATGACCATGCCTCTCCAATAGGACCCTCCATGACTCCACCTCAACCTTCGTTTCAGAAGCCCGCCTCATCAGTTCTTGTTCAGAAAATGCCAAAGGAACAAAAAAACGTGTCGTCGTATCGGTTCCCAAGTCATCTCATAGGAAGACGCATAGCGGCCAAGTCATTCAGGACAAATCAAAATTTAAGAACATTAAGGCGCCTCCGCCTCCCAACCCTAAGAAATACTCCTTCGAAAGTCCGTTGGTGACCAACACGGTATTAGCCTACGATGGATTAGGTTGTTAGAGTTTGCATGCCTGGTACATGCAGAAGACCAAAGAGAAAGGGTGCGTTGATGGAATCACAGTCAGATACACGAAGGAGCATTTCCTCCACGAGCCGGCCCCCTTCGTCGTGGGCTTCGACAACTTATTCGGCCTATTCAACCTCAAACCCCTCGATGCCTTACTTTTACGATGCTAGACACTGTAAGTGTGTACAATCAAGTTCTACATACATTCACGCAATACCAATTAATATAACAACTCATTGCTTATGTATAGATACATGATAAAAATGCCCGGGAATTGAAAGAACCGGTGGGTTTCCTCGACCCATACGTGGTCTCTGAGCAAACCATCTTGGCAGACGTATCCTACATCGTGAAATACATAATGACAGGATTGCATGATCACGACGACAAGGACTACATAATGGTGCCCTACAACCAGAAGTAAGTGCTTCACTACTTGCTATACAAATTTTATTTGTACTTTATACGTAGCACGAACTTAGGTTTAATGACTATAGCAACATACATGAGTATAGGAACCACTAGATCCTTTTAATCATTATACCAAAGAGGAATGAGGTACTATACCTTGATTCCTAGTCAACAAAAACCACGACTTCACCCTTGTGCAAGGAATACTCGACAGGTATGCTCATTTCCTCCATACATAACTCTATTGTAGACTTAAGGATCAAACCGTCTGTGTTATGACTTATCACAGACGGTTCAAAAACCATCTGTGATAACTGCCTGTTATCACAGACGTAAAAACATAGACGGTTGGAAAACCATCTGTGATGACGGTTCCGAACCGTCTATGATGACGTTTTCTGTAGTAGTGTTTGTTAGACCACAAAAAATAGATCAAACAATCAAGCAGATGACCACTCGCCGCGCGTCGTGCGCCCGTGTCCGCCGCTCACCCACCGCGCGTCGCCTGCCCGCCGCTCGCTCACCGCGTGCCCACCGCTCGGTCATCGCTCTCCTGTGCCTACACCCACCGAGCACCCGCCGACAGCCCGTCGCACCGACGCTCTTCCCTCCTCAGTTTCTCCATTCCCCCAGCTTCTCTCTCAGAATACAGGATAGAGATAGGCGTGAATACCAATAAAAACAATACCAAATTTGATACAAGCTAATGGGAGCGGTTCTACTGTTCTGCAATGCAGGCAATAGTTCTGCCGTTCTGCGTGATTTTAGTTCAGTTTCAAATTGTTGTACTTTCCTGCAAGGTTCTTGCTCGCCGAGTTTTTTTTTTTCCTAAATGGCACTGTTGGCAACGTTAATGCCAAAAATGGTCGTCGGCGCGTCGTAATACCAAAAATGGCACCACGAACATACCGACGACCGACACGTATCCAAAACCGTGCCTCCCGCATCTGGATTTCATCTCCACCACACATCTAGTGCCCAGACTTGCCTCCTCCCGCCACATGGCCTCTACCGTTCATCTAGCGCTCGGACAAGCCTTGTCCGTGTGACCAGCGCACGGCGCCGGATCCTCCGATCCCCCCGACACGGATGAGCGCCTGCCGCACACCTGGTGCTCGGACAAGCCATGTCCGGCCCCCCGTAGCCCAGACGAGCACCACATGGGCATGTCCGTTCCCCCCTCTCCCGGAACCGCCTTGTCTGTGCCATGGTAGCATGGTCCATGCCCCCCCCTCGCCCATCGCATCGGTCCACAGCTGGGTCCCCCGCCCATCGCGTTGTCCGTCCAATCCATCACGCTCATGCCCCCCTGCATGCAAAAAAACATCACACAAGAGGGAATCTGATTCCCCTCCTGTCGCTGCGCTATCTACGGGAATTGCGCTCGTGCGGCTATAAATACCGGCCGCCGCTCTCGCTCTCAGTCATTCTCAATTTTATTCTCGTTCTCGTGCTCATCACTGAGAACACAAATAATAGAAATATTTTTTTCTCGAGATTAAAGAGTGTTTAGAGCAGTTCTTATGACCGTATTAGTATAGAACGATCGCCATCAAAAGAAGGTAATTTTTCCCAATGCATTTGTCATAATTACATTATTCGTAGTTAAGAGGGTGTCAATATCCAACAGCAATACCGTGCCATGGTGGCACAGCAGCGGTGGGATCCGGCCCAGGGGGAGCGGACAAATGAGCTAAGAAGGGTAATTCATATTGTTTATGCATTGATTTGTTAATCGTTGATTAAGGGTCAATATGAATAACCAATTGTCCGTATCAAGCGCATGATAATTTTCCATGCAAATTGACTATTGTATAACTACATGAATAGAAAATATGGCGAGGAGGCGAGTGGAGAGGTGCGGCGCAAATGTTAAGGGTCCGCGAGAGGGCCACAGCCCACAGCCGTTCAGCCTAGAGATGGGAGGAGAAATGAGGAGATGGACGGGTGATTTTGGAGTTTATACAGAGTGGCATTTGGTGGGTAATTTCAGCAAAATTGAGTGACAAAAGGTTACTTGCAAGCGTAAAAGCCTAAAAAGCTCTCTTTAGCTAGCTTTTGGCTTATAATTATATGGGAAGCTTAGGGTCTGCTTGGTATGGCTGTAGCTTTTTTGATAAACAACTTCCGGCTGGGATGAACGGTTGAGCTGAAAACATTTGATGTTTGCCAGTCTAGCCTTTAGGTAGTCTAGCTGAAGCTTCTAAGTTGGGAAATATCTGGAATGCCCTTGAGAAAAAATGATGACAATTAACGACAACTAATGGCAATTAACGACAATTAACTGCAATTAATGATAATTAACGACAACTAACGACAACTAACGACAATTAACCACAATCCTTCGTTCGAACTCCGATTCAGATGATTCTTCTTCCTAAATTCATATAAATTCAATATCTATCTATCGGTAATAATTTTATAATTTTTTGATTTTATTTTATTTTATTTATTGTCGTTTATTTGTCTCGTTTCGCACGTGTAGAATCTAATGTTGCCGAAGCAAGCTTGGACCAATATGGAGGAATGACTCCATCCTTAGACGAAGGTGAGTCTCCTTTGATCATGTTGTATCTATATTTTCCAAATTCTTTTTTATATTGTTCAAAATTAATATGCATCTCTATTTATATAAAATGATGAATTCAATTTTTAAGGTGTTAGTTAAACTTAATTTGAATATACATTCATTTTATGTTGTTATCCACCAACCATTGTCGCTCTAGTATAGAAAATCCACGATAATGATTACAATATTGTTGGATTAGTTAAAACAGTTGATTTGCTTAGACATGCTATATCGGTCATGATCATCCTTTGGGTGGGGAATTATTAATACTATTTTATGCAAGTCGGTTTGAGAAATGTATGGTAATATGTATTGTCGTTGGTTTACAAATAAAATAAAATAGTTAAAATCTGTTTAGACTGGGGCAGATGGTAAGTTCAGTCGGATGCAGCTAGAGCACAAGAACTTGTATAGTGTTAACTTTCGCCCGAGTCATATTAAAGACCAACGCTTGTGTCTATCCAAACCGAGCATTACCATACAATCACATATCAAGAATGGGAATGACCTGGCCAACTAATTTACCGAGTCCAAGCATTAAGCCCGTAGGCTGTAGTTGGTAGGTTAATTACTAGGGTTGTGCAGACTAGTAAATGTACTTCTAGATCTGTCGAGCCTTGAGCCGAATGATGGTAAATGATGTCTATATCCAGGTAGGTTATCCCCCACAACGGTGAGCTCTGGATCGATGGTAAATGACGTCCATGATTTCGGGTTAAGCTCATCGGGCAACCTGATGTAAGGATGAGTTATTGTAAATGTCTTGTGATAATCATTTAGTCGCACACCTTCGGATATGTGTCATGGCTGACATTATAAGTTGATTATCTCGTGTAAGTCAAGCTGTACAACCTCTGCAAAGTGTAAAACTGTTTGAACAGCCGTGCCCACAGTCAAGGACGAACAAGGTGTGTTTTCACATAGTAGATTTTGGTTTTGCTTTCAAAGAAATAATCTTTAGGAATCCGATAGCAATTGGGACTTCCGGGTAGATATTATGACAGCTAGAGCTAATTGGGCAGCTAGAGCTCTATCTTTTGAACCTTGGCAGCTAGAGTTTTAATACTAGTGATAGATATCTAGAACTTTTACTAGTGTTATAATTAATTTAATTATTTAAATTACTTTTGTAAAATGATTGTTTTATGGAAACCGTTAAAACTTAAAATATTGCTTTGTGCAAAAAAAAACCATATAAGCCCCATTGTTAAGTCGTGTATATTGCATTTTTCCCAAGACTTATGGAGTACTTTATGTACTCATATGCTACACTTAAAATAAATCCCAAAAGCCTTCAAAGATGCCAAGGAGAATTACGATTTCTACGCGTGTGGCTACAATGAAGGACACCAGAATACTAGGTCGCGAGCCCTAATCGATTGTTTGTGAGCATATGGATTGATACGGGGGATGCCCGATCTTCACGACGTAAGATCATTGATAATTTTGGATCCGTGCAACCTGACGAACCGATGGCGCCAACCACTGTCAAAACATCAACCTGCGACAAAAGAATTCGCCCAACTACACGCTCGTGATCCCATCTACCCGATCACACCAAGTAGACGTGTCGCTGCTCCTGCAAAACACAAGGAATCACAAGAACGACGGAACGGCACAACAGATTGGAACTTCCTATTCTAGTGGGGGCAATATTGCTCAAACCCTAGAATCAAGAGTATATTGAAAATCTGTAAAATATCCGTCCCCCTTTCCTTGCGGCGCTGCCTTGGCTTTAATAGCCATGAAGCCGTGCGGCCACGTCCAAAGCAATCCGGGGTTCAGTCAAACCAAAACGAAAACGGAAACAAGTCCTACATGGTTCGGTTTGGGCTGGCCAATTACATGGTCGAAGCCAACAAATGTTCGGCCCAAAAAATGGCTGCATGCAGTCCAAAGATGACAGCAATTTTAGAGCATTTAATGTTGCATTATTTGCCTTTTCTATTCACGCCACATGCATGCATGTATATGCAGCACCTCCACGTATGGCTGCCTTCATGCAGCACCTCATTGCCTTTGCTAATTGTTCCCATGCAGCATGTGCGATGCATCCTCTTCTTAGTCCTTGGTGCCTCGTCCTCCCGCACCTTTGGCTCGGCACGTACTACTAGACAACAAATACTCTTCTCAGGCACTAAAATCTCCTCACGCACCACCCTGAGAACAATTAAAGTACTAGCATTAGGTTAGTAACCAATTCTTATGTAAATTAAAACCAAAATCAACTAGGAGCAAGTTCACCTGTTGATTAATCTTTTTAGCTCGTGCTCGTATAATCGGTCCAATCGGCGGGATGTCCTCATCATCCTCCCCCTCTTGAAAAGGAGTCGCCCTCGACTCTGATTCTGCCGGTCCAAAGAATGGTGACAAATCAGCAACATTGAATGTAGAACTCACAACATAATCATCACCCGGAAGCTCTATCTTATATGCATTGTCATTGATCTTCTCAAGTACTCTGAATGGACCATCTCCTCGAGGCATCAACTTGGACTTACGCTTGTTCGGAAAGCGTTCTTTGCGTAGATGCACCCAAACCAAGTCACCTGGTTCAAATAACATCTTCTTTCTTGACTTGTTCGCCTTCTCAGCATAGTAGCGCGTCTTCTTTTCAATTTCTTCTTTAGTCTTGATATGAATTTGCTTCACATATTCAGCACGCTTTGACGCCTCCATATTAGCATGTTCGTGTAGCGGCAGTGGCAGCAAATCAAGTAGCGTAATTGGTTTAAAACCATACACCACCTCGAATGGGTACAATTGAGTAGTAGAATGTACCGCCCTGTTGTACGCAAACTCCATATGTGGTAAACAATCTTCCCACTCTTTTAGATTCTTCTTGATCATCGTGCGTAGTAGCATTGAAAGTGTTCTATTCACCACATCCGTTTGTTCATCCGTTTGTGGGTGACAAGTTGTTGAGAATAACAACTTTGTCCCAAGCTTGGCCCACAAAGTCTTCCAAAAGTAGCTCATGAACTTGACGTCACGATCTGAAACAATCGTCTTTGGCATGCCATGCAATCTTACAATTTCCCTGAAAAATAAGTCAGCTACTGCGACGCATCGTCGCTTTTGTGACAGGGAATAAAATATGCCATTTTAGAGAACCTATCACAACTACAAAAACCGAATCCCTTCCCCTCTTAGTCCTAGGCAATCCTAAAATAAAGTTCATACTAATATCCTCCCAAGGTACACTAGGAACAGGAAGTGGAGTATATAAACCATGTGGATTAAGTTTAGATTTCGCTTTGTGGCATGTCACACATCGTTGTACAAACCTTTCGACATCACGCCTCATTTTAGGCCAATAAAAGTGATCGCTTAGCATCATGAAGGTCTTTTCTCTCCTAAAGTGTCCCATCAATCCACCTGGATGAGATTCCTGCAATAAAAGCAAACGCACGGACGAATCTGGAACACATAATTTGTTAGCACGAAATAAAAACCCATCATGAATATGAAACTTGTCCCATCCTTTCCCATCTTTGCATTTAGAATATGGTTCTGAAAATTCATGGTCAGAAGCATATAAATCTTTCAAACTCTCTAATCCGGGTACCTTTATTTCCAATTGAGTTAAAAGCACATGCTTTCTAGATAAAGCGTCAGCTACCACATTCTCTTTTCCTTTCTTGTACTTAACAACATATGGGAAAGTTTCAATGAATTCTACCCACTTAGCATGTCTACAGTTCAGTTTAGCTTGGCTTTTTAAATATTTTAAAGCTTCATGATCAGAGTGGATAACAAATTCTCTAGGCCAAAGATAATGTTGCCAAGTTTCAAGCACACGTACCAAAGCATACAATTCTTTATCATACACAGGATAGTTCAATTAAGCGCCTCTTAGTTTCTCACTAAAGTATGCTACGGGTTTCCCTTCTTGCATCAAAACACCACCAATACCTATTCCACTAGCATCACATTCAATTTCAAAAGTCTTAGTGAAATTAGGCAAAACAAGCAATGGTGCTTCAATTAAACGTTTCTTTAGCTCTTGAAAAGCCTTTTCTTGTGGTGTACCCCATTCAAACACAACACCTTTTTTAGTTAACTCATTTAATGGGGCAGCAATGGTGCTAAAATCTTTAACAAAACGACGATAAAAGCTAGCAAGACCATGAAAGCTTCTGATTTGACTAACATTCATAGGGGTAGGCTAATTCTTAATTGCTTCAGTTTTAGACTCATCTACCTCAATACCTTGTCCAGAAACAACATAGCCTAAGAACACAACTTTATCAGTACAAAAAGTGGATTTATCAAGATTAGCATACAGTTTCTCATTCCTAAGCACTTCTAGCACTTGTCTAGTATGATCAATATGTTCATCCATCATTTTGTTATAGATCAAAATGTCATCAAAGTATACCACAACAAATCTACCAATGAAGGTTCTTAAAACATGATTCATCAATCGCATGAATGTACTAAATGCATTAGATAAACCAAAAGGCATGACTAACCATTCATACAATCCAAATTTAGTCTTAAAAGCAGTCTTCCATTCATCACCAAGTTTCATCCTAATCTGGATGGTATCCACTTCTCAAATCAATTTTGGAGAATATAACAGCACCACTAAGTTCATCTAGCATATCATCTAACCTAGGAATAGGATGACGATACCTAACAGTGATATTGTTAATGGCACGGCAATCAACACACATTCTCCATGTACCATCTTTCTTAGGAACAAGAATTACAAGAACAACGCAAGGACTAAGACTTTCGCGTACATACCCTTTCTCAAGTAGCCCTTGCACTTGGCGTTGAATTTCTTTTGTCTCCTCCGGATTGGTACGGTATAGTGGACGGTTTGGAAGTAATGCGTCGGGAACTAGATCAATTTGATGCTCTATTCCGCACAATGACGGAAGTCCCGCTGGTATCTCCTCCGGAAACACATCATCAAATGCCTACAAAAGAGAGGAAACACCACTAGGAAGAGAGGTTAAGTCGTTAGTTGAAAGCAAAACAGTTGCATCTTTGTACACAAGCACAAAGTGCATCTTTGATGGGTTATTACTCACATCTCTCAAATCTGATTTTGTGGCTATCATAACCAACCCTCCCTCACTCTTACTTTTTTTTCTCTCATATTTGGCTTGTGGCTCTCACTCACCGATGTGTGGAAATCACTCTTTTCTTTCTTTTTACTCTCATTTTCAGCAAACTTCTTTTGCTGAAATTCAGCATGTATTTGACTAGAAGTCATTGGATTAAGCTCATTTGCCTTTCCCTTCCACTTAAAAGCATATCTATTAGAACGGTCATCATGTTGCACACTTCTATCATATTGCCATGGCCTTCCCAGCAGCAAATGACACACAGTCATAGGCACCACATCACACTCAACGGTGTCCTCATAATCACCAATCTTGGAAGTAAAATGCACCACATACTGAACCTTCACATCCCCACATTCGCTAAACCATTGCACATGATATGGACGTGGATGTTTCAGCTTCTTTAAACCAAGCTTCTCACACAATTCAACACTAGCCAAGTTATGCCAACTACCTCCATCAATAATGAGTTTGATTACCTTGTTGTTTACCTTTGCTTGTGTTTGAAACAAGTTGAATCGCTGCGGATGTGCATCTCCTTCTTGTGCAAGCATGCTCAAATTTTTAGTGACTACTAGTGCCTCTCCCGTTTCATAACTCAACACATCAATCTCATCATCGTCATCGGATGCATTTTCATGACTGGGCTCAACCTCATCTTCACTTGCATATTCAAACTCTCCATCTTCTGTCACAAGCATGACTCGGTTGTTGGGACACTCCCTAGCTATGTGCCCACGCCCCAAACACTTGAAGCATTGAATTTCTCTACTCTTTGCTATAGCATTAATTAAAGATGTAGGGGATGGAGTCACCTTCTTCTCACTTGATGCAGGTGCTGATTTTGCAATCGAGGAAGAATGAGCATTAGTATTTGAACTAGTACTAGCTGAAGATGTACCTCGTCCCAAACTGAAGCATGCTTTGGTGGCATTAGATGAAGCTGATGGAGCTTTCAAGTTGAATGATGCTGTCCTTGGTACTGGTTTTACATCTTCTAGTAACTGCTTCTATGCCTTTGTCGCTTGATGCACCAAGTCAACAACAGTACTGTAGGGCTGATATTGCACTATGCGTTTAATGTTTTTATTTAGGTCAAACAGAAAACGCGCAAGTGTTTGCTCTTCATCTTCGTGCACATGTGCCCTAATCATAGCTTGCTCCATCTCCTTGTAGTATTCCTCCACCGAGCAACCTCCCTGTCTCAAATTCTGCAATTTATCAAAAAGATCACGTTTATAAGTGTTAGGAACAAAACGTCCTCTCAGCTCTTGCTTCATTTCAGCCCATGATGCAACTGGTGGTTCTCCATTATCTTCTCTTTGGTTCAATACTTGCTCCCACCAAATCAACGCATACCCATCAAAGTCAAGTGACGCCATGTGTAGCTTCTTCTCTTCTGAATAATTGTGCATTCGGAATATCTTCTCTACCTTGAGCTCCCATGTGAGATATGCATCTGGATCGAAAGCGCCTTCAAATTTGATAATATTGAACTTGAGCTTCCCAAATTTTTCCTCCACGTGCTGCTCATCATGACGACGGCCATGGCGTTGATAGTTATCATTGCGGTGTAACCAAACGTCATCGCCGAAGTCCTCAATGTGGGCAGCACCGCCGCGTCCACGGCCACGCCCACGGCCTCTCCCTTGGCCATGGTCAGCACCCAAAACACCTCCCCCACGCCCGGGAAGGGGTGGACGAACCGCGTTGGCAGCGACTCAACCCGCTTGAGCTTCTCTAGCGAATCGTGCAGCACTCTCCTCATCGGTCTCATCAAGCTCAACGCCTTCGTCGTGGACAACAGCTGGGTCCCGCTCTTTGCGAAGCTCCTCCAGTATCTCTCTTCTCAAGACGCTCATGTTGTCATTCAACTGAGTGTTGAAATCATTTGTGAGCTTCTCAAGGTCAGCTTGTGTAACATATATTTGTTCTCCTTCTTTCCCTGACATGGTTAGTGCAAACAAAGAAAAATTATATATGTGGATGTGGAAGTTTTTATTTGTGGAAATCACTCAACCTCACCTTCTCTTACCGTCCGAAGTTCTTATGCGTCCTTGATGGAATTGAAGAGCTGCACGCACTTTGGTGACGGTAGACAACACAAGGTGATAGATTAAGCGAATTCAATTGCACAAGCACTGCTAGACAATGGCTTATTTGTGGAGCTTGGAGGGAAAAGTATTTACCTATGCAATCTGAAATTTCTAGATTTTGTAAAGCTAGGTAACAATCCAAACTAGAATTCAATGCCTAGTTGCTGATTCAAAAGATTTAAGCGAAGAACGCAGCAACTCACACGCAAAGATGATGGAACTTAGTGCAATCAAAGGAATGAGCTAATATATAAAAATATAAGTGATGAATAACTAACTCATATTGGACAAGTTATAGAGAGACGCTAGCTAATTGCTCAAAGATATAAAATAGGGCACAAGATTGCTCAAAACAATGAAATAGTACAATTTGAAAATAGATACCAGCTAGGTGTGCTCACAAAACAATGTCGGCCAAGCACTTTTTTTTTAATTCTCTTCTGTTTTTTTGGTCTGTCCTTTTTTTTGTCTCTGTTTTTCCCCCTTTTTTGTCTCTTTTTTTGGTACTTGCCAACAAAAAGGTTCACAAAGAGCAGCACAAGCCTATTAGGTACAGCAAAAACTCACAAGCTAGATTGTGCAATGAGATAAAAACAAGCAGCCCTAAAGCAATATCAACAAGCTAGTCTCAAATAGGAGCAAAGGATTCGCAAAGGATTGAATTGGCTCACAAAAGATATACGTGTTTTTTCTGCGCGCTGCTACTGTAGCTACCGGATACTGTAGCAGCAGGCCGGGTACTGTAGTAGTCGGCTCCTCGCGGCTACCGCAACGCACGCGCAAAGCAGTTCTTTTTTTTTCCAGCGCTGCAGCGAGCGGATCAGCGCGGTGTGGTTTTTCAGCACTATACTGTAGCATATACTATACATGACACTGTAGCATATCGCAGCACTGTAGCTCGCGAATAACTCTGCTTTTCTGCGATGGCGAACAGAACAAACACGGCAGCGCAGATCAAAAAGAACTTCCGCAGCGTGCACTATTGCAAATGGTTGCCGAACTGTAGGGCGCGTGTGTTTTGTTTTCCACGCGCCTGACGGCGAAGACCTACTGCACGCTACTGTAACAGATGTTTTTTTTTATACCAACTAAAAGATTGGAAACAAGAATTTAAAGCTACGCAAAAGAAGCAAAGATCAGCGACTAAATACAGTTTCTAATGGATCAAAACTTAACAAAACTCACAAGAATTAACAGATTAGACTACGGGCTAAACGATTTTTTTTGTAGCTTTTTGTGTATATGATAGAAAATAAATCTAACTACGGGTAAATTGATCCTACCGTGGCAACCGATGCTCTGATACCAAGATGATACGGGGATGCCCGATATTGACGATGTAGGATCGTTGATAATTTTGGATCTGTGCAACCTGACGAACCGATGGCGCCAACCACTGGCAAAACAGCAACCTGCGACAAAAGAATTCGCCCAACCACACGCTCGTGATCCCGTCTACCCGATCACACCAAGTAAACGTGTCGCTGCTCCTGCAAAACACAAAGAATCACAAGAACGATGGAACGGCACAACAAATTGGAACTCCCTATTCTAGTGAGGGCAATATTGCTCAAACCCTAGAATCAAGAGTATATTGAAAATCTGTAAAATATCCGTCCCCCTTTCCTTACAGCGCTGCCTTGGCTTTAATAGCCACAAAGCCGTGCGGCCACGTCCAAAGCAATCCGGGGTTCAGTCAAACCAAAACGAAAACGGAAACAAGTCCTACATGGTTCAATTTGGGCTGGCCAATTACATGGCTGAAGCCAACAAATGTTCGGCCCAAAAAATGGCTGCATGCAGTCCAAAGATGACAGCAATTTTAGAGCATTTAATATTGCACTATTTGCCTTTTCTATTCACGCCACATGCATGTATATGCAGCACCTCCACGTATGGCTTCCTTCATGCAGCACCTCATTGCCTTTGCTAATTGTTCCCATGCAGCACCGTGCGATGCATCCTCTTCTTAGTCCTTGGTGCCTCGTCCTCCCGCACATTTGGCTAGGCATGTACTACTAGACAACAAATACTCTTCTCAAGCACCAAAATCTCCTCACGCATCACCCTGAGAACAATTAAAGTACTAGCATTAGGTAGTAATCAATTCTTATGTAAATTAAAACCAAAATCAACTAGGAGCGAGTTTACCTGTTGATTAATCTTTTTAGCTCGTGCTCGTGTAATCGGTCCAATCGGCGGGATGTCCTCATCATGGATGAGCCATCACTTGAGTTATCCTCTTCCGCTGCTGTTTATTTGAGTTGTTTAGTCTGTAATTGTAAGTTTTAATCATAAGGTCATTACTCTTTTGTTCAATATTATGCAATAGTTTTATGTTGAAAGATATGTGTTGATATTCAATGATGTAAATGTGTGCACTAGATACTGATGCAGAGAATAGTGCTGATATATATAGAGAGTTTCAGATTCGAAGATCTAGGTCCCAACAAAGCATCTCTACCCCGGCCAGCTTCTCTACGAGAGCATTCGTGCTGCTGAACTCATCTTTCAGGAAGGTGATGTCGCTCTTCACGCATTTCTGCAGCTTGTATTCCTCACCCAGCAGGGAGGTGAGCTTGGCAAGTAGGGAGTTCGTCACCCCCGTGGCAGCACTCGCCATGATTCCTTCCATGTCCTGCTCCGTTCTTGTGCAGAATCAGTGAACTAGTAAGCAGTTGTTCAGAATCACTTGCTTGTTGCTGCCAGGGACACTGTAGGTTCAGATATCTGAATATTGCAAACATCCAAGTGCCCAAAATGTAACTGTGTCCATGATAAATCAAGGAAAAACGCATATGCATGCCTTAGTACATACCTCCTGTTGTTCTGTAGCCGCGTCCCCAGTCTAGCTAGTGCGACTTCTGAACCAGCACAGAACCTCAGGGCGCTCTTCTGAATTCTGCAGAATAAATGAGCTACCAAATTAGCTGCCAGTCGCTACACCGCTTGCTTGATGTTCGTTGTCAAGGATACCGTACTACTACTTTCGGATATCTCAAGATCGCAAGCAGGCCAGTGTCCCAGATGTTGCTACGTCCGTGATAAATCAAGAACGAGTTTGCGCCTTAGTACATGTGTATATCTTCTGATCTGACGCTGTTCCCTGGCAGTGGCCTCACGCTAGCTCGAATCGAATACATCGCCTTTTCTGCACTGGGTAAATGACGAAAAAGATTTGCAAAAGTTGTATCAAGCGGAGGAGAGGAGAGGGGAAGGGGAAGAAGGAAGAAGTCCCACCGTATCTTGGTGAGTTTTTGGCGTATTTGGCACTATTGGCGTGTGAATTAACGAAAATAGCCTTCTCTCCAAATCAATTGCAAAAATGACACCACGGATAAGCGGGAATGCAACACGTGGCTTGTTTGTGCCCCTGGAGGCCAGACTTGCCTCTACTGTGTTCCTGGGGGTTGGACATGCCTCCACCATGCCCCTGGGCGCTCGGAAATACACTCGTCCGGTCTCCGGGGGCACGGAATTACCCTCGTCCGGTCTCCGGGGGCGCGGATTCTGTCTCCTCCAAAAAAGTACAGACTGTAGAAATTTCTAAATATAGCAAATGAGTTCTAACAAAAAAAAATTGTGGAGGCTCCTGCTACAGTGTACTTACTTGTGCAATTATTCCATAATTTTATATGTTCTGCATTATTCTCAAAAATTCATTTAAAGATACTATTTGTATGAATTTATAAATATAGAAAATGAGCTCCAAAAATTATTAAATATTTTTACAGGCTCCTTACATAGTTTACTAGCTTGTGTAATTTTTCCTTAATTTTATATGTTCTAAAACTGCCTAAAAAATTAGGGTTTTAGGTCTTGAAAATTAGGGCTTTATGGAAATTAGAGTTTTAGGTTTCGGAAATCAAGGTTTTATGATTTCATGTGAACGATCATCAGATGTTTTAGGGTTTTGTGGATTAGGGTTCGAGTACAACAAGGGCTACGCGTTTGTCAACATGACGATGACGATGGTATGCCTTGCTACTTTGGACTTTGGAGTAGCTCAGGTATGCTTTGAAAATTGGACATTATCAAGTGATTAAAGAAAAGAGTGGTAGCATGCATGCGGTACAATGTCGATTGCATTTTATATATATGACTATGAATGCAATACAATGACGATTGCATATATATGATTGTGCATGAAGTACAATGACAATTGCATTAGTAGAGTATGGAATGTGATACGACGCGATTAGATGAGGTTCAAGCTCACAAGAGCGTCAAGAACGCGAAGGCCTGAAACAGGGTGTGTACCGGAGGTGAAGAAGATGATGGCACGATCACGCTGCGGGGTTCCCGAAGCTACATCAAGCAAAGAGGGAGTATCAGTGAGGTAAGGGACACATGATGACGCAGGTAGTGAGGGCAAGGAAGCTCACCTGAGGTGGCAACGGTGTAGAGCTTGCTCACCAGCGTCGAGAACGATGCTCTTGTTCCCGGCGAACCAAGGAGCGAGAAGCTCTAGTTCTTAGTGGGAGGCGAGAATGGCGAGCTAGGGTGTTAGTGACGTGGTCAGAAGCTTAAGTACGACTGAGATTGGCGTGATAATGGCGGCGAGAAAATGACGGTTGCACGAGAACTCGTAGACACACTCTGACGTTTCCACCAGCGTGGGAAAAAGGCGGCATCATGGGCGGGGGAGGCATGGGTGCGGTGACGTATGGCGCAGGCAAACACGACGGGGGTAGGTGGAGTGCGAAATAGTGGGCGGTGGTCGTGAACCGGGGGCGGAGCAGGTGCGACGCAGGCGCGCGGGCGTGGCAAGAGGTGGACGAAGGCCTCAGATGAGTGGGGCCATGCCATCGCGATAGAGGAGTGGGGCTAGCGCGGAATTGGGTCATGGTAGATACGGCCCAACGGCTAGAGGGAAAATTCAAAATGGCTTTTGAATTTTTCCAAAACTAGCAGTATGATTCTAGATTTTTTTTACTTAGCAAACGGGGTCCAAAATTTATGAAAACTTTTGTGGGGACTTATGACACTGTGGAGTTTGTTTCGTTTCTCTAAAATTCTTTTAAGTTGTTGTTTTCATATAAACGCATTGTTGTTTTTTATGAAAATTTTCATAATATGCTCAAATAATCTTTACATGTAAACATGACCAAAATTATCCTCCTACTTATTTTCATTATACTTTTCCAAAATTAGAATTTTTGGGATGTTACACATGGCTCCCTCATGCTTCAAAAAAAAACCACTTTAGTCTTGTGTGGAACAAAATTCTAGAAACACATGTGTGATCCCTCCAACTGCTTAAATGTTAAAATCTTAAAGGTTATCCGTTAGTTATCTAATCAATATTAACATGTACTTATGTACAAAAGATGAGTTCGAGTTCATCTATTCCAAAGAAGTAGCTATAGCTTTTCTAACTTTTGTTTATCTCTCACAAATCCCAAATACTAAAGGCATAAGAAAAGGAGCACCATGAGGCAAAGTAAACACTACTACACAAAGGGTCATCACAGACGGTTCTAAAACGTTATCACGGACAGTTTCTGAACCGCTGGATTTATGTGTTTGTGATAACAAACGGTCATCACAGACGGTTTTTAAACCGTATGTGAAAAAAGCTATCACAGACGGTTCTGAACAAGAACCATCTGTGATAGTTTTTTCTATTGAAAAAATCGGGTTTTGAATGTTTCTTGTACTGTTAATTACGAGCACTGTTCATTATACGTGCTCGGAAGGAGTTACGACCACATGGTCATAGAAGGTTTCGACTGCACGTGGTCGTAGAAGGTTTCACCTTGTGGTCGTAGAAGGAGGTTCGACTGCACGTGGTCGTAGAAGGTTTCGACTACGTGGTCGTAGGAGCAGTTTCGACTACATGACTGGTGGAAGGTTTCGATTGCCTAGTCGAAGGAGGTTCGACTACACCCGCCTCGGTTGCCGCCTGCAGGTCGACGTTGTCGGTCCCGATGCCGGCGCGGCCAACCACCTACAGGTCGTGATAAAAAGTTAAAAACCATATATAGAAAGACGAGGTTGGGGGAGGCCGGTGACGATGTCGAGGGAGGCTAGGGGCGACGAGGTTGGGGGAGGCTGGCGATGACGAGGCCGGGGCGAGGTGGAGGAGGCCAGGGGCGACAAGGTCATGGGAGGCCAAGGGCGACGATGTTAGGGGAGCCCATGGGCTATGAGGTCGGGGAGGCCGGCAACGACGAGGCCGGGGCGAGGTGGAGGAGGCCGGCAACGACGAGGCCGGGGCGAGGTGGAGGAGGCCGTGGGCGACGAGCTCGGGGGAGGCTGGGGTGCAAGGTCAGGGCGAGACGGCGGCACTCGGTTAGAGGAGAGATGGCAGAGGAGGAGATGGAGGTGTGAGGTGTGAGGAGATTCAGTTAATATAAAGGGAGTTTTAGCAGCCCGCCCATTAAATCCAAATTTTCGTTTTTCCACCCAACAAAACAAAAGTATCACAGACGATTCTATTTACAAATCGTCTGTGATGTGTGCGATTATCACAAATGGTTCTTATTAAGACGGTTCTGAATTATCACATATGGTTCTGTTTATAAACTGTCTGTGATAGTTATGTATCACAGACGGATAAATACAACACAGACGGTTCCAAGGAACCGTCTGTGATAAGACGTCTAGTATAGTCTGTTTTGTAGTAGTGAAACTGTATAAACATATTAGTTTATCTTATCTTTTTTACTTGGTGTTTTGTGTGTCACTCTCATGCAATATCAAAATAATATGAAGTTTTTTTCTTTTTATAGATCATTAGGTAGATGAATGTGAAGCAATATATTGATACATATATATTGGATGTTTAGAAAAGTAATATATTGTTATATATATTTGGTGTTTAGAATTTTCGCTTGAAATCATATGAAACATACTGTATTTTTATTCGTATAAAATTTGTAGCTCCGTAAAAAGTATGTGCCTTAACGCAGGTAGTATATGACTTGCACCGCGCCGATGGCTAACACATTTACAGCCATGAAAATATACAGGTTGCGCACGTAATATCCGGCGAGTGGATACTGCCGTCCGATGCGCCTCATGACATGCCGCCGCCGCCGTCCCGCCCAGAAACCGCGCCACAGAAACCTCAAGCCGACACTCCACGGCGCCGCCTTGTCCAGACTCATCATCTTGACGACCAACACATATATGCCGTAGTATATAACGAGGTATACCACCATTTTGAGCACCACACCTCCGCCGGTCACGGCGACCACGGCGGCGTAGAAAGCCAGTACCATGCTGATCAGCGACACCCATATGCAGTGCAAGGAGAAGACTAGCGCCTTCCACGAGCCGGTAGAGCGTGACGCCTTCCCGTGCACGAGCAGGATCACCGCGATCACGGAGGACACCATGGCGATGGTGTCGAGGACCAGAAAGGCTCGGTAGATGTTCTTCCCCCTGAGGTTCGCCGTCCCGTCCGCGCTGTACGACCCCGGCACGTTGAACGCAGCGGAGAATGCGACGGTGGCGATCAGCACGGCGACCACCGTGAGGCTGTCGGACGTCGTCTCGCTCCAGGGCGTCACGTCGCGGCGGCTCCATTTCTTTATGTGGTCCTGCCGTCGTGGCCGGAACTGCGCGCCGGAGACAGACAAGACCACCACCAGACTTACCATGGAAAAGAAACTGGTTGATTGCTCCGCGAGGTCAAAGGGGGTGTACCCATCGTTGTTCATGACACTGGCGCGCACTCTGCCGCTCGATACCAGGCGGTGCACAATGCCGGAGTTTCCTCCGGCCACCGCCAGATGGAGCGGCGTGTTGCCGTCCTTGTCCTGCGCGTTTAGGACGCTGTCGAGCACGACACGGTCCTTCTTGAGGGCGCGCGACACGACCGAAGAGTGCCCTTCCTGGGCCGCGCCGTGGAGGAAGGTCCCGCCGCGGCCGTCGCGGAGCTCGGCGGCGTCGGGGCAGGCCGTTAGCAGCTCGTCGACGACGCCGGTGTGGCCCATTATTGCTGCGACGTGGAGGGCGGAGAGGCCCTCCGAGTCCTGCAGATACGCCGTACTTGGCGGCGCCGGCGCAGGAGCATGTAGGATTGCCCGTACGATGGGACAGTCGCCGTCGGACGAGGCGAAGTGCAGCGGGCTGCTCCAGCCGTCGTCGACTTCGCCGGCCAGCGCCGGCTTCCATTGCAGTAGCAGATCAACCATTTCTAGGAATGTTCAGATGAATGAGCAACGTGGTACATGTTAATCGAAATTCCAATGAACGCTGTTCAAGAAGCTAATTAACCTGGGCTCTGGAAGACGGCGGCGTGCAGAGCATTCTGCGAGCTCGGGCCAACAGCCGACGCGTCCCTGCACCGGACGATCGCTCTCGGCGCGCGTCGACCCGCCCGTCACCGCCAGGTACAGCGGCGACACGCCGGCGCTGTTCAGCTCCGACGACAACCCCGGCGCCGCCAACAGCACCGCCTCCACCGCCGCGCCGTGCCCGTGCCTCGCCGCCAGATGCAGGGCGGTGTCCCCATCGCCGTTCTTGCTGCCGAGGACGCCACCGACATCTTGGCAGTCCCAAGCCAGCCGAGCGACGAGCGACACGGCCTCGCCGCGCCCCGCCCTCGCCGCGCAGTGCAGCGGCGTGTCCAGCGCCGCGTTCCGGGAAGACAGGAGTCTCTTGTCCACGGAGCAGAGCGCCCTGACCAGCTCCCCATGCCCTTGCTCGGCAGCTATGTGAAGAGCCGTGTTCCCCGCCGCGGTGGCCTCGTGTACGTCGCACCGCCCACGCTGAGCACCTGCAAAAGGACAGGTCAACACCGCTTTGCACTGGATCCCAAGTTCCCAACCCACTAAACGCAGCGGCGACCGTCGACGATGTCCCTGGATTGGAGAGGGTGCTAAGCGATTCATCACCTGTGGCATGAGCGGCTGCGCCACCGTCATGCTGCACAAGTGCGATGGCCTCCTGCGTGTGCCCTTGGCACGCGGCGAGGTAGAGAGCAGGGCACATGAACAGGCGTCCATTCGAACGCGTCGCATCTGCAGCTGAACCAGGCGCGTGATGATGATCCATTGATCAGCAAATAAAACCAGTAAAAACTACTAGCGCTTTCTGTGCCCGTAAGCGAGGAAAGACGATGCACCCCGGGGTGCCGCCGCCGTTGTGATTGATGAATTGATTTCGTGTTTGACTGAGAATTTCGGCCTGAAACGGGCATGCCGTGCAGCACAGGTTCACTTCAGAGTTCCTAAAACGTCGATTAATTTCTGACGCAAAAGTCAAAGCGCAACCTATCAAGTATCAACCCAACTCTAGATCTGCAGATCTGGCTGCACTGAACAGTACATGATTACCGGAACCAATGGAATACATAAATTTTTCTCAGATCTTACGAGAATCGAACTATTTCTCAATGAAATTCATGCCAAATTCATTCGCGTTTCAAGAGCAGTCTGACTTCGGCCGTATATACGGTTTTTGAAGACGCGGTTGATATTTCTCTCGAGTCTCGACGTTGCATTGTGGGGAGATGCTGACTCTTTTTCTTCACCTACCAAGTCGTGGACCCACTTGTCATTGGATGGTAACATGAATTACGTAGTAGGTGAGGTGAGGAACCCGAACTACTCTGCAAAACGTCGTCACCAACCAGCCATTCGCCCTCCCTCCCTTCCTACCTGGGCGCCCGCCGCCAGCGCGAAGTGAGTTCCCGATCCAATCTTATATTCGTTCTTGGCTCCCAGTTCATGCCGCCCTCTCCTAGATTTTCATTTGTCAAAGCTGTGGTCTATACTGCGCGTGCTGAGACGCATGCGCGTAAGGTGTTCGACGGTTTGCCTCAGTGAGCTCGAGACCCACCTGGGAGCGTGTTCTTGCGCCAGTCACTGCAAATGCTGTCTTTTTTCTCTTTTGATCTTGGTGTTTGTATGGACCGGGGATGATTCCGGTTCAGGGCTTAGGCTTTCTTGACGAAGCATGGATGAAATGCATTTTTGAGCAATTCAGTTCTGGCGTGTGGGTAATTTGGTGTAGCATTTTGATTTGCAGGCAGGCGTGTATGGTATGGCCGGTCTGATTAGCGTACGCGCCAGTCCGAGGCTTTGGCTTTCTGTTCCTCAGTCATCTTCGGTTCGATCACCACAGGCTTTACAGTTAGCGACAAGAGTGGCAAATCCGTTGTTCCCTTGTACTAAACTCTGTAAGCCTCGTCCTCTGGTGGCCGCAGCACTGGAGGTCTCAAAGGCCCCCTCCTCTTCTGGTTTGGCCAACCGCCAGCCTTCCAAAGGTTAATATTACTGAGAAGTCCTTTTATGGGTTAATCGATGTGCCTCTGAAAAGAAGCAATGTTGTAAGGTTGGTTTACGCAATGATTTGTGCTTTTCCTGCTTATGTCCAGAGGCTCTTGAAACATGGCGCAATGCCGATGCGGTGTGCTTTGATGTGGATAGCACGGTCTGCCTGGATGAGGGTATTGATGAGCTTGCCGATTTCTGCGGGGCTGGGCGGGCTGTTGCCGAGTGGACAGCCAGGTAAATGCGACATTTTGTGGAGTAATTCATCTGAGAGTGCGTTAGTGGTTTAGTGCATATAATTTCATCGGAAGGGCTAACCTTGGCTTAATGTTCTCAGGGCAATGACGGGGTCTGTTCCATTTGAGGAGGCACTAGCTGCCAGGCTATCTTTAATCAAGCCATCTCTGTCACAAGTTGAGCACTGTTTGGAGAAGAGGTCACCGAGGTAAGCTCACCCAGGTCCCAACTTGAAGTTAATCGAGATGCTAGTTACTATTTTACAGCACTATTGTGCTTTTGTGTTTTGGATTTTGGATTTTGCCAGCTTCTGCAATTCTGCTATTTACCTTTTGGAAAACTTGGATATGTACCTTTCCTTTTTCATATATGTGCTTAGGACAGAGTGTGCTTTGGAACACTAATTGATTTTACTCAGTTTCTCTTTTTATGCCAATAAGAAAAAAATTGTTGCTACAGTGGAATTTACACAAGCAATCAAATCATAACCCTGTTGACTAATTCGCCTCATGCCTTGTGTAGAGATATCCTAAGATATCTCTGATTACAGAACAAAGCCAAGGTAGAACTCATTAGCCAATTATTCAGCACTGAAATGTAGTTTTGTGTTTACAAACACTGTTCATTTCTTAGTTCACTCACAGGATTACCAAAAGTGATGCCTTTTGTTTTTGATCTGCAGGATTTCTCCCGGAATTTCTGATTTGATTAAGAAGCTGAAAGCTAATAATACTGATGTATTCCTTGTGTCAGGAGGTTTCCGACAAATGATCGAGGTACATCATTCCACTCCAAGGTTGCACATCTGGTAGTTCTGGAATATCTGAGCCATGTACCTTAATACTCTGATGCCTATAGTTTGAATTTAGACATGAGTTCAATAGCTTCAACCTATATTATTTTTTGCAATAATAAACAAGGATATGTTTCTTCTGTTAGACTTTGTTGAATATTATGTATTACTGATTCTTCTCATAGATGTAATATGTAATGGGTTGTCATTGAATGGTTCTAATTTGCTATTTGGTATACCATAAAGCATGCTTCAGTTTTCCGTTTGCCTTGTTTCCAGCCTGTGGCATTTGAGCTTGGTATTCCTCCTGAAAACATCATTGCAAATCAACTTCTATTTGGAACTTCTGGAGAGTATGCTGGATTTGATCCAACAGAGCCCACTTCACGAAGTGGGGGTAAAGCACTAGCAGTCCAACAAATAAGACAGGTCTGGTGTAACAGTGTAACTTTTGGTATTGCATTTTCATTTCTTGGCACATTACTTACCTTCTTTCTGTGTGTTCAGAACCGTGGTTACAAGACGCTTGTTATGATTGGAGATGGTGCAACTGATCTTGAGGTATATAACTGGATAATACCTTGAAACTTCTCTCCTGACAATAGAGATCAAATAAATATGTTTCTTTGGATAAAAGGCAGCTACTGACACTGAGTTCATTTTTTTCTAATGCTATGGCCAAAGATGTGATAGTGGCCAATTGTTCCTGATTCATTTCATTGATGAGAATATGTGCAACTCCTTTCCTTCAGTTTGTGTAAAGAAATAACAGGAGAGTGAACTTCTGCCAAAAAAATCGCTAGCAAAAAGAGCTAGAAGTGCAGATCTGGAAGCTTGTGGTACATTGATGCACCATTTAGTAGCAGGACAAAGCTGCTGGCTCATTAGGCATTTCAGCAGCAATAGCTATTAATTTATCTTTCTGTAACAATGAATGGGTCAAAGATTTCCATGAGAAAATAGTGCTGCTTAAGGCCCTGTTGAAACATAAAGGTTTCAGGCTATTGACACATAACAGTTAATTTTTGTTCATATTTCAGTGAAGGGCAAATTTGGGAATGATGCCTATGCACCATAATGATATTGACTTAACTGACAAATGAGTATATAGTGATTTGGCTTTTAATAGCATAAAAGAGCGTCCTTTATAGATGAAAATAAACAAAAATGTGTATAGCTACATTTATTTACCTGTGTTTGCAGGCTCGGCAACCTGATGGAGCAGATTTGTTCATCTGTTATGCTGGTGTCCAGATGAGAGAAGCAGTTGCAGCAAAAGCCGACTGGGTTGTCGTTGAATTTCAAGAGCTAATTGCCGAATTGCCATAGTTTGATTCATCACAGCAATTCTGAATCTTGCATTGTTCCCACCGAGTGACAAATAATTGTAGCTGTTATTCAAGCTGTAAATTTCACAGGCATGCTTGCATTTAATCACATTATAAATTGTAAGTAACTATTGTTTCCATCTTTCCTGAACCTTACCACTTTTTTGAGGTGATCCTCATTCCTGAACCTTAAGTTTGATGGTTATGTATTGATATTGTGAGTAAAGCATCTTATGAGCGATCGCTTGAGACTGCCATAATTTAACCATATTTCTGTTTTGCAATTATCATCCAACAATGGATGTGGTAAGTAGTGCATGTCCCAAAACAAATGAATCATACTGTGTCAGGTGATGTTGTGTTCTTAGCTGTGTGGTGCTCAAAATAGTTCTTAACTTCTAGTGTCTATGGCCCGAATTGCAGTGAATCACCACTCATTAGCTCAAGTAATCTCTTACTGGGCTGCAGGCTACTACATTTACCTTGAAAGATTAATTTTAAGGCCCACTTTAAACCATCCAATCCAAAATTTGTCGAATGCCTGGAGAGTCATACTTCAGGAGATGAAAGCCTGCAAATAACATGTCTCGATCTCTGAAGATATATGTAGTTCAGCTGGAGTGCATCAATGACCTGTAATATTAGTTAGTCAGAATCAGCATATAATGGATTCCTCCATCTAACCTAAATATACACCTAACCTCTCCAACTTGAGTACCTCCTTGGCTCCTTGTGATTGCAAATTTGCAATTGCATCCGTTCTTCGTTGCCTCGCAACATATGCTAGCAGATGCCACATCCCTTTCTACAATTTTTTTGGAAAATCGCATCCCCTTTGGTCGCGATGCTTTCTTCAACCACAAGCTAGTAGCCACAGGTTCTGCAGCCGGAATTTTGTAGTACCTGCCGTATCATTTTATTCCGTACGCCACTACAGAATAGAGATTCGGCCACTTCATTAATTATCTCGCATATTGATATAGTAGTGTCTATGGATAGCTTAACTTCTTTTTTTCTGTTTCTATTTTAGCACAAAAAAAAGTATATGATCAGATGCTGTCGACAAGTAACAAAGACGTTAACCCGTAATTTATCGCTTTCGTATGACTATATCAACAATTGCAAATAATGCTCTCTTCTCCCACCTTTCTTCCTGACATGATTTACATCTAGTACCCACAATATTCTGTTTTGAACTCTACACAGAGAAGGTTATCGCCCCAGAGGCGGAGCGAGAGGGGACCCGCAGGCCAGAGCCCTACATGATCCAAATTTTGCTATTAGTTTCCTATCCCCATCTTATAGAATACAAATTCATTACATAATTGTTCGGTTCTCCTCGTCTCTAAATCCTGGCTCCGCCGCTCCTGAAATTATTTTGAGAGTACATACAACATTTTCGTTCGAAACACGGAGCAAACAAGTACTAGTACTATTTTCGCCGGTGGATTTGATGCATGACACCAACCAGGTTCATGCAAGTTCACGGGGGTGGAGCCGAGTTACAGAAACCCATCATTTCCCAATCATTCTCGCCCTAATCGCGACTCGTCGCCTAACCAAATGCCAAATTAATTAATTTGCCGCCCCCACACCCTTTCCTCCCTTGGTGCGTGCGTGCACCGCACCGACGCTGGGGTCATCGATCCCGCGCCGTCCGATGCGGCCTGGAGACGAAACGGACGGCCAGGATGCAACGGGACGTCGCAACGGTCGCTTCTGTTGACAGCAACATCGTTTTTCGCATACGACCTGATGTGTTCGCGTATTTACGTAAAGGGTATGGAAATTGACAAATCGTCTCCGCTGAAACAGAAGTGAGATATTCTTAGATTATCTGGGGTGTTTTGTGAAAAGTCTGTGATCGCGAATAATAAGCGCCGCGCCGCGGAGCAGGGAGACGAACGAACCCAGTCGCTCGCATCCTCCTCCTGCTCCTCGCATTCGTCGATAGAGAGTAGAGAGGTAGGAACTTCCCCAAATCCAATCGAGATCTCCTCCTCTCAGCTGCATCGAATCCTTTCTAGTTTCCTGCTTCTTTCCCAGCCATTTCGAGCTCCGACTCGGCTGTTCTTGGTGTTCTGTCTCCCAGATTCTGGCTTCTGCGTTTCTCCTCTTGCCTTTCTTGCCGAATCAGAAACAATCTGATGCGTAGTTCTGTAGATTAAAAAGGATTTGTTCGGAGTTTTATGTGGGTTTTTGAGTTCGTTGATTTTTCTCTTAGGAGTTTATATATGTCTCTCAGAGCTTCTTGAGCTCAGTGGGGTTGATTGAAAGTTGAAACGAAGTGATTCTGTCCAAGCTCTGACTTGTGAGACTTCTTTCGCTGGCTTTTGCAGGGCGGGGAGTAAGGAACTAAGGATGGGCCGTGGAGTGAGCTATGGGGGAGGGCAGAGCTCGCTGGGCTACCTCTTCGGCGGCGGCGAGGCGCCGAAGCCGGCGGCGGAGAAACAGGTGGCGCCGGTGCAGAGGCCGGCGGCGGAGAAGCCTCCGGCGCCGGTGCAGACGCCGGCGCCTTCGCCCTCCCCTACGGACAAGATCAAGGAGATCCCCGCCGGCATCCAGCGCCCCCAGCCCAACAACTACTTCCGGGCAGAGGGCCAGAACTGCGGGAACTTCCTCACGGTCAGTGCGTGCCCTTCTCATCTACTCGATACGAAATGGAATTTTACTGCATGATCTGTCATTGTTTTTCTGACCCAATTTAATCATGCAATATTTAAATTAACCTTGTGAAACCAATCTCCCAGATCATTCTTTTGGATAGAGTCTACAAGAGTGGAAATACTCTGATTTTTCTTCTTCTGAAGTCTCTGAACAAAGACTCCACATTGTGCTGGAAACTGCTGATAGCCTGGTATTATCTGTTGATCACAGGATCGTCCATCGACCAAGGTGCATGCTGCTCCGGGCGGCGGCTCTTCGCTCGACTACCTCTTCGGCGGCAAGTAGCAATGTTCAGCTACCTGATTCACATTTGAGCGGACGTTTCCTGCTCAAGATTCACGATTAATCCGATCGACCTCAACGCATAACCTGCTTCTTCTTCTTCTTCTACCTACGTACGGCCTGCATGTCCATGGAGTTGTTCGTGTGTGTGCGTGTTGGCGTGTAATTAGTCTCGTGTGTGATCTACGTACATGTTCCAGAGTTGCTTCGGTTAAGGACTGAGCTGACTTGTCCTGCCGTCTGGAATCGGCTCATGGAATTGTTCTGTGTGGATTAGAATGGCAATAGCCAGCCTGCATCTGCATCTGTCTGGTCGTTTGTAACATTCCTAGATCTCTACTGGTGGAGACCCTGTGTGGTTGTTTCCTTTTGAGTTGTGTGCGCTTGCAAGCAAAATTCTCAACCCTGCTGTCGCTGCATTAGCTAGTGTGTATCTGAACCTGTGATGACAGAAACCAGCAACATAATCCATACGCCACCTTGAAATTCTGAACCTATGATGAAGACGACCAAACTCGGATGAAACCAACCAAACTAGTACCACGTACCTGAGGTGTGTGTAACAAAAAAGCACCATTGTTTGCCGTTATAGGTGTACCAGGAGTCCAGGATACAAGCCAGCCAATATACAAGATTTCAGCAGGCACACCTGCTTGGCTACCATGGCAGACGCAAGCATTGTGGGAGAGATCTTATGGCGAATAACAAACTAACACCACGCTTACATTGGATCACAACTAGCAAAACCACAAAGATCGCATGTCAGAGATGCAAGCCCCATGGAACCACTGCAATGACATTGAACATGATCCAGAGCCAAGCAAGCTATGGAAGAGAAGGTTTCCCCAGAACCATGGAATTCCGTATAATTATATGAACACAAGTCATCTATTTACAGCTTTCCAGTGGCACTATCAATGGACCATGGAATTCCGTATGATTATATGAACACAGGTCATCCATTTACAGCTTTCCAGTGACAGTATCAATGGATGATCAAGGTGCCTCTGAGTATCATCAGCACAGAGGCACAGGCAGACCATTGGGGCAAACAACCCCTGCTGGCTTTTTTTAAAGAAAAGAATGTTTTTGTGCATTGTTCCAACTTCCAACGTTTTGAAAATACCGGTATCGCAAAGAGGAGCGTGCTACTGATTCAATATTTACAGGGTGTATATACAGAGTATTTGCTGGACTAGAGCACCTGTATTTTCAGATCACCATGTGAGAGGTTGTTAATCCAAAATATAGAGTCCAGCCTGAGGATTAAGTTGTCTCGTCAAACTCCATTTTCTGCAGAGGATTATGAGAAAGCAAAAGATCAGTTAAGAGTCGATACAAGGAAAACATAGTGTGAAATAGAATAGTAAAATAGATTGTGACATCCATCAGCTATATACATACTAAATGGTGAACATTGGTCCAATATAAATATGCAGGCCGGCAGGCCCTCTTCCCAGCAAAAATATTGTCTATGCGAATAGTGAATTACCATGTTGCCAATCATCTTGTTCTAACTCCTAAGAGGCTTAACAGCCACCATGTCATTGTAAGGCACAACAGGTGCTGCAGTAACCCACACACTATGCCGTGGGTTGTCAGATTTCACAGGAGACCGAGGAAGTGAGGAATCTCAGACTATCAGTGACCATATCTTGGGGTATTCAGATGCAGGAGATTACAACCCTTTTTGTTTTTGAAGGCAGAATAACAACCCATTTAGTGAGGGTTGAGCTTTAAGCTTTAAGCCTCTTCTATTGTGTCAGGGGCAGACCTGAGAAGGTGCATGGAACTGTAGCCCCAATTCTTTTTGGAAATTAGTGAATACCACTATGTGTAACAAACCGATAAAGTGTAACATGGTAACATCATATTAGGTGATTCGGGCTACTAAGCTCATAGTAGAACAAAGTGTAAAATAATATTGAAGTGGTACTAGCAAATCATAAGGATAAATAACGAAAAGGAGCTAAAATAAAAGTACCTTGCCACAAACAGGGCATGCCTCACTTCTTTCCATCCACTCATAAATACAGCCAAGGTGGAAATGGTGTGAGCATTGCATGACTATCCTAGGATTATCATAAGTATAATCTGCAATTTAGATAGACAATGATATAACAACAGTGGGAACACAAGTATAAATCGTTAGATAAATAAAATATTATTAATGCCGATATCAGGTTTTTTGACATTTGATAGTATATTTCAATTGAGTAGCATGAACTTCATGACCATAAATTCATTAATGTTTTGGAAAAGTGTGTGTCATCCACCATGTTTTGAGAAAGTACGTACCAGCAGAACATGTGTGCAATGTGAGGTTGGTCAAATTAGTGCACCCAAGAAATTAGTGCAACATAAGTTAAACATGAAAGTAGTGAATCAATCAACCTGGATGTCATATTTTGTCAATAAAGGGCAAATGACTCGTATTTATGTTTTCAATTATGTGCCACTGCCATTCTGGCCCACATTCTGAATATTACTGCATTTTGTCAAATTTACTGCAGACATCTTTCTAGTATACTGAAGATTAGTGAGTAATACCTTCAAGACATGTTGGGCAGACATCTTCATCTTCAGCAGATGGGGAAAAGTAGGTGAAGTAATTACCAGGTTCCTTCGGTGCCAGCTTCTCTCTGTAAGCCGAGCTGCATCTTTTCATTTTTGTGTCATAGTTTGTTTTACTTGACTTATCTATTGAACTTGGTGTTTCCATTTCCTCATCATCACTTGCTCTAAGTGGTTCTGATTCCTCTGGAGAATGGCTTGAGGGCTCATGCCTCGACACAAACCAGTCACGCTGAGGAGGAGAAAATCTAGGATCGTCATAGGGCAGCGGTCTCGGGGGTGAACGATATGTATCAAATGAACTTTCAGTTGAATCAACAGGACTGGCTTCTATGGCCTGAGAAACAGCATGCACCGCTCCAACTCGGAATAAAACAGTGTACTGGAGAAAAGAAGGAAGAACAAAATGTAATGACTTCCTACCTGTATCAGCTCAATTTATATTAAAATTAATCTTTCCAAGAGAGATTAAATCATTTTAGTTCAGTGGAACATTTTTTTTTTGTAGTAGTTGCCTCACTGTTTCTATCAGCCTGTCATTCACGCTGAGTATTCATTTCAAAGGACTAGTTACAAAAGAACTATGGGATTATCAAACCTGGGCAACAATACACATTAGATTATTTTACTTTTCTTAGCACAGTACGATCAATCTTTTCCAAGTAACTGTCATAAAGAACACATTGTTACCGATGAGATCAGTATAACCTATATAAATTCTCAACTATTCTTGATACATGATCATATGGTCATTGTTTTTTCTTAAAATATGTAGTATGAGATACCACTGGTTTTAGCTTAACAGAAAATAGTTAATGAAGTTCTCTGCTTGTATGGTAAAATGATGGCTAATCTTCTAGGACTGATAATTTGAAGTCGGAAATATGAACTTACGAACTAATCTTTCTCACAGCAACTCTATGGTCGGCTCACAGTGACCGGGACAACATACAAAAATATGGAAGAGATCAAGCAACCAGGATGAGACATACCGCATTGATGAGCTGCTGAGTAAAACATCTGAGGCACATGCAGTTTCTACACGCGGAGGAAACTTGATTTCCATGGTGGTCGGAATAATCAACTTGCAAACATGAACATAAAGCTCCCATAATCCAAGGAAAGCCCGCAAAGGAGTTCCTTGAATCAGGACCGTGCAATCGATGAGCCCGGCAGAGCACCAAATGCTCAAACGTAGCGAATTGATGCTCGAACGAAGTGTTCCAAGACGCCGATTTCTTCACTACCAAAAGGGATGGAAATGAAGCAAATACTCGTCGGTACCTATCAATGGCAGCAAATCAGGCCATTTCGGGAAATTCTTGGACAAATGCATCCACCAAAATTACAGCAAAGTTTCTGAGAGAAAATATGCAGATTAATAGGATAAGAACACCATCCACCAAATTTGAAGCCCAAATCGATCAGGACTGCACCCAAAATCGAATAGCACATCAAATTATCCAGCTCATTTCAGAGAAAAACACCTTAGTACCCACTAATAGAGGAACAAGGAGCAAATCTCCAGTCCAAATTGAAAGAACAGGCATAATTGTGTTGCCTGCCCACGAACACCACCAAACCCTTAATAATTAAATTTCACGCAACAGAACCCCGCAAAATATCTCAAACAAGACCAGAACCCCCACTTTTCTCCGATCAGTCCACCTCTCACGACAAACCCAACATATCCCAATTTCCCCACAAAATCAAGAACCAACAAGGATCGGGGGAAACAACAACAAATTCACCTGCAGGGGATGATGGTGGGTTTACGGAAACTTCGAGAGGCGCCGAAGAATCCAAGAACAACCCCCGACAATATCCCTTGCGTTGACCGATCGGCTAAGGAAAGGAAACCGCAGAAAGATCCCAGGACAGGCAGGCAGGCTAAATTTGGGGATTGCCTTTTTTTTTCCTTTGCGGTTCTTGCTGTTCCTTGTTCCGTTTGCAGGACACGTTTATAGGCAGGACCCTGGACCCAGAAGGCAGCCTTATCGGGTCCCTCCGCAGAAGATCCGCCCTGCAGCGGGTTGGTAGACCCGTTAAGCACCGGCACACTAGTGTAAAAATGACACGCCCAACGGCAGTAGCGACCGAGCTTGAGCAAAATCTCAAGAAAAACTAAAGATTAAAGCAAATTCAGAAGCACACTGCTTATTATTGGCTGTACGTTTTGCGCGGCTCACAGACTTGATTCTCCGGTCGTCGGTTGCGCATCTGTCGCCACCGTCAGGCTTGCCCACCACAAGTCCGCGACGCACCAGTGGCCAGTGCCTCGTCTGCTGCTTCCGTGCTTCGCCACCGCACGATCGAAGTCGCTGTCTCGCTGAGTAGTATCGTAACTAGTAGCAAGCAGCAACAATGAGCCTTTTAGATGGACTTGACATAATCAAATTAGGTCGGTTGTGGACT